>CM073429.1:11250000-12500000 GCA_037114965.1 Monochamus alternatus | reverse complement strand
AATTCAGAATAATGAAATTATTTTTAGATGCCATCGGAATGTTGATACTTGATATCTTCCTTATAATTTGATTAGAAAATATATCTCTTTATATATATACAAAATCTAGAAGTAAATAATGTCTAATGATTCGAGTGGGAGGTTCATTCCGAGTTAAATTGGGTATTTCATTTCATTTAGAAACGTAATACGAATTCTTCGACTTCGAGAACACTTATCAATGAAATTACATGCTTTATATAAGTAGCACTTTATAATGTATATTGCCAAAATGTAATATATAGGATAATGAGGAAATAAAACATTTATTAAGATCACGCTTACTTTTCTACCTTTCCACCCCTAATCTTACTACTCAATAAAAAAGAAAAGAAATTGTAGAAACGTTGTACACCAAATTTGGTTTAATAACGTTCCACATTTTAAGATTTACGTTCTTTAAATATACAGGGTGTCCGAGAAAATGTGGGAAATCTCTCGGGGGCAGATAGAATATGAAAAAATAAGGATACCGCTCGAAATAATTTTTTTTAATAACTTTTAAAGTGCTTAATATAATTTAATAAAATTTTAATATGATGGACGCTAGTAAGGACCTTTTACAATAGTGTCCTTGAAACATATTTAGTTTTTTTAGTTTACCAGGGGCAGGCTCTACAACTTAATGACTACATTTTTGACACCCTGTATGATAAAGACTTTAAAATAATACATCTGGGTAGCTTCAACTTTAGACTAAAAAAAAGTACTCTTGTTTACTGTCGATAAAATGAACCGAAGAAAAAGTTCGAGCTATATTGAACCCTTTTTGAAGTTTTTCATCGTGGAAAAAAATACAAATCATGACCCTTTCTATTAAAAATGAAACATGGATTCGTTTATTATTCTTTTTCTCGTAAACGGTTCACTTTATCGACAATAAACAAGAGTACCTATTTTGTCTAACGTTGAAGCTACCTAGATTTATTATTTTAAAGTATCATACAGAGTGTTAAAAATTCAGGCATTAAGTTGTAAAGCTTATCCCGCCCCTGGTAAGCTAAATATGTTTCAAGGACACTAATTTAAGAGGTCCTTACTAGTGCCCATCACATTAAATTTTTATTAAATTATATTGAGTACTTTCAAAGTTATTCAAGAAAAACCGATTTCCAGTGTCGTTCTTCAGGGGCACATATCTCCGTAAAGAGAGCCTGCAGGAAAACATTTTATAGAAACCTGTCCACTTATTTTTTCATGTTCTATCTGCACCCGAGAGATTCTCCACATTTTCCCGGACACCTTGTATAGAGTATATTATTAAATGAATAATATAATCATAGGAATGGAACAGCTTAGACGGTCTGGCGTCTGTATTTTCATGTTAGAAGGGTTGTTTATGTGGATTATAGAAAGAGGATTATTAAAATACCTTAATAATATTCATTTTCTAACATCTAACATATTCAACATAATTCCGCATAGTATTAAACCTTTTGTGATTTAGTTGTTAGAGAAGGTGGTAATGTGACTCTGTAGTTAATGTGAAAGCAGAACTTAAATAAAAAAAATGATAAATATATTTAGTACTACAGTTAAAAATTGTACACTAATTTAAGATGAGCATAAGATTTACATACGGGGTCTTCAGAAATCCAAATATTTACATAAAATTTGTAAATCGGAGGTTTTTGCGGGCGAGAAATTTAAATTCGTTTTTAATTTAGCCATCACTAGTAGAGGGCGCGACTTGTGGTACACCATGTTTCTTTTAAATTGCAGAACTTTTTTGCAGCTTTGTGTATCCATCTGACTATCGAAACAATCGATTATCCTACTTATTTTATTTGAAAAAGGTATGCCTTGTTGAAGTCAGTAGGAGTAACCATTTTTGAAGTAACCCTATTTGAAATGCTCAGTGCACCGAGTAAAAACTGTTTTGGTTTCAGGTTAAAGTGCCTTTTATGCTGAAAATACAGCAAAATGTTACTTGAAAAAGTTGTTCAGAATGGTAAATTATGAAGACGTGCAAAATTTAAAGAAGATCAACGAGGTTTGATGAAACCATTTTTCAACAAAGCACAAAGATTTTGCACGTCTCCATAATTATCATTCTGAACAACTTTTTCAAGTAATATTTAAGTATACCTTTTTCAGGTATAACAGGTAGGAGAATCGATTGTTTCAATAGTGAGATTGATACACTAAGCAACAAAAAAGTTCATTTAAAAGAAACATGATGTGCCATAAATAGCACCCTCTACTAGCGACGTCAAAATTAGAAACAAACTTGAATTTTTCGCCCCCAAAAACCCCTGATTTACAAATTTTATATAAATATTTGGATTTTTTAAGAAATTATCTACAAATATCCAAAATAAAATTTTAACACACACATTTTTTTACAGTGCTGCATCTTTTTTATTAAGCGACTTAGGATATGGGTATGTTAGGTTAAATTGTTTTATTTTCACCTAAGAAATTTGTAGTTTCATTTCATTAAAAAAACACCCTGTATATACGAAATATGGTGGATATACCTACATATGAATTTCTTCGAAATTGCGTCGTTTTACTTGCAAAAAAATACATTTCTACCACTTTTAGTGACCTAAAATTGCCAACGAACGATAGACTGAACTACTACCCATCTCAGTTTTAGCATTTGATGTAATTAAAGTTAGTAATTTTTTTATTTTACGAAATGTGGCGGATATACCTGCAAAATTCAATAAATTGTTTTCATACACTTGCTTTAGATTTTCTAGTGTTATCTGGTATTAGGTTTTAGATTTCTTGTCTAAATAAGTGTTGATTTTCTTTATCAAATCGCGACATTTCACTATACACTTATTAAACTCAACGTACATACGTTTTGAACTGGTAAGTGACATCTACTGTGGCAGAACCGTTTATATAAAAATGACAAATCAACATATGTCAACAACAACAATACCTTGGCCGCGTCAAATTAATTTAAAATGTCACGTTTATTTTATACTTGGGGTGTGCAATTTTCTTTCTGAATACCACACGAGCGTAAATTATTCCTGGAAATAATTTAAGCTCTTGTGATGTTATAAGTGAAAAAACAATTTTAAATGCCTTAAAAACTTTAACACCCTGTATCTTTAAAGAGAGGCATTTTTGTATATGTTGGGTTGAGAAAATGATTAAAGAACCCCATCACATCTAAATATACTCCACAGAATAAAATCGAAAGTAATAATTCAACTCCCGTTAATTAATATCTCGAATGACAAGTTCATTTAACAAAATACACAGCGTTACCACACCCGTCGTAATTTATTAAAGTAAAATATCCCGAGGAGTAAGAATATTACTGAAATTTACGGTCCCACGAAACATATATCCAAATTGCGGGTTTGAATTTAGGGCCGCTTATTTCTCTTTTTTCTGGGTTATAAAATGTTCGCCGAGCAGTTTAAGATAATTGTCTTCTGCACTATGCGAACCATTATCCATTAATCAAAAGAGTTTCTACACAGTTTACGGTATAATTTAATGGGGGTGTGTTGGCTCACAGACGTAACTACTTCACGAATTTGTAAATTAATGTTTGTACAGTATGTTCTAGAAATTGCGTTATAAGCAATAATAACATTTTTTACTGTTTTAGAAAGGTATTTTAAGCTAATATAAATCAAATCTCCTACAATTCCTATCAATGAAGTCATATGTATTCTCTGATACCAAACATCTAGGTATGCTAATGAACAATTCCACAGACAAAGCTCTAATCAAAAATTATCTAAAGAAAATAATTTAATTTACTGACCTGCTAATGAAACACTCTATAAATATTTAACTTCACTTTTTGGCAGTGGGAACACGACAAATTCAACCACAATAGATGAGATCTGACCTATTTAAGGAGACCAACTGAAGAAGCAATCCTAAAAATGCAGAAATAGGTCAGATCTCATCTATTGTGGTTAAATTTGTCGTGTTCCCACTGCCAAAAAGTGAAGTTAGATATTTATAGAGTGTTTCATTAGCAGGTCAGTAAATTAAATTATTTTCTTTAGATAATTATTGATTAGAGCTTTGTCTGTGGAATTGTTCATTAGCATACCTAGATGTTTGGTATCAGAGAACATACATATGACTTCATTAATAGGAATTGTAGGAGATTTGATTTATATTAGCTTAAAATACCTTTCTAAAACAGTAAAAAAATGTTACAAAAGCTAATAATAAGGAATATATGGGTAGATATTGTGGGTGTAATTCAACGCAGGTTGGGGCTTTTGTCCACTGAGTAGTTAGTTTCACACAATATTATTAATACCTAAAAATATATAAAAACCAATAATAACATATCAGGCATGTTCTCGAGAAAGGAAGGATTAAGACAAGAAGGTGAACTGAGCCCTCTATTATTCAATGTATTTATGGACGAAATAATGAAGAAATGTGCACAAGAGGGTTAAGAAATTATATGCAGGACACACAAATTTAGAACAAATAGGAATTTCAGAGGGTGTGTTTGCAGATGATGTTGTAACCTTGACAGATAAGGAAAAGGATCTACAGAAAAATCTACAAGAATGGAGTAAAATACTAGAGGAATACGGAATGACTTTAAACAAGATCAAAACCAAAGTAATGGTAGTCGAGGAATTTGAGAATATAAAAGTCAAAATCGAAGATGTTAATATAGAAAAAGTATCAAGTGTAGAATTAGAAGGTAGTGGAAAGCAAGAAGATGAAATTAACAACAGAATAGAGAAAGCTACATGATTTATTACTCAATGAATAACAAATTTATAAATAATGATGTCATCATCATCATCAATGGAAATAGGGCATTATGCAATTATATACGAATACAGAATACAGCCTAATAAAAAATATCTCACCGTGTCAAAAAAATTTAAATAAAAATGTGATGCAGGGTGATGAAGCGCGACGAAAGAAAGCATTGCAACATTGTTGGTTTGTGAAGACCATTTTAATGTAAGTTTAATTGCAAATACAGGTAGGTTTAAGTTCATGGAAAAAATTGACATGTAAAATTGTAATAAATCAATTAAGTTACCAGAATTTATACAGGTTGTTTATAAAATTAATGGTAAAACAAACTTACATTTTCTCACATTTATTGTTCGTACATACGAAAATCTTTTCAGCATCTCTTTATAAATTGCCTAGTGAGTATTGATTTTTTTATCTCGATATTTATGCATGTAATGAAATGTAAATGGTTTGTTATTTGATCCGTTGGAGTTTAGTACCTTCAAAATGAAATATTTTTTAAACTGAAATTATTAATTGCATACTTTTAAGAAATAATTTATAGCATTTATTACAAAACTAGAAAAATATTTACATTTGCAACGTTACATCAGGCCGACACCAAATTGATACCAGAGCTGTGAATGAATCGAGGCCGCCAGCAGTCAGTAACAGCCTGAAAAGGGGTTTAAATAATGATTTGAAAAATTTAAAATATAAAATATGAATTTAAATATTTTTTTATCGCAAATTCATATTATTTTTTTTATTTTCCCTAAAAATTAATGACATTATGGCTGAATCACCCTGTATAATGCTGACTTAATAATGTTTTTCTGAATGTAGAATTAGACAGGATTTTGAAAAAAAGGACTTGATTATAATGAAACACACATATTTCATTCATAGGTATATTGAATGTATGACTTTGGTGTGCAAGTGAATGCTATATTATAAAAGTATGTGAAAATGATTTGGACTTCATATGCCTACTAATTTAATTATATTAGTCCATATCATATCATCAGTAGGTAGATACCTAATATAGATAATATTAACCGGCAAGATCTTGTAATATACATTATGTGAAGTAAAAGAATTTTATATAAAAAAAATATAAGAATAATACATGATGCATGAGAGTGGGTGTCGTGTCAGTATCAATAGTGTTCATTAGTTATCAACGTGTAAAAAATTATACAGGGTGTTCTTAAATGAAGTAGCAAAAATGAGACCACAGATCCTAAGTCGCATAATAAAAAAGATACAAGGTGTCAAAGTTAAAATTTTATTTTCGATGTTTGTTAGGTTAAATCGATCTATTTTCATCTAAGGAATTTGAGGTCTCATTTTTGCTACTTAATTTTAAAATACCCTGTATAAGGTACTGTAATATATCAAAAGTTAAAAAAGTAACATCTGGTAAGTTCCTTTTACAAAATTGTTTTTATTATGACAGACGTATTATTTCTGAACCCTATTTAATCCAGATATTTTTCTCAGCATAATCAATTTTTACTAGAGAAACACATTACTCTGAGTGTACATAACAATTTATGCAACTGCCTTCATAAAATTTTAGTTGAAATAAAAGCAAAATTCGTTCGGCACTGCTAAGACTCATTCAGATAATAAAATAATCGTAAAGTATCTACATTCAAGGCATAAAAATATTGCTTGAGATTTTTTTTCTGAAAGCATAAAGTTTGAATATCCACGAACTTCCACCGCTGGCCATTTATGACGAAATCAATAATCCTCCCACCGAAATTACGAGAGATTAAAAGTTACCCTCACGCTCGAACGTGTTCAAACAAACCATTAACTAATTGCATGTAAGTATCTTTAATGCGGACCGACCTTAACGCTATATCTCCTTGGACCATTCCGGTTCCAGTTAAAATGTTAGTTAGTTTTATCAAGCGATGCATTTAGAGAAATAGTTCTAAGCTCGCGACTAAGTACCAAATAATCAATTTAAGCGAACCGCAATTCAAACGTTTGCCCAAATGAATCACAAAAATGGGTAGGGAAAGCGCTGACTTGCTTAGATAATGGCGCTGCACTCTGCCGTATTTTAACCCAGGCAAAATGGGTTTTGCGGGCGATTCATTCAATATTCAGGTATTTGTGGAAGCTACTAAATCGACCAAAGTAAGTGTTGTCACTTCCACACTGAGGGAAATGCACCTACAAAAAAGTGTTGATCTCTTATTAATGTTACTACCTCATGTCGGCATGTAATCTTACGTTGAATAATTAAGATATGCGTTTTTTCGATTGTAATATAAAAGTGGAGTCTAGGGCATCCATAGTGCAACTACTGCGTGTCAAAAATTAAAAAAAAATCAGAGAGAGCAACATAGTTTGGTTTGATAGTAAACTTTTAACAGGACACTTGTTTTGAATTTCACTTGTGTAATATTGACACATAATATATTGTAAATATGTTTATAAATTTTGTTCAATAAAATGATTAAATATTCGTATGTATTTAATTTATTAAAATATATGTTCAGCTGTAACCATCTATCTAAGATCCTTTTTGTTGACAATATGCTTACTTGCTGTTTGAATCCTGAGATTATTAAGAAAGAACTATTTACAAAACAAAACAATAAAAAAATGTTATTATTAAATTTTGTGGGATTGTATGAATCTTTTTAGATTTTTACTTTAGATTTGTACAAATTTTCTTTTAGTGGTTTCATCCTGGCGCATCCGCCATATTTTGAAATAAATATTGCATACATATATATTTTTAGATTTTAATAATATTGTGTGAAACTAACTACTCAGTGGACAAAAGCCCCAACCTGCGTTGAATTACACCCACAATATCCACTGAGTAGTTAGTTTCACACAATATTATTAATACCTAAAAATATATAAAAACTTTTACATAAAAGGTGAACATTTTTCAAGTAGGTATTGTCATATTTAATTCATTGACAGGATGTCACTTTTTTGTCATTGTCAATATTTAATTTCAAATAATTTTAATTTTTATAATAATTTTTATAGTTAGATATTTGATTCAACTTAAAGGAGACCACCTGAAGAAGCAATCCTAAAAATGCAGAAATAGGTCAGATCTCATCTATTGTGGTTGAATTTGTCGTGTTCCCACTGCCAAAAAAGTGAAGTTAGATTTTTATAGAGTGAGTAAATTAGATTATTTTCTTTAGAAAATTATTGAATAGAGCTTTGTCTGTGGAATTGTTCATTAGCATACCTAGATGTTTGGTATCAGAGAACATACATATGACTTCATTGATAGGAATTGTAGGAGATTTGATTTGTATTAGCTTAAAATACCTTTCTAAAACAGTAAAAAAATTGCATACATATATCTTAGAAATTAATAAACATTTTATCCATACTGTTATAGAATAGGGCGGCTATTTAGTTCGTAATAAGTTAAGAGCTCCGTATTCTTGAAATAGTGTTTTCTACAAATACAAGTAATTTTAGACATTTAAGAACTAAAATATATAGAGTTTAGTAAATAACATGAATGTTATCTCATGCCACCTGCAAATATTCAAAAGTACAGATGTAATTATTATTTAATGCTGCGAACTCCAATTTATTTGAATAAAAATATGGATATTAGTAAATATACCAATGGTAATGCTTTCCTCAAAAGAATATCAAGTGGTTATAGACCCAGACAATCTAGAATATTTTCCAAGGAACAGCTTGAAAATTTTATCAAAGATGCAGATGAAAAGTAGTCATTCCAAAAAGTTGTCTTGATTGTTGGTGTATTATTTGGAGCCTGCAGGAGAGAAGAATTAAGTTATTATACGTACAGAGAACATTGAAGATGCTAAGTTGTACCAAAACTAATGTTCCTAGATTATTTACAATACCAGAGGGAGATATAGAAGAAGTCAATTTTTGTAAATTTTCCGCAAATATGCAAGTCTACGTCCGTAAATGATACTGCAGGAAACAACTACTCCGCGGACTAATGCCCCGACCGGCATTGAATTGCTCGTGCAGTATTTATGTGAACAGCCAAGAACCCTAGTCGGACACACCACCAGACATAGACCGGTTTCGGGCTTGTTAGCCCTCATCAGTATGCCATAGGTGAGATGACCGACAATTGAACTGGCTGTTCCTTCATATGTATGTTCACATATAAACTGAGTGCAGGTGAGCAGGAAGTAAGCAGACCACTTATATCTCACAAGTCTACGTCCATCCACCATTTATCACACACAGGAATTCAAAATGTACTACACAAACAGTGGGTATAAATAACATGGGTTCATTTCCTAAAAAGAATCCCGAATTTCTTAGGTTACCCAATATTACTGAGTATACTGTGCACTGCTTTAGACGATGTTCTGCAACCTTCATAGAAAATTCCATACAAAATAAGCAGTCGATACCAAGGAGAATTCTCGAGGAGAAAGGAAATACCACTTTCATTCCAAAAATTCAGTGCAAGAAATGGATTTTATTTACTTGTCATCTAGTGTTTCTATTCGGTTTTAGTTACATTATTATTTTTTAAGTTAATGCATTTGTCACCATTATTACTACTCCGACCCCGTAATTGGAATATTTTCTCTGTTTGGATAATCGTACCGTAAATAAATAAATATCATTTTTGTATTATTCCACTGTTTGTTAATCCTTAAGTACTGAGATTCTTGCAGTCGTCAGAAAAACTTTATACATCGATAACTGATTCAATAAATTGTAGAATGTATATAATGCAAGAACTGGTGCAGAAAAGCGAAAAAGTTACGTCAGTTCCGAACCGTCATTAAAATGTATAAAGTCAACCCGCCGGGGGTCAGAAAATATTAAAAGAAAATAATTTCGCGTGAAATTGCACTTATCTGAAGCGCCCCACAATGGAGCCAGTTGGAGAGAATCGAACAGTTGAAAACAAAGAAATAATCTGTTTCTGGTGAATTAATCCTTTTGATCGCTGCCGGAGATTATCATTTTCTTTGTTCCAAGTTCTTTATATTCGCTTCTGTAACTAACACATGCCTGATCTTTAAAAGATCAGTGTTATTAAGGAGTTCTGCGGTTTGCCGACTGAGAAAGTAATAAAATACAGTGTCGTTGAAGTGTAAAAGGAACGACGTGCTCTTATTCCTTAAAACGGGAAGGAAACGGTAAATTACCGATGAGGCGAGAATATAGCCATGATT
This sequence comes from Monochamus alternatus, assembly GCA_037114965.1. NCBI lineage: Eukaryota > Metazoa > Arthropoda > Insecta > Coleoptera > Cerambycidae > Monochamus > Monochamus alternatus. Next base: position 12,490,083 of record CM073429.1, on the reverse strand, counting down.
TACACTCTACTCAACTTCATCACTTCGCCTCCTATGACGATTCCTGTGGTCTTCTTCGTATTACAATAATTTTTCAGTAAAACAGTTTGCCGATAAACTTAATATCCTTCACGGGATTTATTTAACTTACATTTTTTTGTTCTACGCTGTACGACAGATGATCTCCACATTTTTATGTAAAGAAGCTATTAAGTAAACTCTACCGAAATTTTAATCAACTCCATTTCATACTTGAAAATGAAAGATTGTAAAAACTTTTCAATGTCAGATGTTTCGAAAAGTCTACTTAATTGAAATACCCAATGTTTTTCTTATTCACAAACTTTCATATAGAGGAATTTTCAAAAAGACATGACTAAAGCTGATATAACTTTAAAAAATAAGTGAAGTTTGCTCAATAAAATGTGCAAGATAATTTTGGACAATCAAATTTTTCATGTAATTTTGAAAACGACAAACTAAACTTTAGAAAAGTTACAGAGTGACATCAGCGTTACAGTTGAAAATCTAACAAAAAATTACTTTACTTTTTAACAACGTACCTACATCAAAATCGGTAGAAGAATATACAGCGTTAATCACAACTTACCCAAAAAAAAATGGAATAGATGCCTCAAGAATGGAGTCAATATTGTAAACAAATTTATAATATCCTGTTTTTGAAAAAAAAAATTATCGAAGTTTATAGTATTTTATCAGCGGAATACTGAAGTCCGATTAACGTTTTTGCGCTACTGTTTACATTAGATTTTCAAGTGTCAAAAATGGCTTAAATGTGTAGCAACAAAAATGACCCTACGGAACACGAGATTGAAATTTTGCCGGACTTTTTTATGGGGTAATGCTCGTTTTGGAAAGCCCTACAAGACTGTCCACTTAGATTTCGGGAAGAAATTTTCCGTTACCCTTAAAATGGCTACAGTCATCCATCTCGTGTTCCGTAGGGTCATTTTTGTGCGAAAATTCTAGTTTTTTCCATGCAAACCCATTTTTGGAGCCAAATTCCGCAAAAATGAAGACCCAAAGCGAAAATTGAGAAAGAGGGATCGATAGGGAATTTTATGACGAACATTTAAAAAAAAATCACCTCAAACGGCCCAACCCTAAGGGGTATACAGTAATTTGAGTGGCACAGTGGCGTTTTGCGCCACTGTGCGGCGTATTGTAGCATCCGAAGAACACATTTTAGGGATTGTTGAATGTACAACAATTTTCTGAACAAAATAAGTTTTTCTTCTATATTTGTATTTTTACGATCGTTTCGGGTTACCTTATCTTCAGAAAATACATTATAAACTAGTTATTAAAATTAGTCTTAAAAGCTAAAACTAAAAAACAAACAAATAAATACACAGAAGACATTTTACAACATTTTAAAAACTTCATCAGTCAAAAATACTTATTAAAAATTCTATATAAATATTATGCGACCAGATTTTCTATCATCATAATTGTTAAAAACTGCTATGTTAGTCGAGATGGAGGCAATTGATATATAAAAAATTTTCAACTTTAGAACGAACCTAGTAAAGCAGAGGAATGTTCATAAGAAATAGTATGAGATATTCTTTTTTCCATTTTTTTATAAAAATTATTATTAAGATTGTTGAAGAGAATCCAGGCAAATCGCTTGACAAGTACAAGGAATGTCCAAATTAACAGTGTGATGTATCATACACGAGGTTCAACTATATCCGTACCCTGTACAGCATTTCCAAGCATTAATACCAAAGGATTATCCCTTGCGAATTAGATTTTGTGAATGGTTGCTGCAACAAAATGCTCAACATCCCAGATTTACAGACGTATTAGTTACAGATGAAGCTATTTTTACACGAAATGGGAAATATAACATTCATAATACTCATGTTCGTGATTTTGACAAATCGCAAGCGATTCGACGGGATCATTTTCAACAACGCTTTTCCTTAAATGTTTAAAAAGAGATTGTCGATGATCGCTTGATTGGAGCATTGATATTAACAAATCGAATGCATGGGGTTCAGTATCTCGAGCTCCTTCAAAATGATCTGCATGATCTCCTGGAAGATATACTCTTAACTGTCCGACTCAGAAGTGGTTCTTGTAAGATATCGCTCCCCCTCATTTTAGACAAAATGTTCAGAAGTACCTTAATGAAGATCAAGGGATACGATGGATTGGACAGGAGGACCGGTTTTTGTGGGGATATTTAAAAAATGATGTGTATCGCACCGAAGTGAACACTATTGATGATTCACGCGTATAGCTGCTGTCAATAACCAGAAACATGTGTTAGTTCATAGAAAATGGGTAAGACGGGTCCAAATGTGTTTACACGTCGGTGGAGAAAATTTTGAACAGTTGTATCATCAGTTATGACAAATTATTTTATTAATTAATTAAGACCACAAAATAATGTTATAATTAATAATAATTGCGGCAAGAACAGTTGAATTTGCTGATATCAAGTAGGTGCTATAAAATTTTATTTATTTTTTCTTTTTACTTTAATGGAACACTATATTTTTCGATCTTTGAAATCTAATTTCAAAGATGCATAATCTTTTAACAATTCAGAATTACTGATCCATACTTTAAAAGCATTCCAAGTGAATAATAAGACTTCGCGGTTATATTGTACACGATTGGGTAATTGCTTATATTGAACAAATAAAGGCTTCCACTAAAGTGTATAAAGATCTTGGGAAAAACGTAAAACGTTGTATTTGCAAGTAAAATAGTATTACAATTTGAAACAAGCTTCAAAGACACATTTTGTCATTATTAGCAAATGTTTACCAAGAAATTTTATAAAAACGAAAACGTATTCAAGCATTTAGTAAAACAAAATACCTATTCTTGCTATTTATTGTCGTTCAAAAAGTTGACGGCATTTTTAACCAAGAAGTTGGATATAAGCCTAAGAAAGCAAAAGCTTTTTTGCACACGGAAATATACAGATTTTTGTGCAAATGATGAAACATACTTTAAAGAAGAAGAATGTTAAAGATGTTGAAGACAAAGAATCCATTTGATTCCTAATTCAAAGACAAGAAAATATCGAACTATCAAGTTTTTGTCATTCACCACACCAGCACGATTATTCTTAAAATTTAATAAAGGCAAGTATTTTAATCAAGTGGTAGGAATTAATGTTATTGCTAAAGTACCAAACGATTTTGCTAATTATCTTAATCTACCAGAGTGTCATTTATACACAGAGCATTGCTTTCGCCGGCTACATCGGCTACTTTATTGGTCCATGGTAGATCACCTGATCTACAACTGAAGCGACACGAAGGATGGAAGAGTTCTACAGTTGCAGAAGGATACATAAAGATTTTAACCATCAAATAATGTACAAGTAATTGAATGTAGCAATCGCAGTGATGAACATTTTACCATATCAGAATATAGCCCTAATATGCATTCTGGATCAGAAATTATTATTAAAGACTGTAAAGCTTGTTCTTTCAGCATCCAAATTACGAATACTAACAAATGAATTTCTTAATAGTTGAAAAGTTTTATTTTGTTGAATGAATGTAGATAAAACTTTGCATACATTACGAGCTATGAAGTATCACTTTGCGCTCTTAATACATAAATAACTATTCCAGCGATAAGAATCTAATCATCACTACTATTAATTAGTTACCACTAATTAACCAGAATGCAGCTTTTAAAATGGAAGTATTACTGGACCGATCTAAAGCAATTCCCAAGTCAAGAAAATTGAATTAGCTCATCCAGTGACAGCCAACGAAGATGTATTCATTTCAGACAATGAAATATGAAATACATGCATCACACTCCAATATCGAGTTTTCAATTTACTGATCAAAACCGAGTTCTCTCCGCATATTCATTTATTCACAGAAGCGATGAAAGCGAATATATCTATCGTATTTTTACTGATTACCTGGTCTTTTTGTTGGGACAAATACGCTTTGTTAGATCACATGATAGAGCGCTGCAACGATGGATCCACACAAAACTGCAAGCGATAGGTATTTTTTGACATGGCTAAATAATATATTTGCTAAAATTCGTTTTAGTCTAGCCTGGTCTGGCTTACATGTAAAGCTTCTGCCAAAGATTTGAATGAACAAACATTGAAAAAATTATAGCAAACAGAATTAAGGCAACGACAAAAATATACAACAAGTAGCCTGCTCAAACTATTAAACAAAAATATACAGGGTGCTATTGACTCTTATGGTAGATTGTCAGAAGCTCGAGTTAAACTTACTAATCCCACATACTGACAAAAATAGCGATAATATTCCTGTTTTGTTAAATTTACACCATTAATAATTTAAATCAAAATCTGCGAAATTTGCGAGAATTTTCACTTATAATACCACTAGAGCTTCAATTATTACTGGAAATTTTTTCGAGCACACGAATTTTCTAAAAAATATTCGTGTGCAAGGAAAAAATTTCCAGTTTTTAATTGAAGCTAGAGTGGTATTCGGTAAGAAAATTTCACAATGAAGTGTTAAAAAATATCGACAAAAATATAAAGATATTAAAATTTTTTGATTGTTTTGAAGAGACAGAAACAAAAATAAAGTTGATAGTAGTTCAATCTTTCAGTTTTCTAAAAATTTAGTGTACTAAAGTTGGTAAAAATATATTTTATTGCAAAAAAACTTGAAGCAGTATATATAATCAAAGTAACTTACATACATATAACATTAGGTTAAATAAAATACAACTAACCGACTTTAGTTAAGCAAAATAATACAAAATAAGTCAATAGTAGATCAATCTCTCAGTTTTCCACATACTCATTTTACTAAAGTTGGTAGAAATATATTTTCTTACAAAGAACCTTAAGCACTATGTAATATCAATAAAATTCATATGTATAACAAGGTAATCGTGACTTTTGACGTTATTTGACCATTTTCTTTAAAATCGTTGTGTTGTACAATTGAAAAATGGAGCGGTTTCAGAAATACGTTTTATGCAAGTTTTGCAAAAAAGTTAGTGAAATTAAAATGTATCATCGGAACCTAAAATTTTTAATGTATTTATTACAAGAATGCGGGCCAGAAATTTATTCGCCAAACTTGTTTGGGATTATTAAAAATCATTTGCTTCTGGTGTGTAAGAAATATGGAGTTATTCGTGGATCACAGCAGAATAAGATTGTTTCAAAGTACTACATTTATTTTTTGAAACATAGACATTTTATAAATTTTAGTGAATGTGTGCTTGTTTATTCCCCATTAAGAAAAGAAGACGTGGCTGAGGAATTTCAGCAACATTTGGACGCTTTAATTAAAACTACTAAAAGTACATACTTGGTAAATAATTATTTATAAATGATTTGTACTTATTAAATTATGATAGAATAAATTTGAAGTTAAATATAAATGTCATTTTATTTATAAATGTCAAAAAATTTCCAGTGTAATTTCATGCTCCTTACCCCAAGGAAGAGAAAAATTTCCGGAAATTATCTTAGTTGCTATAGTAACGCTACAAAATACAGGCCTTTAATTGGCTGAAAAATACTATTGTGAAATTTTCGCGAATATCGCGTTCATGAAGACAAGGCTTAAGACGAGCCCAAATGTGTTTACAGGTCACACACGTCAACCAGTTGTTAATAGCAACAAAAGCGATAAAAGCTGTTGAATTTGCTGATATAAAATAGGGGTTATAAAATTGTATTTATTTCTTTCTCTAGGAAAGAAATTCTTTCAATTTTCATCATTTCATTACACTTAATATAATATAAGCTCCGAATCACCTGTATAATCGCTCTGTATAATTGATTATTATCTAAATATAGAGAGGGAAATCTGGAAACGACTTATGACAGTTGTATCTGTTAGCAGATGCCCTTTCCATCGATCTTACATATGAACTGGAAATCCAAGCTGTTATTCTTTCTTCCCCGACGTCTTTTTTCAATAGGAATATGAGACTGAGAGGGACCAGGAGATTTCTGCTGTTTACACTAAGGATTTATTTTTCATAACGACCGACTGATGCGGCACTCCTGCCAAAAAAGCAATAAAACACTTGACATGTTCGGTTCGTTCGTAGAAATCAACGTTGAGGGGAGTTCAGTGAATAATATAACTCAAGTCTGATTCGTAATAGGTATATATATAGAGAAATAAAAGCATGTAATAGTCGAATTTAAGACTGCCAATATGGTTTAGACATGTAATTTCAGTCAAGAAAAATTATACAGGGTGTTTGTAAATCCCTATAGTTTCCGAGAAAAAAAATATTGAAATTCTAGTACCCAGCTAACAATTTCCTGTTCTATAAAAATCGTAAGAACGTTTCCAGAGCAAATTTTATAGAGCAATGTTTGTTCTAAGAACATTGCCAAAACGTTCTTACAACACTTATACCGTAACAATGGGCACCGTTCTATAGAACCTATTAGTTCTCTAAGCGGTTGTGTAAGGTTTGCAGGAAATACTTATAGAATTGTTGAATAAACGTTTTCACAGGTCTCAAAGAATTTTTATAACACAGTTACAAAGCAATCTCATAAATATTCTATAGCACTTCGTTATACAATTTTTGTGTTGCATGATGTTCATTTTAGAGAACTTTAAAATCGTTTAATTGTATATTCTAAAAACAAAATGTTTCTGTAACGCACATGTTAGAAATAATATGGATGGGCCAATAAGATGGACCTAATCAGTCTGCATAGGAGTAGTCACATTACGAATTACTTAATTGGTTTGTCCATCAGGGAGCAGTACATTTTAATGCGGAAAAAGTTTTATCGTGAAATATGTAGTACATAATGGTAATTTTTTGACGCGCCCTCAGTTAACCTTATATTTCCTATGCTGCTGGAAATTTAATAAAAAAAAATCTTTTCTATATTGATGAATTTAACAACCAACTGTATATAAAATTGTCAGAAAGTAAGTATATCCATATTATTGTTATCATTTCACCTATTTATATTGTATATATTTTTATAAGTTTTTTTTCTTTCTTCCAATATGGCGACAGAAAAAAAGACATTATCTTGTACTTCCAATGGATTATCACATTACACAATATGACATTTTTGTGTCGATTGCAATGATTATGGAGCAAATATGCTTGGCAAGCAACTACTATAACAGATCTATGCCACTTAATATCCACAGTGTTGTCATATTTTATTGTGGTATTTCAAATTTATTTAATAAATCTAACAAAATTCTTTAACTTAAACATATAGAAGTGCAAATGGATAAGGTTTGGAATGGTCTAAACTAAATATGTTACTAAATTTCTATAAGAAAATCAATTTCTGGTAGCAATCAAATAAATCTTATCTATCGTAATGAAATTTTCGTTTTGTAAGCAGATAATAATTTTTACAAGGCACGACTATGTTATACAAATTTTCCCATTATACTTTGAACAAAATATTTCGTACTTTTACAGGCAGGTCTCTGTAGATGGGGGTATGGGAAACCTACATATATAAAAAATAATAGTTCTATAGCGTTTCTTTATGGAACAAAAAGGCTTTTGTTACTTATTTACTCTATAATGATTTTATAATAACTGTATTATTATTCTCTATAACTGCTTTAAAGAGTTTTTTCTCTTAAGTTCGATAGCAGCTTCCATATTTGTAATTTGTTTTCCGCAGAAGAATTGTAACTTAACAACGCCTTATACAATAGTTCTATAATTAAACTATAAGCGACATTACGGAATAATTTTATAAGAGTGTCACAGGAGTTGGTATAATTCTATAAAGCAGTATTTTGCATTGGTTTTACAGTAATTTGATTCTATAAGCACCGTTGCTGTAAAATTGTGTTATTGTACAGACTTATAGGGCTACATTAGCAGTTATGTTATAAATGCTCTATAAATTATGCTCTAAGAACGTTCTTGCAACAAATTTTAAAAACAATTCAATTTCTGAAGGCAAAATAGTCTCATGTGCCACATTAATGCAACAATTTAGTATTCTAAATACAACTATAAAATATTAGCAGAATATAAAACTCCTATTACTCTAAATTTATAGAACTACTTTGCTAGCTGGGTAGTTTTAACCTTTATATCGCTGGGTTACTGTAATATCTAGCCAGGCGATTGCAAATATCCGATTACTTATCTATTAACTTTTTTGTGATGCCAGTATTTATATTAGTTTATAACTTGTCAATTTCTTACATTTATTTTCTTGCTTTTTTGTTTAACTGGTCATTCTTGGTACTGAAATATAAAAAAGTATTACCAAATAACCCCTTGCGCTTCCTGGACCAGTCAAGGCATTGATTTTATAAATTTTGCTTTGCTTAAGTTACAAATATCTTACACACTTGCTGAAGCTACTAACCATGGTGTAAATTTTTAACGTACTTTGTATAAACACCTATTTGAGCGTTGACAAGTCGAGATGTAAGGGATAAACACATATAAGGTAAGCGTAATCAAGATTCCCAAATATTAAAAGCTCACTCGTTGTCATAAACACCAGCATTATCCCCCGTTAAATTTTACAGCCTATTAAGTACACATATTAATCGTATCTCCCTTCTACAATAATTTAACAGCCATTTAACAGTCGTTTACTGAAAATTACCTCTACTATAAATGCACTGTCATTATTATTATCGACTGCTCATGAATTTGAAATTATCATTACCACTGCACGAATTACTTTGCATCACCTATCTGTATTTACATTTTATATAAAAGGAAAAGTGGTAATCTTGGACACCTATACAATAATTCTCACTCGCTTTTTAAAATCCGAATCTTAACCGTAAAATGTATACCATCCATTATCTCTCAAACGATTTTCCTCCACACATTCCTTATTCCAAGATTATTTTAACCTCAAACTAGTTACACTGCCGTTACACAATATAAACATACAAGAGAACCATGGTGTTTATGTTAGGTCCTACCCCTCATGTATAATAACAGTGAAGAGAAAATTTAACTGGAATTGGTAATGTATTTAGGCCTAAAAGATAATTTATCTGGTACTACTACTGTGATACATATTTAAATAAAAAAAATCTATACACATAAAACTGCTCATTCTGTTTTAGGATATTATATATGTTTAGCATTTTCCAAGTTACGCTTCGAAACATTTTTAATCCAAAATAATTTATTTATATAATGTTGATTTCGGGAAATTATATCTTTTAAACGGTAGAAAAAAACTGTTTCATTTATGTTTAGGAAAAATGGAGGATCAGTTTTGAACTTGTGATGTTCAATTTAGCTGGTATGTATTGCGATTGACTGAAATAATTTTGTTTCATATCAATGTCACTGTCAATAACAATAAAAATTTTACGTTTAATTTCCAAAAGAAATCAAAGTAAGTATTGAAAACAATCATGTATAAAACTATGACATAAAAATTAAAACAGAAGTAGTCGATTATTCCCAAGGAAGTATAATGCTCCCAAGGGAGTTTACATTATGGAGAACATTTTTCATGCAAAAAAAAAGATAACATTGAAATTATTTATTGACATTTAAATTAAATGTTACATTTGTACAATTTTCAAAATTAATATTAGAAGGAATATTACTTTCGCTTACATTTACAGTTTTTGTGATTGCGCTAGTAGTGGTACCTACTAAAACCTGATTAGCAATTTTGGTTTTATTTTCAATGGAGTTCTCGACATAACCCTCAGCGACTGTCGTTGATTTCCAACCAGCATGACGCTTTATTGTCGTGATATCCACACCAGCATCTGCCAGTAATGTCGCTGAAGATCTTCGTAACCAGTGACCAGTATAACATGCAGCATCAGGTAATTTTAAATACGAAGCTACTACACTCGGAATTTTTCCCATGGTATTCTTGCCAACTGGCTGCGAACTACATTTCCCTGCTTTGTAGTACAAAAAAGGCGCTTATGCTTGACGTGGAGAGAACGAAGGGACAGGTATTTTCGAAAACATTCAAGCATATTTCCCACATCGGTAACCAGAAAGGTTCATGGAATCTTTGTCTTAGTGTTTGGAATTTTTACAATCAAGGCAAAGAGCCTACATCCTTAATATCATCTACAGTTAAATTGACTAGTTCATCAGTTAGTATATAACATTCGGGAGAGATGCTATTTTGTCCTCGGTGCATTGTAGCCCTCGGGCATTTCTCTCCCTTATAGTATAATGTACTATTTCTAATTTTGACATATAAAGTAGCATCTTTTGTTATCAAAACAAGTGTCAAAACGTTCTACCTTCTGTAACTAGTTACATAATGAAAACCATTATGCAACTGGTTACGAAAAGTGCGTTATGTCACTAATTGCAAAAAAGAATTAAATAAAATACAATAGAACAATAATAAAGTAACTTTTATTTAAGTCATTCATTTTATAAATAACACCTTATTAATTATTATTATTTAATTATAAATATTCACAACGCAGTTGGTACAGTTAGTGAAACTAATTCCAGAAGAAATCTTATTTGTTGAGCAAATTCCCCAAGCTGATTGGATTTTTTAAAAGAACCGGTGACGGATATCAAACGAAAAAATCGAAAATATTGACAAAGGGTGAAATCGACCGTTTTCTATCAAGTGCAAATGACAAAGAATTCTTAATGATTAAGATAAGATTACTTTTGTTGTTAGGTATTTCAATTATTAAGTATTTTGATTTTTTATAGGTTGGATTAATTCTGGGGATTGCCGGAGCTTGTCGAACTGATGTACTAGTCAGTTTAACTGTAGATGATATTGAGGATGTAGGCTCTTCCTCGATTGTAAAAATTTCAAACACTAAGACAAAGATTCCACGAACCTTTCTGGTTACCGATGTAGGAAATATGCTTGAATTGTTTCGAAAATACCTGTTCCTTCGTCCTCCCCACGTTAAGCATAAGCGCCTTTTTTTGTACTACAAAGCAGGAAAATGTAGTTCGCAGCCAGTTGGCAAGAATACCATGGGAAAAATTCCGAGTGTAGTAGCTTCGTATTTAAAATTACCTGATGCTGCATGTTATACTGGTCACTGCTTACGAAGATCTTCAGCGACATTACTGGCAGATGCTGGTGTGGATATCACGACAATAAAGCGTCATGCTTGTTGGAAATCAACGACAGTCGCTGAGGGTTATGTCGAGAACTCAGGTTTTAGTAGGTACCACTTCTAGCGCAATCACAAAAACTGTAAATGTAAGCGAAAGTAATATTCCTTCTAATATTAATTTTGAAAATTGTACAAATGTAACATTTAATTTAAATGTCAATAAATAATTTCAATGTTATCTTTTTTTTTTGCATGAAAAACGTTCTCCATAATGTAAACTCCCTTGGAAGCATTATACTCCCTTGGGATAAATCGACTACTTCTATTTTAATTTTGATGTCATAGAAACTGATTTCTATTCGCGACCGTGGAAAAAAGCATCTTTTTGGCACTCACAAACGTTATTATACAACAAACAGTAGCGCTGGGTGTCGCTTTGTATAGTACAAAAGAAACATGACTCGCCTTGATATCTAACCGCTTAAAATATCTAAACGGCTTGGGGCTCGGGCTAACCTATGCTCGGTAATGGCCTTTCGGCAACGTAATAATTACGTTAAAAGTTTAATTTAGGTGGGGCCGCAAACATTAAAACCTGCCGGGAATAAAAACAAATCCCGCTCTCCAAGATGAAGAGCCTAATAACCGCGGGAAGCTCTCCGAGTCGCCCTAGCTCACGCCTATTTCAAGAAGGAAATTACCTGGCTCCACACAAATTTACTGCATATTACTACATGTCGCACGTTACTGTCTCCTCTATGCCGTTTCCTGCCTGCTCAATACATTCTAACTACCCATACAAATTATAAAGTTAATATCCCGACTTAGTTTTCCGATTGAATAGCTACGGTTAACAGATAAACTATTTCCCTCGGCGGGATGAATTTTAAACACGTTACACAACCAAATGGCGCCGCTGAGAAATCTAAGGGTGGGGACGGAGGGGTGCGATTAAAATTTCCTCTTTCGCAGCGCCAGCTGGAATACTTTCGGGGTTCCACCGGGAAGCATTGATGAAATACGGGGCCTCACAAGTTGGAAGATCAAACTGCAGATCACACTTGAGCGAGAATAATGGGACCTTTTTTAAATCATTTTTAATTTCTTATAATATTAGAATTTTTATCAACTAGGATTTAGGAAAGTAGAAATTTGCACTGCACAAGATACTTTACAAAATGCCACTTTATTACGAAATTAAGCTTGGCAAACTACGAAGCCGTAGAAGGGCCACGTATACAATTTTTTTAAGATTCAGACTTTAAACTATGAATTCAAAGTTTAATCTCTGAATTCAGACTTTTAACTCTGAATTCAGACTTTTAACTCTGAATTCAGACTTTAAACTCTGAATTCAGACTTTAAACTCTGAATTCAGACTTTAAACTCTGATTTCAGGCTTTTATGTCTGAATTCAGACTTTAATGTCGGAGTAGGACCTTCAATAGTATCTACAGTGTAATGGGTCGCTTTCTGCTTCTAACTTTATTGAGACCCAGTATTGAGTAATCAGTCAGTACCAAATGTAGATACTACATGCTACGCTATGCTATATATAGTCAGGGGAATAGTCCACAGAGTAGTTATTTCCTAAAATTCCGCTTTTAAAAATATGGCTTTTAATAGTAGATACTCTCCATATAGTGGATTGCTTTCTGCTTGTGACTGTATTCAGGCCCAGCGTTGAGTAACCAATGACTACTAGATGTATACATACACACGTGCTACGTCCTGCGTACTCATGTTCTGTTAACTATTATGACAGATTGCGAACAACTAAGTTTGCGAGTTATTGGGATTTGTGATATACTGATAAGAACTAACCAGTTCGAAACCAGTACATAAACAGTGGCACCGCTTGGTATAGGCATTTCAGGTGTAATTCAAAGACGCAACGTTATTTAGACACCCAGTACTTAAATAATACTATTCATGGCAATGGTACAATCAAATTTAATCAGGAAATTGGTGTTAACACATCAGGGCAATCTAGATCCAGAAATAAAAATAGGTCTAAGGAAATTAAGTGGTTTAAATCATTTCCCAAACAAGTATAGTCGCACCTTAAATCGTCTCTAGAATCAGAAATAATAAAATTTTACAGGGAGTTATCATAGTGGATGACAAATACCATAAATTTTCATTTTCCCCTGTATATTATGTCCTCTAAATCTCAATTCTCTATCTAGAAAGCTCTGAGTGTTACACTTGTTCCATAATTTCGTTAGCAGTGTAAGTTCAGAGATTAAAGTCTGAATTCAGAGTTTAAAGTCTGAATTCAGAGATTAAAGTTTGAATTCAGAGTTTAAAGTCTGAATTCAGAGTTTAAAGTCTGAATTCAGAGATTAAAGTTTGAATTCAGAGTTAAAAGTATGAATTCAGAGATTAATGTCTAAACTTAAAAAAAATTGTAGACATGGCCCTTCTAGGGCTTCGTAGCAAACACAGCACTACAATAAATAAATTGTAAATCAATTTCAGTAAAAATTCATGCAGAAAACCATGCGAAATTATCTACCGTATTACACTAAATACTAAATTGCATAACATTAGATTAGGTTGCCAGGAAGCCTAGACAAGATTGCTTTTTCAATCATTTTATTGTCTTATTTAATAAGTGGTATTCAATGTACTCACAGTATCAGTATGATTTATTTATTTTATTGTAATGGAGCAAACTGGAAAACAATTCTCCTCCATGTATGTTCCTAACCGTATTTGTGTTTCCTTGATGTGTATAATGTTACAAATACTTGTATACCTTTTAATACTATTGAAAAAAATATGTGGAACTCAATTAGTTTTTCGAACTTAAAAAAGACGCGTTAGCGTCTCTAACAGATTTAACATAACTTCAAAGTTTTATTTTTGAGAAAGGTTTATAATACACGTCAAAAGTCTTGGACCCCCTGTATATAAAATGATTCGATTAATCCTAGTTGTTTTTCTTAATGTGGTAAAAAAGTACATTTACTTAGAGAACAAAAAAAAAACAATAAAAAATTGCAGACCATGAACCTTTACTTTATTACCAATGTTTTTACAAATCTGGTCAGTTTGGCAGTGTATTCAGCCAAGTGTTCCTTTGAATTTTTGTACATTATAATGCCAAGACGTGAAACATCTGCGTTTACCCGAGCAAGAATGACTGTTTTACATGATGCAGGACATTCTAATCATCAGATATCCTAGATCATCTGTTGTAAGAATAGTACACAGATATGAAGAATTTGATACAGTTGAAAACAGACAAGGTAGTGACATGAATCCTATTGAAAATATGTGGGATTTCGTTGCTAGAGCCATTCATAACATATTCCTCCACCTCAGATTGCAGATAAGTTAGTCGTGGCGGCAGAAGTGGAATGGAACAATATTTCGTAAGAGATTGTTAACCGCTTGATTATCTCAATGCACAGACGTGTCAATATGCTATTGGAATATGGTGGAGGTCATACCGACTATTAGTCAAGTAGAGAACTTGTTTTGTTACTTATTTTTGATTTAATAAATTTTGTCAAAAATGTCACACATTTGCTGGTTTTTAATTTTCTGAGTACTCAGTTTATCGAACATATTCTTTTCACAAAAAAAAGATTCAGAAAACAATATACTTTTATAAATGTATTTGGTTTTTCTGACAAAAAGATTTCTTTAAAAAGAATGAGGAGGACTCCAAGACGCTGAATATTGTTTCATTCCTCTTCTGCCGCGACGACTAACTCATCCCCAGTATGAGGTAAAGGAATATGGTTATGAATGGCTCTAACAACGAAATCGCACATATTTTCAATAGGATTCATGTCAGGAGAGTTCTAATCTACTGATATGTCCTACTTCGAGTGTCTCTTGAAACGTTCTAGCGCGATGTGGTCGAGCGTTGTCGTCCATAAACACAAAATTTTCACCTAATTCATAAATAAAATAAAGATAGATAAAAAATTTCGATTTTTTGTTTTTATTAGGTCTTCCGAATACGTGGTTAAAATTAATGACATTATAACTTCCGTAGCAAGTCGTCACTACAAACCCCATTTCTCCGCTCCCCTCCTTGGATACACCACTGACCTTGACCAACATCGTCAACTTTTCGAGAAAACTCCACTTTAGCCACTGGGTATTCCGTAAAACAATTCAGCTTATATGCGAAGGTGGAGCACCGTGCAAAACTAACCCAGTCCGCAAATTCCTGCAATGTAAATGCGCGTGTATGGAATACGGGAAATCAACAAACCGGCAAAAAGTTGCGCGAGTATTTATACGGCAAACATACAAATTTTAATTACGTTATAGTAACTTAGCGTAAGTAAATTACGGCAGCGCTGCGAAACAGGCCGAAACAAAACGCAAAACAACAAAAACACGATGTTTAATAATGCGGTTTGAACCCATCCCGTGATCTCACACTGATTTGATCGTGTTACATAGGCAGTGCCGGTTTATTTACATTTAACGGGGAGCAGCGCACAATAAAACGAGATTTTTTATGTAAATACGTATTTTTAATAAAAGTTTGGATGTAACTCGTTTCCGCTGTATGTAAATAGTGAAAGCGTGAGCTCTTTTAGATTAGCGCGAATTTATTGCAACTGGAAAATAAATTTTATAGCACAACCGGTTCGGACATATCTAGGTATAGATATTTAGCACTTAACACCAGCAGGACAGTCCCAATTTTGAGCCGCCGGTCCCATTTAAGCACGTGCCCCGTTTTGTTCCGGTTTTATAATCCGTATCCCGGTTTTGTCCTGGTTTTATAAAAAAAATATTTTCCAAAACTAATCTTGATATAGAAACACTACACATTACTGTAAAATATAATTATGCATGTATTAAATTTTATAATGAACTACGTATTAATAAATAAATCAATTTTGATACAAACTCATCAAAAAGAAAAATATTTTTCTTAATGTAATAGTTGCTTAGCTGTTGCATAGTTATGTTGATGAATGTTTATTTTCAAATGATATATACAGGGTGTCCCGTTAACATTTCGAAAAAAGGGGGGGTTTCCTTGAACAAAAATAAGAAAAAAAGTTTCTATGAATCTGTGTACGCAAATGCTTCGTTTCGGAGATGCAGGATGTCGAAATTTTAAAAAAATATAGCGTTTTTATTAATATCTGAAGAACCCTAATTTCGCTTTTTTTAAAATTTCGTATGTTTGTTTTGCCACTGTTTTGTCTTATGTTTCATATTTTTTTTCTAATTATACGATTAAAATACAACTTTTTTGTCTCTTTACTCTGTTTGATATCTTACTTCGTTTTCTAGCAAAAAATGAATAACCTTTTCCATGCACATTCCTGATGGGAGTAGAAAATAAAAATAGAAGAAAGTACGCCACTTGAGTTGATAAAATAAATTAAGTCAGAAGATGACTATGGTTTTTTTACTGTTTTAGAAAGGTATTTTAAGCTAATATAAATCAAATCTCCTACAATTCCTATCAATGAAGTCATATGTATGTTCTCTGATACCAAACATCTAGGTATGCTAATGAACAACTGTGGTTGAATTTGTCGTGTTCCCACTGCCAAAAAGTGAAGTTAGATATTTATAGAGTGAGTAAATTAGATTATTTTCTTTAGATAATTATTGAATAGAGCTTTGTCTGTGGAATTGTTCATTAGCATACCTAGATGTTTGGTATCAGAGAACATACATATGACTTCATTGATAGGAATTGTATGAGATTTGATTTATATTAGCTTAAAATACCTTTCTAAAACAGTAAAAAAATGTTACAGAAGCTAATAATAAGGAATATATGGGTAGATATTGTGGGTGTAATTCAACGCAGGTTGGGGCTTTTGTCCACTGAGTAGTTAGTTTCACACAATATTATTAATACCTAAAAATATATAAAATGACTAGGGTTTTTATAAACAACCATACGAAATTTCACTCGGACACTCCGGACACTCTGTATATTACACTAAATTACAAAAAATGATTGTTTTTAATACGACAAACTATCGAAAATTGATTAGTTATACAAATGAGAGAACATTATTCCCTTGCTCTTTCAACAATTGCAGTGTTAATTCTAAATTGCGACGTCACACTATAGACAAATTTAAAATTCATACGGAAGTTCAGTTACATTTGTAATTGTAGCTTAAAATAGGTAGGACAGTTGTTATATCATGCTAAATAGTGTTATTATTATACTTATAGGTACTATATTTTCAAAAATTATAAACATTATTTCTTATTTCATAATTCGTCTTTTAAGAAATAATCCTATTAGCCTTGACGGAGGCAACGCAACGAATCAAATCAACAAAGCGTCAGTCAGGTGATCGTGATTGTTGTGATGGCGCTGGTGGGACGTTAACAGACGCCGCAGTTAAAAACTTAAAAAGTTTATGATTAGGTATGAATATTTATAAAACTTCTTACTTTATAGTAAATTAGTGCGGTTTGTGACATTTTGCGACAATTTCAACAGCTGATGTGGTGGGTTGGCGTCCTTGCAGCTTGTTCTAACACTACAGTTTGAATTTGAAACAAGATCGTAGCTTTAACAGGTATATATTATGCTTATAAGTACCTATTATATGTAAAAACGTTTGCAAATTTTGTTTATGAAATGATTCCAGATTATTTTATTAGCCATAGAGTATCTCATGTGTGCGTGTATACGAACAGGAGAGACATTAAATTTAATTTTATTTATAATTTGACGATAACCGGTGAAATTGAACCCTAATATCAGATACCTATTTCACCTCGCTGCTTTAAAATGCAGATACTTTAAATTTTACGAAAATTAAATAAGTTAGGAGGTATAATTATTGGTCATTGATTATAAATTCTAACCCACAGAGTTCTAACCTAAGTTTTGGTTAAAAAACGCACATTTATGGTAGAGTTCGCATTTCCTTACGCCACACGTAGGCTTTGAAAAAACATTTTTTTTTTCGGCCAATCATCTGTGAACATCTGCAAATGAAGCGGGATCGGGTCGCGTCTGGTCCTAGCGTCCTAACCACAGTACCTTGCTGGCTTGTTTGGCTTCTGTTGCAAATTTTTAGTGATTATGTAATAATGCGTATGCCGATATTTGATTATGTGGGTAAGTTTGTTGATCATCGTCATTTTATTAACATTTGTAGTAACTAAATTGAATAGGGAAAAATTCGATAACTATGAAAAATTTGGAAGGTAGATCTAACAATAATTGGAAATTAACTCTTTTTCTGTAAATGTTTTAATTACTAAACCATAATTTTGCCCATATTTTAGGTATTAGTGTTCAACATTTTCATGTTAATTGTCTATACTTTACAGGTATTTCCTTTTTTATTCACAGTACTTATAGCGTTTTTCGAATCATAAGGATTTTAAAATCATAGACAAATAAATATTTATTTGTCTGTGATCACAGGTCAAAGGTCGTTGAGTTGCATACCTATGTGTAATGCGGGCTATATTATCGAATTAGGTACCTACCCTAAGTTTTTACGTACATACCTATGTCTAAACAAAAAAATCAAATCATCATAGATAGATTGTTGAGCAGCAATTTGTGAACTAGGAACTAGTCCATTTTTTGATTTACAGGGGGAGGAACAAAGGATCTCCTTTTCTATAAGAATAGTTTTCAATTTTGCACAGATCATTGGCCAAAAAAAAAACCGGTTTAATTGTGAATGTCTGCCTCACAAAAGTTAATTAATTTGATAAAATACTTTACAAAATTTGAAAACTATAGAAACATTCAAGATACCTCTAATTAGTCTAATTCTGTCGAGTAGGTAGTTGTGTAAATATAATGTACTTTTTATTGAGGCTTCTAAAGTTCTTCTGATATTGGCGAATATATAGGTATAAATAATTTTTATTCGAAAAAATATTCTTAAAGCCGTATGACGCGATATAAAATTGTATATAAAATTTTGCATAGAATTATAAGTATTTTTTTATATATATAGTTTTTGATAAACCCTAATAATAATAATTGTTATTATAACTAATAACCTATAAATTAAGCAAACATAGGAAAGATGCACTGGAGATTATATGGAAAAATAGAACATGTTTTAATTTTCAGTTTTATACCTATGTAGAAAACTGTACATTTTGCTTGTATGATACGGGACGAACCATTTTAATTATAATATCAAATAAAAAGCTATTTTAAATGTTACACCGTGTCATACAACCTTTAAGAAATATTTTTTTTGCAGGTATGGTGTGCAGTTACAATAGCCGTTGTAGCAGCTAAACTAAGAGGAGACAGCACCAATGGCTGGCAGAGAAATGGTAAGTTGCATATTGTGTATTTTTTTTTATTTGAACAAGCGAGAGGTAAAAATATCCACCTAACAATAATCGATTTTTCATAATGTTTTTCTTACGTATACCGGCACCTACATTAAGCTATCATTTATGTAGATAACACATTTGTTTTAATAACAAATAAATTTAGAGATATTACATAGAAATTGTTGATTTTTTGCAGTATTACTATTTTCTAAGCCATGTTTCGCTTATAGATATACCTATAGGGCCTCCAACTAAAAGTTAAATATTGAATTTCACTCAAAATTTCTAAACGATTACCATTTGCAAATTTTGAAATATTGGTAAAGGTAGTAACTCATGTTAACACAACTTTCATTATTTAAATTGCAATTTGCTAAATTTGACATTTTGCAATGTTCGATTCTCATATCAATATGCTCCAAAACAATATATCTTGTTTTATTCGGTATCTTTTACCATAACAATTTAGTAATAATGTAAGGAACGCTTTTAATATCAGCGCCTCGAGTTTCTATATATTTTCTAAAATTGTCTAAACATAGTTGCATACGGGGTTTTCTTAGGTAGTTATGAATCCTTAACTCCCTCTAATGTATTTACAAAAATAAACCGACAATTATTGAATCTTCCACTGAAATTATTTCTCGAATTGCAAGAATTTTCCTTTGAACTGTTGTCACTGCCTGTGGCTGCAGTGAAACATGTTCCACTTCTTTGCCAACATTCTTGCACTTTTATTTTTGAGTTCCGTACTATTTGCCAAATACCCGTTCTGCTACCGTTGAACTTTGCCATCCACCATGTCTCTTTAATGTCGTCATATTTGTACCTGCAATTTTACATGGCATTTTTCCAAATGCATTTTCCCTAACGGGCTGAATTGTGCAATGCTTTTCGCAATACGTTAGAAAAAAAAATTTCTGAACCCGACAGAGGCAAAGACATACTTCTTCACTAGACCCAATGCAGAAAACTCATTTTCTTTGCAATTGTAAATTTCTTACGGATATCTGTTTCACTTTCTGGAATGTCAACCGCCAGAACCAAGCCCCTATCTTCAATATGACTTTTATTTTTAAAAGTTCTTTACTTCTACAGTCTCCGAAATAACCCATAATCAGAATCACGTGTACAATAGAACAATAAATGTGCAATTCTTATAGTTTAATGCATTACATATGTAGTAAATGTTCTTCATCGGAAACATCTTTCAAAAATTTGACAATGTCATCCCGACTAAACACTAGACTTTTTTTGGCTCATAGCCTTTACTTTTACGTTTGAGAAATGTTTCCAGATTATGAAAGTTTCTCCCATCTGTATTATTATAAATTGTCAACATTGACCACTTAGTCCACAGGGAAAAATAATCAATATCACTTATACTAGAACGTGGAAGAATCCTAAAATACTATGTGTTGAAAGTAAGCCAACATTATAGTAGCACTTATAATTTTGTTTGCCTGAAATCTCACTTCTCTCCAGGTTTTCATTAATTTTCACAAATTAATAAATTTGATAAACTGATTTATAAACTTGTCAGTTGATATATCCGTGGTAACCATGCCTATTTAATTATTAAGCAACGTTCATTTCATTTTGAAGACCAACAAAATTTAGTTTTCATTAGAATGAAATGAAAATCTTTGTCTATCACGTGAGTTATTGGATGTTAATAATCTTGGGCAAATTGCAGTCTATTGCCCTCGATAATTAACATCCTCATAACTCCCTTGATAAATAAACAACTATTACATACATCATTAACTATATGTTTACTGTTTATCTCAAAAATCGTAAAATATCTCGACTAAAACAGGGTATAGGTATTTTGCAGTAAATTGATAAAGGAATCGTCGACAAATGCGAAATGTCAAATTTGACAACAAATCCTAAAACTTATTTTTGACTACATGTATAATAAAGCATATCTAATTCGAATGTAAATGGTGAAAGCTCTATTACTATGAGTTACTTGATCGAACTGAGTTACTACTTTCATCCAAATTTCTACGTTCCCAAGGTAGCGGTTTAGAAATTATGACTAAAATTTAATTTTGACTTCTTAGTAGGATGCTCTATACAGTGTTTTTAAATGAAGTAGCAAAAATGAGACACAGATTGCTTAGGTGAAAATAAATCTATTTAACCTAACATACCTATATCCCAAGTCGTATAATAAAAAAGACACAGGGTGTCAAAGTTAAAATTTTATTTTCGATATTTGTAGATAACTTCTTAAAAATGCAAATATTTACATAAAATTTGTAAATCAGGGGATTTTGCGGGCGAAAAATTCAAATTTGTTTCTAATTTTGACGTCACTAGTAGAAGGCGCCACTTCTGGCATATCATGTTTTTATTTAAACGGCAGAACTTTTTTGCAGTTTAGTGTATCCATCTGACTATCGAAACTATCGATTCTTCTACCTGTTTTATTTGAAAAAGGTATACCTTGCTGAAGTTGGTAGGAGTAACCATTTTCGAAATAATCCTATTTGAAATATTCAGTGCACTGATTGAAAACTGTTATCGTTTCAGGTAAAGTGCCTTTTCTGCTAAAAATACAGCAAAATGTTACTTGAAAGAGTTATTCAAAATGGTAAATTATAGAGACGTGCAAAATTTAAAAAGCCTGCTTTGATAAAATCTTTGTGCTTTGTTGAAAAATGGTTTCATCAAACGTCGCCGATATTCTTGAAATTTTGCAGGTTTTACATAATTTACCATTCTGAACAACTTTTTCAAGTAACATTTTGCTGTATTTTCAGCAGAAAAGGCACTTTACCTGAAACCAAAACAGTTAATACTCGGTGCACTGAACATTTCAAATAGGATTCTTTCAAAACTGGTTACTCCTACCGACTTCAGCAAGGTATACCTTTTTCAAATAAAACAGGCAGGAGAATCGATTGTTTCGATAATCAAATGGATACACTAAGCTGGAAAAAAGTTCTGTCGTTTAAAAGAAACATGGTGTGCCATAAGTGGCTAGTGATGTCAATATTAGAAACAAATTTGAATTTCTCGCCCTCAAAAACCCTCGATTTACAAATTTTATGTAAATATTTGGATTTTTTAAGTTATTTAAAATGAAAAATGTTATATGAACTACCTCCACTATTTTTTCAAAGCCAACTCACATCTCATTTTTTTTTTAAGTATAATCGGGACGCTCTGAAGTTAAAATTGGGAGTTAGACAGCAAATATTTGAGAAAACCTAAAAAATGGATAAAAATCATTTTCTCGTAATTTATTCTATATGATACTCTCTAAAACTGAAACAGTGAGAAATGCTGTGAATTAGTGAATATTTACTATTTTACAGTTATCTTGGTATACTTATAGCGGTAAAATAGTAAATATTCACTAATTTACAGCATTTCTCATTGTTTCAGTTTTAGAGGGTATCATATTGAATAAATTACGAAAAAGTGATTTTTTTCGATTTTTTAGGTTTTCTCAAATATTTGCTGTGTAACCCCCAATTTTAACTTCAGATTCGTGTTCAGCGGGAAAAATTACAAATGAAAAATATAGTCTAACTCCCAGCACACATCAGTTTTTTTTTGTGGACCTGTGTAAACTTTTGATGCGATTTTTTATCGTTTTTATGGGTTTTCTCTAAAATTTGCTGTGCGACCCTCCATTTTGACTTCAGATTCGTGTTCAGCGGGAAAAAATATAATGGGACCCTCAGCACACACCACTTTTTTTTTGTGGACCTGTGTTATCAGTCTCTTACTTAATGGCACTTGCAGACCAGTCCTACAGCTTCAGGTTTTTGACTTATTTTGAACAAAGTACATCTTGCGTTTTCGGAAATCGTCAAAATTTTTTATTTAGAAGAAAATCTGAAAACATTTTCACAGTAAAATATTTTCATTGCGACGTTTCGGTGCTCATAAGAAAAATTAAGTTGATGATGGTTTCTTCCAACTGGAACTGGAACTATGAAATGAACATCTAAATATAGGTACAACGAAATTTTTCGAACAAATTTGCTGTGAAATGATGTTTTCAGATTTTAAAAATTCCTCTAAATGAAAAAGTTACAGCGGATATTCAAAAGGCCAGATTTAATTTTTTTTTTTTTCAAAACAACTCGAAAATCTGAAGAGCCAAGACCGGTCTGCAGGCGCCATTAAGTTTACAGATAACGTACAGATTTTATATTTGAAAGAACCGCTGTGTTGTAGCGCCATCTGGGTAAACTAGACTGGACGCGTACTGTGCTAGTCAATTGATTTTCTAAATAGTTTAAATACGTTTTTCAAATATTATATTTTTCTTTATTTTGCGTTATTTTTGTAAATAATAAAGGAATACTATTTTTACGGAAATGTCCCCCTAAATTAACTAATGTTGAATATATAAACAATTTGACGTCACATTTATAGAAAAGAATTTGAAATTCAGGCTGAAATTCGGTTATATTGTGTTAACTAACGGTATTAACAGTTATACAAGACATATAATATAATTATGCCTAAACATTAATGTATTTTCAAAGGTTATCAACATTTCATAAAAAATTGTCTTTTTCGAAATGATCGTATTAGTCTTGACGGGGACAACGAGAGCGTCAAGTGAAAAAACTTAGGTGGCACTGAGACGATACGCGCTAAACACACAAATTTCACGCCGTGTCGTTGTTAAAAAGATAATGATTGTGAACATATTATTTATAAAACTCCTTGCTTTGTAATAAATTAGTGCGGTTCGTGTCGAATTTTTGACAGGTTATGTGTACATTCAAAATTCAAGTCATTGGTGTCCTTCGCAGTTCACTCATGATCAGGAATATGTGAAATAAAAGCATCCAACTTAACAGGTATTTGTAAAAACATTTGCAAATTTTGTCATGAAATGTTTCCAGTTTATTTTATTAGCCATTGCATCTAACAAGCTGTGTATTTATACGAACGGCAGGTAAATTTTATTAACTCGCCTAGTGCGACTATTTACTTGGTGTATTATTTAAAATTTGCCGATGACCCATTAAATTGACCCTGAAATCAATAATCCATCCTTCTGTTTTAAAAATTTTACGAAAATTAAATTCTAAATTGGTTATCTTCTGCTTGGGTTGTGATTTCAAAAAACGTATAACAGTAACAGTCAGAGTTCTGTTTTTTATCCAAGCGTGTAGAAGGCTTTGGATAAAGCGGGAAGCCAACGCGTCCTAACTTTTGATTGGCTCATTTCGGTCACCTTATATTCTATTATTTCGGTAAGCAAAGAAATCGGTGAGTGGCGTGTGTCTGCTTTTTTCCAGATTTTTTATTGATTTTCTTATACATATATGCATATTATAGATGAAAATAATAGAAAATGAACATGCCGGTGATATTTGATTGTGTGGGTAAGTTTGATGATCATCATTTTATAATTTATAATCAAATCGAAGTCTCATAGCGTACAAAATTTGGTAGTTAACAATCATTAGAATTTGTATTATGTTCTATAGAAGTTTTCCAGTAAATACAATAGTTTTCAGTTTTTATTGTTAATGTTTGCCATGTAAAAGTTAATTTGAAACTCGATGAACATTCAAAATTTGAAACCCACATAGTGGGAAATTCAACATAGGTAATTCTGTTGAGTAGGTGCGTGGTGTAAATAAATCAGAATTTGTAATTAAACTTATATTCTAATTTTGGCTAACGTATAAATAATTTATTCGGAAATTTCTTTTCAAATCATACGTACAAATTAAAATAAAATCAAATCATCATAGCTCAGGTGCCTGATTCTGTATTTTAATAAAAAATCAAGTCATCAAGGCTGATTGTTAAGCTGCATGAGGGCTAGTCCATTTTTTGTTTCGCAGGGGGTGCAAGCAAAAAAACTGCCCTTTTACAGTAGTTTTCAGTTTTGATTGTGAATTATTTTCTCCCAAAGTTAATTAATTCGATAAAATACTTTCCAAAATTTAAAAACTAGTGAAAAGTTCAACATAGCTACATTTAGGTATTCTATCGTTCAGGTGTGTGGTATAAATATATCATATTTTATATTTGTGCCTACAAAGTTCTTTCGATATTGGCTAAAATGTAATTTATTTGAAAAATTGTTTCTAAGGAATAATTTTTTTGCAGGTAGAACGGGATGGGATGCAGCTACTATGGTCGCCGTTACAGCTAAACTAGGAGGAGAGCGTACTGGTAAGCTGCATGATTATTTATTTTCTTATATATACCTGTAAATCAAGCTATTTATTTAATGCATATTTGTTTTAACATCTAAACATGTAACTAATGATCGTTTCGCTTACAAGTTTATTTTGCTTCAGACTAATTAAAGTTCTAAGTTTCTCCGATACATTTTTTCAAACCTTCGATAGACTTTGGTCTACTCACACACACTTTGCTTTTGAGATAACCCCACAAAAAAAAATGTAGTGTGATTAAGTTAGTAAAATAGCTATTCGAGCAGCTCTCTGCTGCCTATACAGCGATGTGGGAAAACTTTATTAATTAGTAATTTTTTTTATGTCGAGGTAAAAATTCAGCAGTGCATCATGTTGCTGGAAACAGACGTAACCAGCAGACATATCGTAGTCACTAGGGCCGGGAAATAAATTTCATGGCTAGAATCAGCAAAAAATGCAAAAAATTCAAAATGTGTCGCCAGAGAAAGTATAGGTTTAGCAGTCCATATTAATTATTACATACATATACGGTTAAATGGGGAAAGTTTTAGATGGTTCTGTTGCTAACTTAATAGCGCTTACAGACGGATCCTAGCTCTTCAGGTTTTTGAATTATTTTGAAAAAGTAAATCTTGCATTTTCGAACATCGTCTAATTTTTTTATTTAGAGGAATTTTTAAAATCTAAAATCACTCACAGCAATTGTTTTTTGAGGAATTTCTCTGTATGTTTAGATTTTTATTGCGACGTTTCGATGCCCATAAGAAAAACAAAAAAGTGGATAATGGTTTTTCCAACCAAAACTTCGCAATGAAAATCTAAATATACAGAGAAATTCCTCGAAAAAGTTTGTTGTGAATACGTGGTTTCAGATTTTTAAAATTTCTATAAATAAAACAGTCACAGACGATATTCGAACATGCCAGATTTATATTTTCTTCAAAATAACTTAAGAACCTGAAGAGCTAGGACCATTCTGCAAGCGCCATTAAGTTAGCAACAGAACTGACTAAAACTTTCCCCATTTAACCAATTTCCTATCTCTTAGTTTTAAATATACCAATACATGCATCACCAAAATGGTCCACATTGTATACGAGGTGATTCATTAAGAATGGGCAATCTCTGAACTGGAGATACTACACATCAAAATATGACGATTGAGCCAAATATGCCTTATCTGAATGTTGCTGGTTTAAAAAATACAGGGTGTTCAATGCTAGAATTTTATTTTGAAATATCTCAATAACTTTGAAACCTGTCAGAGTATTAAGAAAAAAAATGGCATAATTATGTTTTTTGGCACGGCAAATAGGAATTTTTAACTAATTTCGACGTCACTATTATAGCACAGCATGTTTAATTTAAATGGCAGAACTTTTTTGCTGTTTAGTGTATCCATCTGTCTATTGAAATAATCGATTCTTCTACCTGTTGTATCTAAAAAAGGTATGTCTTGTTGAAGTCGTTAGGAGTAACAGTTTTCGAAATAATCCTATTTGAAATATTCAGTGCACCGATTGAAAACTGTTATCGTTTCAGGTAAAGTGCCTTTTCTACTGAAAATACAGCAAAATTTTACTTGAAAAAGTTGTTCAGAACGGTAAATTATGAGGACGTGCAAAATTTCAAGATCGGCCTGCTTTGATAAAATCTTTGTGCTTTGTTGAAAAATGCTTTCAAAATCAAACCTCGCCGATCTTCTTGAAATGTTGCACGTCTCCATAATTTACCACTCTGAACAAGTAACATTTTGCTGTATTTTTAGCAGAAATGGCACTTTACCTGAAACGATTAATAGTTCAATTGGTGCACTGAATATTTCAAATAGGATTTTTTCGAAAACTGTTACTCCTAACGGCTTCAACAAGGTGTGTATACCTTTTTCAGATACAACAGGTAGGAGAGTCAATTATTTCAATAGCCAGATGGATACACTAAGCAGCAAAAAAGTTTAAGCCATTTAAGAAATACATGGTGTGCCACAAGTGGCGCCCTCTACTAGTGACGTCAAAATTAGAAACAAATTTGAATTTCTCGCCTGCAAAACTCCCGATTTACAAATTTTATGTAAATATTTGGATTTCTTAAGTTATTTACAAATATCGAAAATAAAATTTTAACTTTCGACACCCTGTATCTTTTTTATTATGCGACTCGGGATATAGGTATGTTAGGATAAATCGATTTATTTTCACCTAAGGAATCTGTAGTCTCATTTTTGCTACTTCATTTATAAACATCCTGTATATAATTGCGATTGAAAAAAAAAACAAAATTAGAACACTATCTACTGTTTTTGCAAGGTAGGCCCATCTGATATAAATTGACGATTGATGTGTGGTAAACGAAATGCTTACATAATAAGTGGTCTATGTATCTTTTGAATTGTTATGAACAAGAAAAATGCTTGATTAAAAAGTTCTTTCAATATCTGTAAAACAATGGTATGATTCTAACAAAAAAAAAAAATTGGAGCGACAAGATGCTCAGCGTTACTTGATTATCTACATTAATTTCAAGTTTTAGTCAACCTAAGTAAACTTTGTTTGGCAACGCTCATTTTGTATCAGCTGTTTACAAGAGAAACACATTTCCTATGATAAAAAAATCACCCTATACATGTAGGGATTTGTATTGTAATTTAATAAAACTTACCTATACACTAAGTTTCAAATAAAAATTATATCTGTGTCACATTTTGCCGTAAATGAACCAAAAATTGGCTAGAATCGGCATAAAGTGCATACTATTTTAAAAATGATGCCAGGAAAAGTATACATTTAGCAGTATTAGCGTCCGTATCAGTCTCTCAGCATTACATACATTGTGGACCATTCCGTGATGCATGTAGTGGTATCTTGGAAACTATAAGAAATAAGGAAAAGATTAAATGGGGAAGTTTTAGACAGTTCTGTTGCTAACTTACTGGGGCTTACAGACCGGTCTTACCACTTCAAGTTTTTAAGTTATTTTAGAAAATATATAAATCTGGCATGTTCCATTATCGTCTGTGACTTTTTTATTTAGAGGAATTTTTAAAATCTGAAAACAGCAATTTTTTTGGGGAATTTCTCTGTATGTTTAGATTTTTATTGAGACGTTTCGATGCCCATAAGAAAAACAAAAAAAGTTGGTAATGGTTTCTTCCAACCAAAATGTCGCAATGAAAATCTGAATATGTAGAGAAATTCCTCAAAAAATTTTGTTGTAAAAACGTGTTTTCAGATTTTAAAAATTCCTCTAAATAAAAAAGTCACTGACGATAATGGAACATGCCAGATTTATATTTTTTTCTAAAATAACTTAAAAACCTGAAGTGATAAGACCGGTCTGTAAGCCCCCCAATAAGTTAGCAACAAAACTGTCTAAAACTAAAACTTTTCCTGTTCAAACATTCTTGTATCTCTTATAGTGTTCAAGATGCCAATACATGCATCATCAAAATAGTTCACACACTGTATATAGAATGTCCCGCATAAGAACCGACACGGAGCAGGTAGAGGGTGGTTTTTGTATCATGGGAAATGCGTTTTTCTTGTGAACCGTTGAAGCAAAGTGAGAGTTGCCAAGCAGTTTGTTTGGACTAGCTAAGACTTGAAATTAACGTAGATAACGAAACAATACACAAACAACGCTGGGCATCCTGACACTTCTAAATTTTTTTTGCTGGTCATTGGGATACTTCCAAATTTTTTTCACAGAAGCATACTATTTTTTTATAGATATTAACAGAACTTTTCATTTCAAGTCTTTTTCGACCCCCCATTTTGACTTCAGATTCGTGTTCAGCGGGAAAAAATATAATGAAACCCTCAGCACACACCACTTTTTTTTGTGGACCTGCGTTATCACTTACTTAATGGCACTTGCAGACCAGTCCTACAGCTTCAGGTTTTTGACTTATTTTGAAGAAAGTACATCTTGCGTTTTCGGAAATCGTCAAAATTTTTTAGAAGAAAATCTGAAAACATTTTCACAGTAAAATATTTTCATTGCGACGTTTCGGTGCTCATAAGAAAAAATAAGTTGATCATATAGGTACAACGAATTTTTCGAAAAAATTTGCTGTGAAATGATGTTTTCAGATTTTAAAAATTCCTCTAAATGAAAAAGTAGCGGATATTCAAAAGGCCAGATTTAATTTTTTTTTTTTTTTTTAAAAACAACTCGAAAATCTGAAGAGCCAAGACCGGTCTGCAGGCGCCATTAAGTTTACAGATAACGTACAGATTTTATATTTGAAAGAACCGCTGTGTTGTAGCGCCATCTGGGTAAACTAGACTGGACGCGTACTGTGCTAGTCAATTGATTTTCTAAATAGTTTAAATACGTTTTTCAAATATTATATTTTTCTTTATTTTGCGTTATTTTTGTAAATAATAAAGGAATACTATTTTTACGGAAATGTCCCCCTAAATTAACTAATGTTGAATATATAAACAATTTGACGTCACATTTATAGAAAAGAATTTGAAATTCAGGCTGAAATTCGGTTATATTGTGTTAACTAACGGTATTAACAGTTATACAAGACATATAATATAATTATGCCTAAACATTAATGTATTTTCAAAGGTTATCAACATTTCATAAAAAATTGTCTTTTTCGAAATGATCGTATTAGTCTTGACGGGGACAACGAGAGCGTCAAGTGAAAAAACTTAGGTGGCACTGAGACGATACGCGCTAAACACACAAATTTCACGCCGTGTCGTTGTTAAAAAGATAATGATTGTGAACATATTATTTATAAAACTCCTTGCTTTGTAATAAATTAGTGCGGTTCGTGTCGAATTTTTGACAGGTTATGTGTACATTCAAAATTCAAGTCATTGGTGTCCTTCGCAGTTCACTCATGATCAGGAATATGTGAAATAAAAGCATCCAACTTAACAGGTATTTGTAAAAACATTTGCAAATTTTGTCATGAAATGTTTCCAGTTTATTTTATTAGCCATTGCATCTAACAAGCTGTGTATTTATACGAACGGCAGGTAAATTTTATTAACTCGCCTAGTGCGACTATTTACTTGGTGTATTATTTAAAATTTGCCGATGACCCATTAAATTGACCCTGAAATCAATAATCCATCCTTCTGTTTTAAAAATTTTACGAAAATTAAATTCTAAATTGGTTATCTTCTGCTTGGGTTGTGATTTCAAAAAACGTATAACAGTAACAGTCAGAGTTCTGTTTTTTATCCAAGCGTGTAGAAGGCTTTGGATGAAGCGGGAAGCCAACGCGTCCTAACTTTTGATTGGCTCATTTCGGTCACCTTATATTCTATTATTTCGGTAAGCAAAGAAATCGGTGAGTGGCGTGTGTCTGCTTTTTTCCAGATTTTTTATTGATTTTCTTATACATATATGCATATTATAGATGAAAATAATAGAAAATGAACATGCCGGTGATATTTGATTGTGTGGGTAAGTTTGATGATCATCATTTTATAATTTATAATCAAATCGAAGTCTCATAGCGTACAAAATTTGGTAGTTAACAATCATTAGAATTTGTATTATGTTCTATAGAAGTTTTCCAGTAAATACAATAGTTTTCAGTTTTTATTGTTAATGTTTGCCATGTAAAAGTTAATTTGAAACTCGATGAACATTCAAAATTTGAAACCCACATAGTGGGAAATTCAACATAGGTAATTCTGTTGAGTAGGTGCGTGGTGTAAATAAATCAGAATTTGTAATTAAACTTATATTCTAATTTTGGCTAACGTATAAATAATTTATTCGGAAATTTCTTTTCAAATCATACGTACAAATTAAAATAAAATCAAATCATCATAGCTCAGGTGCCTGATTCTGTATTTTAATAAAAAATCAAGTCATCAAGGCTGATTGTTAAGCTGCATGAGGGCTAGTCCATTTTTTGTTTCGCAGGGGGTGCAAGCAAAAAAACTGCCCTTTTACAGTAGTTTTCAGTTTTGATTGTGAATTATTTTCTCCCAAAGTTAATTAATTCGATAAAATACTTTCCAAAATTTAAAAACTAGTGAAAAGTTCAACATAGCTACATTTAGGTATTCTATCGTTCAGGTGTGTGGTATAAATATATCATATTTTATATTTGTGCCTACAAAGTTCTTTCGATATTGGCTAAAATGTAATTTATTTGAAAAATTGTTTCTAAGGAATAATTTTTTTGCAGGTAGAACGGGATGGGATGCAGCTACTATGGTCGCCGTTACAGCTAAACTAGGAGGAGAGCGTACTGGTAAGCTGCATGATTATTTATTTTCTTATATATACCTGTAAATCAAGCTATTTATTTAATGCATATTTGTTTTAACATCTAAACATGTAACTAATGATCGTTTCGTTTACAAGTTTATTTTGCTTCAGACTAATTAAAGTTCTAAGTTTCTCCGATACATTTTTTCAAACCTTCGATAGACTTTGGTCTACTCACACACACTTTGCTTTTGAGATAACCCCACAAAAAAAAATGTAGTGTGATTAAGTTAGTAAAATAGCTATTCGAGCAGCTCTCTGCTGCCTATACAGCGATGTGGGAAAACTTTATTAATTAGTAATTTTTTTTATGTCGAGGTAAAAATTCAGCAGTGCATCATGTTGCTGGAAACAGACGTAACCAGCAGACATATCGTAGTCACTAGGGCCGGGAAATAAATTTCATGGCTAGAATCAGCAAAAAATGCAAAAAATTCAAAATGTGTCGCCAGAGAAAGTATAGGTTTAGCAGTCCATATTAATTATTACATACATATACGGTTAAATGGGGAAAGTTTTAGATGGTTCTGTTGCTAACTTAATAGCGCTTACAGACGGATCCTAGCTCTTCAGGTTTTTGAATTATTTTGAAAAAGTAAATCTTGCATTTTCGAACATCGTCTAATTTTTTTATTTAGAGGAATTTTTAAAATCTAAAATCACTCACAGCAATTGTTTTTTGAGGAATTTCTCTGTATGTTTAGATTTTTATTGCGACGTTTCGATGCCCATAAGAAAAACAAAAAAGTGGATAATAGTTTTTTCAACCAAAACTTCGCAATGAAAATCTAAATATACAGAGAAATTCCTCGAAAAAGTTTGTTGTGAATACGTGTTTTCAGATTTTTAAAATTTCTATTATTAAAAAAGTCACTGACGATATTCGAAAATGCCAGATTTATATTTTTTTCAAAATAACTTAAAAACCTGAAGAGCTAGGACCATTCTGCAAGCGCCATTAAGTTAGCAACAGAACTGACAAAAACTTTCCCCATTTAACCATTAGCATACCTAGATGTTTGATATCAGAGAGCATACATATGACTTCCTTGATAGGAATTGTAGGAGATTTGATATGTATTAGCTTAAAATACCTTTCTAATACTGTACAAAATGTTACAAAAGCTAATAATAAAGAATATATAGGTAGATATTGTGGGTGTAATTCAACGCTGGTCAGGGCTTTAGTCCGCAGAGTAGTAGTAGTAGTTTCATACAATATTGTTAATATCTAAAAATATATCAAAACAATTACATTTATAGTGTTGCAATATACCTTACTTGTTTTCTTCAAACGCTTTTGTTATATATAACTGGGACTAAAAAAAAAATAAAACAAAATTAGGACAGTATAAATTGACAATTGATATGGTAAACAAAATACTCCAGTTACCCAATAAGTGGTCTCTGTATCTTTTGAATTGTTATAAACAAGAAAAAAGATTGAAAGAAATGTTCTTTCAATATCTGTAAAAAAAAATGGTATGCTTCTAAGAAAAAAAAGTGGAGAGTAAAGGTGCCCAGCGTTATTTGATTAGTTTGTCAGCCTAAATAAACTTTATTTGGCAACTCTCACTTTGTTTTGAGTCGTCTACAAGAGAAACACATTTCCTTTGATAAAAAATCACCCTGTACGTAGGGATTTGTATTGTAATTTAACCAAACTCACCTATACACAAAATTGCACGTCTTCAAACAAAAATTATATCTGTTCACATTTTACCATAGAAGAACCAAAAAATGGCTAGAATCAGCATAAAGCGCAAAAAAAATTTTAAATGACACCAGAAAATGTATACGTTTAGCAGTATTAGCGTTTGTATTAATTATCAGTCTCTCACTTAATGGCCTTTGCAGACCAGTCCTAACAACTTCAGGTTTTTGAGTTATTTTGAAAAAAGTAAATCTTGCGTTTTCGGAAATTGTCTAAATTTTTTATTTAGAGGAAAATCTGAAAACGTTTTCAAATTAAATTTTTTGGAGAAATTTCAATGTATATTTAGATTTTCAGTGCGACGTTTCGGTGCCCATGAGAGAAAAAAAAGCTCATGATGTTTTCTTCCAACTGAAACGTCGCAATAAAAATCTAAATATACCTACAGTGAAATTTTTCGAAAAAATTTGCAGTGTTGCATGTTTTCAGATTTTAAAAATTCCTCTAAATGAAAAAGTTACAACTGATTTTCAAATATGCCAGATTTATTTATTTATTTTTTTTCAAAATGACGAAAATCTGAAGAACCAAGACCGGTCTGCAAGCGCTATTAAGTTTACAGAAAAGAAATCATCTGAAAACGTACAGATTTTGTTTGAAAGAACCGCTGTGTTGTAGCGCCATCTGGGTAAACTAAAACTAAACTGGACTCAAACTGTGCTCAAACTGTGTCAATTCATTTTCTAAATACGTTTTTCAAATAATATATCTTTTCTTTATTTTGCGTTATTACTTTTTGTAAATAAAAAAGGAATAGTATTTTTATCGAAATGTCAGCCAATGTTGAATATATAAACAATTGTGACGTCACGTTTATAGAAAAGAATTTGAAATTCAGTAGGTATTCATTCAGTTATATTCTGTAACTGACGATATAATACAATTATGCCTAAACATTAATGTATTTTCAAAAATTATCAACATTGACAACATTATTTCATAAAAATGTGTCTTTTTCGAAATGATCGCATTAGCCTTGACGGGGACAACGGGAGCGTAAAGTGAGAAAACTTAGGTGGCACTGACTGAGAGAGGACTCGCTAAACACACTAATTTGACGCCATGTCGTAGTGAAAAAGTTAATGATTGTGAACATAATATTTATAACTCCTTGTTTTGTAATAAATTAGTGCGGTTCGGCAGGTGTCCTTTACAGTCCGCTCAAGAATACCTATGTGAGATAAAAGGTCCCAAATTAACAGGTATTTGTAACAACATTTACAAATTTTGTCTATGAAACGTTTCCAGTTCTATAGCAATTGCATCTAAATAACAAGCTGTATATTTATACGAACAGTAGGAAAATTCAATTAGCTCGCCTATTGCGACTATATACATACGTAGTGTATTCGAAATTGATTCGAAAGCCGATAAGCCGCTAAATTGAACCCTGGCAGCAATAATCCAGGCTTCTATTTAAAAATTTTACGAAAATGAAATTCTAAATTGGTTATCTTCAATTTAAGTTTTGAAGTCTCATAGCGTACAAAATTTGGTAATTAACAATCATTAGAATTTGTATTATGTTCTATAGAAGTTTTCCAGTAAATACAGTAGTTTTCAGTTTTGATTGTGAATGTTTGCCAAGTAAAAGTTAATTTGAAACTCGATGAACATTCAAAATTTGAAAACCGCATAGTGGGAAATTCAACATAGATAATTCTGCCGAGTAGGTGCGTGGTGTAAATAGATCAGAATTTGTATTTGAACTTATATATTCTAATTTTGGTTAGCGTATAAATAATTTATTCGGAAGTTTCTTTTCAAATCATACGTATGAATTTAAGAAAAAATCAAATCATCATAGTCCAGGTACTTGATTCTGTATTTTAAAAAATCAAGTCATCAAGGCTGATTATTAAGCTGCATGTGGACCACAGTATACTAATGCTTAGTATACTGTGATGTGGACTAGTCCATTTTTTGTTTCGCAGGGGGTGCAAGCAAGAAACTGCCTTTTTACAGTAGTTTTCAGTTTTGATTGTGAATTGTTTGCTCCCAAAGTTAATTAAGGTAATTATTTACATTAGCGTAAACCTCTTCAATCTTAACAAAAAAAATGTCTACCCCCCTATTTTCGAGGGTGCTGATCACGAATCTGAAATCAGATTTCGGCGCTCGCATGTAGTTTTCCAAAAAAAAATTTTTTTCAAAATTGTAACCTCTATGTATACATTACATTAGGTTGAAATTGCAATATAACTCCTATATATTTTAACAACAGTGTGACGTCATGAAATGATGATGGCAGAGGGGGCAGAGATGTACATTGCAATTGCAAAAAATCAAGCTATTTATTTAATGCATATTTGTTTTAACATCTAAACATGTAACTAATGATCGTTTTGCTTACAAGTTTATTTTGCCTCAGACTGATTAAAGTTCAAAGTTTCTCCGATACATTTTTTCAAACCTTCGATAGACTTTGGTCTACTCACACACACTTTGCTTTTGAGATAACCCCACAAAAAAAAATGTAGTGTGTTTAAGTTAGTAAAATAGCTATTCGAGCAGCTCTCTGCTGCCTATGCAGCGATGTGGGAAAACTTTATTAATTAGTATTTTTTTTTACGTCGAGGCAAAAATTCAGAAGTGCATCATGTTGCTGGAAACAGACGTAACCAGCAGACATATCGTACTCACTAGGGCCGGGAAATAAATTTCATGGTTAGAATCAGCACAAAATACAAAAAATTCAAAAAGTGTTGCAAGAGAAAATATACGTTTAACAGTCCATATTAATTATTACATACATATATGTATTGTGAACCATTTCCGTGATGCATCTAGTGGTATCTTGAAGACTTTAAGAGATAGGGAAACGGTTAAATGGGGAAAGTTTTAGATAATTCTATTGCTAACTTAATGGCGCTTGCAGACCGATTCTAGTTCTTCAGGTTTTTGAATTGTTTTGAAAAAAGTAAATCTTGCATTTTCAAACATCGTCAAATTTTTTTATTTAGAGGAATTTTTAAAATCTGAAAACACTCGCAGCAATTGTTTTTTTGAGGAATTTCTCTGTATGTTTAGATTTTTATTGCAACGTTTTGATGCTCATAAGAAAAACAAAAAAGTGGATAATGGTTTTTCCATCCAAAACTTCGCAATGAAAATCTAAATATACAGAGAAATTCCTTGAAAAAGTTTGTTGTGAATACGTGTTTTCAGATTTTAAATATTTCTATAAATAAAAAAGTCATAGACAATATTCGAACATGCCAAAATAACTTAAAAACCTGAAGAGCTAGGACCATTCTGCAAGCGCCATTAAGCTAGCAACAGAACTGACAAAAACTTTCCCCATTTAACCATTCTCCTATCTCTTTTAGTTTTAAATATACCAATACATGCATCACCAAAATGGTCCACATTGTATACGGGGTGATTCATTAAGAATGGGCAATCTCTGAACTGGAGATACTACACATAATATGACGATTGAGCCAAATATGCCTTATCCGAATGTTGCTGGTTTAAAAAATACAGGGTGTTCAATGCTAGAATTTTATTTTGAAATATCTCAATAACTTTGAAACCTGTCGGAGTATTAAAAAAAATTGGCACAACTATGTTTTTTGGCACGGCAATTAAGAATTTTTAACTAATTTTGACGTCACTAGTAGAGGGCGCCATTTATGGCACAGCATGTTTCTTTTAAATGGCAGAACTTTTTTGCTGTTTAGTGTATCAATCTGTCTATTGAAACAATCGATTCTCCTACCTGTTGTATCTTCTTGAAATGTTGCACGTCTCCATAATTTACCACTCTGAACAACTTTTTCAAGTAACATTTTGCTGTATTTTTAGCATAAATGGCACTTTACCTGAAACGATAATAGTTTTCAGTCGGTGCACTAAATATTTCAAATAGGATTATTTTGAAAACTGTTGCTCCTAACGACTTCAACAAGGTATACTTTTTTTAGATACAACAGGTAGGAGAATCGATTGTTTCAATAGACAGATGGATACACTAAACAGCAAAAAAGTTCTGCCATTTAAAAGAAATATGCTGTGCCATAAGTGGCGCCCCCTACTAGTGACGTCAAAATTAGTTAAAAATTCTTATTTGCCGTGCCAACAAACATAATTGTGCCAATTTTTTTTTTAATACTCCGACAGGTTTCAAAGTTATTGAGATATTTCAAAATAAAATTCTACCATTGAACACCCTGTATTTTTTAAACCAGCAACATTCGGATAAGGCATATTTGGCTCAATGGTCATATTTTGGTGTGTAGTATCTCCAATTCAGAAATTGCCCATTCTTAATGAATCACCTCGTATACAATGTGGACCATTTTGGTGATGTATGTATTGGTATATTTAAAACTGAAAGAGATAGGAAAATGGTTAAATGGGGAGTTTTAGTCGGTCCTATTGCTAACTTAATGGAGGGTGGTTTTTGTATCATGGGAAATGCGTTTTTTTTGTGAATGGCTGAAGCAAAGTGAGTGTTGCCAAACAACAAAAGTTTGTTTGGGCTGACTAAGACTTGAAGTTAACGTAGAAAACGAAACAATACACAAACAACGCTGGGCATCCCGACACTTCTAAATTTTTTTTCTCCCAAGCATACTATTTTATTTATTGATATTGAAAGAATTTTTCCTTTCAAGCTTTTTTCCATATAACTTTTTCTTAGGGTTTAAGATACAGACCAGTTATCCTTAACTGGAATTTTTCGTTTACCACACCAATCTTCAGTTTAGATCAGATGGACCTTGCAAAAATAGTAGACAGTGTTTTAATTTTGTTTGATTATAATCCCAAGTTAAGTAATCTTTGAAGAAAACAAGAGGATAACGCAACAGTATAAAAATTATTCGCTTAATAACAAACATTACATAGAGCAAGCAGTAATTAACATTATAACAAAAAAAATTAACTGGTCATTAGGAAATCTTAACTAAAATTGAAGAATCTGTTTTAATAGATGCTCGATATATGCACCATTAATATCCGCACATAAATTGTATCGCTTTATTAATTCAGATAAAATTACTTTATTAAAATATAGTTGATTTTGAAATAAATTGAATATCGCCTATATTTTATAAAAATATCTCTTCATTTGAAATAAGAAAGCCCTACAATCTATGTATAGGTACTAATAATGCTTACATCGTCACTAATAAAGTGAATTTTAAATTTCTTTCTTAATTCATATAGTTAATCTTTTTGTAATTTCTTATTATTGTTCGTTTATAGGATATTTGTTATTATGTCAATAATTACATTTATAGTGTTGCGATATACCTTACTTGTTTTCTTCAAACGCTTCGTTATATATAACTGGGATTAAAAAATAAAACAAAATTAGATATATTAGATAAATTGACGATTGATATGGTAAACAAAATACTCCAGTTACACAATAAGTGGTCTCTGTATCTTTTGAATTGTTATAAACAAGAAAAAAAATTGAAAGAAATGTTCTTTCAATATCTGTAAAAAAAAGGTATGCTTCAAAGAAAAAAAAAAATTGGAGAGTAAAGATGCCCAACATTATTTGATTTGTTTGTCAGCCTAGATAAACTTTGTTTGGCAACACATGTTATTTTGAGCCGTTTACAAGAGAAACACATTTCTCAAGATAAAAAAAATCACCCTGTATATGTAGGGATTTGTATTGTAATTTAACCAAACTTACCTACTTATACACAAAATTGCACGCCTTCAAACTAAAATTATATCTGTTTCACATTTTAGCATAAAAGAACCAAAAAATGGCTGGCATCAGCGTAAAGCGCACAAAATTTTAAAAATGATATCAGAAAATGTATAGATTTAGCAGTATTAGCGTTTGTATTAATTACACAGGTTTACAAAAAAAAAAAAAAAGTGGTGTGTGCTGAGGGTCCCATTACATTTTTTTCATGTATTTTTTCCTGCTGAACACGAATCTGATGTCAAAATGGGAGGTCGCACAGCAAATTTTTAAGAAAACCCATAAAAACGATAAAAATCACATTGAAAGTATAAACAGGTCAAAAAAAAAAAAGTCATGTGTGCTGGGAGTTAGACTATATTTTTCTTTTGTATTTGTTTCCGCTGAACACGAATCTGAAGTTAAAATTGGGGGTTAGACAGCAAATATTTGAGAAAACCTAAAAAATGGATAAAAATCATTTTCTCGTAATTTATTCTATATGATACTCTCTAAAATGGAAACAGTGAGAAATGCTGTGAATTAGTGAATATTTACTATTTTACAGTTATCTTGGTATACTTATAGCGGTAAAATAGTAAATATTCACTGATTCACAGCATTTCTCATTGTTTCAGTTTTAGAGGGTATCACATGGAATAAATTACGAAAAAGTGATTTTTATCGATTTTTTAGGTTTTCTCAAATATTTGCTGTGTAACCTCCAATTTTAACTTCAGATTCGTGTTCAGTGGGAAAAAATATAAAAGAAAAATATAGTCTAACTCCCAGCACACATGAGTTTTTTTTTGTGGACCTGTGTAAACTTTTGATGCGATTTTTTATCGCTTTTTATGGGTTTTCTCTAAAATTTGCTGTGCGACTCCCCATTTTGACTTCAGATTCGTGTTCAGCGGGAAAAATTATAATGAAACCCTCAACACACACCACTTTTTTTTGTGGACCTATGTTATCACTTAATGGCACTTGCAGACCAGTCCTACAGCTTCAGGTTTTTTACTTATTTTGAACAAAGTACATCTTGCGTTTTCGGAAATCGTCAAAATTTTTTATTTAGAAGAAAATCTGAAAACATTTTCACAGTAAAATATTTTCATTGCGACGTTTCGGTGCTGATAAGAAAAAATAAGTTGACCATATAGGTACAACGAATTTTTCGAAAAAATTTGCTGTGAAATGATGTTTTCAGATTTTAAAAATTCCTCTAAATGAAAAAGTTACAGCGGATATTCAAAAGGCCAGATTTATTTTTTTTTTTTTTCAAAACAACTCGAAAATCTGAAGAGCCAAGACCGGTCTGCAGGCGCCATTAAGTTTACAGATAACGTACAGATTTTATATTTGAAAGAACCGCTGTGTTGTAGCGCCATCTGGGTAAACTAGACTGACGCGTACTGTGCTAGTCAATTGATTTTCTAAATAGTTTAAATACGTTTTTCAAATATTATATTTTTCTTTATTTTGCGTTATTTTTGTAAATAATAAAGGAATACTATTTTTACGGAAATGTCCCCCTAAATTAACTAATGTTGAATATATAAACAATTTGACGTCACATTTATAGAAAAGAATTTGAAATTCAGGCTGAAATTCGGTTATATTGTGTTAACTAACGGTATTAACAGTTATACAAGACATATAATATAATTATGCCTAAACATTAATGTATTTTCAAAGGTTATCAACATTTCATAAAAAATTGTCTTTTTCGAAATGATCGCATTAGTCTTGACGGGGACAACGAGAGCGTCAAGTGAAAAAACTTAGGTGGCACTGAGACGATACGCGCTAAACACACAAATTTCACGCCGTGTCGTTGTTAAAAAGATAATGATTGTGAACATAATATTTATAAAACTCCTTGCTTTGTAATAAATTAGTGCGGTTCGTGTCGAATTTTTGACAGGTTATGTGTACATTCAAAATTCAAGTCGTTGGTTTCCTTCGCAGCTCACTCATGATCAGGAATATGTGAGATAAAAGCATCCAACTTAACAGGTATTTGTAAAAACATTTGCAAATTTTGTCATGAAATGTTTCCAGTTTATTTTATTAGCCATTGCATCTAACAAGCTGTGTATTTATACGAACGGCAGGTAAATTTTATTAGCTCGCCTAGTGCGACTATTTACTTGGTGTATTATTTAAAATTTGCCGATGACCCATTAAATTGACCCTGAAATCAATAATCCATCCTTCTGTTTTAAAAATTTTACGAAAATTAAATTCTAAATTGGTTATCTTCTGCTTAAGTTGTGATTTCAAAAAACGTGTAACAGTAACAGTCAGAGTTCTGTTTTTTATCCAAGCGTGTAGAAGGCTTTGGATGAAGCGGGAAGCTAACGCGTCCTAACTTTTGATTGGCTCATTTCGGTCACCTTATATTCTATTATTTCGGTAAGCAAAGAAATCGGTGAGTGGCGTGTGTCTGCTTTTTTGCAGATTTTTTAGTGATTTTCTTATACATATATGCATATTATAGATGAAAATAATAGAAAATGAACATGCCGGTGATATTTGATTGTGTGGGTAAGTTTGATGATCATCATTTTTATAATTTGTAATCAAATCGAAGTCCCATAGCGTACAAAATTTGGTAGTTAACAATCATTAGAATTTGTATTATGTTCTATAAAAGTTTTCCAGTAAATACAGTAGTTTTCAGTTTTGATTGTTAATGTTTGCCATGTAAAAGTTAATTTGAAACTCGATGAACATTCAAAATTTGAAACCGACATAGTGGGAAATTCAACATAGGTTATTCTGTTGAGTAGGTGCGTGGTGTAAATAAATCAGAATTTGTAATTAAACTTATATTCTAATTTTGGCTGACATATAAATAATTTATTCGGAAATTTCTTTTCAAATCATACGTACGAATTAAAAAAAAAATCAAATCATCATAGCTCAGGTGCCTGATTCTGTATTTTAATAAAAAATCAAGTCATCAAGGCTGATTGTTAAGCTGCATGAGGGCTAGTCCAATTTTTGTTTCGCAGGGGGTGCAAGCAAAAAAACTGCCCTTTTACAGTAGTTTTCAGTTTTGATTGTGAATTATTTTCTCCCAAAGTGAATTAATTCGATAAAATACTTTCCAAAATTTGAAAACTAGTGAAAAGTTCAACATACCTACATTTAGGTATTCTATCGTTCAGGTGTGTGGTATAAATATATCATATTTTATATTTGTGCCTACAAAGTTCTTTCGATATTGGCTAAATGTAAATTATTTGAAAAATTGTTTCTAAGGAATAATTTTTTTGCAGGTAGAACGGGATGGGATGCAGCTACTATGGTCGCCGTTGCAGCTAAGCTAGGAGGAGAGCGTACTGGTAAGCTGCATGATTATTTTATTTTCTTATATATACATGTAAATCAAGCTATTTATTTAATGCATATTTGTTTTAACATCTAAACATGTAACTAATGATCGTTTTGCTTACAAGTTTAGTTTCTCCGATACATTTTTTCAAACCTTCGATAGACTTTGGTCTACTCAAACACAATTTGCTTTTGAGATAACCCCACAAAAAAAAATGTAGTGTGATTAAGTTAGTAAAATAGCTATTCGAGCAGCTCTCTGCTTTTTTTTACTGTTTTAGAAAGGTATTTTAAGCTAATATAAATCAAATCTCCTACAATTCCTATCAATGAAGTCATATGTATGTTCTCTGATGTGGGAAAACTTTATTAATTAGTATTTTTTTTTATGTCGAGGCAAAAATTCAGAAGTGCATCATGTTGCTGGAAACAGACGTAACCAGCAGACATATCGTACTCACTAGGGCCGGGAAATAAATTTCATGGTTAGAATCAGCACAAAATACAAAAAATTCAAAAAGTGTTGCAAAAGAAAGTATACGTTTAGCAGTCCATATTATTTTATTGCATACATATATTGTGAACCATTTCCGTGATGCATCTAGTGGTATCTTGGAGACTTTAAGAGAGGGAAACGGTTAAATGCGTAAAGTTTTAGATGGTTCTATTGCTAACTTAATGGCGCTTGCAGACCGATCCTAGCTCATCAGGTTTTTGAATTATTTTGAAAAAAGTAAATCTTGCATTTTCAAACATTGTCTAATTTTTTTATTTAGAGAAATTTTTAAAATCTGAAAACACTTTCGCAGCAATTGTTTTTTTGAGGAATTTCTCTGTATGTTTAGATTTTTATTGCAACGTTTCGATGCCCATAAGAAAAACAAAAAAGTGGATAATGGTTTTTCCAACCAAAACTTTACAATGAAAATCTAAATATACAGAAAAATTCCTCAAAAAAGTTTGTTGTGAATACGTGTTTTCAGATTTTAAATATTTCTATGAATAAAAAAGTCACAGACGATATTCGAACATGCCAGATTTATATTTTTTTCAAAATAACTTAAAAACCTGAAGAGCTAGGACCATTCTGTAAGCGCCATTAAGTTAGCAACAGAACTGACAAAAACTTTCCCCATTTAACCATTCTCCTATCTCTTTTAGTTTTAAATATACCAATACATGCATCACCAAAATGGTCCACATTGTATACGGGGTGATTCATTAAGAATGGGTAATCTCTGAACTGGAGATACTACACACCATAATATGGCGA
Source organism: Monochamus alternatus (assembly GCA_037114965.1). Classification (NCBI taxonomy): domain Eukaryota; kingdom Metazoa; phylum Arthropoda; class Insecta; order Coleoptera; family Cerambycidae; genus Monochamus; species Monochamus alternatus. The sequence continues at coordinate 12,446,429 of CM073429.1, read as the reverse complement.
TTGAGCCAAATATGACTTATCCGAATGTTGCTGGTTTAAAAAATACAGGGTGTTCAATGCTAGAATTTTATTTTGAAATATCTCAATAACTTTGAAACCTGTCGGAGTATTAAAAAAAAATTGGCACAATTATGTTTTTTGGCACGGCAAATAAGAATTTTGAACTCATTTTGACGTCACTAGTAGAGGGCGCCACTTATGGCACAGCATGTTTCTTTTAAATGGCAGAACTTTTTTGCTGTTTAATATATCCATCTGTCTATTGAAACAATCGATTCTCCTACCTGTTGTATCTAAAAAAAGGTATATCTTGTTGAAGTCGTTAGGAGTAACAGTTTTCAAAATAATCCTATTTGAAATATTCAGTCCACCGATTGAAAACTATTATCGTTTCAGGTAAAGTGCCTTTTCTACTGAAAATACAGCAAAATTTTACTTGAAAAAGTTGTTCAGAACGGTAAATTATGAGGACGTGAAAAATTTTAAGAAGATCGGTGTGCTTTGATAAAATCTTTGTGCTTTGTTGAAAAATGGTTTCAAAATAATAATAATAATGCCCTTTATTCAGCCTAAAGCTGTATATCTTACATTACAAATACTTATAAAACACAAGAAGTCTAGGTTCCCAGTAGGTAGCTCATACAAAATATTTAACAAAATAAAATAGAAACTTCAGTATATAAATATAACAAAACAATCATAGACACAGACACATTATAATGTATTAACTCCTCATTACACAGGTAAATTCCGTATATAATCAAACCTCGCCGATCTTTTTGAAATGTTGCACGTCTCCATAATTTACCACTCTGAACAACTTTTTCAAGTAACATTTTGCTGTATTTTTAGCATAAATGGCACTTTACCTGAAACGATAATAGTTTTCAATCGCTGCACTAAATATTTCAAATAGGATTATTTTGAAAACTGTTGCTCCTAACGACTTCAACAAGGTATACCTTTTTTAGATACAACAGGTAGGAGAATCGATTGTTTCAATAGACAGATGGATACACTAAACAGCAAAAAAGTTCTGCCATTTAAAAGAAACATGCTGTGCCATAAGTGGCGCCCTCTACTAGTGACGTCAAAATTAGTTAAAAATTCTTATTTGCCGTGCCAAAAAACATAATTGTGCCAGTTTTTTTTTTAATACTCCGACAGGTTTCAAAGTTATTGAGATATTTCAAAATAAAATTCTAGCATTGAACACCCTGTATTTTTTAAACCAGCAACATTTGGATAAGGCATATTTGGCTCAATCGCCATATTATGTGTGTAGTATCTCCAGTTCAGAAATTGCCCATTCTTAATGAATCACCCCGTATACAATGTGGACCATTTTGGTGATGTATGTATTGGTATATTTAAAACTAAAAGAGATATACTTGCGACAAGAATTCAGACGACTTACGTCATACGAACAAATGAATAATTCATTATATTTTCATCGAAATATTTAAGAAACTGCCACTGATAGTAATAAAACTATATACTACACTAAAAGTTTGCATTGTATATTGCACTAAATTGCAAAAAATGGTTGTTGTTAACGCAACTAAATATCGAAAATTACGTTGACAATAAAAACAAATGTGTAGCGTCAGCCGTGACGTAAGACATCTGAATTCTTGACGCGGGTATAGGAAAATGGTTAAATGGGGAGTTTTAGTCAGTTCTATTGCTAACTTAATGGAGGGAGGTTTTTGTATCATGGGAAATGCGTTCTTTTTGTGAATGGCTGAAGCAAAGTGAGCGTTGCCAAGCAACAAAAGTTTGTTTGGGCTGACTAAGACTTAAAGTTAACGTAGAAAACGAAACAATACACAAACAACGCTGGGCATTCCGACACTTCTAAATTTTTTTTCTCCCAAGCATACTATTTTTTTTATTGATATTGAAAGAATTTTTGCCTTTCAAGCTTTTTTCCATATAACTTTTTCTTGCGGTTTAAGATACAGACCAGTTATTCTTAACTGGAATTTTTCGTTTACCACACCAATCTTCAGTTTAGATCAGATGGACCTTGCAAAAATAGTAGACAGTGTTTTAATTTTGTTTGATTATAATCCCAAGTTAAGTAATCTTTGAAGAAAACAAGAGGATAACGCAACAGTATAAAAATTATTCGCTTAATAACAAACATTTCATATAGCAATAAAATTAACATTGTAAAAAAAATTAACTACATCGATTAGGAAAACTTAATTAAAATTGAAAAATCTGTTTTAATAGATACTCGATATATTATGCACCATTAATATCCGCACATAAATTGTACCGCTTTCTTAATTCATATGAAATTGCTTTTTCAAAATATAGTTGATTTTGAAATGAATGGAATATTGGCCTATATTTAAATAAAGTATCTCTTCACTTGATATAAAAAAGCGCTACAATCTACTAGATAGACACTAATAATGCTTATATCGAACATCTAATAAAGTAGATTTTAAATTTCTGAAGTTTTCTGAACTGATGTAGTTAATTTTTGTGTAGTTTATTATTATTGCTCATTTATGGGATATTTGTTATGAAGTCAATAATTACATTTATATTGTTGCAAGGTACCGCACTTGTTTTCTTCAAATGCTTTGTTATATACAGGCTGTCTCACGTAAGAGAGCCACTTCTATGTATCTCGCTTAATATGCGAGACACGTCAAAAATCTTTAATTGTTTTTTGTTGCATTTTTGGAGGCCTTTATGCTCGTAAAAATAAATTTGAGATCCATGGCCAACTTTATGAGTAATAACAAAAAAAACCTGTAAAATACCCTAATTTTAAGGCTGTCTAACTTTTTTATTTTAAGAGATAGAGAAAACTTATTGGTAATAAATTTTGATTGCAAAATTGATATCTTTCACATGATATAAACAGATGTTTTATATATCGCATGTGGTTTGCTGCGCCCTATAGGCAGATAAAAAAATTTTTATTGAAGGCCACAAAAAATTGCCTGTTTATTAATTTTTATTAATTTTTTGCAGTTGGCATTTTTAAAACAGATTCTACATTCTCTTGAGCAACACGAAAATATTTAGGTACATTTTATTAACTAAAATTGAAAAAACTGTAATATGTACATACAAAAGATACGAGCGACATGTAGTATATTGCATGAAAGACGAAAAAATAGGCAATATTTTGTGGCCATAGTCTGCTTCAATAAAAAAAAATTTAATCCGCCTAGAGGGCACAGCGAACCACATACGATATTTCAAAAATCTGTTTGTATCAGGTGAATTTTGCAATCAAAATTTATTACCGATAAGTTTTCTCTATCTCTTAAAATAAAAAAGTTAGACAGCTTTAAAGTTTGGGTACTTTACAGGTTTTTTTGTTATTACTCATAAAGTTGGCCATGGATCTCAAATTTGTTTTTACGAGCATAAACGCCTCCAAAAATGCAAGAAAAAATATTTAAAGATTGTTGACGTGTCTCGCATATAAGCGAGATACATGGAAGTGGCCCTCTTATGTGAGACAGCCTGTATAATTGGGATAGTCAGTTCTGTGGTTAATTTAATGGAGCTTGCAGATCGGTCTCACCACTCTTTTAGTTATTTTGAAAAAAGTAAATCTTGCGTTTTCAAAACTTTTGTTAACTTTTTTTATTTAAAGGAATTTCATGCTGTGAAAGGATGTGTTCAGATTTTAAAAATTCGTCTAAATAAAAAAGTTAGATGATTTTCGAAAACGCTAGATTTAAGTACCTTTTTTTCAAAATAACTGAAAAACCTGAAAAGCTAGGACCAGACCGGTCCAAGCGCCATTAAGTTAGCAACAGAACTGTATAAAACTTTCTCCATTTAACCATTTTCCTATCGCTGATACTTTTCAAGGTACCAATAAATAAAAACGGACATAGAGCAGGTACAGGGTGATTTTTGTATCATGGGAAACGCATTTTTCTTGTGAACATCTGAAGCAAGGTGAACGTTGCCAAATAAAGTTTGACAACTGAAATTAAGAAAGATAACGAAACAATACACAAGCTTTAAAACCCTGAGCCTCGTGACGCTTCCAAATTTTTTTTTTCAGAAGCATATCATTTTTTTTTATAAATATTAAAAGAACTTTTCATTCCAAGCTTTTTCTAAATTAATTTTTCTTGCGCTTTAAAAGATACAGACCAGTTATTGTATAACTGGAATTTTTTATTTACCACATCGATCTTCAATTTAGATCAGACCTTGCAAAAACAGTAGGCATTGTTTTAGATAGATAGATAGATAGATAGAGTTTTTATTAGTCCATATGTTAAAAATTACAACAAAATACTAAAGGGTGTAGGACTTGTCACAAAAAAAATGTCATTTACAAAGACAATTAAAGAAATATAACTACGAAACTACAAAAAGAACAGAAATAGTATAAAAAAGAAATAAAATATACCTAGGGGTACAAATGACAATTTAAACAAATATAAAACATGAAACTACAAAAAAAGTAATAGTGTAAAAACAAAGAATAATATATACATAATAGTACAAATGTAAAAAAAATAAAACATGTAAAAAACACATTCAATGACATGGTGTGTTGAAGACTACATAAAGTTTCAGAAATTTTGTAATATTGAGAATTTTTTCAGTGGTCGGGGTAGCAAGATAAACTTACAATTCATCATTAAAAAATTCATCCAAAGTATAGTATGCCTTCTGTTGCAGCAGGTCTCTAAAAAATTGTTTAAAATGCTTTACATTCATGTTTCTTACACGTGTGGGGACTTTATTATAAATCTTTATAATCATGTGATATACGTTTCTTTGTATGTAAGTAAAATTTGCTTTCACAACAGTTAGATCATTTTTTTTTCTTGTTTCATAGTCATGGGCTCTGCTGTGTGATATAAAAAGAGAAGGATTTTCTTTTATAAATATAACCGACTCATAAATATAGGTGGATATGAAAGTTAAAATTTTGTTCTGTTTAAAGGTGATTTCAAGCGAGATAGATTAAAAATGTTTCTCATACACCTCTTTTTTATAATGAAAATTCTCTCTGCCTCAGTACTAGCAGCCCAAAATTTTATGCCATACCTTATATGGGAGTGGATATGTGCATGATAGGCAATGATAGCTGTTTCCTGGTTTACATTTGTTGCTATAACTTTAAGTGCATAACAGTATTTAGCCAACTTTTGTGCTGTTATATCAATGTGATATGTCCAATCAAGTCTATAGTCAATATTGATCCCTAAGAATTTAACCGAGTTTGCTGTTGTTAATGTTCTATTATCTCTGTGGAAAGATGTTTCTTTGTATGTTTTTTGATAACTGAATCTGATTAGTTTTGTCCACATTTAGTAAGAGGTTGTTTGAAGAAAACCAAGATTCAAGAAACTCCAGAGTGTCAAATACATCTCTATTAGATATTTCCTTATCAGAACTTAGTATAATTGATGTATCGTCTGAAAATTGGATGGTGTTATTCAACAACTTAGTTAGTTCGTTTGTATAAACTGTATACAATAGTGGGCCCAAGATTGAACCTTGAGGAATCCCTTTATTTGCAGTCATCATAGAAGATGTTAAAATCAGTCCATCTTGTGTTCGATAATAGACACACTATTTCCGCTTATTCAAATACGACTGTATGACAGTCCTCGAACACCATATTTTTCAAGTTTGAGAAGCAATAGTTTATGGTCCACACTGTCAAAAGCTTTTGACAGGTCAAGACACATAGCAACAGTATCTCTTCTACGGTTTAAAGCTTGCAATATCATGTATAATGCCTGGTAAATGGCTCTGACTGTAGATTTTTTTTTCCGAAATCCATTTTGATTATCTGCAAGAATTTCTTCATGTTCAAAGAAGTTGATCATTCTCTCATATATAATGCCTTCAAACACTTTACTGATGTTATTTAATAAGGCAACTGGCCTGTAATTTTTTATCTCCTTTCTGTTCCTTTATTCTTGTATATAGGTTTTATCATGGTTATTTTTAAGTCTTCTGGAAAAGTAGCAGTGCTAAGAGTTAAATTTATAACATGAGTTAGAGGGCCTGAGATTTCTTGTGATATATATTTTAGAAGGGCTATTGGAATGTTGTCATATCCAACTGATCTTTTATTTTTGAGGTTCATAATTTTATTGCACACTTCATTAACAGTTGCAGGAAACAAAAAATACTCTTGTTATTTTTTTTTATTCTTGCTGGAATGGTATTATAATCAATGTTCAAAGTTTGACATACATTAATGTAAAATTCATTGATTTTGTTTAATATAGTGATGTTACTAGTACCATCATTTTCTTTCATGCTTGTCAAAAAACATTCGGTCTTATGTTGTTTGCCTGTAAATCTGTTGACCAGGTTCCATATTGCCTTTCCTGGATTTTTAGCATTTTTTATATAATGGCAATGTGACCTTTTCTTTGCCTCATTTATGACCGCTTTAAATACTTGCATATTGGTTGTAAATTTGTGGTGATACTTCCCCTCTTATTTTTTTGTCTATATAAATGCCGCTTATTTCTTGCAGATATTTTTATGCCCTGCGTCATCCATGATTTATTTTTTTTTAGTTTGATGCTTAAATATTTTTATTGGGAAAATGACGTCTGACAATTGCTTAAATATAGAAGAGAATACTTTGTAAGCCTCATTCACATCACTTGATGCATACATCGCCTGCCAATTTGTCAATTCCAATTCTTGTCTAAACTGTTTCATTTTTGACGCAGACATAACTTGTTTCCTATAGGATGTTATCCCATTCTTCTTCTCCTTGTCGCAATTTATCTTAAATGTAAGTAGTTGACCTTCATGATCTGATAATGAATTTATTATTACTTCTGCTGATATGATACTGTTACAGTTAATAAATATGTTATCTATAAGAGATTCTCCTTTTTTGGAAAATCTTGTAGGGTCATGTATTGTTTGGTAAAGATCATAACTTAATAATAAGTCTTTAAAAATCCTCAGAACTTGTGAATCAATTAGAAAGTTTATATTGAAATCCCCACACAGAAAAATTGTGTAAGTTTTAAAATCGGTTAATATACTTTTTAGTATATCAGCTAATACATAAAAAAAAATGTTTTTATCTCCATCACATGGTCGGTATATACATAATGCAATGATTTTCAGAGACCTACTTACAACAGATGAGCACTCAATATGTTCCTCAATGCTTTTATCTACAATGTTACTTAGAGAATCACACCCATGTTCTAACTTGGCAAAAATAACTGATCCTCCATGTATGGTTTTCTTACGGCTGAATTTAGAAGCTATTTCATAATCCTCATGTACTAGTGGCATTTGTTCATTTTCCACATACCAGTGCTTCGTGATACAAATAAAATCAGGTAAAGTTAGAAGCTCATATAGTAAAACTTCTAGTTCAGGAATTTTGTTTTTAAGACATTGAACATTTGGTGAAAAACTGTTACAGTTGTGTTGTTTTTAGTATTTCCAATATTCTCTGTTTGTTGTGCTTTTCTGTTTTGTGCATCCCTTTTTTCTTGAGTTTGGTCTTTCTGAGACGTATTTATAAAAAAGACTCTGGTTGTGCTGATTTACCATTTTTTGAATACTTTTTATTATGAAGACGGAAATCAAAACGCTTGTATCCTACTCCCTTAGGCCAAAATGAGTCATTATAAAAAGCATCCTTAAACTTTATGTCAGCTGCTATCATAAAGCATCTGTAATTTGTATCCTTGGCATGCAGATCTTCAACTACAAACTGTTCTTCTCTATCGCCAGTTTTTCTTCTTAAGTACTCCGCAATTACTTCTTCATTTACATTATTTTTCACTCTATAAATATACATCCAGACTTTTGGTTGCTTGGCTTGAAATTTTTCGTTTTCAGCATCTGCTTGATCAATGTTTTTCCTGTATTTGCCCCTATGGTTTCTATTCAAAGGAGATGCAGTGTTTATTTTATTTGAAATATTATTCTTCACAGTTCTATTTCGCCTATTCATCACTGTTGTATAATTTTGATCATTTCCATTTAGAACTATGTCTGACCATAGTGGTTCTTTAGGTGTAGACGGTAGACCTGCATTACACTCTTGCAGCAAATTAGTAGCTAAAGATTCAGATGGTGTTTGATTTTGCTTTTTTGTCGAAGCTATTTTAGGGGTAGGTTGTTTTTGAACGTAAGTTATTTTATTGTATTTGGCCAGCTGTTTCTCTAGTTTATTTTCTACACATTTCTCTACCTCTTTACTAATGATGCCACTAATAGTTGCTAGAAGTTCTTTTGATAGTTCACTACACTGCACGTTCTGTACCGAACTTTCTTGCTCTTTTACTTTTTTCAGGGTGTTATTTTGCAGATTCATTCTTTGAATTTTATAATTTAATTCTCTTATGTTTCCTTGATACTTTTGAAGTTCTTCTTGATATAGTTTTAAATTCTCGTTCATTTTATTTTTATGAACAAGCAGTTCTTCTTCTTTAGTTTTAAATTTTTCTAAAAGCTCTGCATTTTCCTGTTTATACTTATTTTCAATGTCTATCACATCATCTTCAAATGCTTGTGACCGTCTTTGTTGTTTGGCCATATATACGTCTTTTTGAACTAATTCTTCTTTGAGTTTAATAATTTCCTCCTTTAAAATCTCAACTATGTCTTGGCCATGTCTATCTTCACACTCCTTGCTACATATAATTTTGTGGCCTTCAATTTTTAAGACATCTCTTCGTTCTAGGAAGCTCTTATGGAAGACTGCAAAACACACTGTGCACACTGAACACGGGAGCTCCTTGTTTTTGCAACATTTAATATGTAAATGCCTTATTAGACATTATTTTTTTAAATTAGAAGTCCATAAACATTTATTTGATCCACTGTGTAATTCCCACTCTTAATTTTAAATAAATAAATAAAAGTATAAAAATTATTCGCTTAATAATAAATATTCCATAAAACAAGCAGTAATTAACATTGTAACAAAAAAATTAACTACATCGATTAGGAAAACTTAACTAATTGAAGAATCTGTTTTAACAGATGTTCCATATATGCACCATCAATATCCATACATAAAGGGAACAAATTAAACGCTCGTTAAATTATTTAACTGCACGATACAATTTCCGAATAAAATAATATAGAAATAGGATATTTTATTTGAATGCACGATACATTAAGAAATGTTTGGTAACAATAACTGTTCGGTTAAAATTATAAATTCTCAGTGAAACATGTATTCGAAAACTGGAAATAATAGTTGCACGCACGAGGGAAAAAATACATGTTTGATAAAAACAACAAATGCTCTCTAAACATATAAATGTGTTCATCACAAATAATACTTGCTAGTTAAAAACTAAGATAAAACTATTCATCGCTGGATAAGAATATTAAAAACTCGGTAAGAATATTAAATACTCGGTAAAAATATTTAATATTTACTGAGAATATTAAATGAACCGTTAAATATATATATATGCAGTAAAAAACAATAATTACTCTCTAGAAAGTGTAAATGCACAGTTATAAAAATTATTTGCAGAAAATAAATTCTTAAGTTTGAAAAATTGACTGTTGGTTAAGTTAGGTTAGGTTAAACAATGAAATCAGCCTGGGACAGTCGTTCGTTCATTTCACTGCTTGCAAATCATTCTATTGCGCACACGCGCTTTTAGATTCAAATCTGCAAACCAAAATTAAATATCGTGCATAAAGTAATAAACACTTTTGAAATTTGTATTGTGCAAAATGAATAAAATATCGAAACATGCTTTTAAAACTTATCGAGCATTTAGTATTTTTATTATGCAAATACTATTTAAATATCGAGCACTTTATTGGGACCCGTACATAAATTGTACCGCTTTCTTAATTCGAATGAAATTACTTTTTTAAATTATTATAGTTGATTTTGAAATGAATGTAATATTGGCTTATATTTTAAAAGAGTATCTTCATTTTAAATAGGAAAGCGTTACAATCTACGTGTATACTAAGTTTTCTTAATTGATTATGATCGAGTTAGGTTTAAAAAAGTAAATCTTGTGTTTTCATAAATTGTCTTAACTTTTTTATTTAAAGGAATTTTTAAAATCTGAAAACATTACACAGCAAGATTCTCCAGATTTTAATTGCGATGTTTCGGTGCCCATAAAAAAAAAGTTTATGGTTTCTTCCAACCGTAACGTCACAATGAAAATCTAAATATACAGTGAAATTTTTCAAAAAAATTTGTTGTGGAAGGGTGTTTTCATATTTTATAAAATTCCTCTAAATAAAAGAGTTAGCCGATTTTCGAAAACGCCAGATTTAAGTACCTTTTTTCCAAAATAACTCAAAAACCTGAAGAGCTAGGACCGGTCTGCAAGCGCCATTAAGTTAGTAATAAAACTGTCTAAAGCTTTCCCCATTTAACCATTTTCCTATCACTGATAGTTTCAAAGGTACCAATACATAAGAACCGACAGAGCAGGTACAGGGTAGTTCTTGTATCATGGGAAATGCATTTTCCTTGCGAACAGCTGAAGCAAAGTAATAGTTGCCAAACAAAGTTTACTTAGGCGGACTAAGACTTGAAATTAATGTAGATACTGAAACAATACCCAAAAGATGCTGGGCATTGTGACGTTTCCAATTTTTTTTTCTGGGAAGCATACCATTTTTTTTTTACAGATACTGAACGAACTTTTTGATTCAAGCTTTTTTCCAAATTATTTTTTGTAACTGTTTAAAAGATATTGACCAGTTATTGTATAACTGGAATTTTTCATTTACCTCACCAATCTTCAATTTAGATTAGATGGACCTTGCAAAAACTGTAGGCAGTGTTTTAATTATGTTTTATTGCTATGACAAGTAAAGTAACCTTTGAACAAAATAAATGGGTAATGCAACAGTATAAAAATTATTCGCTTAATAACAAACATTCCTTAAAGCAAGGCGTAATTAACATTGTAACAAAAAAATTAAATACATCGATTAGAAAAACTTAACTAAAATTGAAGAATCTGTTTTAATAGATGCTCGATACATGCACCATTGATATTCGCATCTAAATTGTACCGCTTTATGAAATTATGTTTTTAAATTATAGTTGATTTTGAAATGAATTGAATATCGGCCTATATATATTTTAAAAAAGGATCTCATTAGAAGTAAGAAAACGCTACAATCTATGTATAAGTACTAATAATGCTTATATCGAACATCTAATTCTAGTTTTCTTAATTGATGTAGTTAACTTTTTGTAGTATTTATTATTATTGCTTTTTTATGGGATGTTTTTTGTTAAGTCAACAATTACTTTTATAGTGCTGCAATATACCTTACTCGTTTTCTTCAAAAGCTTCGGTATATATTATTTCCTATAAAAAAATAATATAAAATTAGAACACTATCCACTGCTTTTGCAAGGAATGTCCATCTGATAGAAATTGATGATTGATATGGTAAACGAAGTATTCCAGTTACACAAGAAGTGGTCTGTGTATCTTTTGGAATTGTTATAAATGAGAAAAAAAAAGCTTGAAAGAAAAGTTCTTTCAATATCTGTAAAACTTTGGTATGCTTATAAGAAAAAAATAAATAAATAAATTTGAGCGTCAAGATGTTCAGCATCGTTTGGTTATGGTTTCCTTCTCTACGTTAATTTCAAGTTTTAGTCAACCTAAATAAACTTTGTTTAGTAGCATTCACTTTGTTTCAGCCGTTTACAAGAGAAACATGTTTCCTATGACAAAGAAATCAACCTGTACAAGGCAAATTTTGATATTTTTATAGACTATCTCGTTAACTATAGGAGATTGAAAAAATGGCCCTTCCTCCACTCTCGATCTCTTTTTTTAAGAGAAAATTAATGGTCAATACCAAAATGACCTACCGTCTTTTTTTGTCAGGTAATAAACAAATTTCAAATTTTCCACTTTTCGATAAATGTCAGTAACTTGGTTGTTTGTAATGTTGAACAAAAATGATTGATACGTTCTTCAGACACTTTTTTGAGTGGGGTCCAGTGGCGTACAAAAATTTTTTGTAATCTAAATCTTATGGTAAATTTGTAAAATTAATTATACAGAAACACTTTATTGCTGGAAAAAAATTGTTTTTTCCAAGGCTAGATTTTACGGATTTGAAATTATGACATATTTTATTTCTTAAACAAGCAGAGCTGAATTCCACAAGGCCATTTTTCAGTGCCAAAACTTTATGTTTCTTACAAGTTGTTTCACCTATTCGGGGACATCCTAAGACCCACTGGCACTCAGATTGGAAATAAAAAACCGTCAATCTTTTTTGTAGATTGTTGCGGTAGAAAAAAATTTGAAAGAGGCCTTGAAAATTTAATTTTAATGTATCATTGAAAAAAAAATACATAAATTTTAATCAGCCAATAAATAAACTAATATTATAAACAATAGATTAAGTATGTGATTATTTTGCACTTTTAAGATAATTGTAATTGGGCAAAGCAAAATCATTATCTCTATATAATGAGTTTTATGGTACATATTTTTAGATATTACAGTAGCGGTACAACAAATTCTTGAAATAACTTAATGTGGAGCTTTTTCAAAAATTTTGTATAAATCGGATTTAAGCTAGTTTTTTTCAATTTGAACTTATTTTTTTTTATTGTCAATGGTGTTCAATTTAAATTAAAAATTAATTTATGTATTCAAATATTTTCAATAAATTTACAATTTTCCAAGTTTTAAATGTTAGTTTTTTGAAAATATTCCAGCTATTATAAGTTTTTGTAAATTTTATCAAGCTACGCCATTTTTAACATCAAAATCATTTAGCAATATCCAAAATTCTTTATAAATGCTTCACTTGAATCAAAATATTTTCTAATACCTTTAACTAACTTCAAATTGACTTAAATACTTTAATTTAGACAAGTTGTAACTTTATGCAGAGGTCAGTTTTTCAAGAGTACCATGTATTTATAAATAATTGTTAACTTTTCTAACTGCATTTACACTGTTGCTTATACATATAAGCGGGCTATCAGTGTTGCAATTAGATTATATTTTTAAATAGACTACGTGAACCTAACGAAGTGGAAAAAGCAAACTGCAATGATAAAGATATATAAAAATAAGTAAGTACGTGTTTACGACTAGTGCACATGGTTTATTGACTTTGCACCTTCAGCCCAGCGCCAACCTATTCAGTGGCAGAGGTTGGCAATTTCGAAATAAGGTAAAATATATAATATATATTAAGTTTTATGACGTAATTTGAGAAAATAGTATTTCTGACGGTAAGGTAGCTTCCATATAATTTTGATTGATGTTCAAAGTTTTATGTTGTATAATACTATTAATTATAAAATATAAAACTAATGGGATGAACCTTCGATAATTGATAAAAATACAAACATGAATCGTTAATAAAAGAACGGGTCATACTGCTGATCTGCACCTTCTATAATAGATGAAGATACAAACTTGTGTCGCTAGTACTTCAGTAATCTGTGTGTGTCGCGCAGAGCTACTCAAACTGAACAAGTGTTCTTCACAGATCATTGGACGAGAAAAAAGTGTTCCTGTCAATCCAGAGTAGCGACATTCTGCAGTCAACGTGGGATTTACACGTGAAGGAGTCCTCGGAAATTGTTTTCTATTAAGAACTAATTAAGCTAATAATGTAAGTACTTTTAATTGAATATGTAGTCATATATGAATTTGCATTTACACATCTATTTGGAATCCTCGCACATAAATAATTTCGTATTTCTATCTATATGTACTATCTTAAAATTTTAAATATCTGAACTCTAGATTTTCAAATTAAATAAATAGATTCAATTTTCAAGTATCATCTACAAACAGAAAAATTGCGTTGTTTGTAATATATTGTTAGATTATTAGAATAGTTGAGAATTAAAATAGAGAGCAGTCGTGTTTTCACAATAGGAACCCTCATCCTGCTTGATAACCATTAAGCTATTTGGACAACAGGAAAATAGTCTAATTAATACCATCTTTTAAAATTTTCATTTTAATTCTCGATGGATGCATTATACATTATACATTTCATGCATAGTATTCGTATGCCTGTCTTCATACTGCGTTTTTTACACAAATAAGGAAATCCTACAATTACAATATTGCAATATAAATTTAAAATATTTTCCGTAATTTAAATACAAGTATACATAACCTCTTGAATAACTTCTGTTGCATTATATAAAATGTGTCTTCACCATTTGGGTTATTTCGTTTGACATATGCAATCCTAACAAAACTGATTTATTAGTTTGCACTTAATGATCATCGGTTAATTGATTTAGTAAATTAATATGTAAAGAAAACACTTGTTCATTTGGACACATATAGGGGACATTATATCCGTAAGTGTTTTCATCACTGAGACTCTATTAGTTTTTCAGTTATAAATAAATTTTTGAATATAGCTAAAATTTCAGGAAGCGCTTTTAAATGCAGATATTGCAATTGCTGTCAACCCGTATAAATGTCTATGATCTGGGAGCTTCCTGTTCCAGTGGGGTGCAAAAGTAGCTCGCCTCCTCGTGGTGCACCCTGGATTACGCTAAAGAGCTAATACAAATACTTCATCTTAATTTAATCTCGGCCCATACCAACTTAATCGTGACATAATTTCAAAACACCATTTCATCTTTACCTACTCTCAACACATAATTTTCACTTTGACAGCCTCAATACACACACACCAGTACCTTGACCTATTGTCACAGCACACATCTATTTGACCCTTACCTACTCTCAACACACATACAAACATCTATTTGACTTTTACCTACTCACAATACAAACACACGCACTTCTATACTTTGACACCTATCTATCATCGTGTTTGTAGCTCGTCTAGGCTCGCATCGAGAAAGACAGTCCTGGCGAACTCAGCTTCGTTAGGATGCTGCCGGTGATACGACTTTGACTCTTTTCTAACTGCAACACACTATTTCACATTACTCTCAACGCACACACACTTCTATACTTTGACACCTATCATCGTGTTTGTAGCTCGTCTAGGCTCGCATCGAGAAAGACAGTCCTGGCGAACTCAGCTTCGTTAGGATGCTGCCGGTGATACGACTTTGACTCTTTTCTAACTACAACACACTATTTCACCTTACTTACTCTCAACACACACACACACACACACACTTCTATACTTTGACACCTATCGTCGTGATACGGCTTTGCCTCTTTCCCAACTACAACACACTATTTGAACTTTACCTACTCTCAACACACACTTCTATACTTTGACACCTATCATCGTGATACGACTTTGACTCTTTCCCAACTACGACACACTCTATTTGACCTTTACCTACTCTCAACACACACACTTCTATACTTTGACACCTATCATCGTGTTTGTAGCTCGTCTAGGCTCGCATCGAGAAAGACACCCCTGGCGAACCCAGCTTCGTTAGGATGCTGCCGGTGGAACGACTTTGACTCTTTCCTAACTCTCAACACACACACACACACACACCTATCATCGTGTTTGTAGCTCGTCTAGGCTCGTATCGAGAAAGACACCCCTGGCGATGCCAGCTCGTCAGGATGCTGCCGGTGATGCCACTGACTGACAACACAGACTTAGCTAAAATAAATCATGGATGTCGTCGATGTCGAGCCGCTTGTCCAGGCTCGAACCAAGAAATCGGTCCTGGTTTAGTCGCAGCTAAACTTTTGCGAAGTCACCACTGAAGATGCCGACAGTGAACAGCGGATCTGCCCTCATGGTCACGGCGTAACAACCCAGAACATTACTATATACCAAATATTCGCACCGGCTGTGAAAGCCTAAAAACCACTACAACATTATTTGATCTTTACTTACACCTTTAGGTATCACCGTGTTTGTACCGCTTGTCTGGCCTCGACAGACATCGAGAAAGACAGTCCTGGCGAGACTGGCCTCGTCAGGATGCGGCCCGTGATACGACTGACTTTACACACACACACTTTCACACTTATCATCTGTGATATGACTTTGACTTTTTCCTAACTACACACTCCTTCTGACCTTTACGTACTCTCTACACACAGACACACATACTTCTATACATTGACACCTATCATCGTGTTCCATTTGTCTAGTACACATCAATTTAACCTTTACCTATCTTCAACACAACACACTTACCTTAACCTATCATTGTGTTTGTAGCTTATCTACTCGTATATCTCATCTGTCTCATCTCATCAATACAAACATACTTCTTTAGACCATTTTATAACTATAACACACATCAATTTGATTTTTACCTGCCCTCATCATGTACACATTTCACAGGTGGATTAGGCCTATTGGGGATACCACTATAAAAAAAACGCGCCGTGTACTCTACCGCAAGGTGGTGTGGAAATGAGTACATAATATGGTATTTTAAATATCTTTAATAAAAGAACCGGTCATACTGCTGATCTGCACCTTCGATAATTGAAAAAATACAGGCTGGAATCATTAATAAAAGAACAGGTCATACTGTTGATCTGCCCCTTCGATAATTGATAAAAATACAAACGTGATTTTTTTATAAAAGAACGGGTCATACTGTTGATCTGCACCTTCGATAATTGAAAAAAATACAGACTGGAATCATTAATGAAAGAACAGGTCATACAGCTGATCTGCCCCTTCGATAATTGATAAAAATACAAACGTGAATTTTAAATAAAAGAACTGGTCATACTGCTGATCTGCACCTTCGATAATTGAAAAAATACAGACTGGAATCATTAATAAAAGAACAGGTCATACTGTTGATCTGCCCCTTCGATAATTGATAAAAATACAAACGTGATTTTTTAATAAAAGAACGGGTCATACTGCTGATCTGTACTTTCGATAATTGAAAAAATACAGTCTGGAATCATTAGTAAAAGAACAGGTCATACTGCTGATCTGCATCTTCGATAATTGAAAAAATACAGACTGGATTCATTACTAAAAGAACAAGTCATACTGTTGATCTGCCCCTTCGATAATCGATAAAAATGCAAATGTGAATTTTTAATAAATAAACGGGTCATACTGCTGATCTACACCTTCCATAATTGAAAAAATACAGACTGGAATCATTAATAAAAGAACAGGTCATACTGCTGATCTGCACCTTCGATAATTGAAAAAATACACACTGGAATCATTAATGAAAGAACAGGTCATACTGTTGATCTGCCCCTTCGATAATTGAAAAAATGCACACTGGAATCATTAATAAAGGAACAGGTCATACTGTTGATCTGCACCTTCGATAATTAAAAAAAAATGCACACTGGAATCATTAATAAAAGAACAGGTCATACTGCTGATCTGCACCTTCGGTAATTGAAAAAATACGCACTGGAATCATTAATGAAAGAACAGGTCATACTGTTGATCTGCCCCCTCGATAATTGAAAAAATGCACACTGGAATCATTAATAAAAGAACAGGTCATACTGTTGATCTGCACCTTCGATAATTGAAAAAGTGCACACTGGAATCATTAATAAAAGAACAGGTCATACTGTTGATCTGCCCCTTCGATAATTGATAAAAATACAAACGTCAATATTTAATAAAAGAACGGGTCATACTGCTGATCTGCACCTTCGATAATTGAAAAAATACAGACTGGAATCATTAATAAAAGAACAGGTCATACTGCTGATCTGCACCTTCGATAATTGAAAAAATACACACTGGAATCATTAATAAAAGAACAGATCATACTGTTGATCTGCCCCTTCGATAGAACAGGTCATACTGCTGATCTGCACCTTCGATAATTGATAAAGATACAAACATGAATCGTTAATAAAGAACAGGTCATTCTGCTGATCTGCACCTTTGATAAATGAAAAAAATACAACATAATTCCATAATTCATTCCGAGCTTCCTACTCATCTGCCAAAAATTGAGAAATTAAATTTCCGGAAAATAAAATTTCATGCACGAAGTATTTTAAAACAAAGTGATAGTGAAAAAGTGGGAAAAAGGGCAATTTGTGTCACTAGTACTTCACTTAACAAGTGTTCCTCACAGATCATTGGACGAGAAAAAAGTGTTCCTGTCGATCCAGAGTAGCGACATTCTGCAGTCAACGTGGGATTTACACGTGAAGGAGTCCTCGGAAATTGTTTTCTATTTGGAACTAATTAAGCTAATAATGTAAGTACTTTTAATTGCATATGTAGTCATATATGAATTTGCATTTACACATCTATTTCGAATCCTCGCACATAAATAATTTCGTATTTCTATCTATATGTACTATCTTAAAATTTTAAATATCTGAACTCTAGATTTTCAAATTAAATAAATAGATTCAATTTTCAAGTATCATCTACAAACAGAAAAATTGCGTTGTTTGTAATATATTGTTAGATTATTAGAATAGTCGAGAATTAAAATAGAGAGCAGTCGTGTTTTCACAATAGGAACCCTCATCCTGCTTGATAACCATTAAGCTATTTGGACAACAGGAAAATAGTCTAATTAATACCATCTTTTAAAATTTTCATTTTAATTCTCGATGGATGCATTATACATTATACATTTCATGCATAGTATTCGTATGCCTGTCTTCATACTGCGTTTTTTACACAAATAAGAAAATCCTACAATTACAATATTGCAATATAAATTTAAAATATTTTCCGTAATTTAAATACAAGTATACATAACCTCTTGAATAACTTCTGTTGCATTATATAAAATGTGTCTTCACCATTTGGGTTTTTTCGTTTGACATATGCAATCCTAACAAAACTGATTTATTAGTTTGCACTTAATGATCATCGGTTAATTGATTTAGTAAATTAATATGTAAAGAAAACACTTGTTCATTTGGACACATATAGGGGACATTATATCCGTAAGTGTTTTCATCACTGAGACTCTATTAGTTTTTCAGTTATAAATAAATTCTTGAATATAGCTAAAATTTCAGGAAGCGCTATTAAATGCAGATATTGCAATTGCTGTCAACCCGTATAAATGTCTATGATCTGGGAGCTTCCTGTTCCAGTGGGGTGCAAAAATAGCTCGCCTCCTCGTGGTGCACCCTGGATTACGCTAAAGAGCTAATACAAATACTTCATCTTAATTTAATCTCGGCCCATACCAACTTAATCGTGACATAATTTCAAAACACCATTTCATCTTTACCTACTCTCAACACATAATTTTCACTTTGACAGCCTCAATACACACACACCAGTACCTTGACCTATTGTCACAGCACACATCTATTTGACCCTTACCTACTCTCAACACACATACAAACATCTATTTGACTTTTACCTACTCACAATACAAACACACGCACTTCTATACTTTGACACCTATCTATCATCGTGTTTGTAGCTCGTCTAGGCTCGCATCGAGAAAGACAGTCCTGGCGAACTCAGCTTCGTTAGGATGCTGCCGGTGATACGACTTTGACTCTTTTCTAACTGCAACACACTATTTCACATTACTCTCAACGCACACACACTTCTATACTTTGACACCTATCATCGTGTTTGTAGCTCGTCTAGGCTCGCATCGAGAAAGACAGTCCTGGCGAACTCAGCTTCGTTAGGATGCTGCCGGTGATACGACTTTGACTCTTTTCTAACTGCAACACACAATTTCACATTACTCTCAACGCACACACACTTCTATACTTTGACACCTATCATCGTGTTCGTAGCTCGTCTAGGCTCGCATCGAGAAAGACAGTCCTGGCGAACTCAGCTTCGTTAGGATGCTGCCGGTGATACGACTTTGACTCTTTTCTAACTACAACACACTATTTCACCTTACTTACTCTCAACACACACACACACACACACACACTTCTATACTTTGACACCTATCGTCGTGATACGGCTTTGCCTCTTTCCCAACTACAACACACTCTATTTGAACTTTACCTACTCTCAACACACACTTCTATACTTTGACACCTATCATCGTGATACGACTTTGACTCTTTCCCAACTACGACACACTCTATTTGACCTTTACCTACTCTCAACACACACACTTCTATACTTTGACACCTATCATCGTGTTTGTAGCTCGTCTAGGCTCGCATCGAGAAAGACACCCCTGGCGAACCCAGCTTCGTTAGGATGCTGCCGGTGGAACGACTTTGACTCTTTCCTAACTCTCAACACACACACACACACACACCTATCATCGTGTTTGTAGCTCGTCTAGGCTCGTATCGAGAAAGACACCCCTGGCGATGCCAGCTCGTCAGGATGCTGCCGGTGATGCCACTGACTGACAACACAGACTTAGCTAAAATAAATCATGGATGTCGTCGATGTCGAGCCGCTTGTCCAGGCTCGAACCAAGAAATCGGTCCTGGTTTAGTCGCAGCTAAACTTTTGCGAAGTCACCACTGAAGATGCCGACAGTGAACAGCGGATCTGCCCCCATGGTCACGGCGTAACAACCCAGAACATTACTATATACCAAATATTCGCACCGGCTGTGAAAGCCTAAAAACCACTACAACATTATTTGATCTTTACTTACACCTTTAGGTATCACCGTGTTTGTACCGCTTGTCTGGCCTCGACAGACATCGAGAAAGACAGTCCTGACGAGACTGGCCTCGTCAGGATGCGGCCCGTGATACGACTGACTTTACACACACACACTTTCACACTTATCATCTGTGATATGACTTTGACTTTTTCCTAACTACACACTCCTTCTGACCTTTACGTACTCTCTACACACAGACACACATACTTCTATACATTGACACCTAACATCGTGTTCCATTTGTCTAGTACACACCAATTTAACCTTTACCTATCTTCAACACAACACACTTACCTTAACCTATCATTGTGTTTGTAGCTTATCTACTCGTATATCTCATCTGTCTCATCTCATCAATACAAACATACTTCTTTAGACCATTTTATAACTATAACACACATCAATTTGATTTTTACCTGCCCTCATCATGTACACATTTCACAGGTGGATTAGGCCTATTGGGGATACCACTATAAAAAAAACGCGCCGTGTACTCTACCGCAAGGTGGTGTGGAAATGAGTACATAATATGGTATTTTAAATATCTTTAATAAAAGAACCGGTCATACTGCTGATCTGCACCTTCGATAATTGAAAAAATACAGACTGGAATCATTAATAAAAGAACAGGTCATACTGCTGATCTGCACCTTCGATAATTGAAAAAATACACACTGGAATCATTAATAAAAGAACAGATCATACTGTTGATCTGCCCCTTCGATAGAACAGGTCATACTGCTGATCTGCACCTTCGATAATTGATAAAGATACAAACATGAATCGTTAATAAAGAACAGGTCATTCTGCTGATCTGCACCTTTGATAAATGAAAAAAATACAACATAATTCCATAATTCATTCCGAGCTTCCTACTCATCTGCCAAAAATTGAGAAATTAAATTTCCGGAAAATAAAATTTCATGCACGAAGTATTTTAAAACAAAGTGATAGTGAAAAAGTGGGAAAAAGGGCAATTTGTGTCACTAGTACTTCACTTAACAAGTGTTCCTCACAGATCATTGGACGAGAAAAAAGTGTTCCTGTCGATCCAGAGTAGCGACATTCTGCAGTCAACGTGGGATTTACACGTGAAGGAGTCCTCGGAAATTGTTTTCTATTTGGAACTAATTAAACTAATAATGTAAGTACTTTTAATTGCATATGTAGTCATATATGAATTTGCATTTACACATCTATTTCGAATCCTCGCACATAAATAATTTCGTATTTCTATCTATATGTACTATCTTAAAATTTTAAATATCTGAACTCTAGATTTTCAAATTAAATAAATAGATTCAATTTTCAAGTATCATCTACAAACAGAAAAATTGCGTTGTTTGTAATATATTGTTAGATTATTAGAATAGTCGAGAATTAAAATAGAGAGCAGTCGTGTTTTCACAATAGGAACCCTCATCCTGCTTGATAACCATTAAGCTATTTGGACAACAGGAAAATAGTCTAATTAATACCATCTTTTAAAATTTTCATTTTAATTCTCGATGGATGCATTATACATTATACATTTCATGCATAGTATTCGTATGCCTGTCTTCATACTGCGTTTTTTACACAAATAAGGAAATCCTACAATTACAATATTGCAATATAAATTTAAAATATTTTCCGTAATTTAAATACAAGTATACATAACCTCTTGAATAACTTCTGTTGCATTATATAAAATGTGTCTTCACCATTTGGGTTTTTTCGTTTGACATATGCAATCCTAACAAAACTGATTTATTAGTTTGCACTTAATGATCATCGGTTAATTGATTTAGTAAATTAATATGTAAAGAAAACACTTGTTCATTTGGACACATATAGGGGACATTATATCCGTGTTTTCATCACTGAGACTCTATTAGTTTTTCAGTTATAAATAAATTTTTGAATATAGCTAAAATTTCAGGAAGCGCTATTAAATGCAGATATTGCAATTGCTGTCAACCCGTATAAATGTCTATGATCTGGGAGCTTCCTGTTCCAGTGGGGTGCAAAAGTAGCTCGCCTCCTCGTGGTGCACCCTGGATTACGCTAAAGAGCTAATACAAATACTTCATCTTAATCTAATCTCGGCCCATACCAACTTAATCGTGACATAATTTCAAAACACCATTTCATCTTTACCTACTCTCAACACATAATTTTCACTTTGACAGCCTCAATACACACACACCAGTACCTTGACCTATTGTCACAGCACACATCTATTTGACCCTTACCTACTCTCAACACACATACAAACATCTATTTGACTTTTACCTACTCACAATACAAACACACGCACTTCTATACTTTGACACCTATCTATCATCGTGTTTGTAGCTCGTCTAGGCTCGCATCGAGAAAGACAGTCCTGGCGAACTCAGCTTCGTTAGGATGCTGCCGGTGATGCCACTGACTGACAACACAGACTTAGCTAAAGTAAATCATGGATGTCGTCGATGTCGAGCCGCTTGTCCAGGCTCGAACCATGAAATCGGTCCTGGTTTAGTCGCAGCTAAACTGGTGAGACTGGCGTCGTCAGGGTGCGGCCCGTCATACGACTGACTTTACACACACTCACTTTAACTTTTTCCTAACTACACACTCCTTCTGACCTTTACGTACACTCTACACACAGACACACACACATACTTCTATACATTGACGCCTATCATCGTATTCATTTATCTAGTACACATCGATTTAATCTTTACCTATCTTCAACACACACACACTTACCGTGACCTATCATTGTGTTTGTAGCTTATCTATATCTCATCTGTCTCGTCTCATCTTATCAATACAAACACACTTCTTTACACCATTTCGTAACTACAGCACACATTAATTTGATGTTTACCTGCCCTCATCACACACACTTCTCTTCTACACCTTCAACTATCATTGTATTCGTATATTTTCTTTTTGCACATATAATTTGTTCTTTACCTACCTTCAACACATCCATTTCACGAAGTGGATTAGGCCCACTGGGGAGACCACTATAAAATAAAACGCGCCGTGTACTGTACCGCAAGGTGGTGTGGAAATAAGTACATAATACGATATTTTGGGGTGCAAAATTAGCTCGCCTCCTAGTGATGCACCCTGGGTATCGCCAAAGAGCTAATACACACATTCCTTCGTGACTCATTCTCTACCCATATCAACTTAATCGTTCTTCAAAACAACAATTTCATGTTTATCTTGGACTATTTCCCAACCACAACACACATTTCGTCTTTACCTAATCTCTACTCATATCGACTTAATCGTGACGTAGCTTCAAAGCCCAAATTTTATATTTATCTTGGACCATTTCCCAACCAAAACACATATTTCATCTTTTAATTTTACCTACCCTCAACACACACAATGTTTGTGGCGTCTCAGGCTCCCCAGTCCCCCCTGATGGGTGAGAAGAAACTCCTGATTCGTCAGGTGTCGCCGGTGATACAAGGAGATCCATTTTCCAACTACAACACGCATCATTTAGACTTTTACCTACTCTCAACACACACTTCTACACCTCTAAGTATCATCGTGTTTGTGGTGCCTCAGGCTCCCCAGTCCCCCCTGATGGGTGAGAAGAAACTCCTGATTCGTCAGGTGTCGCCAGTGATACAAGGAGGTCCATTTTCCAACTACAACATACATCATTTTAACTTTTACCTACCCTCAACACACACACTTCTAAACCTTCAGCTATCATCGTATTCATATATTTTCTTTTTGCACATAATTTGTTCTTTACATACCTTCAATACATCCATTTCACAAAGTGGATTTAGGCCTACTGGGGACACCACAATAACAAAAACGCGCCGTGTACTGTACCGCAAGATGGTGTGGAAATAAGTACATAATACGATATTTTGGGGTGCAAAATTAGCTCGCCTCCTAGTGATGCACCCTGGGTATCGCCAAAGAGCTAATACACACATTCCTTCGTGACTCATTCTCTACCCATATCAACTTAATCGTTCTTCAAAACAACAATTTCATGTTTATCTTGGACTATTTCCCAACCACAACACACATTTCGTCTTTACCTAATCTCTACTCATATCGACTTAATCGTGACGTAGCTTCAAAGCCCAAATTTTATATTTATCTTGGACCATTTCCCAACCAAAACACATATTTCATCTTTTAATTTTACCTACCCTCAACACACACAATGTTTGTGGCGTCTCAGGCTCCCCAGTCCCCCCTGATGGGTGAGAAGAAACTCCTGATTCGTCAGGTGTCGCCGGTGATACAAGGAGATCCATTTTCCAACTACAACACGCATCATTTAGACTTTTACCTACTCTCAACACACACTTCTACACCTCTAAGTATCATCGTGTTTGTGGTGCCTCAGGCTCCCCAGTCCCCCCTGATGGGTGAGAAGAAACTCCTGATTCGTCAGGTGTCGCCAGTGATACAAGGAGGTCCATTTTCCAACTACAACATACATCATTTTAACTTTTACCTACCCTCAACACACACACTTCTAAACCTTCAGCTATCATCGTATTCATATATTTTCTTTTTGCACATAATTTGTTCTTTACATACCTTCAATACATCCATTTCACAAAGTGGATTTAGGCCTACTGGGGACACCACAATAACAAAAACGCGCCGTGTACTGTACCGCAAGATGGTGTGGAAATAAGTACATAATACGATATTTTGGGGTGCAAAATTAGCTCGCCTCCTCGTGGTGCACCCTGGGTAACGCTAAAGAGCTGATACACACATTCCTTCGTTACTTATTCACTACCCATATCAACTTAATCGTTCTGCAAAACAACAAGTTCATATTTATCTTGGACCATTTCCCAACCACAACACACATTTCGTCTTTACCTAATTTCTACTCATATCGACTTAGTCGTGACATAGCTTCAAAACGCAAATTTCACTTCATCACACTTCTATACTTTGACATCTATCATCGTGCTTGCAGCTCGTTTAGGCTTGCATCGAGAAAAACAGCTTTTTTGTTTGTACTTACGATTTTCACTTAACCTCAACACACACATCAGCCAAGCCCCTACTGCTCCGCCATTGCTAGAGGCACAAAACAAAATATGGCGCTGATATAAATAATCCATTCGTGCAGCTTTTAGCGCATTCCAGTCATCATAATATAAAATTACATTTCAGTGGATGCGGCACACGATTTTGTAGGAAAAATATACGGGCTGCATGTAAATTTCTTTGTGTTGGCTGCTATAAATCGTGAGCAGGTTTATAACATGAGTCACTCTACAATTTTGGCCGTCAACTATAATAAATTAATTACATCATCCGCAACCTCAGCATCCTTACTTCAAATTTCCTCAGAATAAATAAAATGCCATTCGAATAAAAATAATTTTTATTGTTAATACAAAAAAATCATAATTATAAAGCTAATAAATAAATATACACAACTACAGGCACTAAAACCAGATATTCTGCAAATCAATTATTGACAGCATTAGTCCCTAGAGCTTTCATAAGCTTATAGCAATCCTGCAGTCGTTTTTTATCGCCGACCCTCTCTAAGGTCTTAGCTGCTTCTACGAGCATCCCAGCTCTTTCCCCGGGCGAAGACAACAAAGGTCCCGGCAAGTGTTTGCAAGCCATGTATAAGGCGGCAGCGTGCTGCCTTTCGCCGCCAATTTCTTGGCCGTTCCTATCACCTGAAACGATTAACATGTGACAATAACTCGCTTTTTGAGTCATGCAATTGAAAAATCGTAATTCTTTAAACAAATGCAACTTTTTTAATTTCGTCCTTGCACTGTAACAATACTAATTATAACTTTTGTATTCCCAGCTAGCAATTTGGTATTTTATAACAGCTACAAAAACGTTTTCGAAACAAATCTTAATAAGCATAAGTCACAAAAACATAGTAAGAATGTTTATTCATCAACTATACCACCAAAATTGGAACCATATTACAATGCTTTCGAAAAGTAACGAATAAATAAATTATTTTTGAAATTGAGAAGTTTTCGAAAAAAATCCCCTGGCACATCGATTTTGTTTTTAAAAAAGGCACTTTTTGTCATACGACCCACATTTGTGACGGCATCGTTGTTCAAGATATGACATCATCGACAATATTTTTAAATAGCAACCCCCCAATTTTGACCATGCCATTTGAAAGAGTGTGTCATTCTACATACATACATCATGAAAAATTATGGTGTTACATAACAAAAATTTCAAGAAAATAATGTTTGAAGAGTTTAAAATTTAATTTTCACAATACTGTGCACCTCCCCATTATGCAACACATGTCCGTGCTTATTTAGATGAGCTGTTACCGAATCTTTGGATAGGGAGAAGGGGGCCGATTGAGTGGCCAGCCAGATCGACTGATTTGACACCCCTAGATTATTTCTTGTGGGGATACTTAAAAAGCAAAGTACTAGTATTACTAGACCGGTTAATTTAGAAGGTTTAAAAGCAAGTATTCGTCACGAGATACATCGTATACTTCCTGAAGTTATTGATAATGTCCAAAAAGAATTTATTAATCGTCTTGGCTACTGTCAGGCAGCCAACGGTGCACAATTTGAACATTTAATTTAGTCAATTTTTTACATAATCATTATCATCTTCAGTATTGCAAAAATTAAATTTTGTTGAAATTTTTGTTATGTAACACCATAATTTTTCATGATATATGTATGCAGAATGACAAGCTCTTTCAAATGGCGTGGTCAAAATTGAGTCGTATGTCTAAAAGTGCCATTTTTAGAAACAAAATCGACATGCCAGGGGATTTTTTCGAAAACTTCTCAATTTAGAAAATAATTTATTCGTTACTTTTCGAAAGCACTGTAGTCGCCATTGAGAGTTTGTAACGCCTGTTGCCATATTCTGAAATTTCTCAATATATGAGAAAGTTTTGATAGCATGACTGAAAATTGGTAGTGACGGGTTTTTTGGTGAGAATTACGAATTTCAAGCTTATTTTGACATTGCTCCTAGAGGGCGCTAGTTTCACCGTATTATTTATGTAAATTAAAATATATTTTTTTATCTGTCGAGCTATATTTAAAAATCTAAAGGAACATTCAATTCTACATAAAAAATGTCCTCTTTAGGTCACCTAAGCAAATAACTCCGAAACCGATAACGGTTTCGGAATTATTTGCATGTTAAAGTTTCAATGTATTTTGTGGTGATTTTTTTTCAGGCGCTATTGTTATTTCCATTTGCAAACACAATCATTATTATTAATTAATTATTACCTTTGCCACATATTATCGATGTTTTCCCATGCCTCTGCCTCAAGCTACGATCTAGAAGCTGCTGGGTCCTGCCCGGAGCAGCGCCTGCCATCAACCTAGCGGTGGCATCGTACAAGAAGATCCTCGCTAAGGCAGACTGAAAGAAATTTTTACATTACTAATTTTTAGGTGCAAATTACACACGTCAAAAGTCTTGGACTCCCCCTCATTCTTGTTAAAGAAATTTTTTTGTCAGAAAAACCAAATACATTTATAAAAGTGTATTGTTTTCTAATCTTTTTTTTTATGAAAAGAATATGTTCAATAAACTGAGTCCTTAGAAAATTAAAAACTATAGCAAATGGCACATTTTTAACAAAATTTGTTAAATCAAAAAGAAGTAACGAAGTCGGTTTGACCTTCACCACGTTCCAATACCATATTGACATGTCTGTGCATTGAGATAAGTGGTTAACGATCTCTTGTGGAATATTGTTCCATTCCTCTTCTGCCTCCACAACTAACTCATCTGCAGTCTGAGGTGGAGGAATATGATTACAAATGGCTCTAGCAACGAAATCCCACATGTTTTCAATAGGATTCATGTCAGAAGAGCTGGCTGGCCAATCTAATTTATTGATATGTTCTGCTTCGAGTGTCTCTTCTTGTGTGATGTGGTCAAGCGTTGTCGTCCATAAACACAAAATTTTGATCTAATTCATTACTTATGGGGTAGTAGATAATGGGCATAATAACTTGCTCGATGTAAATTTGGCTGGTCATATTCTGTGGTATGCAAATCAATGGGGTGTGGCGGTTGAACATTATTCCACCCCTAAGCATTACGGTACTCCCTTCATACGGAGCAACTTCACGGGGAAAATGAAGTCGCTGTTGACGACCTAGTTCTCTCCAAACTATTTGTCCATTGTTATCAGTAACCAGCCCAATTCTGGTTTCGTCTGTAAATAAGACCCACCGCCACTGGCGTAAAAGCCAACCCCTATGCTCTCGCACCCACTGGAGACGTGCAGTACGATGCCTTGGAAGTAGAGTGCGGAATCGTCGTCGAATAGTAGGTGTCAATATAACACGACGAAACATACCTCGAGTGGGCCCTGAGAGCTAAAGATGTGCGGTGTCTACGGGCATATTGCACCAAATACCGATCCTCCCTTTCATTAGATACTCAAGGCCGTCCACTACGTGGTCTGTTTTCCACTGTATCAAATTCTTCATATCTGTGTACACTATTTGTACAACAGATGATCTAGGAATGCCCAACATGATCGATATCTGATGATTAGAATGTCCCGCATCATGTAAAGTAGTCATTCTTGCTTGGGTAAATCAAAGAAATCATAAAATACATAGAACGCCTGAAGCCTTTACAATAGGCACTTAAAAATAGTCAGACTATGTAGGAGCTTAGAAAGCAGCCATATAGGGAAAACTTAATGTAAGCTGTTGGTAGTACTGCTTTTAATACCAGCTTACAATTGAAACTAAAACGGAATGTTTGTAATTGGACCATAGAAAACATGTTTCTAAAAATTCGACGTAAAATTTTCATAATTAGAAATTACCGCCCATTGGTGTGAAGATACCCCATCAGTACAACCAATACATAAAAGATAAAACACTGCAATATTATCAGACTCGCGTTTTCTCCATATGTTGGCTATTTTCGGTACCTCTTTTGGCGTTCTATATATTTTATGATTTCTATGGGGTAAACGCAGAAATTTCACGTCTTGGCATTATAATGAATACACTGCCAAACTGACCAGATTTGTAAAAACATTGGCAATAAAGGTTCATGTACTTTTTTACCAAATTAAGAAAAACCGCTATCTTTAATCGAATCATTTTATATACAGGACGTCCAAGATTTTTGACGTGTGTATTATTTCTTCGATTCTGTTTCAATTGCCATAAGGAGACAAGTATTACAAATATACAACTTACGGGTATGTGTTCGGCGAGCAACCTTAAGGAGGCCATATCAGCCTGGAATGCAGTCAAAGTGCTATTGGACACTGGACCTTTCAGGCCTTCCTCCACACTGTCCTCCCACAGCGATGTCCTCGTTTCAAGCAACCAGTCACAAACCAATAATTGGGCCAACTGAAATGATAGACCAAGAATTAACCATATTATGCATTCATTTATTGTCAAAAATGTAATATAATCAGTCATGAACCAAACAAAATTTGAATGGTAACGGCATCATATTAAAAATAAGTCGTATTCTTCCGAAACAACATTTTCAGATAGTATTGCCATTTTCTTTAATTTCTTTCATTCAAAATTAGCTACATCGTATTTTTGACAATAAATGGATAGAACTTCATTATTATAGTTTAATTTTGAGATTATTTGAAATAAATTATAAAGATGTTGATTTGGAAAATACTCGCAAATTTTATGATTTAGGCAAACAAAAACTTTTATAAAGAATATACTATTAGTTTACATCGTAATTCCTATATTTGATGTATGTAATATTCATAACGTTATGATTGGTAATTTTACTATAAACTTTTACTTATTAATTGCTATAAAATTACCGTAAGTTTACAAGGTGTAAAATTTGTGAAATTTTAATAAGTTCTAAAAATTAAATTACAGAAACTTACGTAATTTATGTAGGTATACAGTGTGTCTAAAATAAAAATGCCTTTTTTTTCTATATAATAAATCATACAAAAGAAAACATATTTGACCATTTTTTTTACCAACAATAATAGAATTGTGACAGCAAACAAGTTTTGATTGTAACAGTGTTGTACATCTACCGTGTCAGATGTTTCTACAATTTAGTTCCAGGAATTTGTCAATGAAAAAACAAGCAAATTAAATTTCGCCAAAATTTTATTATCGACCTTCACAATAGTCTCCCTCTAACTCTACACAACGATTCCAATGTTGCTCCCACGATTGGAAGCACCCTTGGTAATCCTCCATTAACCCGTTCAGTACCAGGGTTACAGCTTTGACCTCCTGTATGCCGCCATGAAGAGTTCCCTTGAGGTACGACTTCATCTTGGGGAATAAAAAAAATCGCAGGGGGCAATAGGGTGGGTGCGGCAATGTTGGAATGCCTTTTTTGTCAAAAACTCTTGCACAATGAACGAGGAATGGCGCGTTGTCGTGGTGCAAGATCCAGCCTTCTCGGTGAGTTCGGGTCGCATACGGAAATGGCGGGCCCGCAGCCGTTGCAGGATGCCAACATGGAACTGTCCAGTCACTGTCTGGCCGGCAGGAATATATTCACGATGAATGATGCCATGGATATAGAAAAAAACAATCAACATTGCCTTCAGTTGTGACTTGGACATCCTCGCTTTCGTTAGCCACTCTCCATCCTTTTCCACCCACTGCTGACTTTGTTTACAGGTCTCGGAGTCATACTCAAATATCCAAGTCTCATCTCCAGTGACTACCCGACTCATCCAGTCTCTACCGTCGCTCGCAGATCGATTTTTGCATGTCTTTCTGTTCAGGGGTGTGAACTTTTGGCACCATCTTTGCGCAAATATTTCGCATATTCAAATTTTCGCGTAACATCTTGCGAACGGTTTCTTTGTTAACGTTTAACTCGTCAGACAATGCACAAATGCTTAGGTGCCAGTCAGACGTGATCGCACGCAAACGATCAACATTCGCATCAGTACGAGAGGTGACGAGATCTCCTTCACGTGGATCGTCTTCTACCGATTCACGTCCCTCTTCTAACCGTTTTGCCCATTCAACCACGCGTGTTTTCGACATGCACTCGTCTCCATACATCACTTGCAATTTTCAAAGGATTTCTGAGGGTTTTTCACCAGATGTCACTAAAAATTGAATCACAACACGTTGCTTGTGTTTTGAGTCACTCAATTTCATGACGCCACTGAAAGAGTTACTTCCAAAAAATACACATAAAACACAAACCAAACGTGCTATCGTCGACTTCAACCTTGGACTGAAACTAAAAGGAAGATCCCCCTCTCTAGAAAAATGTTGACGAACGATGCAGTGTTGCTAGTTTCCGAGTTATAACTAAATTCCCGGATCATAATTGCCACACCTTGTATATTGTATATATAAAATTTTTCGCTAAAAGGCATCAATAAATCAAGTAAAATAAACTGTTTAGTAAATATATAATTTTTCATTTTGTACCTTCTATCTTTAATATTATAAATTGCCTGATTTCAAGGTCGAGTCTGGGAGCAAGAGTCACCTGCAGCTTTCATATTGTAGTGATTATTTATATTCAAGATTTTTAGGTAAACCTTTCAAAGCGATAAACCAATACAAGACAATTTTTGAAGAGTGGAATGTCCTTTGGGATGCACTGAAGGAACACTGCATTCTAACTAAACATGCAATGCAACTACAATGCACCCTAACTGACATTACCTTGTCGCTTCCTAATGAATACCAGAAAATAAGTTCCTGCCACCAACACTTATTTACCATGAAATTTTTCAATAAAAATCCATCAGAAAAAAATTTACAATTCTACACCAATCAAGTTAGTTTTAATAATAAACTCACCAAGACCAAGTTGTCTTTCTGCTTACAGCTGGTGTACGTCAAACTGTCCTCCAGCAAGTGGCTGGCGTAGTCGCACTGGGCCAAAATCTGCCTGGGGTCGGCTTTGATTTCGGAATCGATGTAGTTTTTACGAGCTATAAACGCCGCTACGATAGACTTGGGCAAGGGATCGTTTAAAGATGCCAGGGCCTCCGGGACAAACAGTATTTTGTTATACAAAGGTTCCAAGTTGGCGTCGTCGGCTAAGAGCCAGTGGCAAGCTATGGATATGAAAGTGGTCCACCACTGCACAATGGGGTCTTGATAATCTGAAAAAAAAAAGAATATTATTTTTAAGCATTTATTTCATGAATACGTCATATTTTATATACTAAATTTTGAACTCAGGCTCAAAAGTTCGTATTTTATTCTAAAAAGATTCTAAATGTCTATAATTAAAATATGAAATTTTATGTTCAACAACCTAATAATTTTATATTTGAATAGAAAAACCAAATTATATTTTTTTGATATTATTTTTTATATACCTAATTTTGAGATCAAACTCAAAATTTGGAAGGAAATGTTGTGTTCAAATTTTGAACTTGAATTCAGAATTTTACATTCAAATTTCAAATTAGTATTCAATATCAAAATTTCCTATTTAAACTCGTAAATAATATAACTGTCACATATATAGAAAACATCCAGTTCGAACAAAAATTCTCGAAGTTGAAGTATAAAATTTAAAATTCAAATGGGAAATTTTGTGTTTAACCGTTGAGTACGAAATTATAGATAGAGGCGCAACCTTAATGGCAAAATGCATATACGATCTACAAGTTTAACACCCTGTATCTTGAAAACAAAGGCCCTAATAGAAAATATCTATAGGGCAAAATATTTTTAAAGTCGGACAAGAAATAAAGGCCTTCATGTTTGACGTTCCATTATGTTACACTGTGTTTTACAGTAGGGGTTTTTTGGGCCCGAGATTTGTCCGTCTGCTGAGAACTGTTGTTAACGACTGTCAATTTTGAGTGTTCTGTGTGATTCAATGGTTTAACAAGCAAAGAAAACCTCCGTGAACAATAAGTTGTCGATAAATTGACGAATCTTAGAACCAAAGAGCTGCTATTACCTAATACTATCTCGGGCCCAAAAGTGTATACGTATTTCGTCATAAGGTTGCGCCTCTATCTACAATTTCTCACTCAAAGGTTTAACCTAAACATTTTGCATTTCAATAGAAAAACCACATATACCTTATTTTTTATACACCAAATTTTGAGATCAATCTCGAAATTTCGAAAAATATTTTTATGTTAAAATTTTGAATTTGTCTTCCAAGTTTGCCATTCCAATTCAGAATTTATCTTCAAATTTCATATTTAAATTCGTGTACAATATTTCATGATCAGACTCTCTTACTCATAATTATTATAAACTTAATTCGAACAGAAAATTCCAAGTTCGAATACAAAATTTCAAACTCAAATTCAAAATTTCTTGTTCAACCTAATAATTGAGCATTTGAACAGAAGTCATATATTTTATTTTAAATTTGAATTAAGGATTTTACATTCCAATTCCAAATTTAGTATTCAAAATTTCGTATTTAAACTTATAAACAATATTTCATGATCAAACTGTGTTACTTATAAAGAAAACTTCTAATTCAAACGAATTATTCCAAGTTCAAGTAAGATTAAATTCAAATGAGATATTTTGTGTTTGTTTTCAATAGAAAAACCACATATTGTCTATATTTTATTTTTTATATACCAAATTTGAGATTAAACTTGAAATTTGTAGACATTTTACGTTGAAATTTTGAATTTGTATTCCAAATTTTGCATTGTAATTCAGAATTTAGTATTCTATCTCCAAATTTCATATTTGAACTCGTGAACAATATTTTGTGATGACACTTTCATACTCATAAAAAAAACTTCTAATTTGAACACAAAATTTCAAATTCAAATACAAAATTTCGTGTTCAACCTAAAAAATTTACATGTGAACAGAAAAGCCATATATTTTTTAAATTTTCAGATCAAACTAGAAATTTGGAACTAGAAATTTTGTGTTCAAATTTTGAATTTGAATTCCAAATTTTGCATTCCAATTCAGAATTTAAAATTCAAACTCAAAAATTTCTCATTTAAACTCCTGAACAATATTTCATGATCAAACTTTTACACACATTTCTAGTTCAAATACAAAATTTAAATACTAGGAATTTTGCATTTCAATACAAATTTCTGTTTCAACTAGAATTTTTTTTATCATAAACAATATTTTACGTTAAAACTCTTATACTCACATAAAATTTTTAGTTCAAACACAAAATTTCAAATTGAACCCAAACTATGAAATTTCAAACAGGAAATTTCATGTTCAAATACCAAATTGCAAGTTGGATCACAAAATTTTGTGTTCAAATATGCAATTTTGTTTGTTTTCAGCACGAATTCAGACTTGAGTATTCAAATAAAAAATTTCAAATTTGTATTCAAAATTTTGTGTTCAACCTAAAAATTTTGCATTTAAACAGAAAAACAATGTATATTTTAAATTTTGAGATTATATTTGAAAGAAAATTTCGTGTTCAAATTTCGAACTTGAATTTCAAATTTTGCATTCCAATTCAGAATTTAGAATTAACCTCAAAAATTTCTCATTTCAACTCCTGAACAATATTTCATGATCAAATTCTTATTCCAAGTTTAAACACAAAATTTTAAATTCAAATTCAAAATTCAGTGTTCAATCTAGAAATTTCGCATTTGAATACAAATTTCTGTTTGAAGTAGAATTTTTTATCAGGAACAATATTTTATGTCAACCCTTTTATACTCATGTACAAAATTTCTAGTTCAAACACAAAATTTTGTACTCAAACTTGAAATTTTGCATTTTACATTCAACAAAATCATAGAAAAGTCAAATATTTTTTAGTTCAAAAACTGAAATTTTGTAATAAATATTAAAAATTCATGTTCGAACACAAAATTTCACGTTTAAATGTAAAAAATTTTATGACAAAACATTCATCATTACACTTACTTTGACCACCATTCGTCCCGAACACAGTTTTGGCGTCGACGTTGGTACTATCCTGCAACAAATCGATGTACGTCAAAGCATCGCCGATGTCAGTCTTCTTATCTTGACCGTTCTCGCTCTTCTGCCCGGGGGACAGTATGATTTGCATCGCTTTTTCCAACAGGTGCTCGTGATAAATCTACGAAATCAAGCAAAAATAAAAATCTAATCCCAATTTTCTTGAAACTCACGCACCTTCATTTGTATGGCCAGAGGATCGAGGATGTTTCCGCTCGAAGTGAACGGTAGACTTTTACTTTTCACCGCCTTCGTAAATTTGTGGGAAATAAAAAATTTGTAACCGTACGGGGAAAACAGCCACTGGAGACGGGTAGGAATAGCATCGCATGAGTTAGTCGATGCTAGTTGGGCCAAACCCAAATAATATCTAAAATATTTGACATAACAATTAAAACTGTACCAGCAGCTGATTTTGGTGACTGTGACAAAAGTGCAAGATATAACAATGATTAAATAAATTTGTTTGTTTGGGTTTTTTGAGATTTTTGGATGAAAAAAAGATATGTATGTTAAAATTTGAACAATGTGTGAAATAAAAATATTTTTGTTTTTAATAAAAAATTTCATTATAAATTCAAATTTTTTTTTCCACATTTTATTATCGAGAAACTATTAATATTTTCGCTTTTTTATTTACGACTGAAAAAAAGCTACTTTCGTCAAGTCAATCAATACATACAAAAAATCTGATGATGGTTTCTCTAAATTGAAATTTTCATAATAATATCCTTTGTAAAAAGTTGGTACCAGATTTTTACAGATTTTAGAAATTTGAAAAAATAAAAAAGATACAGAAGGTATTAGAAAAAAAAAACATTTTTCTCAAAAAGCTTCTTGAGCTAGACGGTTTAAAACTTGTCTACCTCTCATAATTTCTGAGGCAAAAAAAAGTAAGAATAAAAATAATACCTAATAATAATAATAGAAACCAAAACATTTTTCAAAAATCATTTAAAACCGTTTCAATGCGGCATCATAATTTGACAAAGCAAGAAAGTAGGTATTTCAAACCATTTGAAACTGTCAATGTGCCAAAACAAAAGACAGTCTATCCTAACCTCAACTTTTTATTTCACTGTTTCACTCAGTTTTTATTTTGATTGAAAAACTGAGTGAAATGGAAATACTAATAGATTAAATAATAGAATAATAATAAATAATAATACAAAAAATCAAAATAGCAGATATAATACAAAATTCTTAAGCCATGAACTAAAAAACTGGAGAAGAATGCATATGACAATTTGGAAAACACAATGGAATTCTGTTTCAGAACAATTTGAATCTATCTCGATCATGGGTTTCTTTGCTACCATTTTGAAGTAGCTTAAACAAAGTTAAAATGTGGAAAAAACACCTTACACTGAACATGAATATCTATTCTTATAAATATCTATTTAAAGGGGATATTATTCATTCTCTGATGAAATAAAGAAAAAAATGCAATGGAGGATGAAACAAAGAAGTATCATTACAAAATACATTAAAAAAATCTATATCCATTATTTTCAAATGGATAGAAAAGAGAGATGAAAAATATACATAAAGATTACTTTTTGCCTTGTCAAATTAATATCATTTGAAGGCCATATAGTAACTCAAAAAATAAATAAGATGTAACCGGTAACTTGTTAATCAGCACAGATAATCTTAAGTACATAGATTTTGCCATTATGAAATCACACTGGCATTGATAAGGTCTAACATTCAAACAAACTGATAAATATGTATATTGCCTTGATATTCCTACATTAAAAAAATAATAATAATAAACAAAACAATAAAACTAGTAATTGCTAAAAAATAATAATCTTAAAAATACAATAGTGAAAAACAGTTACACATAAAAAATACTTTTCTTTAAAGAAAAAATGTATAATTTTTTTCAATTTTTATATAAAATGAGTTTAAATTTGAATCCATTTCTATACTTAGATATTTTACCCCTCACGTTTATTATTATTATTATTAATAACAGATTTTGCATATTTATATACAAAATTTCAATTTGATAAAATGTTGTTTCATTACATAAAAAAAATTAATATCAAATTTGCTTTAATTCCCAAAAGTTGTATACTACAAAACCATTTTAGTTTTGATGTGAATCCATTGTAAGTCCATACTTAAATCTCTTAGTGTCACGTTAAAAAAACACGCCATATATCAATGTAAAAAAAAACAAAACAAAATTACTTCCAATTTACTTACCTTTGAATAAAGTGCAGGAAATTCGGTAGACTAGCCTTTATCCGTAGAGCTACACCCACGTAAATATCTATCATATCAACCGGTTTTATCCTGCCCTTCGCAGCTTCGGCCAGATTTAAAGCACTCAACGAAATTGTAAGGCCGAACATGTGGCATGTTTCTTCGGGACCGTCGATGAGCTGAATTTTATGCAAATCATTGTACACTAAAGCCAATTCTTTGCATGATGTTTGTGCTTCGAATCTGGTTATTCTACAAAAATTAATGACGTCGACATTCAAATATAACAAGTACAATATAGATTAAAAATTAACTGAAATTTACATAAAAAGAACAAAAACAACAAGTATACAAAAAAAAACTAAAATACAAAAAAGAACAAAAATTCAAAAAAAAAACCAAATATACAAAAAAAAATGAAAATAAATTTAAAAAAATATATATAAAAAAACTTACCCATCAACAAAGAACCCCCCTGAATGCCGCGAAAGCCACCGTCCGATCCACAATCTGTGCATAACCTGCCTGAATAACTGCCAACCAAGGCACAGAACTAACTCAAAACGACTAGTCGGTAACGTTATTCCGTAAGTCTGCAGACCTCGTAATAATTCCTGTTTCGCCTCCATTTTTTCACCCTGAAACAAATATTGTAACAAAAAAAAATTATATAAATTATTCCTTACCTTTGCCAATAACAAATCCGCTTGTCTTCTATGCGTCCAATATTTCTGAGCCTCTTTCGATTTACTCGGTATTATTGGGTCTCCGTAGACAAACATTTTCACCAAGCAGAAGACGAAAATAAATATGTTGATGAGCCACAGTAAGAAAGCCGATGGAGAAAAGGAAACTGATCCTGATTCGTTCACTAGAAAGATATTTACGTGAAAAAAAATCTAAAAGTAATGACACTAATCGCTTACTTCCTAAAATTACTCTACGGCTAGGTTCAGCTTCGCTACCATACCCTCCGCTATTTCCATTTAGAATATAACCGAACGGGTTCACTACAACCATTACGAACATGAACATGCACAGAGTCAACCTAGAACTGTCCAACATTCCCCTGGTAAGCGTCATAGTTTCTTCCTCCATTTCATCTTTAATGTTCGCGCTGTACTCGGGACTAGGCGGTAGAGAATGTTCGGGCGAGAGGGAATGATCGGAATGCGGAGGTGTATCTTCAGGACTGTATTTCAAGTTCGTGCCGGTAGTCAGCAGGTCTTTGAGTGTGTTTTGCCTCGCGGCCATTTTCAAGGCCATGTTTTCCTGTTTCAGCTTAGTGTTTGAGTTTTGAAGGAAACGGATGTATTCGATTGTCCTTCTTAGAATCGCCGACTTGTTCAACTGAAATATATTTTTTTCTTTACAGAGACCCTTTTAAATAAAATAAAAGGCACTTATAACAGCATTACTTCCTTGCGTAAAATTATGCACAAAATATTATACAAATACACCTCATACTGATTAAAAAAAGGCAATAAATAATCACAACAGAACATTTAAAGAGTGAATTTATATTGGTTAATGACCTCCTGTCAATGGAGCTTAGCTTGGTTAATCGGTTTACTTTGTTTCTCGTATTTTTGTCATGGTGATGGATATTCCTGTACGTTAAAACAGGAAACGGTTTTGTGTGTTAATGTGTAACTAAATTATTATTTACAAATCATAATATTAATAACAAAGTGATAAAGGGTTTAGTTTACGTGAGGATATTTTTTAAATACTCTTATGAAGAAAAAATTCAATTGAAAAATAAAGGTCGACCATTGCATGATGGTGTTATTGAAACTACAGTTGTTAGTTGTGGCACGAAACAAAACAGTGTTGAATAAGGTCATCTTAACAGATTAAGTGAAACAGAACAGGGGATAAGAAAAAATATCAGTTTTTTTTTTTGTTTTTTCTTTGTAACATTTATTGTTAAATATTTTTTACATTATATTAATGTTGTGACTTATTTATTGCCAGGGTTAGCATGAATTAAGTCAGCGATTTAACTCATGAATTAATTTAAATTATATTTTTAAAAAAGAATTATTTCAACTTTTTTCCAATGGGAACATTGCATTATCAGTTTGAACCAATGAGGAGTGGAAAAGCCGGAAAACTAACTTTTCTAATGAAGTTTCTTAATAAATAATAAACTGTCTATGTTTTTAATATTTATTTAATTAATAGTTTCAGTTTGTTTTGCAAAAACTTGTGCTATGCTTTAAGATTTTTGAAGAAAATAAAAATTCAGTTTTTTTGTTGTTTCTTTTACTTTGTTTTAGTAAGTAAATAAAATTTGTTTCTTTTTTAAGTGAATTAATTAAAAAAAGTCTGAATTAAAGAATTAATTCAAAAGTCTCGGACTTTTTTACTTTTTTTTATAAAAGTCATGACTTATTCCAGCCCTGTTTATTGCTAATATTGATTTTTATTCATACAAGTTAGGAAGGTTATTCCTCATTTGACATTTCTTTGTGAATAAGTAGATATTATGTCTATATCTTTATACATAAAATAATATTGACCAATCAACTCCGATGCGGTAAACACACGTTCGTATTATATTCGTTTTTCCCTATCTTTTAAAATTAATGACGCAATGACCGAATCACCCTGTATATTGACAAAAATAAACTCAGTTTTTGTAAAACACATAGCCAATGTCATTCTACGATCTAGACAGCAGTACTAAGAATAGCCAATAGTAAATGATAGTTGCACGCAAATATTTCACGCTACTGAATCACAAATTTTATACTTTTTTATCACGTAAAACGATTGAAAATAAAAAACATGAGGAACACATGTTAAATATCATACATTAAGAATAATAATAAAAAGGAAATGTGAGACAAAACGCTATTTAAAACATTCCTAATAATCCCACCGTTACGTTTGTAATACACAAAAACAATCTAATAAAATCTTAAGCAGATGCTTAGATGATATTAAAGAAAAAATAACTTACTTTTGCATCTTCTCCAACGATAATATTCTTTAATTCGATGATTTTATCATTAATGCTGGTCCTATACTTTCTTTCAATTGCGTTATGTGCACTTCTCTTAACTTCCTTCACTTTCTGTTCCTTTACAGGTTGGACGCGATTTATCGCAACTTTACTCTCACTATCTAGAACTAAAGGTATTCCAGTCGTCAAGATGCCGTTTGTGTTCAAAAGGGTATGGATAGGTTGACATGCATTATTAGACACAGCGGTAGTATACATAACCGTCGGTGGGTTTACCTATTAAAATAATATTTAAAAACACCTGCTTCAGATATAAAATGCACTGTTATTACTTACTTGAGAATCGCTTTTAATTATTTTTGCTTGAAGTACAACCGGCTGCATCTGCTCGGACGAAATCTGTTGAATATTCTGCAAAACCACTGGCCGACTTTTTTGTTTATTTGAAGGAGTACTGTTGCTTTGTAAAATTATATGCTGATTCTGAATAGGTAAACTTGTATACACAACCGGTTGAGTGGTCTGTGCGAGGCTCTCTGATGAAATTATAACCGCAGTTTGATTCTGCAGCGGTAGAGTCACATTTTTCAATTGTATATTCTGCAGAACAGGGCTGTTGTTTGTTTGCGTCGGGGAGGGGGAATATTTCGGGCTGTGGTTGATATGTTGCGGAGTGCTCGTATAAGATGGTGATACTTGCGGCGTATCAAATATGGAACTCTGTTGATCTAATGGAAGGCTTGGAGAGAGAGTAGCCTGCGAGTTTAAAAAAGTGGTAGGATTATGCAAGTCTATTAAATCCAATGATGAAATATCCTCCATGGGGAGGTCATCATCTAAGTGGCACAGAGCCTCATCGCCAAATAAATCACTTTTCATCAATTCATTCTCACAATGTTTTAAAATATCTAAAATCAACAAACCTTGTTTAAAAACAATTCCTTGAAAACAAACAATTGAGGAACACTTACCGTCAATGCCTGCTAGTTCCGGTATAAGATTGAAATCACCAGTTGAGGTGAATTGAGATATATTTTCTTCCATTTTTCTTGTCACTGCCACTAATATTTTTTTTGATGGCCTTTAACAGAATCGTTCTATAAAATCACCATACAACGATCAGCGAATCAAATGTCACAGGGAATGAGGTGATATGTGACGTCACTTTTGTTGATATTCACAATTGAGCCCTCTATCGGATAGGGTTTCAACGAACAAGCTGAAAATAAGACGAATTCTTTAATAAATTTCCACAGGATTCTTTAATTCATATTCCTATTGCATGCAGAAATCTATGTTGATAAATTTAACAATGACGACTCAAAATATGTGTGTGCATAACCTTTACGATAGATGGCGAATTTTGAGTCTTGATATTTTAACTGAAATTTTGATTTTATTATGTGCCTTTAACTATTTGTAACTTAAAGTTAGATATGATAGATTCATCATAATATAAGAAAATTGTTATTATAAATAATAGATTATGAGTAAAAAATAAACTTATTAAGTATTTAATGAAGAAATAAATACAGAGTGTTTCAAGAGGAGATGTAAATACTTCAGTATGTTATTCTACGTACAATTTTAAGCAAATAATGTCCTATGAACTTAGGTCTGGAAATGTTTCATTTAGGATATACAGGATGTCAAAT
Organism: Monochamus alternatus; assembly: GCA_037114965.1. Lineage (NCBI taxonomy): Eukaryota > Metazoa > Arthropoda > Insecta > Coleoptera > Cerambycidae > Monochamus > Monochamus alternatus. Next base: position 12,404,228 of record CM073429.1, on the reverse strand, counting down.
TTAAAAAAAATATATTATATTTTCTTTAATGACTCTCGACTACTTTGAGTTAAATTCATGAAATTTTGTATGCGGAGGTTTCTTGGGACGGGAAATTCAAATTTCATACACAATTGACTGAAAAACATTTTCCCCTACCTTTTCTACTTCGTACACCTTATTGAAGTCTCTAGGACCAACCGTTTCCGTTAAAAACTCATCTAAAGATACCTATACGACAAATAATTAAAAATATTTCTTCAAATTCTTTGTACAATTATACATTCAGTTAATTTGTCTTGGGCGACTACTACATCAAAGGTTTTTTATTATTTTGGACGCTTAGGGCAAGCTAAGCGTAGGAAGTGGACACTCGTGTTTAAATCGATGTTCAACATATTAACGCTATTGTAAATCACTTTTATTACGCGATAAATCTTTTTTATGGGCACCTCTATATATACCTACTCATTAAAATAATAGGATTTTAACCGGGCAGTATCTAATTATTTATCGAATGCATGCCGATGTAAGATCAACATTAACAATATAGGCATAAGAGATGACTGTTGAAAAATAATGGACATTATAGAACCATAAAAATTGATGCATAAATGGAAAAATATTTGTAAAGTCTTCGTTACATTCCACGCGTATTGTGAAAATAATTGAGAGGAGAATCATTTTCGAACACAGTTGTATTGCCACCCTATGTTGTTTTTGACAAACTTATAGCTATTGCAAGACAAGATTTAAATTGAGAATAGCAACCATACTCTCAAAACAAGAAAGACGATCTTACAAGTTCGAGCAAGTATAAGACTTTAAAGAAACTTTTGTTTTGAGGGGACAAGACAAGACATTTTAAAATTTTGCGACATTTCTTATCTCAGCCAACATTAACTTCTGCTGTTTCATAAATTATTCTTTATTGCAAACATTGTAGGATTCATATCAGTTTTATATTTAAAAATTTTGCAAACAAAGCATATTATTTTTAAATAAAATAGAAAATGTACATCTACTATACATTGCAAGGTAGCCCATGTGAAAATCTTGTAAAATTACATACTAAACTCTTTTAAAGAAAGTTTTATAGTTTATATAAACTTTATATTTTATACATGTTAAACAAGTAAGTTCATATTTCAGAAAGATTACTCAAATTTGACATTATTTACCGGATAAGGCGCAATATGACAGTATTGACAGTCATGAGTAGTACAAGGAAGTCCGGGATATGTATTGTTTCCCTCTCTTCTAAAGGACTGTTACTCATTGTAAAGAATTCCGCACTGCCAAAATATTGTAAACAAAATTAACATAGAAGCCGGAAGTGAAACATTACTAGAAACCGATTCAACTGGACTCGACTGATCGGAAAGATACAAACAATGAATTCGAAACCAACCTGTTAAAAGTATGCACCATTTGATATACGGGGTCTCTCACAACTCATCTATTTGGTTGAGACAAGAAATCTTAGAAAATTTGAAGTTTCTTCTTGAAAACAAATATGTTACAAATTTTTTCTATTGCGCTTTTATTACATTATTTTTTCAACAAATAGTTATATTTTTTATTGAAAAGTGGTATGGTTTAAAATTGTCGAATAAGCTGTTAAACAACCGATAGCAGTATTGCCACTACAATCAATGTATTCATTCTGGCTATTAGTTTATTTATATAATTGTACCTTTAAAATTTATAATAAATAAATATTCATTCATTGTTTTTAATGATTCATTCCGAAATTCTAATGAATACCAAAATTTGTTAATTTCGAAACGCTTTCCCAAAAAATATCTTCTTCAGTGTGTAGCCAAGCCTTTAAAATAAAAAAAATGCTCACATATCCATCTGAAGATGGTAATGTTCACGAAATGAATGATACAGTGTATGAATATTAACAGTGCTCAAAATGAGATGAAAGAGATTAGAAAAATAGATAACTACTTAAGAATGAACAAGCAATAATCGTGATCAGAATATGTTCCGCCAGAGGTTAGTCTAAAGGTAGCTTTAGAAGTCAGATTTTCTGTACAGATTTGCATTGCTGAAAAAAGTTTGTCACGAAATGTTTTACCGGTGTGAATTTAAAATAGAATAGTAAAAAATAGTTGCAGATTAAAATACCGTGTCACCGTGTGGTGCTTTTTTAACCATTTACAAAAAGCTATCATGTGCTCGTATATTCTATAGTAGACCATCGTCTACTCCACCATCTCTACCCATCGTCATTTGTTTTTAATAGAGTATTAAGGAACAATATTATTCGCTGCATTAAATGTTTCTATCTAAATTAAAAATCACGTTATGTTTTGCAATCTTCTATAAATTAAGTAGATATTGATCAGTTCAATCGTCTAAAAGATATGTAAATATATTTGTAGAAACTTTGAGATGCCATGTTGATTAACATTTTTAATAAAATTAACTTGTTTATATTAAATATATTAATATTTTGCAATGCAAGATGGTATGATATTAATACAAAAACTGAAGTTTTGAAACTGAAGTTTTTGTATTAATATCATAGCATAAGAAGAAAACTAATTTCCTATATACAGGGTGATTCATTAATAATGGGACAGAGCTTAAGGGCATGTTGCTGACCTCAAAATAGAGCGATTAAGCTAAATATGCCTTATACGAATGTTGCTCCTTTTCGATCTACAGGGTGTTAAAATTGAAAAAAATAAACCACATTTTCTTTATTATTTTTCGATCATATTGACCGTATTTTATGGAATTTGGTATAGGGGGCTTTCTTGGTACTAGAAATTCGAATATGTCGACGATTTTGGTGTATCTGCTAGAGGGCGCCACCAACGATGGTTTGAACCCCTTTATATCGACGACTTTTTTGTGCTACTCTGTATCTCATTTTGGACTAGAAAGATTTTCTTCCCTATCTTTTCTAGTTAAAAAAGGTACACCTTGTTGATGTTGCTAGAAGCCATGGTTTCTGAGAAAAACGCATCTAAATCTCATGATGCATGCAATTTATCTAAAAGTAATGTCAAATTGTTGCGTAAGTAATGGGCCATACTGTAACAGCATAATACTGCGATCGAAAAATAAGATAATGTAATTTATTTTTTCAACTTTGACACCCTGTAGATCGAAAAGGAGCAACATTCGGATAAGGCATATTTGGCTTAATCGCTCTATTTTGAGGTCAGCAAATATGTTACTGTATAGTATAGTTTGACTGTAAAAGATATAGAAGACACGAGGATAATTTTGGTTATAACTTTACTTGATACCAAAACCAAAAAGTAACGTTTATTTACAGTAGGATCAGATTGCAACGGATATGAAATTTATCATAAGTGTTTACGAATGAGACCCAAAAAAGTAAAACACATTAGATTTTTCATTTACTATAATCGCGGTAAGTGCACAATACAACCAGTTGGCATCAACTTGAGGAGGACGTCTGCCACCTTCCCCGCTGACAATGGAGCGGATATTCAAACACTTAAAAGACATGGAGCATGGCAGTCAACTAGTGTGGCTGAAAGTTATATCAAGGAAAACATCGTCAATATGTCGGATATTTGAAAAAGTATATTTCATCAGCAAGAACTAGTGGTACCTCAAGATCATTCAGGAATCCAGATAAAGAATCATAATACGTAGTTTTCAGGAAGAATAAGTACAATCGAATAAATTTCGTGCTGTTAACTTTTCATGTTTGTATGATTGTACTTATAATAATATACATATATAACAATGTTTCTAATATCTTTATAAACAATTTTCTGTCTTTATTAACAGTGACATACTATTATACTATATAGTAAAGTGACATTTCAATGTGGTAAAGTGCCACTTTATTGAGCGATATTGAATTTAGTAAAATAGCATTATCAATTGCGAAAAAAATAATTACACTGTTTGCTGTTCATCGCACCATTCATATTACTAACGCACTTTATGTTTCTGGATAACGATGACTAGTTTCCACCTAAAAAAAGAAATTAAATTCACAAAATCGCCTCTGAAATGACACGTATTCACTGAATCTAAGCCTTCACCGCAGGGTTAGGATGACACATTCAATGAGCACCGAGTTACAGGTGCCTCGAAATAAAAAAAAGTAAAAGACCAGTTTAATTATTTCCAAGTTGTCCTATAAATATAATATCCGTGGCGTGCCGAGCCATTACTGTAAATCTACTCCCATCCCGGGGTCCCCTCGCACCCGCCTTTTTATCCATAGTTAATTTCTAGATTCTAGATCCGAGCTGGCATCGCGGAACAGGCGAGAAGCCGCCCCCCGCTCCCCCCGCCGCCCCGTCCGATCCGCGCCCGCGGCTTGCATACACGCATTGCGTGTCCTCTAAAGGCCCTCTAAAGTTAGGTCATTGAATTTTTGGACCCTTGTCCTTCAACAGTCGCGGCCGTCTTGCATTCGGCAGAGCATTGGCCTCCACGTAACCCTACCCGCGCTCAAGGTCTCTGCCGCGGGATGGTAGAGCGATTATCCGGAATTATCGAGGCCTATTTACCTACTTTCGTCCTGCATCCGCCTCATGTGGGAAAAATAATATGTTCGGAAAACGTTTGACGTAAACGCTGGCACGAAAATCCTCCATTCTACACGCGAGATGTCAAAAAACAAATAATATTAGATAGTGGATCAGTTTTGCCAAAATTGAACCGTCATTTCAAGTCCTTATATTGTAACAACGTACTTCGAAACAATGATTATCATAGTAGCTAGTAGAAAAGTATCTTCAATATTCAATATTATACAAAATATGTCAAAGAATAAACAATATTCGGATCTGTATTATTGAAAGCTATTACAAACATTAGTTAATATTTTATAATGCAAAGAGACAGTTGAAAAATAATATTTAATATAAAAATTTTATACATTCAGAATCGTACACAAAAAATCTAAAAAGTCAAATATTATTACAAACTAAGATATCGACATCCTCAACAAAGTTTGACCAAAGATAACCGACCATCCATAGTCCACTTTCTTATGTTGCGAGAAAATTTACATAGTGTGGCAATTAAGTTCCGGGAATTTAGTTATAACTCGGAAACTGACAACACTTCATCGTTCGTCAACGTTTTTCTAGAGAGGGGAGACCTTCCTTTTAGTTTCAGTTCAAGGTTGAAGTCGATAGCACGTTTGGTTTGTGTCTTATGTGTATTTTTTGGAAGTGTGGCGTCGTGAAAATGAGAGACTCAAATCACAAGCAACGTGCTGTGATTCAATTTTTAATAAAATCTGGCGAAAAACGAAAGTCCTTCGAAAATTGCAGATGGTGTATGAAGACGAGTGCATGTCGAAAACACGCGTGTTTGAAGGGGCAAAACGGTTCAAGGAGAGGCGTGAATTGGTAGAAAACGATGCACGTGAAGGAGCGAATGTTGACCGTTTGCGTTCACTGATCACGTCTGACCGGCGCCTAAGCATTCGTGCGTTGTCTGACGAGTTAAACGTCAACAAAGAAACCGTTCGCAAGATGTTACACAAAAATATGAATATGTGAAAGATTTGCGAAAAGATGGCACCAAAAGTTCTCATCCGTAAACAGAAAGACATGCGAAAATCGATCTGCGAGAATTTGTTGTCCCGCATTCGGAGCGACGGTAGAGAATGAATAAATCGGGTAGTCACTGGAGGTGAGACCTGGATATTTGGGTATGACTCCGAGACCCGTAAACAAAGTCAACAGTGGGTGGAAAAGGGTGGAGAGCGGCCAACGAGAGCGAGGATGTCCAAGTCACGACTGAAGGCAATTTTGATCGTTTTTTTTTCGATATCCACGGCATCATTCATCGTGAATATGTTCCTGCCGGTCAGACAGTGATTGGACAGTTCTATGTTGGCGTCCTGGAACGGCTGCGAGCCCGCGTTTTCCGTATGCGACCCGAACTCGCCAAGAACGACTGGATCTTGCACCACGACAACGCGTAAGCCCATTTCTCGTTCATTGTGCAGAGTTTTGGCAAAAAAAGCATTCCAAAGTTGCCGCAAACTCATCATGACGGCGTACAGAAGATCAAAGAAGTTGTAACCGTGGTGCTGAACGGGTTAACTACGGAGGATTACCAAGGCTGCTTCCAATCGTGGGAGCAACGTTGGAATCGTTGTGCAGGGTTAGAGGGAGACTATTGTGAAGGTCGATTATAAAATTTTAATTTTAAAATTATACATAGGCAGAAAGTACTCGACGAGCAACAAAATATGGTACAAAAATCGCTTTGCTATCGTTGTTAGTTGCGGATTAATTCGATGGCCACCATTTTTCTCGAAAATGACACTAGGTACAAAATTGAAACTGGTGGTACAAATTAGCAACAAAATAGCAACAAAATATCCAGTACTTGTTTTTGGCGGCCGTTGATGTTGGCTTGCCAGGATAATAGACGTCCAAAACTGCACTCTCAGTCGCCGTATTTCTCGCCGTAAAATTATCAAATTTGTGGTGTTTTTAGGTACAGAAATGTCGTAAAATAAAACGCATAGAACAAAAGTAATATCAAAAATAAAATTCTTGATGTTTTATTTATCCACTCTTACTATTTAAATTCTCCTCGAATAAAATAATAACTTTTTAAGACATAAATATTTTGCTAATCTAACCCCCACATTTTAACAATTATTTTCACATACTTATAAACAAAAGTGAACAATCTTATATGCAGACTATGTAAGTTTATGTTATAACAATATTTGCATCTATAATTAAATTTAAAAAAACTACATATTTTAAAAGTACTACTCTGTACCTAAAAATTGGTTGGTAATACCGCTTTCTGTCGTTATATATTCGTTTTACTTTGGTACCTTTCAATATTCGCAGGTGGCATGAGAAACATTCCTGTTATTTACTAAGCTCTACATTATTCAGTTCTTAAATGTTTAAAATTATCTGTATTTGTAGAAAAAAACAGTATTTCAAGAATACGGCGCCTTTAAGATTGGACTATACTCTTGATATTGAAATATAGTGTAATATAACATTCAAATTCAGTTTTGATAACATTTAATTGTCAGTTTGAACACATATTAAAAAAGATAGTTTAATATGAGATTTACCATGAAACTTTCTCTATCATACAGAGAATGCCAAGAAACAAATCATATTTGCATGTGAACTACTAAAAGCCAATACAAAATTTAGCGGTAGCTTATTCCATCTTAAAGAATAAGTAATTCAGTTCAATAACTACTTTAACATACTTATGTGAAACATAGAAAATGGTAACAAAATTTCTTTATTTCAGACACAAGGTGTTAAGGAATAAATAATATTTGAAACAAATTACTTTAAAGTTATTACAAAGTAAGGGTGAAATTTACTTATTTTTCATAATAAGCAACTTATAAATATATCGAGAAATATGTCTACTATAACTTCGAATAAAAAAAAATGGTTCAAAAGTTCATTGCATTTTATGGAATTTCAGAATATTTGGATCTAAGTAACTGCAGTATGAATAAAATCATTCAAAATTATAATTACCTATATATTTCCCTTAAAGAAAACCTTAATTTTGCATAGAAACTACAAAAAACAAATAAAAACTAAAATATATGGCAGGATTATTAAATTTTATATATAATAAGTAAAGTAATTTTTTGCCAAAACTGTGCTACCAGTTCAATCTTCAATTTTCATTTATCTGTTCATTTTGCGATCCTGATCACTTATAAATAGAATTTATCAAAGCATCTGCAACTACTTATATACTTATATTATTATACTTATATTATTACAAGAAAGTGGATTTAACAAGTAAATTCCGATTTTACTTGGTATTAAAACAGTAATAGAAATAATGAAAATATAAATAACTTTGGACAATTTTTGAATAATCTAGTAAGAAATATATACAGCATTTAATAACTCTTGCAAAGTTCTAAATTTTTGCAGTAATCAATAAATTAATATCGGTAAATCGGAAGAGTCAACTATTTTGATGTAATCGCCTACTAAATAAATGGATGGGCAGAGCGCTACCCCGTGTTGTCGCTACCATCTACCAAACGCGACCGCGTTGCACTCCACTGCTAGCTTTTAGCTTGTTTACTCACAGACCAGACCAACTACTAGACATTCATCTTCCGTTTTACACGCAAAAGCTGCGATTAAACCATGGCTGGGCTGGGAACCCACTGCATCTAATACCCCATGGAATTGTTTGTCAGGCCGTAATCGAAAAATTCCTTAATTTGGGTGTGTACCCCGTATATATTAACGTTTTCGGACCAGACGCGCCTGCACCTGTTTATTTCAGGAACTGTTGCGAGTTTAAAAATAGGGACAGGTTGAGATTAGCCGCTTTACGAAAAATCATTCTTGCTTACTGCGAGACAAGTACACCAGACGGAGAAATCTGGGTTTTCCGCCCCTCGATAAATTCAAAAAATTAAAAATAACAGGCCAGGAATGCCAGGATAAATGCCTAGTCCTGTAATTCTGGTATTTAACTCTCGCATATAGCCAGAAACAGTTCTTGTACTTTTTATAGCTGGTCTAATGCATACAGAGGGTTAATCAGCCAAATGTTAGCAATAGATTTTTACTATGAAAATTTAAAAAAGGGGGTAGGAAGTCGTAAATATTCTTTGTACTGATGTATAGATTGTAGAGGAAATTACAGAAATCAATTATTTTTTTATGTGACATGCTGAGTATTAAAGTGGATTTCAATTCAATTCACAGTTACAATTTTATGGAAATAGATACGAAAAACCAGTGGAACACTAACATCGTTCTCGGAGTTGGTATAAAAAAAATTAACACTGGGTAAAATAAAGATACTCACATGCTCATTCATCTATATTCATACAGTCGCGACAAGAATTCAGACGACTTAGGTCATATGAACGAATGTATAATTCATTATATTTTCGTCAAAATATTTAAGAAACTGCAACTGAATGTAATAAAACTCTATACTACACAAATGTTTCCATTATACAGGGTCTCCGGAATATGAATGCCGTAATTTTAAGGGCTTATATATCTTACTAAAAGCAATAAAAGACTCTTATGAACAAATGTTTGTTTTTAGAGCTTTCTCAGTCAGAAAACTAAAATATCGTTGGTATTTTAAAAATTATATATTTTCCGCAAATTTACACAACAAATAAGTAAAGTATATATTTTTGGAACGTATTTTTAGCCCTCTTTCCGTTTTTGAAATAAAATACAGGGTGCTCCTTATAAAAAACACAAATTGTAGTCATATTACATACACTAAAAATATTTTTACATTTATTTTTATGCCATCCAATGTATCTCAAAGAAGTGCCTGTAGAATGTTCAAACCCTTTTAAGATATCTTTAAAGGGAAACCGGGAAAGGCCACCAGTCGGTTTAGCCAAAAATCGAGAAACGCCCTGTAGCTCGAAAACGGTAACATATAGAGACATGTATTGTGGTTTGCACCATTGTTATTTTCTCGAAAAAAGAGCTCTGGACTTGTGTATCAGATTTGTTCTATCTGACAGATTTGCAGTAACCCTTGAAAATCGACCAATTTGAATCACCCTGTACAGTCATCTTTGTTTTTTTATTTACTATTAAGTGACAATAATATGTGACAACTATTTTCAATAGTTAAAATGTAGTATTGTGTACCGTTTCGTTCTAAAACAATATAAACAAAAATATAAATTTTTCCTCCCTCTAGAAGCATTGAGTACGCTGTATAAGAACCATTAGTTTTGAAACCTTAATTAGTGATATAAGTGATGCCAATATCTAAATATGGAAAAGTGAAAAGTACTAACTCATGTACCTACGATATTTTTAGTAACATCGTTGGTTAAATTTTATTATTATTTACCATTTACATAGAAGATATTTGTGCCGATATATTATTATTGCTATTTCAAAAATTGTTAGTTACTATTTATAACAAAATTTTATTAATACAGGAAGTAATTAATAATGGATTTAAGATTCTAGGAATAATTTTTCTGTTGAAATGGTTCGTCTGTCTTGAACTCAGGTATTCTAATATAAACAGTAATTCAGCTATTATTACAATGAATGCTGGATATGTCTGATGTGTTTTTTTGGCTTGAAACACGGAAATACGTAGGTATATCCATAATTTTTCAAATTTATTAGTTGTAAAAATAGAATCAACACAACAGAAGGTCGCCTACTTCATGGAATATATTTTTAAATGTATGAGCATGTTTTTAGTCATACATGAAGACCTATAAATAAATATTTTACAGTAAAATTAAAAAATATTTCAATTAAAAGTTTACATTAATGTACAAAAGTGATAAATACAACAATGCGAATTGTAGCTCGCGGTATTTATCAAATGTGCATGGTATGAAGCTATTTCCGGTTACATTTAACTGAATTAATTTAATCACTTATGCAAATATACGGCAGTAAATGTTATATTACTTCCGTAAGTTAGTAAAAATTATATAAAATTTAAAATAACAATTACTTTAGCAATTCAAATCTAAAACAGTAGTAACATTTGAAAAAATTACACAATCAATTTTTTTACTGTATTGTAATAGTATATTAAACAACAAGTTTAGTAAAACTACTTTTCTTACGAGATTTGTTAATGCTATTTTTTCGCATTTTGTGTTAGTAGATAATTATAAGCAAATAGTGATAGACATAAAAGCATTATAAAGTTATAAATTTAAAAAAATATATATAATAGGTATTTGTGTAGGATTTCCATAACCTGATACGGCTTTGTTTATTTATATAATAACAGTACAGTTTCATTTTTGTAAGTCGAGTTGATTATAAGGTATATATTAATATTAATAGAAACATGTATTTACCGCAACATATTTACCGTAGGATCAGATTGCAACGGATATGCAATTTTGTCATAAGTAGGTATTTACGATTGAGAGCCAAACAAGAAAAACAATAGATTTTTCATTTACTATAATCACGGTAAGTGCTCAATACAACCAGGTGGCATCAACCATTTTGCATACATTCTCCAAAGAGTTACAGAATACACTGTGGCTGAAAGTTATATCGACGAAAGCATCGCCAATAAGTTGCATATTTCAAAAAGTATTTCATCAGCAAGAACTAGTGGTACCTCAAGATCAGTCAAGGATGCAGACAGAGAATCATAACAGTTTTTAGGATGAACAAGTGGAATTGAATAAATTTCGTGTTGTTTTATTATTATGTATAACAATGTTTTCAATATTTAAATAAACAATTTTCTGTCAAACTGTTTTTTATTCACAGTTACTTTACTATACAGGGTGTCCCAAAATAGAAGGCCATACCATTAACAACATATTCTTTGGACAAAAATAACGACTAAAATGCGACTTTCCTTATGCCATTTGTTATTTGGGCGTCCCTGTTTCAACATGCAGGGTGTTAAAGTTACATTTTAAAAAACTATTTTTGTTAATAATCCCATTATTTTGTAAAACACTTGAAATTCGTTTGCTACTATATATATGTACATATTTTCTTTCCTATACTTTTTGCTTTTTTTCAATGTACGATTTTTTATTGAAGTTATTATTATTAGATTAAAGTATATATACAGGGTGTCCAGAAAAAATGATAGGGCATACAGTCAAAATAAAGTCAGTACTTCATATATAGGGTTAGCCCCTAAGTACAACAATTTTAACTATGTGCTCAGGGAGGCCTAGAAGGCAATACAAAACCGTGTTTTTGTACACATGAAATGTATTTTTACGTTATTATGTATTTTTAGAAAAAAATCATGTAATTTTACAGGAAAGATGTAAATATACTATACGAATATAGATTCTTGTAATACAGTATGAGTTTGGCATTTTTTACATTATGTATGATGTGACCAACGTGTAACCTAAAAATCATTTTTATCAGTGTAGAAAAACAAACCGGCGAACTTTATAATAGAATATCTGTACCTGTACACAAATTTCTTTAGTTAATTACTATAAAACATTTAAAATTGAAAAAATAAGTACTAAAAACTGAAGAAAAACTGAAAATCACAATCGTTAACATACCGGTCACCAGAGTTGGCAATAAATTGGGGTTTAATACGGTTCCGAATTTTTTTTTTTTTTTTGTTTTATAAATAAGGCAATTTCGTTAACGCATATTTTCTCTACCTTCCTTACGGGAAAAAATTAAATATTGGATTTCTGTACGCCTTATCATTTTTGACCACTACTTTCTGCACATCTTGTATAATTATATTTTAAATTTTTTTATACAGGTGTAAAAATATCCAAATAAATAAAGAAGAGAACACTTAAAATAAATTTGAACAAGCACCTACAGTGTCTTCTGTTCGAATTTAACATATATCTATACATGTGGGCATGAACAGTTTATACCTGTCAAGACCATCATATAAATTTATCTTCTTTGCTAACAACCCAAAACTTATGATAATATTCAGTTTCCAAATCGGAGATCTCGTTGTCGTGTATGATTAATGCCCTTCCTAAATTCGGCATTATACGATTCCCACAGGGGTCCACCCGAAAGTCAACCTGTCTGCTAAAAAAGGCACGAAACTTCGTCATTAGTTCGATCGGCCGCTATATCTGAACAGTCCCGTTATCGCCATCCTTCCCAGGCAGCGATCCTCAACATCTTCAACCCTGTACCCCTTGAATGCTTTTGGAAATTTGCGAAACTACGTAAAACTGACATATTTTTGGTTTTGTCACTTTTGTGCTTCTTTACATTCAAGAGAGGGAAATGTATACGTACGTGAAATATTGCATTATCAATTTAATTTGCTTGAAAATATTCCTTATTTCAAGTTGAAACGTATAGAGAAACAGATGATATTTGAAATTAACTGTAATAATATCATGTTTTCAAAAATTTTTAATGTTAGATACGAAATATATTTTTAAAAATTGAATGGTGAGTAAACAGTGTTGTCTTGTTCTAAGACCAAGGCAAGACTTGACAACTTAAATTTCAAGGCAAGACAAGATTTACAGTTTTGCGATGCAAAACAAAAAATATTGCTACGGTAAGAAATTTTGTAAATGTAACAAGAGGCAATATTTTAGTGAACATTAGATGCAAAAATAAATCTTTCATTTATATAGTACGTTTATACTTTATTTAAAGGACATATGCATAAAAAATTATTTTAAAAACAAAGGTTATTGAGTATAGGTCCAGTTCTGCTGAAATAGAACTAATTCACTGCCACTAGACTGAATGAAATAGCACCGATTCTGTTTCACTTATTTCGTCCATTATTTATTACTTATTATGTAAAACTGGCCGATTTTATACTTTATAACGTCTTCCAATCCAGTCAACAATCAACCACATCGATAGTTACGTACGAGCTCAAAACTGACCGAGAGTAACCACCACTATTATAATTATAAACAGAACATACTTTCTTTTTGGTACATTGTTTTATTCTGGCGGGGTATATTTAAGATTTAGGTGCAATAGCGCCGGTATCTTCTTAATATGTTCGGTAGTGTATTCATATAACTGCCTTCCAAGTGAAGCCAAATATTTCGAAAAAAAAATTATATTACTGAGTTATTTTATCTTGGAATAATCAAATTCGTTACATGATTTAGGTTTATTATTAGTCTTCTTTGACTATGAGTTCAAGTAAATTGAGACACTATAAGATGTTCATTGAGGGTGATCCACTCCTAATATTATACCAAACTTTGTATTCATTGATCGAATTTAAAATATCCCGCGCAGAATTTAATTAAAAATGCTTTTTACTCTTGTTAACCAGAGGCTTTGAAAAAAAAATCATTAATTAAAACAAGATTTGAATAGTGTTTATTAGAAGAAATCAAATAGGCAGTAGGCTCTGTCTTCAAAATTTGACAGTTAATAATTATTTTTCTACGTTCATGCAAAAACAAAACTTTATTGAACTATATTTAGTGGAAAAAGTGCACTAGTGCAATAAAATGTTTATTGTATTCATCTGTCATTCTACTATAGTCTTTTGTCATCATGACAAACATAAACGTTCAAATAGACGTCATATTTTCCTAGACTTAGTGTCTTCTAAAAAAACATTTTTTGGTTAGTGGAAAATGTGGTTCTTTATTGCACTAGTGCAATAAAATATTTATTGCATTCATCTGTTATTCTATTACAGCGTTTTGTTATCATGACAAACATAAACGTTCAAATAGATGTCATATTTTCCTAGACTTAGTGTCATCTAAAAAAACATTTTGTGGTTAGTGGAAAAAGTGGTTCTTTATTGCACTAGTGCAATGAAATATTTATTGCATTCATCTGTCATTCTACTACAGCGTTTTGCCATCATGACAAACATAAACGTTCAAATAGACGTCATATTTTCCTACACTTAGCCTCATCTAAAAAAACCTTTTTTGGAAAAAAGAGAGAAAAAAGGTAGAAAAAATATTGTATGCAACTCGTACAAAAAGTGTTTATTGCACTCGACGTGTTGTCCAACGAGGCCGTTAGGCTCACGTCGCAATAAACACTTACTTTTGTACTTGTTGCATAAATAACTATTGTACTACTGTTTGTTGTTGAAAATGGCTGGCATATTTACATTCAGAGAACAAGTTGACATGTTAGCTGTGCTAGGTTTGTGTGAAGGAAACTGTGGAAGTGTGAAAGAATATCGTAAGAGATTTCCAAATCGAGTGACTCCCCATAGAGAAACATTTTGTAATGTTGAGAGACCAGTTCGAAAATGTTTCAATAATATTCGAGAATGTCATAGTAGATCTATGATGAAGAAAATATTTTGCAAACAGTTGAAGATGAACCGCAAATAAGTACTAAAAGTTTATCTCTTGGGTTACCAAGAACTTCTGAACATCGAATTATTAAATGTAATCTATTACATCCTTATCACATGCAAAAAGTGCAAGACCTATTGCCTCAAAATTTGAATCGACGAGCGATATTTTGCATCAGGATCTTAATTTTCACAAGAAAATTCTTTTCTTCACTGATGAGGGTTGTTTCACTCGTAAAGGAATTACAAATGTTCACAACTTTCATAGAAACCCCTATGCAATAACTCCTAGATATTTTCAAGTTTAAAATGAATGTTTGTGCTGGTATTATTGATCGTGATTTGATTGGACCAGTTATTTTGCCAAATTGATTAAATGGCGAAAATTATTTACTCTCAAAATAAAAGTGTTTTAAATTAAATTCTGCACGGGATATTACTATTCTTTTTAAATTCGATCAACGGTAAAAAGTTTGGTATAATTTACTTACCTTGTAATGTGTCAATTTACTTGAACTCATAGTTAAAGAAGATCAATAAAAAATCTAAATCATCTACCAAATTTGGTTATTCCAAGTTAAAGCAATTCAGAGATATTATTTTTTTTTTAATATTTCGCCCCACTTTGAAGACCTGTAACTCCGCCTATGTACAACTTTGCATATAGGTTTCGTTAAATTGCAATACTTTGGGACCCCTGCATGCACCTGCTCTGTATCGGTTCTTATTCGGAATACTCTGTATATGAATTAATATTATTGGAAACATGCATGCAATTTGAAACCATTATAAAGTAAATTCAAAGGATTTAAGAATTTTACTAATAAATATTTGTAAGAAACGAGGAAATTTCATTAGCACTCTCTGTGTATCACTAGATAAAAAGTGTTTCCAAAAGATGGAGACAAACTTGTACGGCGGAAACTAGAAATGATTTTTTTTTAAAGCTTAAACAGTACCCTTCAGTAGATATTAACCATTAATTAATAAGTCTGTGTAAGAAATTTATACTATTAAATTTTTTAAGGCTTACCATAAAATAATTCTGCGTGATGTGATAATGTTTTATAATACCGTAGGTATAAGATTTTCTTCGTGTGCAGCGGACGTATCTTTGTACTACTACTTTTAGTAGAAAGTGTAATGATAAAATACAACAGGCAAATATTATGTTTTTCTTATTCTAAATGACTTTGGCAGTATGTAAAGTATTTTATACCCTGAAGAAAACTTGTATAAATTTCACAGTAAAGAAATATTAGAGATATGCAACTAGCTTGGATTTTCTTAAATCCGTGTCAGGAAACAGTTACTAATGTATTTCATTTTGTGTTTGGGAGTCACTGTTCTAGCGTTTCAGGTGGTAGGTGACTTTCGCAAGAATCACTGGAATCTCGAAATTCCTCTGCCAACGCCCTAAGTCGCCCAGCATGGGAAAGCAGCCCCGAATCTCCGGGTCGGTCGTTGCGGCACGGCCGATGCTTTATTCGCGTCTTTATATAAAAAAATCCGACGTTCCACATCGTGCAGGTATACAATATATGAATTATAATAATTCCTGAATTCTTACAGGTGTCTGGTGATATCGGCAAAACCTTTCATATGAAATATGGTGACTGTATAGTTTTTTGTCTCACGCACGCAGGTAGAAGTTAAAAGCATGTAGGAGGCATGTGAGTTAGCAGTCGAGGTGTGAGATGTGACCGAAGATAAATGTGAAGAGGCGAACATTGCGGCAGTTGCCCAAAGATAAAGAACCAGTAATAGGGAAAACCAGTCAAACTCTACAGATTCAAAAATAAGTAATCACTTTTCTATAAAGAATTATACGGTGTGTCCCAAACTGCTACAATAAAATTAATTTTCTTCTAGTTGAAATTTAAAAAACTATTGAAACAAGTTAAGTAGCATACAGGTTCGGAAAGTACAAACGGTTCTTCTAGTCTATAATAAGAAGAAAAGTATAAACTCGTGCGTTAAGGCAGGTAAATAGAGAAATTATCATTTCCATGACTATCAGACATTGGAAATGTCTGTTTGCTTAGTGACCCAATGGGAATCCAAATGTCTCCACTACAAATGGGCAGTATTACTTAGTGTTTGTAAGTATATTTATAAGCTAATTGTTTAACCTTCAGAAATATGATTGGGAGTGGGGTCAAAGTTAAAGAAAACCAATCTATTGGCAAGTCTACGTTTAGGCTGTATTACAGTCTTCTTCAGGACAATCCATGAAAAGCTTTCCATGTATAATACAATTATATTAAATGGGAAATAAAATAGGTAATATAACTTATTGTCACGGATTTCCTAACCCGACTTTTTCTTTTACCAGAAAAACAAACCGTTAATTTTTACTGATATTTATTAAACACTCTGTACGCTACTGAACACTAATTACAACTCAACTAAACATTATTTCACTTTGAAGGTCCAGGAAATTTCCAATTAAACACTCCAATTCAAGACTGACTGACTCGGTCGCTTATTCTTCTTTTATAGACCAAACGAATATTCCAGGTATTTTCTATCAGCTCTAGATCCATTTCTCGAACGATTTTCGTCGATTCTCAATATTCCAGTCGCGCCTAGATACACGGCATTGTTTTGTTTGTTTATCAGCATCGCGTAGGGGCGATCGGGGCAATCCAGCGTTTTGCGATACCGCAGTCGTTGAATTGGGTGCGAGCAGGGCAAATTCTGCGACAGTATTATAGAAAACACCGTAGTAAATAACTTAACAATGTTCAGATTCAGAATAATTATTATTCTTATCCAATAAAAGACAATACTTATTCAAAAAAATTTGGGAATAGATGCGTCATAAAAAATGGAGTCAATATCATAAAAAGTTCATTAATAATTATAACCACAAATTAATTTTATTAATTAATAATAACAATAGCGGCAAAAGAAGTTGAATTTGCATTTTATTTCCTTGAGACATTGTTACAATTTTTTGCCCTTTCATTTTTATGCATGTTTTGCCTTGCGCAAGGTCAGCTTTTTCAGTAGACCAGTTTCAAGTGTCGTGCAGAATTGTATATTTAAATCATTTTTGAACTGCCCTTTTCGCCTTTTTTTTAAATTGTATTTGTAAGTCCCTTGTATATTTATTTATTATTATTATTTTATTTTTTTTTATAAGATCTGAATCACCCTGTATGTTGATAAAATCTAAAATACATTCATGAAATTCACGGGTATATTTTATTAATAACATGCATAATTATGCAAACTGATTCACTACACATTTTTCCATGATATTATAGTAATTACATATTAATGAGCTAACTGTGTCATTAAAAAAAATCTTTTTAAGTTTAAATGGTAAACTTGCACTGAAAACTAGTTATAAAGCTTTTGTAGGATTTACAATCTCTATAAAGGACCTCTATTCAAATAGTGAACATGAAACAAAACAATTATTCCTCTCAACTCGATATTATTCAACATCCGCTTTCTTTGCATATCCTCGCGAATGTAAAACTAATACAAAAACAGCTTATCTCTCCACCCAATCTTCAATTTCACATCCTTAATCGAAACTAGAACGCTAAGGAATGCTTATCTGATGATCTATTGGCATATTAGAAGTTTCCAATCACGATCTGGTGGTATAGATAAGTCAATTGCAATCTGATTTAAAACAACAGTGTACAGAGAAACTAAAACCTATTAAAGAGAGTGCTTCAGTTACCCACTGTCTCTGCTCCCAATATAGACACAAATACTGCAATTTGATGAAAAGTAACGTGCAATCGATCAATCAGTAATCAAGTCAATAAGAATTATGATTGAAGACTGATGAGGTCAGAATAAAGAATTAAGTCATACTAGCTCGATAAATAACTTAAAGAAAAAAGGTGAAATACGAGTATTAAAGGAAAATCTTGTCTATGTTGTCATTCTTGTCGGTCAGTGGTCGCGCGGTTTAAGGCGTCAGTACTTGAATCGAGGTGACTGATCGGTGTTGGTTCGAGCCCAGCTGCCGGTAGACCGTATATAAGCTATGTTCGTGGAGAGGTTTGGCGCCCTCTCTGCGGGTATGGTAGGGTGGAAGAATGTTGGCTTGGGTCAATGTGAGAGATTGATACCGGTTGATATTTGACTACCCTCCTAATTAATGAGGTTTTCCAGGTTTCCCTCATTCCTGCACTGAATAGTGGTTAGGGCCTACCAACGTAAGTCGTTCCTGGGCGCAAATGCGGCCTGCTTAATAATAATATGCCGCCCCCTCTCCCGCACAAGTCTCCGACTTCTGGGCTAATCCCTGTGATTAGAATGAGGGGTAGAGATATTATTATTATTATTATTATTATTATTCTAGTTTTGCTTTTTCTTGTTGTTGACCAAGACTAAGACCAAGACAAGACTTGACAGTTTTACTGTATTAAACAGATATTTTAAGCTAATATAAATCAATTCTCCTACAATTCCTATCAATAAAGTAATATGTATGTTCTCTGATACCAAACATCTAATGAACAATTCCACAGACATTAATCTAGCTAAATTTACTAACCTGGTTTAATAAAAACATTCTATAAATATCTAAAATCTAAATTCATTATTTAGTTTTGTTGTTTTACTGAATAGCACACATTACAATAATTAAGAATTTTTGGTATTGAAAGAAAAATGACGACGTTGTAGGATATTAACAAAAGCGGAATTTCAGGAATAACTCCTCCGCGGGCTAATACTCCGATCACCGTTGAATTATACCTGAAAAACTGCCAAAGTAATTCGTCAACGGTGCCAGCAGACATATACCGGTTTCAAGCTTGTTAGTCCTCATCAGCACGCCATAGGTGAGGCAACCGACAACTAACCCTAGCTATTCGTGTCTGTCAAATTCAACAGAAGGGGACCTGAATACGCGAGATGTAGCACACACACACATCTAATGGTCGATATTTGCAAAAGCGAAATTTCAGGACCAGCATTGAATTACAATTAAAAAACTTATACATGTAGAATGGTGTAGGTTCTTATTTTATACATGTATATGTATAAGCTTCTTTTTCCTGATGTTGCTCTATCAACATTTAACATTTGGTATATTTGGTATTTGGTTATTTACGGAAGCTTTTTCTTAGCACTACACGTTCAGTAGTGCATCACCAAAATTGGCCACTAAATTGGAACTAGTTGAAATATTGTCTTCAAATTCTTGGTTAATTTATTTAAATTACAGTAACGCCTACTTGTTAGATGTAGCAATTTAACTTGGACAACTTATTGAATTCAAGAGTAGTGAATGTAAAACATCTGTAACTCCATTTGAACTTTTTTCATAGAACTTAGATTTCTTTTGGGTTTCGAAATATATGACTGAAATGTTGTAAGCGCAACACCTTGTATACTAACTAAAACTAGTAACAGTGATGTAGATACAATCGTTTGCAATAATAATGGCACTATTTAAAATAAATTTTTCAATTTTTTCAACTGCTGACGTGTTCGTAATAAAATTTACTTTCAACTTTTAACATTAGTTCTTAGGTGTTTCATTCACCAATAGAGATTTAATCAAATTTTTACTCAGAACTTCCAGAAGTTCAAAAACTATTTTAAGGGAGTGCCATTAGTATTGCAAAAGCATGTACAGTTATGTCTAAAAAAATGTATTAGTTTAACATTCTTATTTTTTGACATTTTTGTTTCGATAGCTGTGACAATCTGGTTTAAAGTATACATATTCAATTTACAAAAATGAAAGCAAGTTTTACCTCTGTGTAGGTGCTGCCTATACATTACCTCTTGTAACAATTTCGCTAACGCACGTGTCTGACCCTTCGCGGCATTGCGAAAGATATTATGCATTGGATTAGCGCCCATTGGCGTACCAGTACATTACACAGGGGTCACACTCTGAGTTGGCATCCTGTTGTTTCCGACCTCATGTAACGAAAACAACATTAAGCATTCTTCCTTAAAAGAAAACGGCCGCAAGCGTCCTTCAAGAGAACAGCAATTGTCACAGCGTGACCACCAAACTGTAATTAATATTTTGGAGCGTTTGTTTGGCATGTTTACGTATTGGTATCACATCTTGGCCAAAGCAGGATTAGCATTATTGTACCACCTTTGCATAAAGGTACACAAGCGTGAAAAATGAGTGTAGAATAGTAAAAGGCAACGGTTTTAATGCTATTTGACCTCATATTAATGTTGTACAATAAAATAAAACTGAATTTACAAATATTTATTTACCTAGGCCTTGCTTTACAGGTAAATATCCAAGGACAGGATAGGAAATAGTACAGATTCATTAAAAATTATTTATTACAAAACAAAAATAAAATAAATAAAATGTCAACAACATAATAGTACTAAAAATAAAAAAGGAAAAAGGATATACAGAAAAAAAGCAAAAGATCCAAAGTAAACAACAGGAGAAATTAAAATAAAAAAATTGTAATATTGAAATAAATATCAGAGTTTTCAGTGCATTAACAGTGCAAACACGGTTGATAGATATTAGCCAAAAACATTCAAGCTTAATTTACAATTCGTACAATAAAATCAAATCAAGATTTTACAGCCTCAGAAATATCTGCATTTACTTGAGGAGAAAAAGAAAATTTTCTTTGAAATAGAACACTGAAATTTAGAAACATGAAAAGTATGAATGTCATTTAGTGAATAGTAAGTATTAGGGAATTGGTATTATTTTTTAGTAAACGATTTAGTAGTAGTATAGTATTCTGGTTCAAGATTGTTTTGATGTTCAGTACAGTATTGTATATGTACCTTTTACAAAACCACCTTCAGCATATAAAAGAAATGGACATGGTGTGCCAAGTTTCAACTAAGTAGCTCTTACTACTCAGAAAATAGATCCAATTAGATTATATCTGTAAAACAAAGCCGTTGCGGACCCATGATTATATGAACTTTTTATCATAAAATCAATCATACAGGGTGTTTCAAAACAAAGGCGAAAAATTTCAAGGGGTGATTCCTTGTTGAAAATAAAAGGTAGTTTGTTATATAAACGTTGGGTCACAAGTCAACCATTAGGGAGATATTGCGTTGCAAAGATGGCAGAAAACAGATTGTTTTTATTGTTTTTCTCGGAAATGAAAAGCGTGGGAATGGTAAAATTTTGTGGAAGTGTTACCATCATCAAAAGACACTTATGACATATTTTTTCACTTTTTGAAAATCATTGGAAACTACCCCTTTCAGTTTTTTTAACTATACTCTCAAAAAACTTTCTTAACGACGTAGAAAAAAAATAAATTAGGTTAAGCCGATTCATTTAGAAACTTTTTTCTCTCTTATATTTTTTTGATAAAATTAACTGTTTCGGCTTTAAAAAATAAAATGTAAAGTATTGCACGTCGGGAAGAGGCAGTTTTACTACAACCATTATTAGGAAAAACTAGTTGGCTGCTGACAATTTCCGGATGTTTCCATTGTTGCTTTGACAGATAGCAAATGGTTTGTACTATTTTAACATTTTGAGATTGGTTTACGGGATAATGTGCCTTTCGTTGTGTGATGCGTTTGATTGCGGAGTACGTTGGGATTCAATACTAAGTTAATGCAACAAAAAAGGTTATTTTCACAAATGCAGAAATGACAGACATGCACTTTATGTACGGCCAGACAAATGGAAATTCCTTACGTGCTTGTCGCCTTTATGCAGAAGCGTATCCTAATCGTAGAATTCCTCATCACAGTATATTTGCTAAGCTTCATCAAAGGCTATGTGAACCCGGAATATTCAAAATAAGAAGTTTTGATACAGGTCGACACCGGAGAGTACAAACCATTTGCTGTCAAAGCAACAATGAATACATCCGGAAATTTACAGCAGCCAACTAGTTTTTCCTAATAATGGGTGTAGTAAAACTTCCTCTTCCCGACGTGCAATACTTTACATTTTATTTTTTAACGCCAAAACAGTTAATTTTATCAAAAAAATATAAGAGAGAAAAAAGTTTATAAATGAGTCGGCTTAAACTAATTTATTTTTTTCTATGTCGTCGTGTCAACCCTTTCCAATTACTTTCAAAAAGTGAAAAAATATGTCACAAGTGTCTTTCGATGATGGTAACACTTCCACAAAATTTTACCATTCCCACGCTTTTCATTTCCGAGAAAAACAATAAAAACACTCTTTTTCCGCCATCTTTGCAACGCGATATCTTCCTAATGGTTGACTTGTGACCCAACATTTATATAACAAACTACCTTTTATTTTCAACAAGGAATCACCCCCTGAAATTTTTCGCCTTTGTTTTGAAACACCCTGTATATTAACCCCTTAAAGTTTGTGCACATACTTAATTAACTCCCTGTATAACAGATTGTTCCAGATATCATTCCTCAGGCGAATATCTCGGTTATTTTTGAAGGCAGCTATAAACAACCCCTTATACAGGGTGCGCCACTTAAAACTCCCCAGGCCTATAACTCTGTTACTTTTTAAGATACCTTGGCAATCAAGGTATCATTCTGTAGGTCTGTTTTCAATGTATTATTTTTACAAAATGGCAGCTTTTGAAATGTTATTTTCCCGGAATAATTTTACTTTATCACACTGTATAAATAATAATTATGCCATCGAAAGTACCATTTTTTTCTTAAATCATCAAGTTCTCTTCGAAGTTTTTCCCATTATGGGCAATGCAAAGTTTATAACATTTTATTAATAAGTCTGTGTTTACTACACCTTCGCATTTCCACGAACAACATCATTCTGTAACACCTGTATATCAAATTATCAATTATCAACCACGTACTTTTCTTAATGCATACAAAAGGGAAATGTTTAAATATGCAGGAAGCGCATTCACCAAGTAATGTAATAAGAATGGTTTAAGAAATGGAGATATTTGCACTTCTCGAACTTATAATTTGACAGTTGAACTACATTTACGATTGCTATGAAAACTAAGAACAATTGTTTTCTCATGGCATACCAAGGTATTTAATAAAAACATTGCTTTTCCTTTTTACGCCGTAACTTTAAATTATCTTTTAAGATTTGAACGATTGAAATAAATATTTAGCTTTTTGAATCCTCTGGTATTTTAATAACTTCAATGGTTTCTAAAGGTTACGTTCTTGTTAGCAAATGTCTACCGTTTTTATTACATACCAAACGGCTGTCCTCTGATTTGACGAATGCATACTCTGCATACTTAAACGTAAAGTATAGAAATATTTGTTATAAAAATGTTTGTTTTTCTTCTACACTTCAATAATTGTAGAAAAGCACAGTTAAATTAAAAAATATTAATGGTATGTTTGTTTTCAATCGACTCAAATCAAGTATTCTATCACATAAAATTATTGTAACGACTTGCAAGACACCCTGTATATTTGTTTCCTTTGTTCTTCTATTTTTCAAATAGCAAGCCCTGAAACAACCTCAACCTGACATGAATACAGATCTCGTATACTGAATAACATGTAGTAAACATTAACAAATCGTTCACGGACGCCCATGACTGGGAGATATTATTGGCCTACTTAAATTTTGAATTCGTTATTCGCGATGTACGTGTCCCCCCAGTCACGTCACCGTGGCACGCTGTTTACGACTGGCGATGTTTTCGTGCACATCATTGGCCAATCCCAGATACCATTATTAGCGTTGCGATTAACAAGTTCAATAACCGATAGCGGTACAGGATGAGCCGAAAAAACTGCATCACATGTGGTTATTTTCGGAGCGAATAACCCATAACTATTGCCAGCGCCAGCTATGTTTATTTACCCTACGCATATTTTTACAATATTTAAGTCAGTGGAAGCAGTAGTTTGTTTTATGTTACACGACATATTATGTAAATAATTTGTTACTTGGCTACCAATTATTATCAATGGAAAAGAGTAAATTCGTAGGTAAACTTACGTAGCCAATTAAAAAAAGTTCGTTTTTTGTTTATCAATAGAAAAGAGTGTTTAGGCAAACGTACGTAGACAGTTTAAAAAGAAAATGGTTAATAGCATATTTCGTTTCCATGGTAAAAATACATCATTATATTGAATTCTATGCGCCAAACGGAATAACAGCAGAGAATATTAAGTACGTAGGAGAGGATTTAAGACAAAGAATATACGAAATGATACGAATGATCTGGGGAAGAGAATGTATGCCTGAAGATTGGAGAGATGCTTTGATTATTATATTATCTTAAAAAAGGGAGATGCAACAGACTGCAGAATCTATAGAGGTATATCATTGTTAGACATAGGGTATAAAATTATGGCAACGTTAATAAAACAGAGAATAGAACCTATAGCAGAACTACAAATAGGGGAGTATCAGGCAGGTTTTAGAAAAGGAAGGTCAACAACAGACCAAATCTTCATGGTGAAGGAAATTCTGACTACATGCTATGAGTATGAAATCAAAGGAATGGTTTTATTTGTGGACTTCAAGAAAGCATATGATTCGATCAAAAGGAATAAACTATGTAAAATTTTGAAACAATTTGGGATACCAACCAAACTAATTAGGCTATTGAAAATGACCTTAGAAAATACTAAATCCAAAGTACGAATAAAAGGTGAATGTTCGGAAGGCTTTACTATTGATACAGGACTGAGACAAGAAGACCCACTCTCAACGCTTCTTTTTAATTTAGTAATAGAAAAGGTCATAAGAGATAGTCAGTTGAACAGAGAAGGACATATATTGTTTAAAAGTCATCAAATTGCAAGTTATGCAGATGACGTGGCTATTATTGCTAGAGATAGTAGGGAATTAGAAGAAGCAACGAGAAAACTTGTGGAGAAAGCACGTAAAGTGGGATTGCAGATAAATCAAGAGAAAAGTAAGCTTTTGAGAATAGGAGAACAAAAAAAGGATACCAATTTTAAATTGAGAACAGAGCATGGAGAGATGGAGTTTGAGGAAGTTCAAGAATATATGTATTTGGGGGCGATAATAACAGCTAACTGTGATGAGGAACAAGAAATAAATAGGAGAATAATAAAAGCAAATAGAAGTTCGGCAGCAGTCAACCACTTATTGAAATCAAAAAATTTAGAATGTAAAACAACAATTTTGAGACCGACAGCGCTGTATGGTAGTGAAACCTGGGTTCTCAATAAGAAGTCAAGAGAAAACCTTTTAAGGTGGGAAAGGAAAATCTTAAGGAGAATTCTAGGGGGTAAGAAGAGGGAGGAAGGCTATGTAAGGAGAAACAATGAGGAAATATATGCAATGTACCAGGCACCACCAACAATAGACGAATTTGTAAAAGCCAGAAGAGTGCAGTGGCTAGGGTATCTAGAACGTATGGAAGATGAAAATGTAGTTAAGAAAATAGTAGGGAATAAACCTAACTACAAGAAAAAAAGAGGTAGACCGAGGAAGCGATGGAGAGAGACAGTGGCAATGGATCTAAGGGAGAAAAATGTAACGGATTGGAACAGAAAGGCGAAGGACAGAATGGAATGGAGGAGAATAACACAGCTCTGGGCCTAAAAGGCCTGTAAACAGCTTTATATATATGCGCCATTGTATTATCTTCATTTTTGTTTCGTTACACTTTTTTGTATTCGAAACCGATTAAAAACGAAACTGATTTATTAGATTAAATGCATTTTTACGATACTTATTACATTACTAAAATGACACCAAATTCACCATTGTCTCTAGATAACGCTACTTACAGCATTAACATGGCCATAACTTCTTTCTCCCCTCTGTAAGTACAGGTTGGGCAAATTTTTTTATAAGCTCGTTAACTATAGGAGGTGGAAAAAAATTCTCCCCCCCCCCATTCTTGATTACTTTTTGTAAGAAAAAATTGGTGGTCAATACCAAAATGACGTTTTTTGTTTTCGAGTAATAAACAAAATTTCAAAGTTTTTGATACATGTCTGCAACTTCGTTCTTTGTAAAGAAAAGGAAAAATAAGTAATGCATTATTCAGACACTTTTTTGAGTAGAGTCCAGTGACGTGCATAATTTTTAACTTTATTAATTTTACTTTTACTTTATTTTAATTTTATTTTATTAATTTAATTACGTCTTGGATACATTCTCAGAATGATCTGTTTCTAATTTTACAAATAACCAAGTTAGAGACATGATCGAAAAATGGAAAATTTGAAATTTCGTTAACTACTCGAAAACAAAAGATGATAAGCCATTTTGGTTTTGACCATTAATTTTCTCTTAAAAAAAGAGATCGCGGGTGAGGGAATCATTTTTTTCTATCTCTTATAGTTAATGAACCTATAAAAACATCCCTGTACATTCTCGAACAAAAATAAAAAAATGGTATCCAGTTTCACACAAAAAAGATATACTTAGTTGAAGTCAAGGAAGTAGACCGGTTTCAAAATAATTTTATTTGAAATATTCAGTGCACTGAGTAAATATTGTTTTGGTTTCAGGTAAAATACCATTTCTACTGAAAATACAGGAAAATATTACTTAAAAAACTTATTCAGAATGATAAATAATAGCAAAATTAAAAATTAAGTTAAAATACCTACTTGTACAATAGTTCATATATTTTTTTCTATTTTGTGACGATGTATCAATTATTTTGACACCTCTTCTTACAAAAAAAAAACACATTGAATGCTTAAAGAATCTGAAAAAATCCACTGAATCCTAACCATTTATTTTAAATCTGCAGTGAAACGCATTGTGTTCATTTATGTCCAGAAAATTATAATAAAGAGAGATCTGTAACAATTCAAATTATTTCGTAAGATGCTTTCGACAATCTCCCACTTGCTGACCCAACAGAAACATATGGTATCTGCATGACGAGGTCCCTGCTCTTCGGTGAATGTTTTTGGATGTCATATTTGGAAACGGGCGTTTAGCGAATAACGACCTGCATTTAAAGCCTTCTATATACTGGATCTTAACCCCATTGTAATTTAAAAACAATTGCGATTTGTGAGATCAACTAGGAAATTTCTTAAATGTTCAAGATGAAATGCTAAGTGCACCGAGTAAAAACTGTTCTCGTTTCAGGTAAAGTGCCTTTTCTACTGAAAATACAGCAAAATATTACTTGAAAAAGTTGTCCAGAATGATAAATTCTGGAGACGTACAAAATTTCAAACACCACTTGAAACCAAAACAGTTTTTAATCGGTGCACTCAGCATTTCAAATAGGATTATTTTAAAAATGGTTACTCCTACCGACTTCAGCAAATGATACCTTTTTGAAATAAAACAGGTAGGAGACTCGATTAAAAAAGTTCTGCCATTTAAAATAAACATGTTGTGCCAAAAGTGGCGCCCTCTACTACTGACGTCAAAAATTAGAAACAAATTTGAATTTCTCGCCCGCAAAAACCCCCGATTTACAAATTTTATATAAATATTTGAATTCCTTAAGAAGTTATTTACAAATATCGAAAATAAAACTTTAACTTTGACATCCTGCATCTTTTTTATTACGTGACTGGAATCACCTAAGGAATCTGTCGTCTCATTTTTGCTACTTCATTTAAAAAACCCTGGATATCTCGAAATAGAAGACTTTACAAAAAATATGGAAAATATCTACGTTTATTTTGTAGGTACGTTTTACAATAATACAAATTAAGGATTTGGTTAACCACGAGTAGTAAAAACTGACAAGTTATAGCGAAAATACAAGATAGATGCAGGATATATAATGCCGACCAATCTAACTAATTAAGTTGCGGACTCATTTTTTCGCTTAATGATACGCATTAGTCGAGTCGCTCGATTACACGCCAAGGAATCTTTTATTCAAAGGGGTAATTACATTAAAAGTATGCAATTATCGACTGAGACAGTAACAGTAGGTAGCTGGCCAAAAATTCCCACGCACCGAACACCGACCAACTACTTGCGAACCCTTTTTTATGAGGGTTAGGTAACGGTGTAGCTATCGGCTGCGCCCTTAAAGTACCGTTAGGCGAGTGCAATTTTTAAGATAAGTCATTTGGAGGCAATCGCACCCTCATCAAACCGTCTAGGTTTTTTAAGCCGTTTACGAGTCGCAACCCTTGCCTTATCTGCTCCGTCCGAAAATGGACGGCTATAAAAAACAGGTAGAATGCAGAAATTGCAGGTCTTGTGGAATTGTGGATGGAAGTGTGGAGAATCATAGTCGAGATACATATAATATCACAAGATTTTTAGAAAGGTTACTGAATTTAAAAAAAATGTCTCTTGTGTTTTTTTATGTAAAATGCTTAGTTTTCAAAATAAGAGCAGGTTACGCTGTTATTCGTGGAAATGCTCTGGAAAGTGTAGTAAACACAGAATTATTACTAAAATGTTATAAACTTTGCGTTATAATAGGCAAAATTCGAAAGGAACTTTTTTTTACTTTCTGCCTTAGAACTCCGACAGCGGTTTTTTGAATCACCTTGTATGTGAAGTGTTTTATTTTGTCACTTATAATAGAGCATTTACATTCACTCAGTGTCATTAAATTCCGCTAGGGGCGCTAGCGTCAAAGTTAGGTATTAATATTAATGTTCTATGGTCTAGTTTATGATTCGATAATTTTTTATTTGAATTTGTGTAAGTCAAATAGTGATTGTAAATCTAATTTGCATACGTATTATCAAAATATAACTTATAATAAATCAATAAAATGTTTGTAAACACACAAAGACAACAGGAAAAAAATCACTTGAAAAGATATATTAAATTTTATTTATATTAACCTCACATAACCTTATTTATCTGAATTTTACATTAGCAATTTGGAAAGAGACGTAATAAAACGTTATTTAATACAGAAATTGTTAACGTTGGAGTGCCTAAAGAATTTCCTGGTAATTCTTAATTTAAACCTTTGTTTTTAAAGAATTGAAATTTTATATATTACGAATCGATAGAAAAATGGTTAGTTATCCCTCAGATTGCAAAAATGTTGCATGTAGTATGCCTAGTAAATAAAAGTACATTAAATACCCAGTTTCTGAAAAAATACGAATATATAAAAAAATCAGTGTTTTAAATAACGTACATGTGACATAAATAAATAATAAACATATGCAGTTTTTATTTGGTATTTTTATTACAGTACAAGTACAATACAGAAAAAGTTGAAAAACGTAATAGGTGTTTTAAATGGTTTTCATTAATAAATTTGAGTGATATTAGTTGTGCTCTTTTACAACTAATAACATTTTGAATCGCCATATCGTAAAATAACTTGTTACTACTAGATGCACTTGCTATACTCTCAGGATTACCGGCGTTATTATCATTCAAGTAATTTTCAATTTGAGGAATCGTATTGTCACATTTCTCAGTTTAGAAGTCCATGAACTCGTGTCACATTTCTACTTTGTTTCCATCTGCAAGTTTGCCTACATTTTCATCCTGTTTTCGCCTTTTCAAGTACCGTTTCATGCGTTCATTATTTTTTACAATATTAGTGTCGTATTTTCGTGTACGGGTAAATATAATGTTGAAACAGCTGTTTTTTGAGAATTATCCATTGTCCTAAAAATGAGAATGAAACCTTATCAAATAATGAAAAATATACACCGAAAATAGATCATGAATGCTTGTACTTACCCATACTAGTAATAGTATAACAATCTTCTGTAAAATGTTTTGAGCAGATCTTTGTGTACTGGGTTGGTTTCTTGCTGGATGCAATTGCTACTTCAGCATTATTACGGAACTTACGAAACATGAAATCTTTTTTTTATTAGCAACAGATAAACAGTACGGTACACAACAGTTATATGGCTATTTTTTACACAAATTGAAACACAACAAATATTTGTGAGGTTAGATTTAATAACTAACATTGATCGCAGCTCCGCCTACATGTAAATGCTCTATTGCATAAGAGGTTTGTATTTTACCGTGTAAATTTGGGTTTTAAATGAGAAACTGTTGCCTAGCAATTAGACGAGAAAAACTGTCAACTATTAAAAACGCGACACCGAAGGTAAAGGCAAACGTTTTCAAAAATAGAGGATCATACTCGATACGACCACTTTCTTCTCCATTATTTTCAATTTCAGATACGAAATAAATGGTTTTGCAGTAAGTTGCTTCTCCTCCGCGCCAAGCTAATTTAAGCGCTAAAATGTGACATAATATTTTTTGAAGTCCTTCCGGTTCATTTTCGTCATATAATGTGGCCATTGCAAATATTTCACATTTATGAAGAGCTGAAGCACTGGATTTTATAAATTGCTTTAACTACCTCTTCTTTGTAGTCTTTTCCGTCACATTTTCACATATTAAAAGCACAAACCTTGCAATATTACATTCAATTTCTCGACGGAAGTATCTGGCTCAAATTTATATTCTTTCGTATCACAAAAAGTAGAAAATTGTAGCCAGATTGATGATTGAGTCGCAGCTGTATTAGCCAGGTATTGGCAATTTCACTGATTTCGTTGTTCGTAGACTCACCGAATCGGCTCATTGTTAGTGTTTAATAATTCAATAAGTTGTTGACAAAAATGTCAAACTATTTATGTTGGCAACGGTCCCCCAAAATAATTGATTAAAAAATGAATAAATGAAAAAAACCACTAGTGCATTTGTCCTTGTAAAAGTTGCGGGTAACTTTTGACGCTGTCAAAGTGACAATTGTACTGTGACATGTCGATTTTTGTTATATATAAATTAAATATAATGATAAACTTTCTTTCTTTCTTTCTTGCCTACGATGAAATAGTATATTACACACCTAGCGGGGAAGTAGATCATTATAGCCCAGGCTTTGTTAGACCGCTAAAAACCGTGACTGGAATGATCCTTCTCGCGTGGTATGTATAGTAATGTATACTACTTTATTCACAATCGCTTAGTTACAAGCTTTTAAAAACATTAATTTTAAGAAAATATGTCATCATAATTTAATATTTTTTTCGGCAAAGAACTTCATGAAACTGCTGCTAGGGAATATTACTAGTTTATTGGTTTTGACAATTAAGGCAAAAAATAGTTTAATTTTTTTGCTTAAACAAGTACATAATGTCTAATTTTGAATTAACCTGTACTCCTCCGGAAGTCCGAGAAGCTGCGGACACTGTGCTTGACGGAATAATTCCGGAGAAATGCAAAGAAAGGTACGAGAAAAATTTTTCCTCTTACATTAAACGGTGCGCAATTAAGGGTTTGCAACATACTTCAGAAACGATATTGCTTGCATATTTTATTGAAATCAGTAAGGAAAGTAAAGCTTCAACATTATGGTCTCGATATTCGATGTTGCGAGCTGTACTTAATAGCAAGCAAAATATCGACATTAACCAGTATTCCAAATTGCGAGCATTTTTGAAAAGGCAGAATGCTGAGTTCTCTCAGAAGAAAACATCAGTACCTTCTTAAATAAGGCTCCAGAGGAATATCTTGTTCAAAAGGTAATACTTCTACTATTTAATTCATATCAATTATGTGTTTAATAGTATATTGTACTTTTGGTTGCTTTAATTATTTATTGGCATATCTGACGCCTGCAGATGCGATGAACTCCTAAATATGAAAATGGGTGATCTGGAAATTTTCGAAAACAAAAACCTACACTTCCCGAACATTTGCAATTACAAAATCGGAATGGATAAAAATAATAAAGCAATACTATGATCTTCACAAGACCATTGGTTCCGATCGTTTTTTTTTACAAATAAGGAATGGCAAGATTACAAATCAGCCTTGTGGCCACAAAGCTATTGGAGGTTTTCCCAAAAAATAGCAGCTTTTTTTAAATTAGAAAATTCTCACGGGTTTACGGAATATTGTTTTAGATATACTTCAGCTACATTGCTAGTAAATACAGGTGGAGACATACGTGGAGAACTTGTTACATGGTCAAGTAAAAATTGCAAATATGTTATCCCATACAAAAAACCCGGAAACGTCGGCCTCTTTGTCAACTTCCGAAACCCAATACAATGTTAAGTAACAACATGGGTTTACATTAACGGTTCACAGTAGTGAGAATTCTAATGTAACAATTATCCAAATTAGTTGTGGTTCTTAATATTTTTCTTTATGTTATAATTTAATTAAAGAAATACCAGTTGTTTGTATTAACTTATTTTTTTTAAAACCAGCTTAACATGTCATTGCCATACTTCGGAAAAGTGACACATGGTTCTAGCGTGGAAGTGAAGGTAATGAGTCATTTCCCTACCATTTTAAAGGTAAGAAACGTCTATGTTACTAACCGATTGTGAATAAAATATCTTTTCATTCCCTTGGAAGATCACGCATTGCTGAGCTACTACCAAATTAATTCTAAGCAACGTATGCCGGTTACTGAATATTTTATCGCTTACAAAATCCCAAATTGCGTACGTATTTTTAATGCAACTCCCGCTTGTATTACCGTTTGGGAAATGCCGGTGGTGGCCTGAATTAAAGAGCAAAACGGCGAGGGATTTCTAATTTTACTAGAGAAAAAGTACAGCCAGAAAGAATTCGCTTTGATTACATTGGAACTATTTCGGTAGGCAAATGGCAGTCGGCGCACGCCCGGATTAAGCCGGTTTAGGCAAGGTTATTGGCCTCAGCGAACGCAACTTAAGTTATCCAACAACGCCACTGCACCGCCGATATTTCTGTTTGTGTAGCTGGGCAAATACTGGCGGCGTAATTATCACCAATTTTCTGTCTGAAAGTTTTCCACCACAAATTACACTTAATTAGTACAACTGCGTAACAGAAATAAATAGCCGACTGCAATTCTTCGGAGACAGACCAGACCGTTTCGGACGGAATTCCAAGGAAAACTAAATTTAGCCCGTTTGTTTGAAAACACTGGAAAATCAAACAGTCGGACGAAAAATATAACATTCATTTATCTTTCTTGTTCATAAAAACTACGGCTTGCAACTTTTCCTTTTTAAATCAGGGTATCCAATAATAATGTTTATAACAGTTGATAGTTGGACAAAATAGTTAGTTTTGTACCTACAACGTCAAAAAGTACTTTAGCATTCAAGAATTGAGGTTATTTTACATCAATTTGCCTCATCCGAAAACAAACAAAGCACTGTGACAAAGAAGACTACTTTGAGTTTGTCAACTGAAAATTTCATAAAAATGTCGACTTTTGACGGCAGCATTCGAAAAACGTCAGTTTAAGGCACTGGTGCTAAAAGTAAATGACAATGAAAAAAAAAACAATTAATAAATTTTAAATCAAACAAATATTAATTTACTTAATTAAATGTACAATTAGAAAAACTACATTTAGAATAAGTAATTCCATTCCAAAATTTGTCGTGATTAAACCCCTGTGGATTGAGGTGGTAAAGTATTTGGGGAAAAGGCCTACACCAGTTTTACAAAGATTATTTATTGGCTTCCGAAATGGGGTGCCAACACGGCAAAATATGGGGCACAACACAATTAGCAATATGTGTATGAGAATTACACCGGTCATGCCTTTTGCAGGATTTCAGCTACCATATCGGCTGAAAATGGTTGCGATATATTGTCCTGAAAGCGTCACGGTGGGTGGCGATCTTCAGGGGTAGCAGAAGGATACATTGAAGAATCAATAGCCGATAAGAGACGCATTTCGGGAACGGTGCAAGGCGTTCAAACGTCGCGATTTCATGACGCTTTTTTTTCTGCCTCTGCAACTATTACTAGTGCCACTGTTGAGTGTGATGTTTCACCCAATTCGCCCACTCCGAGTACAACTCCAAGCATTTCGTTTTCTCCAAGACACTCCGTGCCTGGAAATCAAGCTGATAATGCTGCTGGTGCCACTACTACGTCGCTCAACATCGGAGGAGCAGGCATCGATACGACATGCCACAATTGCACAGTTAACTATTATTTCCGATAAATTCGTGGTAATGATAATTATTTGTTCACATGTTCTGGTTATTTTCTATCTATCAAAAACGAGTTTCATAACCTCCACGTTCTGCGTACTGTGGTTTTGTACTTCTATAACTGTCAAGTGTCAAAATTATTAAGTGCCATTTTTATTATTTACCTTGGTTAATAAATCAAGGTCATCATTATTCACCCAAGTCAAAAAGATAGAAGTTTACGCGTCAAAAATAGGTCGATAATGGTGAGCTTATAGGCTAATAGTGAAAATATATTATTAGCACATATTATTATCATAAATAGCTATTACCATAAGTAATGAAAAATGGTAAACAAAATAAAAGATCATCTTCTATACAGTGCATAATTTCTTTTTTAATTAAATGATTGACTTATAAGTACTGCTGGCAACCGAAATCGGTTTTTTGGATAGTTCGGTTAACCGGCTTCGGGATAATTCGGTTTTTTCCAAAACCCGAAAACCGGTTATTCGATTCTTCAAATAACCGATTTTAGTGCTGACAACTCAAATCGGTTTTTTGGATACTTTGGTTAATCGGTTTCGGACAATTCGGATTTTTACAAAACCGGAAAATCGGTTATTCGATTCTTCAAATAACCGATTATTCAATAATCTGAGTGTAAAGCTGTTCATTCGAACCAAACATCCGAATAATCGGATAATCGATAATCGGATAATCGATTATTCGGTGGTTTCTTTCTATGAAAAAAGAATTCTCGTTCCTCTCCACTCCCCGTTCCTCGTCATCATTCCACATAGTTGATGTACTCGAGTAGAGACTGTACAGGGTTATTCATGCAACTAGAAGGATTGGCAGATAACGTAAACATTTTTTTCTGAAAATTTGATTTTTTGGGTAATTCAGTACGAACTTTTCAATGAAAATATTTTCATTTTTCAACGCTATACCACTTCCGGTTATACCGGAAGTATAGGAGTGGTATATCCGGTAGTAGGTACTAATTTTGTCATTTTAAATGAAACACCCTGTATATTTTTGCATTGTTGAATTCTATAGTGAATTTTAGTATCACTTTATATGACATTTATCATCTAAAATGAACTGTTTTGGAGGCATTTCGATTTTTTTTTTTGTAAAATGGCATAGCTAACTTTAAAAATTCATATTTTAGAAACAATAAAAAAGGTGATTTTTACTTTTATTAGGTGTTATGCTTCGTTTTGGTGTATTTATATTTAACCTGTCATGTACAGGGTCCTCAAAATTAATTGACAAACTTGAGGAAATTCAAACGTGCTTGACCTAAAAATAAAGATTCCCACTTTCACTGTTTCTGAAATATGAATTTTTAAAGTTAGCTATGATATATTTGATAATACGGGTATATGCCAAATGAGAAATGTTATATAATTATAAAGTAACACTAAAGTTTACTATAGAATTCAAAAATGCAGAAATTACAGGACGTTTCATTTAAAATAAAACCTACTACCTACTTTTGGTATAACAGGAAGTCGTATAGCGTTGAAAATATTTTCATTGAAAAGTGTATCGAATTACCTAAGTAGTCAAGTCATAAAAAAATGTTTACCCCATCTGTCAATCTAACCGGTTATTCGGTTAACCGAATATTCGAATCACCGGTTTTGATTATCCGGTTTTCACCACTATTCGGGTAACCGGTTTTATCTGAAATCGGTTTTTACGGAACCCGGTTAATCGGTTTCACTTTTTTCCGGTTTTTGCCGGAGCTACTTAGAAGACCTTGAACAGATCTATAAAATGATATCTTGATCGCTAAGATATCTTAAACAATAACGGAGATACAGGCCTGGACAATTTTAAATGTTAGACTCTTTGTACTGTGATTAAACAATTGTAAACAACTTCTTTAAATATATATTGACGGGATTGCGACAGAAAATAACAGATGTAGTTTTTAATCACTAGTCTCCGTGTTTTCAGGAGTAAATTATTCGTAATTGCTTTGTATAAAACATCGTTACTTCCACCCGGCAAACCTTTTCATTGAGAAACTCCGTTCAACATTTGTAGATGTAAATGGAACACGCTCCTGACACGTAAAATTATTAACAACGTTTATATTCATGTAGCAATATCTAGATAGGTGTTAAACAATATATTAAGGTGGGCAGAAAACAACATTAATTGCATTCACAGTAGCCAATTTGCATACGCTTTGGTGGTTCGCAGTCGATATTGCGTATGAATACTCTTATGTCGAGAAAAATAAAAATAGATCGATAGATTATTCAATTGTTTTTAAAGTTATCTGTTCCTAAATAACTGTCAAAATAAACGATATCCTATTAAATGCAATACAACGCTTTATCCACGACTTAAAAGAAAACGTTTTTAAATGTCAACAAGATGTTCCTTCAAACACTCAGTGAGAATAGGAGTATTATGAGGAGAGGCACTGCTTGCTATGGTGGATATTTTCCTTTAGTTTTGTTCGAAAAACTGATGAGAAAGGAAGACGTTCTCTTATTCCTCAGGAAAGTTCTACAAAAGCTGAATGCGTTTATTACCAGGTCGAAAAAACTCGACTTCGACATAAGAATATAATAAATTATTATTAAACTGATTTTATTATAATAGTTATTAATTATATAAAGAAATTAACAAGCCTTTAATTCAAAGAAAAAAATGGTCATATGTGACAAATTTATTGTAATCAAGAATATTGATTGTCAGCTGAATAGTAGAAAGTCTTGAAATCGTTTATATGATATGCGTTTGTTTATTTGAGTGAAAAAATGTACAAAATCGACACAGAGAAAAGCAAAAGTGTGTACCAGAAGGAATTGTGAGACCAATGTTAGCCTATGGAGCTGTCGTCTGGTGGCCGAAAGTTCAACAGATGACAGCTAAACAAAAGCTCAGCCAGGTACAAAGGATTGCCTGCCTAAGCATAACTGGAGCTATGCGTACGACACCTACCATAGCAATGGAGGTGATGCTATGCCTACCACCTTTGGATATTTATCTAAGAGAAGTGGCTGTGACAACTATGCTTCGCCTCAAAAATACTGGTATTATACCTGAGGTAGGATGTGGAGAAGCTAGAAGTCGCCTGTGGAGTGGGGTCGTCAGAAAGTTGCCCCTTTTGCAGGCAGACAATGACAGCATTCCTCCCAAGTTTGTGTTTGACAGACCCTACACGGTACGTATCAGAATCGAGGAGACCGCTAGTGAAGATGTTATTAACATCTACACGGACGGGTCAAAAAAGAAGGAAGGTGCAGGATGTGGAATTTATTCCGGATCCTTGCATATTCATTATCAGTGGGCGATGGATAGGCATGCTACCGTAGTACAAACGGAATTAGCAGGTATAACCATAGCCGCCAAAGAAATTGCCCGTAGAGATATAACTGGCAAAATCATCAGAATTTACACAGATAGTAGACAATCACTACTGATCCTACGTAATCATAAGATAATAACTAGATCAGCATGGGAATGCCATCAGGCACTAGTAGTGGCCTCAGCTAACAACAGCGTATCTGTACGCTGGGTAAAGGGACACGACCGGTGCAATGGCAATAAAGTAGCTGACAAACTGGCTAGGAGTGCATCGGGTCTGAATATTTTTGGACCCGGTCCCTCCAGTATGCTTCCGTTGTCAGCATTTATTGAAATTATCAAAGAACACACCCACAAAGAGTTTAAGAAACGTTGGGATGAAGCAAATGGCTGTAATTTGGCAAAGGAGTCCCTAGGGTACCCCTGCAAGGATACAGCCAAAAAGTACCTGGCTATGACTAGGACAAGCCTCCGTCTAGTGACAGGTATTCAAACTGGACACTGCTGGTTAAGAAAGCACCTCTATAACATGAGTAAGTGTGATACACCTCTTTGTAGGGGCTGCGAACAGGAAGACGAGACAGTGCTCCATGCACTCTGTGAGTGCGCTGCCATCTCGTCAACAAGAGAGTCCGTGTTGGGAGAGCGATGGCCTTCTATGGCCTACATTAGAGAGATCCCCCTGAGCAGCGTCACCACCTTTTTCTCCTTATTAGGTTGGCTGACGGCTTAGGTGGACTGATCTCCTAATGGGAGGAGGTACAATGGGCCCAATGGGGCCTAAGTGCTGTAGCCGTTTCGCTACCCTCCCCCTTAATTCAAGATTCCAGATTCCAGACCAGAAGGAATTGGTGGAATTCCATATCTAGTGAAAAAAAGGGACATAGGAGAAGGAGCAGTTACAGGAGAGGTCCTACTTTTTCAAGGACAAAATATTCCATGCTAAAACCAATGCTGAAAATGCACAAAGGTATTGATATTTCGTAGTATGGTAAACTTACTTCATATTTGAGAGTAAAATCAAGAAATTATAAATCAAAAAAGGCAACGATACTGGAGAAAAACCAAATCGAAGAATTTATGAAAAAATCACAAGTGAAGGTAGAACATATACGATATTAATATTTCAATTTATACATTGAGTGTTTCATTTTGAACTGTTTACAGGTTGCAACCATCATGGGAGTAGCAGGTGCTTGTCTATACAATGAATTAACCATTTTGGATATCACCCATGTTGAAGACAAAGGTAGTTACCTATACGTACTCATTCCAGATGCGAAAACAAATATTTCAAGAAGTTTCACGATCATGGAAGAAGCTTTTTCATTCAATGCTGTAGAAATGTGTCGAAAATCATCAATCTGCGACCTAACATTGTCGGTGGGAGATTTTCTTGCGATATGTAGCTAGAAAATGGACTACACAACATGTAGGCATCAACACAATTTCAAACACGTTTTCAAAAGTGGCTGCATTTCTTTTACAAGGTTTACCGGACATGAAATGAGGTGTTCATCGGCAACATTACTGGTGGCTGGACTACGGTAGCAAAAGGTTATATTGAAGATTCACTGTCCAGCAAGATGGCAATTGCTGAAAAAATCCAGGTCCTACCTGGCGAAATTGTGGGCCAAATTCCTTATCGAGTCAATTTAAATAATCCCGGGCAAAATGATGATAATGCTAGTGTTAATAATAATAATTCTAAATAAAAAGCTATAAAATCGAAGCGTGGTATTATGAATTATAATCCACTAGTGTGTTAATAGTATATTATGCAACGATCATGTAATGATGGTTATTAATACACGAGCATTAACCGGGATACGAAACGAGCCGAAGACGAGTTTCGTATGGTTTATGCGAGTGTATTAATAACTATTACATGAGAGTTGCATACGCTATTTTTTCTACACCCGATAAATAATCAAAAACCATAAATTTTATATTTTTATTGAACACAATAGGTAATTATTCGTATAAACTGCATTTTCTGCTTTCTCCGATATGTGTGGAGGAGTCGATGGTAATTCTTCTATATCGCTGATATCAGATATTTTGATAAATTTTCGAAGTTTAGCTAGGTATCTACGAAAATTTAATACGTACTGATTTTGACATCTAAAATAATTACATAAGAACCTAGGATAAACGTCAAATGCACAGCATGCTTGATTGAAAAAAAATTATGGGTTTCTATTGTTTAAAAATCTGTATTGTAATGAAAAATCTGTATCGTAATGGGTATCATTATGAAACGGATTATAAAATCTGTATCGTAATGAAAAATCTGTATCGTAATGGGTATCATTACGAAACGGATTATGGGCATATAAGTGCATTGTTATAATACGGGTGTAGAAAAAAGGTCTTTAATCCACGGGGATAAATATTAAACAATACATATTTATTTGTTTTGGGCCCAAGAAATATGTTCTGATGGTAACAGTTATTACATTTGTTATATATTCTGTGTCTCGAAGTATAAACATTTTTGATTTTGATTTGATTCAATGAATTAAACCTTTACCATCTTGTAAAGGGACAATTTGTAAACTGTACCTTAATTGTAATGATTAAAAAAATACATCAATTTTCAATAATTAACCGAACTCTCTGCATAGTGAAGTTTTTAATGCACAAATTTGCTGGTGCCGACATTGGAACTGAACTAGTTTTCCCGATATGTTACGAAAAATATAATTGTTAAATAACGCCCGAAGCATAAGAAATTCTATTTTAAAAAGTTTGTCCATACTGAAAAAAGTTGTAGAAGTCCATTTCGAATGCCTAAATTGTCCATCTACAAGATGGTAAAGGTTTCATTTGATTATACCTAAAAAAATCTATCAGAAATAAGCGAGTGAATTTATACTATGATGACGATAGGATACAGTAATTCAAATACCACCTTAATTAATCTTCTAGGCCAAATCTTGCCAAATTTGCATTTTTATGGGATATTTTCTGTATTTATAGTATGACAAACGACGATTATTGTTTAAGGGGAAAAATATGTGTTGTTTTAATCCAGCAAAGCATTTGGAATATTTTTATTACTCTCGTATATCCTATTTTTGTTTTTACAGCATTAACCTTTAAATGTTTATTACCGTACCGTACCCACCAATTATTAAACATGTACCTTGTCCAATGAACAAACAAGTCTAACTAGATTCGTGTTACAAAATCACGTTTGCATTCGCTCCTGCAAATATAAAGTGTGCGTATGCATATGAGAGGTTTTGAAAGTGGAACGGGTGTCTTGTCAGACATTCACGAAATAAATCAGCTAATTAAGTAACCGCCGTAAAACACGAGTAGCAAATAAACAAGAACGCGATTTGTGTTCAGGTTGTGACCGTTTAATTACTTATCTGTTAGTTTATCTAAAGGCTTAAATAATTAAGTAGCTGTGAGGCGAAGTTTAAAAGAAATTACTGTTATTGTTGTTTTTATTTTCACATATAAAACGTATAAGGTTTTAGTGCCTGTTGCCACTAATTAAAAAAAATACCACTCTACACATTTCCAATATACAGGGTGAATTTTGAGCAGGGGTTTTCTTTTTAACACAACAGATGCCTCAAAATACTAAACAATTTTTTCAAGTAACGTTTTTTTTTCAAACCATATGGACGTATGAAATTATTAATAAAAAAAGTAAAATTACATTCCTAAATAAAACTTATCAAGAGGAAATAATAAATCCCACAAAAAATTACCAGTACGCCAAAACATTTATGTTAACCATTTTTTGTTCATGTTTTTTTTTATTTTCATTTAACGCACGACTTTTTAAAGCTGTCGGAATTTATTATTCGACATATACACACAACGTCAAAAGTTTTACATACATTTATAAAAGTATATTGTTTTCTGAATCTTTTTTTTTTGTGAAAAGAATATTTTCGATAAACTGAGTACGTAGAAAATTAAAAACCAGCAAATGTGTGACATTTTTGACAAAATTTATTAAGTCGAAAAGAAGTAACAAAACAAGTTCTCTACTTGACTAATAGTCGGTATAACCTCCATCACGTTCCAGTAACATATTGACACGTCTGTGCATTGAGATAATCAAGCGGTTAACGATGTCTTGCGGAATATTGTTCCATTCCTCTTCTGCCGCCACGACTAACTCATCTGCAGTCTGAGGTGGACGAATATGATTATGAATGGCTCTAGCAACGAAATCCCACATGTTTTCAATATGATTCATATCAGGAGAGCTGGCTGGCCAATCTAATCTATTCATATGTATCTTATACCCTTCTTGCGCGTTCTAGTCGAGCGTTGTCGTCCATAAAAACACAATTTTCACCTAATTAATTACGTAGGGGTAGATAATGGGCGTAATAACTTGTTCGATATAAATTTGGCTGGTCATATTCTGTGGTATGCGACGATTGAACATTATTCCACTCCAAAACATTACGGTACCCCTTCATACGGAGCAACTTCACGGGTAAAATGAAGTGGCTGTAGACGACCTGGTTCTCTCCAGACTCTTTATCGATTGTCATCAGTAACCAGCCCAATTCTGGTTTCGTCTGTAAATAAGACCCACCGCCACTGGCGTAAAAACCAACTCCTATGCTCTCGTGCCCACTGGAGATGGGCAGCACGATGCCTTGGAGGTAGAGTGGGGACCCATAGTGGTCTTCTAGCTCGTAAATTTGCGTTGTGGAGTCATCTTCGAATAGTAGGTGTGGATATAACATGGCAAAACTTACCTTGAAAGTGGGCACTGAGAGTTGAAGCTGAGGATGTGTGGTGTCTACGGGCATATTGCACCAAATACCAATCCTCTATTTCATTAGATACTCGAGGATGCCCACTATGTGATCTGTTTTTCATTGTATCAAATTCTTCATATCTGTGTACTCTTCGTACAACAGATGGTCTAAGAATGCCCAACATGTTCGATATCTGATAATGTCCTGCATCATGTCATTCTTGCTTGGGTAAACACAGAAATTTCACGACCTGGCATTATAATGTACAAAAATTGAAACGAACACTTGGCTGAATACACTGCCAAACTGACCAGGTTTGTAAAAACATTAGTAATAAAGTAAAGGTTCATTGTCTACAATTTTTTATTGTCTTTTTTATTCCCTAAGTATATGTACTTTTTACCACATTAAGAAAAAACCACTAGGTTTAATCAAATCATTTTATATAAGCTCTCTGGGTCCAAGACTTTTGACGTTGTGTATTTTGACTAACAGTTAATTATTTAACAATGGCCCATAATTACTCTAATAACAAATTAGTTGATACTTTGTTCGTATACAGAGAGTGTCATAACCAAGTAGCAATTTAGTATTTTATAACAGCTACAAAAACGTTTTCAAAACAAATTCTATAAAACAGCATAAGTCAAGA
Organism: Monochamus alternatus; assembly: GCA_037114965.1. Classification (NCBI taxonomy): domain Eukaryota; kingdom Metazoa; phylum Arthropoda; class Insecta; order Coleoptera; family Cerambycidae; genus Monochamus; species Monochamus alternatus. Next base: position 12,361,055 of record CM073429.1, on the reverse strand, counting down.
AAACATTGTAAGAATGGTTTGTATATATGAACTATGCAACCAAAATTAGCACCATATTATAAAGCATTTTACTCGCCGTATAAGAAAACAATTAAAAAATAGTAATATAATAGCAGGTGATTTACCTAAACAACGATTTTATAAAAGCTCTATTTTGCTATTTTTAGTAGTAATTAAAATAAAATTGGTTTTTTGAAATTCCATGATTTCTGACATTAAAACTAGCACCAAAAACATTACATAACTTTTCATAATTGTCCTTGTTTTGATAATATTAGGAATCTGGCTAAATTTGTGATTTATTATAGTCATACGCCACAATGATTTTCAACGTTGTGTAAAAATGACTGCCGCTTATAAAATAATTTGATTGTAAAAATCACTAAGCTAAATAAGCGATTTCTATAGAACACAGGAAATTATGATTCTATAAAGAATTCATAACAGGGCCGTATCGCAATGATAAATAATATATGAAGGCATTAAATTCATAGTTTTTTTTTTGTCATAGTATTTTTTGTTTTGTTTTGTTTTAATTAGCAAATATTCATTTAGTAAGTATTACGATTTGCTAAGTTGCCAAGGTATTGCAGTAACAGGTATATTACACAAAATTTCAGTTTCACTTGAAAATGGTAGTGAATGATAGATTTATGGGCACTACAAATTGCCGTTTTTCTCCAAAACGAAGCATTTGAACAAAAAATTACGAAAGAGGTAAAATGATCAGAAGAAAATTCTACGTTTCATATTTCAAGAAAAAGCTGCAGTTACCTCCATTCGCCCTTCGATTTTTTTCATCGAAATTACATAATAGGTATGCCGCAATAAGATAAAAGTACGTGCAAAATTTCAAGTGTATGTCTTAGAAAACAATGGGATTATTAACAAAAAAAGTTTTTTAAACTGTAACTTTAACACTCTGTATATTGAAACAGAGACGTCCAAATAAAAAATGGCGTAAGGAAAGTCGCATTATTTTTGTCCAAAGAATATGTGGTTAATGGTATGGCCTTCTATTTTGGGTCACCCTGTATATCACTATCTATTAAACAAAATTTGGTCACTTCGAGAAAACTTTTATTATGTACACGACATAGTAAAAACGAAAAGTGAAAATCACACAGTGCGCCGCATAATAATCCAGTTTTACGCTTGAAACGTCAACATATCGAAGAAGAGCCTCAAGGCTCTTGAGAGACAGTTTAATTCCCAGCCAATTATCCTGGTCCGGGCAGCATTTAAGTAATTCTCCTTATCTTTCGAGATAAATTCGAGAGGGATTAAATACTTGTTGCCACCAGACAGGAAAAAGGAGGTCTACTGAATGGACCAAATATTTATTAGAGATGCAGGAATTCGGTGGCACTTCTATTAAGGTGTCACATAAAGAGAAAGCTAGCCCTGGAAGGATACACAGAGAAAAATGCATGCAAAGTTTTACTCCAATTGTGTTATAACACTCCAAATTCGCCCTAAAATCGTGGCATGAACAATTTATGTAATTAATTTGGAGTATCATCGTGCATTTGCAACTAAATATTATGTGACTATTTCTTCCAAATGTAAACATTATCTAAATTGAAATGTGAGCAAAATTGTATTAATATAACACAAAAATATATAATTTTACATAATTTGTTGCATGATTATAAAACCTACTAACCCAAATAATACAATTTGTTTACAACATTAAATAATTGTTGTTTATACAGAGTGTTCGGAATATGCCTTAATTTTATCATATAGTAAATGGTAATAAACTAAACAGAACTGACTTCACATTAATTAACCGTAACAGAATTAAATAACAAACAAATGTCGAATGTTGCAACGTCTGGAATTTTCTAAACAATTCCATAGTGTAGACTCGATATATCCCATTGCATTTCGAAAACAAATCATAGTTAACCGATTTTCAGATTGTAAAAATAGGAAACAATATTAGTTTTTGCATAAAATTACAATATTTGAATTTAGTATGAATAGGAAAACCGGTTCAGAAATAACTTAAATTTTTCAGAATGCTTCAAACACTATTTGAATTATAATAAAATTTAGTGCTACACCAATTGATAAATCATTTGAATTAGATCATTTCCATATAACAAACGTATATACCTGTTGTAGGTAATTTGTTACTATTCATCAACTATATAGTCTATGATATATAGTTCTCAGATTGTCATTGATTGATTATTACTTTAAATGTTTTTAACAATGAAATTAGTTGTTTAATTATAAATACAATCGATCAATATTGTTTGTAAATACCACATATTTTATGCACCTGGACGATTTTCCGTATAGTACTGACATAATAAATTCACAAATTAATTAGTTTTCACACAAAGTTCTTAAAAATAACCGTTAGTGTAGTTGTTTAATTTAATATACTTTTTTAGTTTAATTATACAGAGAGGCTCGTTTTTCATGGTTAAAAAAGAGAATCATGTCTCGATTTTCACGAACTTTGTGCAGGAATTGCGCATTGGAACTGAAATTTATAGGAAATATATCTAAAGAAGTTGCACTGCATTCAATTTCAGCTTGTAAGTCAAATAATGCAGACTTCAGATGGAGGAATAATTATCAAGATGAAATCTAACCAGTGAACAGTATAAGGTTTTAACGGCTAAGATGTTGGTAAAGTCACTAGTTAGTCTTTTAAACAAAGCCCAGCATGCTCATTGCTTTGCGACAGACGGCTGCAGTGTGGGTATCGAATATCAAGAGTAACAGTGAATTCGACAACCGAACCAAGAGCTACACCATTTACGCTATAGTTAAAAATGAGTGGGTTATGAGAGTAGTGGAATCCCATGATGTGATATTTAGAGGCATTCAAGTCCATGCCGTTCAGTGAACACCATTTACAAAGATTGTCTATGACAGTCTACAACTGCAAGGCATCATTATGATAACCAATAAATTTGTAACATTTCAGGTCATCCGCGAAAAGCAGGGCCTTACTAGCTGAAAAGCAGTGCGCAATGTCGTTAATGATTGAACAAGAGAAGTCCTAGGTGAGATCCCTGGGAAACACCTGATGGCACTGGAAAAGTGTGTGAATAAGAATGATAAACCCTGACATGCTACTCTCTACTCGTCCGGTAACTACCAAGCCATCTCAATACAAAGCCATCAATACCATAAGAGCGAAGTTTAAGTATTAGGAGTTTATGGTTCACTCTATCGAAGGCCTTGACGAAATCTGTATAAATTGTGTCAAGTTGCAAACCCTTCTCTAAAGCCTTCAACAGCCGATCCACAAACGGGACAAGGTTCAGCTAAGTCGACCGGCCTATTGAATATCCAAATTGATGAGGCGTTGACTGAGACTGAGATAATCAATTACGATACTTTCAAATAATTTAGGAACTGAACTGAGAATGGGTATAGAACAAAAGTTTCTAATATCTGATTTGTATAGGAGTTACATATGAAATCTTCCAGAAGCCTGCAAATTTGCCAGTACCGAGGAATCTATTGAAAAGAAGAGCGGGTAGGAAAGAATGAAGCTAAAGCTGTTGAGGAAAAACGGTGAAATATCGTCAGGACCAGGTGCCTTAACAGTGTTTAGTTTTAAGAATTTCTCGTAAATACTAGAAATTGGAATATGATAGGAGGTAACGTTGAACTTAGCTTGGATATGGACGTAATGTAAGTTGAAAGATTTATTGGTGTAAGTTGAAGCAAAGTGTTTAGCAAACATATCAGCAATTTCGCCGCCACTAGAAGCAAAACTGTCATGTAATGACATTCTACCAGATTTGGCCTTGCTCTCTCTTTTACTATTGGCAAATCTCCAAAATGATTTTGTTTCTACGATAATACAATTGTCAGAACAACGCACATAACTAAAATACATTGAGACCTTAGATAACTAAATTCCTCGTAACTTCCCAGAGCCCCTGAATTCTTGTATATTCTATAAGCAGCCTTCTTCTAAAAAAGTAACCTCTTAAGGTGGGGTGTGTACCAGCTTGGAAACTTCCCCTCATAAACCTTCTTCAACGGAACATGAAGTTCAATTATGGAATATAGAACATCAGGTTATGCAGCATTCAATTTTTTTTCTTATGGACACCATATTGGATCTTGACAGTAACAGATGTAGAATAAACTTACAAACATGTAAATATGTAATACTATACTGTTTTATTAAAAAAATACAATAATGTAAATAAAAAATTTAGTTGTTCTTAACTGTCACTGTCAAGATTGAATATGGCATCCATAAGAAGAAGAAACAAATGAATGTTGCAGAGTCTAAACTAATGACCGTAAAAATGTTCTTTCGACGAAAATCTATTTCTTTTATATTCTTATACCTCTGTATCAAATTTCAGCTTTCTGTTGAGAAATAATGACGGTAGATTGCATTTTCCAAAATCGCTATTTTCAGTTTTTTCACATTATTTCAACAACGGCAGCAATATATTGGATCTGTCTGGTTTATGTTAATGGCCATAAAAAGGCGCAACTTTTTTCTTATTTCAGCCACCCTGTATATTTTACGGTTTCCGAGATGTCAATAGTGAGCTATGAAAAACGGACCAACCTGTATATATATAATACAATATTCATTCAGTAATTATGCATCATATCGTACCTCCTCTGTCCTTAATTTTGTTTATCCCCCACCATGCCCTATGAAATTATTAACATATTTCTTCGCTCACGAGGTATCTGGCGATTACATAGCCCGCCCCGATTCTCATACCCCCATATTAAAATGTTAAAAAACACTCGAGAGTCGTCGAGGGATGCCATTAGGACACCCGCCGGCAACACAGGCCTTTTGTTGTCTCCTTTTTGGCGATGCGGGAGGAGACAGACGTACACAATATGGAATAAATTGAGCGGTCGATGAAAAGGACACCCATGCATGAATCTATTTTCAATTAATAGATACTTAACGGAGGATGAGGGCTGTATGGAATGTTTTCAAGTTCAAGATCACGCCGGAGGATGGGACGGTGGTGTAAAAAGTATGAGCTACAATGGTCAAGTAATTGCATACAAACAGCTTGATTCAATGGATGTTGTCAATTTTCGCAATTTTTTGAGATCTAAATACAAGAATTCATATGTGAAATTAAAATATTGAATATCGTAATACGAGGATAGGATGCGAGATCAAAATATGAGTGTAAGTGATTGAAATATGTAATTCATTAACAAGAATGTGCGCGAGTAGTGTATATGTATAGTGCAATAAAGAGTGGCAAAGAAGTACAACTGCGAAACGGAAAAATGGAAACTCGCGGAAGGAAGATTTAATTTTCGACAATAAAAATAATTTAAAGTAAACTTATTTTTAGTAATGTTCTGTGTTTTGAATCCTTCTCAAGTGGCACGCCTGGGGTAATCATGTCCCCTACAACCTTCACCTTCCGTTCTCATCTATGTGTTGTGAAGTAGTCACTCTCTATTACTTTCGACCTTGGGTAATTGATAATACAAGATAAAAACTAAATTTGGAAATAACTATATTTTTTATTAACTAATGTTCAAAGTGATACGTGAAAATCTAAAGAGTTTTGCGAAAAAAAATTAAAAACTTTAGCATCCTGTATCTTTTATGGGAGCCATTTTTGTAAATAGGCAAGTGCGGTAATATCGTCATATTTTGCCGCCAAAAATACGCAGTTACGGGATGACCTGCCTTTTTGTTACACCCTGTATAATTTCAGGTTCCAAAAATAACTAATATTGTAGTATTTATTGTCTAATATTTTAAATATATTGTAAAATATCTTTATTCAGAAAAATATTGTAGAAATGTAAGATTTCACAGTGCATTGTCTATAAAACACAAATTACATTGCACAATTTCAAATCCTCCCATTTTTATTGTTGCATCACCTAACTTTACAGGGGTATAATTAAACCACATTGATTGGAAGTTTATAGCATCTTGCATCATGTCTATATTATTAACACAAGCTTCAATTATATCTGAATGCAGGTATCAATTTTTTTGATATATGTACGTATTTATTCTGGAACTTTTTTAATACTGGAACGATTTTTTTTAAATTTGGTATACTTTTGTAGAGATGTAGTTCAAGTTAAAATATTTATAAAACTGCAGGGTTCTAAATAGTAAATAGAATATATGCCTAGTGAAGAAATTACCGTAACTTTTTTGTCTTTAAGAAGACTGTAAATTGATCAAAAAAATTGATACTCTTGTTGGAACATACTGATGAATTTAATGATTTCTACGAAGTAATCAAAGTGTACTTTGAAAACAATTGAATGATGTCATACTATTGCTTTGACGGTATTTTCAAACCTTATGCTTTGTTCATACAAAGCTGCAGCAGTTAATTAATTTTGACAAAACTAAAAGACAACAAAATGTAAAATAATAAAAGATGAAAAATATACAAACGAGGAATTGCGTGATATGCCACAAACAAATTATTGTTATTCATTATATAAGAGAATTAACAAGCAATTATTCCACGAGAAAAAAATGGACGTTCTTTCGAGAGGATTAAAGGCTGGTTAATTTCCCGAATGTAATTCAACGTTTTATCCACGACCACGGCCAAAACCTGTCAATTATGAGAATGAAAACCGTGTGAGAGGTGAAAAATTATGCTTTTGAAACATGCCATATTTCTATCGTTTCTATAAAATGCGTTTGTGTATTTGTCAACAAAAGACATATTTGAAAGTAGAATCAAGTAATTAAAAACCAAAGGGAGCAAAGATACTGGAGAGAAACCAAATTAAAGAATTTTGGAAAAAAGTACCGGATGAGGAATATTTACAAGTTAAGGTAGAAAATACACGATTTTAATATTTCAATTTATACATTGTTTTTTCCACGGTCGGGAGTAGAAATCAGTTTCTATGACATCAAAATTAAAACAGAAGTAGTCGATTATTCCCAAGGGAGTATAATGCTCCCAAGGGAATTTACATCATGGAGAACGTTTTTCATGCAAAAAAAAGATAACATTGAAATTATTTATTGACATTTAGATTAAATGTTACATTTGTACAATTTTCAAAATTAATATTAGAAGGAATATTACTTTCGCTTACATTTACAGTTTTTGTGATTGCGCTAGTAGTGGTACCTACTATAACCTGATTAGCAATTTTAGTATTATTTTCAATGGAGTTCTCGACATAACCCTCAGCGACTGTCGTTGATTTCCAACCAGCATGACGCTTTATTGTCGTAATATCCACACCAGCATCTGCCAGTAATGTCGCTGAAGATCTTCGTAAACAGTGACCAGTATAACATGCAGCCTAAGGTAATTTTAAATACTAAGCTACTACATTCGCAATTTTTCCCATGGTATTCTTGCCAACTGGCTGCGAACTACATTTTCCTGCTTTGTAGTACAAAAAAAGGCGCTTATGCTTGATGTGGGGAGGACGAAGAGACAGGTATTTTCGAAACAATTCAAGCATATTTCCCACATCGGTAACCAGAAAGGTTCGTGGAATCTTTGTCTTAGTCTTTGGAATTTTTACAATCAAGGAAGAGCCTACATCCTCAATATCATCTACAGTTAAATTGACTAGTTCATCAGTTCGACAAGCTCCGGCAATCCCCAGAATTAATCCAACCTATAAAAAATCAAAATACTTAATAATTGAAATACCTAACAACAAAAGTAATCTTACCTTAATCATTAAGAATTCTTTGTCATCTGCACTTGATAGAAAACGGTCGATTTCACCCTTTGTCAATATTTTCCATTTTTTCGCTTGATATCCGTCACCGGTTCTTTTCAAAAATGCGATCAGCTTGGGGAATTTGTTTATATCTATGTTGTCGTAAATTATCAAGCATGACTTAACCATAGAATATTACGCCCATAATGTGGAAGACTTGTAATTCTTTGCATTTTCACTGAAATATGCCAACAAAACATTCTCGCTGTATACTTGAACATTTTTCTCGGCGCACCACTTTTTGAACCGATTGTAGGCTATATCGTATAAAGATCTTGACTAGGCAGCAAATTGGTTATTGCAATATTTGCAGCCTCCACAATCTCTTCCGACTCACAATTATTCATTGTGCACTAAACAAACTTTAAACTAAACCAAACTAGCGCCTTAATTTGACAATTCTTTTTGTTTGTTTATTTTGTAGTTATGACAATAACTCAACGACTACTAAATAAATGCTCAAATCCGAATACAATAATTCTGGTGCTACTTACTTCATAATGACAAAATATGTGTTTTTAAGTTAATGAGACCGTGGAAAAAATAGTATATACCATTCGGGAGAGATGCTATTTTGTCCTCGGTGCATTGCACCTCTGCTATTTCTCTCCCTTATAGTATAATGTACTATTATTTTGAACTCTTTAAAGGTTGCAACGATTAAAGATGTCGCTGGTGCTTCTCGATGCAATGAATTAACCTTTTTTTATATCACTCACGTGCAAGACAAAGACAGCTACGTATACGTACTCATTCCGGATACGAAAACAAATATTTCAAGAAGTTTCACGATCTTGGCAGAAGTTTTTTCAGTTTCAGTCAATGTTGTAGAAATGTGTTGAAAATACATCAATCTGAGACCTAAAAATGCCGGTGGCCGATTTTCGTTGCGATATGTGGCTGGAAAATGTACCACACAATATGTAAGCAGCAACACAATCTCAAAAGTGACAGCATTTCTTGAGCTTCCTGATTCAGAAAGTTTTACCGGTCATGGAATGAGGCGTTCTTCGGCAACATTACTGTTCAATGCTGGGGACCATATTACCAGTGTGAAGCGTCATGGTGTTTGGAAATCGACTATAGTAGCGGAAAGTTATATTGAAGATTCACTGTCCAGCAAGATGCAGCAATTGCTGAAAAATCCAAGTCCTACCTGGTAAAGGTGTGGGCACCTCCAATCCTTCAGAAACTCCTAATCGACTGAATTTAAATAATCTCGAAGATCGTTCTTGAGATAAATGTTAATAATAATAATTCTAAACAAAATGCTATAATATCGAAGCGTGGTATTATGAATTCGAATCCACTAGTGTGTTAAAAGGCCTTTAATCCATTTAAAAGAGACGTATTAAATAAACCTTCTTGGTATAGTGGTCGTAGATAAAAAATTAACTTTGTGGTTACGTAGCTTCGTTATACTGACTATTAGAAAAAAGAATGTTACATGAATTTGACACATTTTTTCCAGTAGTATCACCTCCTGGCCGTTTATATTTAACCATTAACTTATAAAATAATAAGAAATAATCCCACTCTAGTTTTAATTTTAATTAAGCGTTCATTCTACGTATAGGCAGCTTGTTTACATTATTTTGACAATTATTTTGGCGTCACACACACCTTTTTCATGCTTTCACACCTAACCATTTAGTCCCATTATATTTTTTGTCTTCTTTGTCCTTGAAATCGTGACCCTACCCATGGGTATTTATATTTTTTCTAAATTCATTCGAACATATTCAAAATATAATTCAATAACCGTAACAGTGTTTAAGTTGATAAACAATTAATATCAATTAAATAATGCTAAAGACATAATGATTATTAATTAATGAATAACTTCCCACGAAATAGTTCAGGTCCAATTTCAGATAGTAATTATTTTTTTCCTATTTCGTCGAATGCTATTAACGATAGCAAAAAAACGGAATATTAAATAAACGATAAAAAAACTATTCGCTCTAGATTTAAGTAATTAATTGCTAACGATTTACCGTTGCACTTAATTTTTTCGAGTCATTACCGCCAATCAGTTGGAAACATGTTTAAAGTTTACATAAAGGAAGCTCGATTGGTCTAAAATTAGAAAAAACGTTCTATCCGCTCTCTTAAAAATAGCGCATTTGCCCAAATGGGTACGTTGAACTTTTCGCGAAGAAATCGTACGGGCCAAAGTTTCACATGTATGTGTAGATAAGAGGAATTCGAGGAGCGCTGTGTAATTCTAAACATACTTTCTACTACATGGTAGCCAACGATTTTAATTTGCTTATTATTGCTGGGCGATTGGTTGAGTGACGGTTATTGTAATTTGCTTGTAGGCGGTTTAAAATTAATGATGTCAATAAGTAATTCAAGGAGAGGTGTTAAATGTAGGAAAATGGTGCACCTCATTATTTAATTTCAATGTTTAAAATTTCCGGCAATTATCTGGCAAGTAGTAGCAGTTTAATTACCATAAAGGTACAACTTTATTAAACATGTACCTCTAGTTTTTCTTTAGTTTAATTGGGTATTTTGCCACACATCTGAAAAAATTAATTGAATAAATCTTTGCGGCAAAAGGATCAGTTAAAGACGCCGTATTCTCGAAATAGTGTTTTCTACAAATACAAATACTTTTAGACATTTAATAATATAGAGCTTAGCAAATAACAGGAATGTTATCTCATGCCACCTGCGTAGACAGAAAGCGGTCTAACCAATACATTTTTAGGTATAGAAATCTTTTAAAATACGTATTTCTTTAAATTTCACTGTAGATGTAGATTTTGTTGTAACGTAAAGCTACATAGTTCTGCATATAAGATTCTTCACTTTTGTGTATGTATGTGAGAATAATGGTTAAAATGTGGGGTTAGAATAGCAAAATAATGTGTGTCTTATAAACGATTTTTTATTACTTTATTCGTGGAGAATTTAAATAGTCAAAAAGCATAAAGAAAACATCAAGAATTTTAATTTTGATATTAGTTCTGTTCTACGTATCTATATATCGAGATTTTCGTACCTAAAAAACACCACAAATTTGATCATTTTACAGCGAGAAATACGGGCTTCATGGTTATTTTTGAAACTAAGTTTGCCTATGCAATTGCCCGCATTTTTTGACATTTCGAAAAACTCTTCTTTTCGTTCTCAAACATTGTAAATGTATTAAGTCAAGTTTGACAGTTTAAAATTTGTACGCGATGTAGAACTAACTACATCTATCGGTTAATGCCCCGACCAGTACTGATGGTCCCTTCTGTCGGGTTAGACAGACTAAAACAGCTAGGATTATTCGTCAGATACCTCACCTATGGCATACTGATGAGAACTAATCAGCTCGAAACCGGCATATGTCTGGTGGGCTACTGACGAATGACTTTAGTTGTTCATATAGGTTTTCCAGGTGTAATTCAATGCTGGTCGAGGCATTAGCCCGCAGAGTAGTTGGTTCCCGGAATTCCGTGTTTGCAGTTTAAAATTTGTTTATCTGTTTGTTTCAATCTACATTCCATTTTTTGATGTTTATTTTAGTAAGTTAAAACCTTCCTATTTTCGTATGCGATTAGTAAACCATGTTTGAAGTGATACTGGTTTGATATCTGGCACGTGTTTACAGTAAGCTGTGCCAAATTATTGCGGAGAACTACATTCTCATCTCGCAGCGCGTACATATTGTTAAAACGTATTATGAAGATGCTTTAACTGTTGGTAAAAGATATCAGGCAATATTTGTGGCCCAGGCAGGATAGTATGAAGCTTAAAGACTTTGGTTTAGACAAGACGGTATTACGTACCATATTGCGCATGAAACTATTCCTTTGTTAAGGCAAAGCTTTGGAGTGTTTATAATTTAGCATAGTGGCGATATTAGCTAACCATCAAGTCCTTGCTATTTGACATTTGGTATTTTATGGGGTTATCTGCAAACCAGAGTATATGTCAATACATCTCAAATAACTGCAGATGAAATAAACGAAATTAAGGGTTACTGAGGTTTTTTTTTGATAATTAGCAGGAATACGGAAATGTGGTGTAGGAGTATTATTTTGGATGAAGAATTTTCCAGCCGGATGCCATGTTGTTGCCATGTTGTCTTTTATGATGTAATTATTTGTAGGTATTTATGTAATTTTTTAGGTGAAAGTGTATTTTAAGACAAGATTATTTTAACTTTATATATATATGGGGAATTCCTAGTATACTCGCAATCTTTCAGATTCAGATATAATGTTTCGGTTCGGGATATCTTGAACTACTTGGGGGATCGTGTGCGACCTCTAAAAGAAGGTGTGGCACATAATTTTGTCTGGGGTAGAACGCGAGAAGTGAATGTTGTCAAAAACCTGTCTTTTAGCGTCTGCTTTAGTTCAGCCACCCCATGAAATATACATTTTTATTAAATGGAGAAAATTTGCAGTGTAATCTGTAATACAGATTTAATAACATCCTTAATAAATTCACAACATAATACTGTTATAATTACCTGACATAAAATCCTCTATAAGGAAAAGTTTACTACATATTTTCATGTATTTAGTTATCGGTTTTCCGATTCTCTATTAAATTTTTCACAGCTTACAAAGTTTCCAGAAACATACCCAAAATTGCAGAAAAAATGATCAGAAATACTAACTTATCCAATCTGTTTCAAACCAGAAATTAAAGAGAACTAGTTGATTCTCTATAATCTTAAGTTCAGAAAAAGATTAATTGTCTTATTTACCACATAAATCGTCACTTTTTATACACAAACACACTCTCCACGTAAAATTTCTTTAATTGCGATTTATGAAGTGAACATTTGTCATTTGAATTTGTGTTAACTTTCCGCATGTATAATACCCCAAACCAGAATAGAAATCGGCTACGTGAGGTTGCTGTTCTCAGCGAAAGTAGTTTATTATGTCATACGGGTTTTGAAACAGGCGATAGTATGTTTGTCCAAAAAGCTAAAGGTCAACAGGTACTTCTTTTAAATTTGCTAATTAACATTAAAAATCGCTTAGAACCGTACAAATTCCTTCGAATTTTACTGTTAGAATCCATTAAAAGGAAATATGCGCATGCAATCATCTAGGTGTTTAAATTAGTAACGCTATTTCGATAAAAAAAAATAATTAGCAATTCCAAGGGCCGTATAATTTATCAATAGTAGATCATATATTCGTAGACAGTAATTAATTTACCGTTACTATGAATTAATATCAACTTTACGCTGTAATGAACCGGCTTGAAAAGTTGTATATATCGGAGTTAAAAAGTAATGGGTACCAAAAACATAAAATAAATTAAAAAGTTAAGGCCAGTGTTTTGTGGCCACACAATAGCACTTTTGATAATCCGCCCACACTGATAAAAATTATAGTAAATTTACACATTGTACTGTACTATAAAAACAGGTAAATACAATAAATAGAATTACATGTTTTATGCCAAATGACATAGTTAGTAAAGTTAGTAAAACCACAGATAAATTAGCTGTATAAAAGAAAGTAGCATTCATATTATTAATAAAAAATCGCTGTAAATAATATCTACAGAAGTTCATTAGACAGTAGGGAAAAATTTGGTTTCCAATCCATAATTACTTTTCGAAATATCTACTTTTCATGGAAACCTGTTCTCTAGATTTTAAACACTTCATATTTTGAAAACATCCTTTAGAGATTCTCTAAAGCTATTCGGGTATTTTGCCATACTTCTGAAAAAATAAAGATTACTTGAATAAACCTTTATACCAAAAGAATCAATCAAGGCTAATTTTTGAAACTTACTTCTTAATATTCCTGTTAAGCCATACCCTATATTATCAGAAAGATTGCCAAGAATCGGTAACAAATTTGATATTAGAACACCTTTTCAGACAACTAATACTTTACGATCCTTTTTATCATAAACACGTCCAAAAAATGGTATACAAAATTCAAAAAATTGCATTTACAGCATACCTTGTAAACGCAATAAACAGCATGTTGCAGAAGCGTCTGGATCTATGAATGCTAGCGTTGAGGAACATAAAAATTATACAAAAAGGCGGGAATTTGAAAAATCAAAAATTTACGAACACGCTTGGGAAATGGGGTTTGGCAAACATTTTAGAGAAGGAGGTTAATGCAACAAAAAGAAAATTAAAAGAGACCGCGATTATTTTGTTGAACGGAGATCAAACTGTTCAGTAAACATTGATCATTGTTGGTTACAGCTGTATCAAGAAGTAAGTAACAATAAAAAAAATCATATAACATTTCTATGGAAACAGATAAACAAATTTTAAACTGTCAAACTTGACTTACGTTTAAAACATTTGCAATTTTTGAAAATGAAAAGCGAGTTTTCAGAAATGTCAAAAAATACGTGATGTGATTTTTGTTATTTTTTATTTCTCTGCTTTTTTAGTGTGAGGTTTTTTGATTAAACAAAGTTAGTTTAAAAAATAACTCTTGACTGAACCTTTTGGCATAAGGGTTTATTCAATTAATCTTTATTTTTTCATAAGTGTGACAAAGTACTCAATTAAACTAAAATTTTCATAAAAATCTAAAAACTATTAGCTAAAATTTGAATAGAGAATAATTTATCTCAACATATCTTCAAAATAATTAAAATAATAAGAACATGAACAATATTTTGTCACATGAAATTTTAGATCATTTCCAGTATTCACCTGGATAATCATTTATTGAATATTCAAGAGCTACGGCAAGGTTAGTTGTCAATCGCTTCATTAGATTCACATTATGGCATTCGGTGTCTGTTTACAAACTGTGAGTAGTACCAAACAGAATCATTTATAATTAATTCTTCATTAATTATTCATTAACAACTGAAACCTTTTACCCACTGCTTCAAACAGTAATAAAAAAGTTCAGTTATAATCAAATTGAGTAATTATTATAAAAATTGCAATTAACAATGTTCGACTACCTTAGCTTGTAGCCATTAGATTTAATGTTGATCTGGAAGAGAATGGTACCCGGTAATACTAACAACATAGAGAAATTCTAAATTTTAGAGTAAAGCAATAGAATTACCTGGAATTTGGAAAGATTCATCCGTAAAAGCTTAACAGTTTGTTTCTTCTGAAAAAGGGAGCATGTCTCTCGAACGATCTACATCGATTAGTGTTGACAATCTTGCTTTTTCTTGGTCTTGAGAAGAGAAGACTTGACAGCTTGACCTACAAGACAAGACAAGATTTGAAACAAGTCTGGCAAGACAAGATAAGAAATATTGCTGCGGTAGGAATTCTTGCATACACAGGCTATTACAGAATGATGTTAAGAAAATCTCGGGGCAGGCCCTATGTTTAAAAATAAGAAAAAAAAGTCTATATCAACATGGGTCTGGAAATGCCTCGTTCGAGATACACGTTGTATACAATTTTCTGTCTTAAATAAAGGACTACTTTCACGTGTATAAATTTCTCCTGTAATATATTAACATCAGTGGCGTTCGTGCCGTTAAATACATAATTTTACCAAAAAATTCTACGCCACAGATTTATGGACAAATTGGTATCGCTCTCTTAAAGCCAAGTTAATTCTGCTTAAAAAGTGTATTTTGAACTTTCTCACTTCGCAGCACTTTAGTTTCAGAAAGCTGTTAAGCTGAATAATTACAGCATTTGTTTTATAAATGCTATATCAAAAGATTTTAGCGCGACAATAAACCAAAACTGCTTCTTATAGGTAGTTAACAAGAGCAAACGATTTGCTACAAAATATGATGCTCTTATGTTTCTCTTTTTCATAACATTAAAGTATTTTAAATGCTTCTCAAGTGACCAACTTGTATTATTATTTTAGCGCCATGTTTAATCACTGAATTCCAATTGCTTTTCAGTTTTTTCAGGAAAATAACTTCCGTTGCTGAAAATAAGAGTTTTTATTATAAGAATTCAAACTGGAAATATTTTTTTGCAGCAAATATGCATGTATCTAAATTTTCAATTTTTTTGTGAACGAAAATAGTATCTTTATTTTTTAGTACTAGGGTACTATGCAGGCGCGTTATGACTTTTCGACCTACTTTATTCATTTAGCACAGTAAAATTTTATTCGTACCTGAAATTCAACTTTGAATTAGATATTTTTGAGTTTATAAGTATAACATCGTATACCTAATATAAAGATACTTATAATAGACATATGTCGTAAAATTTAAAAGAAAGTCGAATATTAGCTTTATAGTTATGATGGGCTTGTAAATAAAGCAGAATAATTGTATAACGTTTTTATAAGACATTATCATGACATGCTTTATTGGGATCGTATAGTTTGTTGTATCAATGCTGTAAGCTCATTGCTAAAACATAACTTGTTTCTATATAGAACTCTTAAAACACAATTATATAATTTTTATACAGCAACTATGTTTTATAAAAATGTGCCTATTTCACGCTATTAGCTGCTGTGTTGATGCCAATAAGATTATCTTGTGTTCCTTGGGCATGCAACAAAAAAAACACTCGAATATAGCTGTGTGACACATATCCATATCACATTTATATGAAACAACATTCAAATCAATGGAAAATTTACACGAGCCTCTCATGCCTAAATCAAACAAATTCTCGCATAAAATTAATTTTTATTGCGCGAGGTTTAACATGTTTCCTCGATTATTTGCATTGTTTATTGGATACAGCATCGTATTCTTAATGGCATCCACACATGTCGGCCCAACAAAATAATTTTCGGCTCACCTTGACCCTCCCAATCTTAATCTATTCCCGACTGTGTGCCTGCCTTCAGTCGAAAAGGATAATTTCCGATGCAACACGCAACTTCGGACACAACAAAGCTCGCACCAAGGCGTCCCATGTTGGAAATCCGTTCACGTCTCTCGATGTGCTTTGATCGGGGTAACCGCCAACAAAGGTTTAAGTTTTAAACTCCTTCGGGGAAACAATAAGTCTTCATTAATATATTATTTTCCTGAATAAGCGGATAGTTGCGGAGTGTTGTGAGTAGAAAGCCAAACGGATTGTGTAAGAGGGCCTAAACAAGCGTTCACATAAACAAGCATTTATTTAGATGTATTATGACGGTTGTGATTTTCAAAATTTAATAATGGAAACATATTTTTTCTACAAGCGAGCGTATTTAACGTCTTTATCCAACGCATTTTAGTTCGGGAAGTGTCATTTTCCAGTACACATACTTGAGTACAATTTTGAAGAAAATTTAGATAGGTGGTGACAAAATATGAAAGTATCAGGTTGTTTGTAGATAAAGTTAGAAAATTTGTTCCATATTATCCACCAATTTGCATTAAAAATAATATATAAAAGACCCTCGTATACATTAACGTATATGTTGTTGTAGTAATTGAAAATAACATTTGGTTCTGGTTGTTTATTTGACGTTGCTCGACATATCTACAGTAAATTTCGATTTGTGCTTTAAATTTTATGAAATCGAGAATGAATTCATCAGATGAAGAACTTCCTGAAGAAATTTTAGCAGCAGCTAATGAAGCAAGTTTGAATTTGTTACCCGTGAAGTCAAAAGAAAGATATAAGAAGCAATACTCCCATTTTATTGATTGGTGTAATACTAAAAAGGTAAAAGAAATATTTTTAGCATATTTTTTGGAAATGTCCAACTTCTGGAAAACACGTTATAGTGCAGATATTCAATGATAAAAAGTATTTGTAAAATTAAACAAGATTGAGATATTGTTAAATTTCATAAAATAACTGCCTTTATAAAAAGACAGAATGTTGGATTTCGTCCGAAAAAAAACAAAATTTTGTAGTCAAGAAGACGTAAAAAAATCTATGAGTGTGAGGCACCCAATTAAATCTGATGATTACGTTGGTAACGATTTTTGGATTGGCTGGTGCCTGCAGACTAGAGGAAATAACGAAAATCACCATCGACGATATAGATAAAGAACATCTGATAATTGTCAATATCAAGGACTCCAAAAATCATTCCGCCAGATTCTTCGTAATATATAAAAAAATAAATAATGGATATTTTTTGATTGTATACAGCTTACGTCCAAAAGGAACTCCATATCGCCGATTATTTATAGATACAGTACAAACATGAAAAATGTACTGTCCAACCTATAGGCATCAATTCAATAGGAAAAATACCGTCCGAAATTACAGTCTATTTACGTCTTCAAAATCCGGAACCTATACACGGGTCACAGTTTTCGGCGGTCCTCGGCCACTTTTCTTGCCGATTGTGGAGAAGGTATCACAAATATTAAACGTTTAAGAGGGTGAAAATCCACTTCTGTTGCTAAGGGGTACTTTGAATATTATACAAATCGGAAAAAATGTCCAACAAAATTCTTCATTTGAACACTCCATCATTTTCAAATTGCAAATTACAGCTGTTAATGTCTTACTCAGATCTACCATCAATAATCAAGAGCCACAATTTAACGTCTGTTTCTGAACAAACTTCTTCTATTTGTTCCCTGTGTTGGAACGACGGTCTTCCAAGAAGCAGCTAATTTCAGCCCACTTGCTGACTTCTGCAATTAACTTACAAAACGCGTCTAACTGTACGTTTACAATTAATATCATTAATAATAAGTAAGAAGAAAATACTTATCTTATTCCAATGTATTTGTATTCACTCATACGTTTAACAAAGGTACAGTGCAGTTACCCAAAATGATAATTTATGTGCTAAAGAAGAAGAAGCGTTTCCAGAGGCAATATTAGAAGCTGTTGAGTCTGAATTAGTATGCAATAGTATGCAATGCTTAAGTAACGAAAAATGAATGAGAAATTTCAAAGTATTTTTAGTCAATTTTGCCAACCTCAGCAAGGTTCTTAAAGCCAACATCCTATGGTCATTTTACTCCACGATAAAAAAATAAAAAGCAAAATATACACATCAGTAAATTCCATAACGTGGCAGGTTTCTCAAAATAGAAAAATATTGGATATCGGGCACAAAAAACTGAAGTATTTAGGTACAAAAAATATATCCAAAGTTATGATAATAGTACCAGATGAAACGTATCTCATGATAAAATTGGCTATCACTTTTGGTTTGGCTGGAGTTTGTCGTCGGGCAGAATTTACACACCTCATAATAGTTAAACGCTGTAAAGTATTTGTTCCGTTAATATTAACAACAATAAAATAGATTAAGGGGTTGTTTTTATTAATTTCAAATTACGAGTACATAATTATTATAAGTTTAATATTCACATATTGGTTACCTACAACTTCATTTTTCTTCTTTGATTCTTTATTCGCATTCGTAGAAAAAATATTGTTCCTAACTCGTGCGAAAAGTGACTTTCCCGTATTTATTTGGAAAATAACTATTTGTTGCGTTCAAATATAAAGCGTAACATAAAGTCACTTATTTCTTATTTTCTGAATACCCTGTATTCATGGCAATAAACAAATTTTCTCAAAACAATTAAAAATATAAATGGATGTAATTTATCGGACAGTAATTCGCTAATTAAAGAACAACAATAATTTGAACTAAAAAAAATAACGCCTGGCCTAGATTTTAAATAAACATCATTTTTATAACTAGCACAATAATGAATGAAATACGAAAGCCTCAAACACCTTTTATTTTCAAAGAAAACCCATTTTATCAACTTACTTAAATACTTTTGTTATGTATGTTATGGTTTTGCAGCACTTTCTATAAATGCTCAAGTTTTTCCACTGAACCACATTAATAACAATGGAGTAGATCATGATAAAACTAGTAGAATTGTGGATCACCCTGTGCTGTAAGTTGTTGAAATCGAGGACAGGTCAGTTCATATCTCGATCATGTGACAATGAAAAATTATTTGGTTATGACGCAACACGGAAAGGAGTGTTGATAGGTAGTGAAACATGATAGGCATTAGAGAAGGAAAATGAAAAATTAAATGTAAGCCAGAAACCAGTTGAAAATGAGAAGCCAGAAATACGTCAACTTTTCGGCATAAGCGTTAACTGCGTATGCCAAAATTGAAATATATTACACTGAAAGAAATACTGAATAGTTAGTACGAGGTGTTCCGGGAATTTGGTTATAACTCGGAAACTGGCAACATTGCATCGCTCGTCTACGTTTTTCTAGAGAGGGGGGACCTTCCTTTTAGTTTCAGTCCAAGGTTGAAGTCGATAGCATGTTTGATTTGTGTTTTATGTGTTTTTTGAGAGTAACTTTTTTTAGTGGCGTCGTGAAAATGATGACTCAAATTTTTCCTGGATATTTGAGTGTGACCCCAAGACCCATAAACAAAGTCAGCTGTGGGTGGAAAAGGGTGGAGAGCGGCCAACGAAAGCGAGGATGTCCAAGTCACGAATGAAGCAATATTGACCATTTTTTTCGATATCCACGGCATCATTCATCGTGAATATGTTCCTGCCGGCCAGACAATGACTGGACAGTTCTATGTTGGCGTCCTGGAATAGCTGCGGGCCCGCGTTTTCCGTGTGCGACCCAAACTCGCCAAGAACGGCTGGTACTTGCACCACGACAACGCGCCACCCTACAGCCCCGATATTGCCCCCTGCGATTTTTTTTATTCCCCAAGATGAAGTCGCACTGCAAGGGAACTCATCATAGCGGCGTATATGAGGTCAAAGAAGCTGTAACCGTGGTGCTGAACGGGTTAACTGAACGGATTACCAACGGTGCTTCCAATCGTGGGAGCAACGTTGGAATCGTTGTGTAGAGTTAGAGGGAGACTACTGTGAAGGTCGATAATAAAATTTTGGCAAAATTTAATTTGTTTGTTTTTTTTTTCATTGACAAATTCCCGGAACTTAATTGCCACACCTCGTATAAGTTTTTGCTTACAATTGTTGTGTAAATGCAATAGTAACTGGGTTGTCGTAAATTTTAATTTAATTGTAAAATAGTGGATATAGTGCAAAATAACAAAATTTATAGATTGTACTAATACAACAGTTTTAGTCATCATTACCAAAAGTACAGATACAGTCGTTGTATTATTTACTGCAAATTGTATTAAAGTAGTTTTTGTGAGACTACCAAGTCCAGCATGGAGAAAGCCAGTAGTCGCTAGATGTAGGCACTTATATCTCGCGTATTCTTGACCTTCCGTTGGATATGACAAAGATCAGATGTAGCAAATAATTTTAACTACCATTGCCATTTTTTAAATTCGATGAAAATTATTAAAGCCGGCACTTCGTACGCAGATTTTAGGTTCGGACTTGGCGAAGCCTTAATATTTAAATATACTCTATTTATATTAAAAACAAATTTAATCTTATTCATACCAGCTAATCGACAGAAACATCCCATCTATTTACCTGAAGGGGCTTGATTCTCCAGTTTAGTGGAACACATTCCCTCAGAAAGCGACGTAAATTCTCATGAGAAAATTCAAATCTAATTCTAGTATTCTTGACCATTCTCATTTCCGTATTTTCCATAAAAAGTTATAAGGACCTAGCGCTGAACGTGTGAAGAAAAAATTGATACCGTTCTGCGAAACAATCTGAGATTTCTTGACTTTATGCCGTATACAGAGTGTTCCAGAATGATGGTCAAATATTTTACCAGTGTATTCCACAAGCGATTTTAGGGGGGGATCTTCATATGAAATTTTTCAATTTGGGTCCTTTCTGCTGAGATATTCGAGTCTCAAAATGGCGAAAAAAAATGTTTTTTTTATTTTTCCTTAAAAACGGTTACACTTAGAAATTTCAATTTTGGTACACAATATCAACTAGTTAAAAGCTATTTTGTGGTGGTATCTATTCCTTGGCTCATGTTTCTGGAAAGCGGGAATAAACAGCCTCTAGATTTGTTTCTTTCAGAACTTTTTTCTGCAATACCCGATTTCAACAAAACTTTTTTTTAAATACTACACCTAATTTGACTACTTTTTTCCCTCTTGTAATTTTGTCATACAACCAACAGTTTGCGCGGGAAAAAATAAAAATACTTTTCCTTACTCTAAACATCTTATCGTCACCGGTTAGGTACTGATAACCGCAGTAGGCTGTTGCTATGTTGATGTTTCTCTGTTGTCTTGTCAAACAAATTGCTATTAGGTCTATAATTGACAGTTTTTGCAAATATTTCTAAACAAAGGTATTCCTATAACTGTTGCCAATCCTGCCGTATGCATATTCCATCAATTTATTCGCTAATATTTGTACGGAAGTCAGTTGTTTACAAATATTTGCAAAAACTGTCAAGACTGATTTATTTCATAAGACAACAGAGAAACATCATCATAGCAACCGCCTACTGCGGTTATCAGTAACCGGCGACGAATAGATGTTTAGAGTAAGGAAAATTATTTTTATTGAGTTCCGCGCAAACTGTTGGTTGTAGGAAAAAATTGCAAGAGGGAAAAAAGTAGTAGAATTAGGTGAAGTATTTAAGAAAAAAGTTTTGTTGAAATCGGCCATTGCAGGAAAAAGTTCTGAAAGAAATAAATCTAGGGGTTGCTTATTTCCGCCCTCCAGAAACATAAACTAAGGAATATACACCACCACAAAATAGCTTTTGATTAGCTGATAATGTGTACCAAAATTGAAACATCTAAGTGCAACCGTTTTTAAGGAAAAATAAAAAAACTATTTTTTTCCGCCATATTGAGACTCAAATATCTCAACAGGGAGGACCCAAATTGAAAAATTTTATATGAAGATCCCCCCTGAAATGGCTTGTGGAACACACTGGTAAAATATTTGACCATCATTCTGGAACACCCTGTATAGCTCTTTTTTATGAAAAGAAGAAAAGAAGTAGATTTTTCTGAACCCATTCTAAATGTGCCATCTATAAAAAATTTAATATACTTTAAATATACCCCAGGGACTTCTGTGGACGTTAGATCTGAAACGGATTTTAGCAATAAACGTCACAGCCTAATACATGAACATTTACAGCAGTTGCTGGTTATTCAATTTTATTCCAGTGCTACAAGTGAATATGTCACAAAAAAGTAGGAACAACGACCTATTTTATTTGTGATATTATACGGGGTGATATATTTTTTATGTCAAATAATGATCGATGAGACACATACCTCCGCCACTGGTAAGTTTCTAAAGTTGGTAATTTCTTGTTGCATGCCTACTGTCATTCTAAATATGCACACCGAATTTGGTTAAGTTATCTCAAGCGGTTTATAAATGAAAAATTAAAAACTGACTTTTTATTTTCGACACGTTGTAGCTGGATAATGACTAATCGAAGATTTTTTTTATATAACAAAAAAATCCTAATATTTGCTACAAGATACGTTCATGGATTTTTTACCTCTATTTAAAAAATTCGCTCGTGTCTTCAGCATGCTTAGTGTGGCAATAAACGAAAAATTCACTAGAGGAGGCAGAAAAGATCGTATTATGGCTTCTTTTCCCCTGCGGAATGTAGATGCACGAACTCGATGGTATGTGACGGCGGACCTTGGCGGAAGCGTTGACTCGCCTGGGTCCAAGGACAACCGCAAAGGGTCCTGTCATGGTCGGTCGACACGGCGAATGCAGAAGAAGAGCGCCAACCGTGACGTGACTGTACTTCTTCCAGTGCACTCCGAAATGGATTGTCTTAGTCTAAAATTTCCCATCGCGTTAGGCCAATGCAGTTTTTTGAGTTCTCCTATTGGTGGAACGAATCGAGAAGCCTATCCTAATTGACGATCAACTGCGTACCGGAAGATTTTATCTCCTAATATTGTAAAAATACTTGCAAACTTCTATCAGACCTTTTTACATACAAAAAAAATATGTTCCAGTATTTAAGCAATTTAAAAAAAAACAAATATAACCTACGCTTAGTTTAAGGACGCCGTATTCTGGAAATAGTGTTTTTTACAAATACAAGTAATTTTAGACATTAAAGAACTGAATAATATACAGTTTAGCAAATATCAGGAATGTTATCTCATCCCATATGCGAATATTCAAAGATACCGAAGTAAAATAAATATATAAGAGCTGAAAGCGGTTTAACCAACAAATTTTTAGGTAAAGAAATCTTTCAAAATAAATATTTTTTTAAATTCAACTATAGATGTAAACATTATTATAACATAAGCTTACATAGTCTGCATATTCGATTGTCCACTTTTGTTTATAAGTATGTAAAAATAATTCTTAAAATATGGGGTTAAAATAGCAAAATAATGGTGTTCATACAAATGCATTTTAAAAGTTATTATATTATTTGAAGAGAATTTAAATAGTAAAAGTGGATAAACAAAACACCAATAATTTTAATTTTGATATTACTTTTGCTCTACGTATTTTATTTTAAAAAAAGTTGAAAAAGCAATCTTGAAAACGTGGAAATGTATATCATGGTGAATTTTCGAGGGAATGAACTTTTTGGTAATAGTTAATTTTCTTTATTAAATCGAAACATTTTAAAACACTTCGAGCACAGTAGTTCGTATTGATTAAACAATTAACGTTTATGTGACAACAATAATAAATCAGCATGACTAACATGGTATCATTAGATATATGGGACGAGGCCTATATTGCAACATTAACAAGAAATATTCCAACAATTATAGATACACAAATTATCGTAACAGCACTTTTTTTTGTCGATTTCCCTAGGGCAACTCACGCTTCACAAATAAATTAATGCACTCTGGATACAGACCTACTACCATTTATAGGGGTAGTTTTATATCTATCATTGCAAAATCGGTATTACTTTTTAATTAAAGTACAATTTACCCCTTGGTGGTTCTCACAATAAAACTCTGGCATAATGACAAATCGCTACTGTGTAAAAAAACTACCAGCATTCCCCGAAAAAAAATCGGGGATCATTGTGGCCCAATCAAGAGCAAAAAGTACGGAATCTCATGATATCAAATTGCATTAGATTTGCCCAATTGCCGGGACAACATATGGAGGATCCGGTCGACGGATGCGTCATTCCCTAAACAACTTTCAAGTTCCATTTACAGACCCGTATGATGTTAAATGGTCTATAAATTAGCGTTGCTCATTACGTTAATGCGCAGACAATTACCGGTATCGCCACAGAATTCCTCCAGGGCACAGACTATTAATCACGTTGTGCTTATGGGATTACCAATTCAATGGCTATGCAAATCTTCAATTAAGCTAGTTACGAACGGTGAGCTATAATATCCCAAGTAACCCAACATATTTTATAGCGGTGGTTAAGAATGCTTCTGTAACAAATTTTTGGAGAGTTAAAGTTGCAAGGTTTATGGCCGGTTTCTCAACATTTGGCGCTATCCATTCGATAACTATCGAGTACATAAATTTATCAGACCGATAACTTTATATTGGTTTCTGAACGCATGCCTTCCAAATTTTGTTGAATACATAACAGATGAATGGATATCTTAATATCTGCAATAATCATAGAGGGAGCTAGCAAATGCACAACTGTTTGCAGATGCCATTTATGGAAGTAAGACACTTTCAAGAAATAATTGTAGATGGCGCCACTATCGGCTATCTAAGGATATCACATCATATTAACTAAATAAAATATATATAAACCTGCTGCATAAAAACCAAGTTATTAAAACCTTTTCTAATACTGATAGTAAATTTGTTCTAGTACTAGAGACTTGAATACTATCTCCTATTAAATCTATCAGTAAATTTACAGTTTCTTTCGTTAAGGTCGCCGTATTTCTCGCCGTAAAATGATCAAATTTGTGGTTTTTTAGGTACTGAAATTTTTAAAAATAAAACGCGTAGAACAAAAGTAATATCAAAAATAAAATTACTGATGTTTTGTTTATACACTTTTACTATTTAAACTCTCTTCAAATAATATAATAACGTTTAAAATGCATTTGTATGACACACATTATTTCGCTATTCTAACTCCACATTTTAACAATTATTTTCACATACTTATAAACAAAAGTGAACAATGTTATATGCAGAAATATGTAAGTTTATGTTATAACAATGTTTACATCTATAGCTGAATTTAAAAAAAAATACGTATTTTGAAAGTTTTCAGTACCTAAAAATTTGCTGGATAAATCGCTTTCTGACGTTATATATTGATTTTACTTCGGTATCTTTGAATATTCGCCAGTGGCATGAGATAACATTGTTGTTATTTGCTAGTCTATATTATTCAGTTCTTAAATGTCTAAAATTACTTGTATTTGTAGAAAACACTATTTCAAGAATACGGCGCCCGTAAACCTCTCTCGAAATTCTGTCGCTGTATTTTTCATACTGGTTTTCTCTTTCACGATAACGTCTTGGCTGTTCAAGATATCTGACTATATTTAAATATTCTTGATCTGAAGAGGCAGACGAATCAGAATTTTCCATTGCACAAAGTAATCGTCACGAAAATATCAAAAAAAGTTGGGTTAAACCTTACAATAAAGATGTAAACAAGCAACAGCTAAATCGCTGCGCGCGTGCGTTAATGTTTATTGGGCAGATATCTTGCCATTTTTCTTTGGATATCTGTTCGATAACTTATGCAATAGATAAGTATTATCGAATGGTTCAGAAACCGAATTCATGGGATATCTCCAGTTTATGGAAACGATAAGTTTATTTAATAGATATCTACTAGTTGAGAAACCGGCCATTAGTTACATAAACATCTTATTGGCATCAACACAGCAGCTAATAGCGTGAAATAGGCACATTTTTATAAAACACGGTTGCTATATAAAATAGTTATTTATGCAACAAGTACAAAAAAAAGTGTTTATTGCACGCGACGTGAAATTGTCCAACGAGGCCGTCAGGCCGAGTAGGACAACACGTAGAGTGCAATAAGCACTTTTTGTACGAGTTGCATACAATATTTTTTCTACGTTCAGGCAAAAACCAAAAAATATTTTATTTAGATGACACTAAGTCTAGGAAAAATTGACGTCGATTTGAACGTTTATGTCTGTCATGATGACAAAACGTTGTAGTAAATTGACAGATGAATGCAATAAACATTTTATTGCACGAGTTCAATAAAGAACCACTTTTTCCACTAAATGTAGTTCAATAAAGTTTTGTTTTTTGCATGAACGTAGAAAAATTATATAATTGTGTTTTAAGAGTTCTATATAAAAACAAATTATATTTTAGCAATGAGCTTACAGCATTGATACAACGACCTATACGATTCCAATAAAGCATGTCATGATAATGTCTTATCAAAAAGTTATACGTATTATTTTGCTTTATTTACAAACCCATCACAGCTATAAAACATTCGACTTTCTTTAAATTTTATAACATATGTATATTTTTAAGTATCTTTATATTAGGTATACGATGTTATACTTATAAACTCAATCGCACCTGAAATTTAAAGTTGAATTTCAGGTACGAATAAAATTTTACCGTGATAAACGAATAAAGTAGGTCGAAAGGTCATAACGCGTCTGCAAACTACTAAAAAATAAAGATATCATTTTCGTTCACAAAAAAATAGAAAAAATATCCCCAGATCGAATTCTAAATTTCATATAATAAAAACTCTTATTTTTAATGAGCAACGGAAGTTATTTTCATGAAAAATTTCACGTAAAAGTTGGTGAAATTCTTGAGAATATTTTAGGCATAATTTTGGTAATCGATTAAATATGCGTCATTAAAAACAATTTAGCTTAACTCAGTGGCACTATGAAATAATTAAATAAAAAATTTTAAATTTCACTTTTGGACCCATGTACAGGGTATTTTTAAATGAAGTAGCACAAATGTGACCGCAGATTCCTTAGGTGAAAATAAATCGATTTAACCTAACATAGCAAGTCGCATAATAAAAAAGATGCAGGATGTCAAAATCAGGGGTTTTTGCGGGCGAGAAATTCATATTTGTTTCTAATTTTGACGTCACTAGTAGACGGCGTCACTTATGGCACATCATGTTTCTTTTAAATGGCATAACTTTTTTGCTGCTTAGTGTATCCATCTGACTATTGAAACAATTTATTCTCCTACCTGTTATATCTGAAAATATATACCTTGGTAGTCTTAGGAGTAACAGTTTTCGAAATAATCCTATTTGAAATATCCAGTGCACTGATTGAAAACTGTTATCGTTTCAGGTAAAGTGTCTTTTCTACTGAAAATACAACAAAATGTTACTTGAAAAAGTTATTCAGAACGGTAAATTATGGAGACGTGCAAAAAAATCGGCCTGCTTTGATAAAATCTTTGTGCTTTGTTGAAAAATGGTTTTATCAAACCCCACCGATCTTCTAAAAATTTTGCACATGTCTATAATTTACCATTCTGAACAACTTTTTCAAGTAACATTTTGCTGTATTTTCAGCAGAAAAGGCAATTCACCTGAAACCGAAACAGTTTTTACTCGGTGCACTGAGCATTTCAAATAGGATTATTTCAAAAATGGTTACTTCTACCGACTTCAGCAAGGTATATCTGTTTCAAATAAAACAGCTAGGAGAATCGATTGTTTCGATAGTCAGATGGATACACTAAGCTGCAAAAAAGTGCTGCCATTTAAGAAAAACACGGTGTGCCACAAGTAACGCCCTCTATTAGTGACGTCAAAATTAGAAACAAATTTGAATTTCCCGCCCGCAAAAACCGCTGATTTACAAATTTTATGTAAATATTTGGATATCTTAAGAAGTTATTTACAAATATCGAAAATAACATTTAAACTTTGACACCCTGTATCTTTTTCATTATGCGACTTGGGATATAGGTATGTTAGATTAAATCGATTTATTTTCACCTAATGAATCCGTGGTCTCATTTTTGCTACTTCATTTAAAAACACCCTGTATATTTACAAATAATCAATTTTTAGCTTCAAACTTTTTCAAGAGTTTTATTTTTTAAGAACAGCTGAACAGAAAAATGTTAAGAGATAAAATTGTACCAGAAAGATAACCCTTTTTAAAACGTCATGGGGACGACGCAGCCGTCTGCGATAACGATATTCATACCACACCATGCCCAAAAAAAACCGAAAATGCAACCGAGTGGAAACGGCACAAAGGCGCGCGATGTTTACGGGCGGTTGGTTGATCTGCCCCCGCTTACCTCGCCCCCCGCGAAACGTCTGGCTCGCAAGGCCAAGGGCGCGCGGCACTAGGACGGGGTGGAAGGCCTCGACAGCCCCGAATGTGGATTCTTGGCATCACAAAAAACCGCCAGACTAAACTCTCGCTCGGTGGTGGATACAAACTTGCGTCCCCTCTGGCTGAGATGCGCCAAAAGCCAATTCTTATCGGAAAAAATCATGTAAGGCGGTCTGAGATTTAAAGATTTAAATCATCAGTACATAAGGATTCGAGGGTTAATAAATTATTTATCGCATAAAATGGAGAAGTAGGATAATTCGTTTTAATTACCGACATAATTTTACAATAATTGGTGGGTGTATATATAGAAGTCATCAAATAGTTGTGTTCCACTTCAGTGTATTTTCTATGTCTATTTTGCATTATAAAATTTTGCTGTTTTTTTTTCTGTATAGTATCTATGTGTTTGTATTTTATGTACATGTATTTAAGTCATTTCAAAGTTTACAACACTTATTTGTCACACCACACACACTTGATAGCTGAAAACACGTACAAGTGGATCATTTCCACTTCAGTGAATTATCTGTCTATTTTTGCATTATGACACTATTTTTTTCTGTATGCTATATATGTACAAATTGTTAAAATAAACATTATTATTATTATTATTATTATGATATATTTGCAAGACCAAAGTTATTTTGATTTTTACGTTAATTCAAATCAATTATACAGGGTGGTTCGTAAGTAATGACCCATATATTACGATTTAATTCAACTTGCCTTAATAAAATGTTGATAATAAAAAAGATTCAGGGTGTCAAAGTTGGAATTTAAAAAGTGATTTTTTGTAATAATTACACTATCTTTTGATGTATCAACTTAAAAATTTGTTTGTTTTAGATGTGAAAAATCATAATCTGTTGTCTCTCTCAACGTATTTCCTAGAGGGCGCCACATCCATCATATTTGTGACGTAAATGTGAGCGTAATTTTTTTGGCCCTAACTTTATCACGTTTTTTATTAAAAAATCTTAAACATATATTGTTTCTGAGGAAAAAAGTATACTTGTCATTAGTCTTAAAAATGACCATTTTCGATACTAGCGTTTCAACAATCAGCTGTATAGTTCCTTGTATAATATTTTAACATTATAGTCACGAACAGTTAAATTTTAACAATTATAAGACAAAATTTATGTTAAAGTTAATAAGTATTTCTAAATGTAAGGTATTTATTCAGTTCTGGTTAAAATCAATTACTTTACAAAATCGAAAAATTTTGAGACACAATAATTTTTCATTTTCAGATGTGAGAGATGACTGTTGTCGGCAATTAAATTTCAATGGACGTGCTGAGCAACGAAAATATTTGGGAGGATTACGAATTAGATCACAACCTGATGATCAACGATTTAAAAAATCTGTTTAGTCATTTAAAGAAAAAGACGAAAAATTTGTTCACATTCGGATTATCCATAAACTAATTCAAGATTTGGAGCTGCAAGAGTCAGTATGACACCCATTTTAAAAACGTTGCTTGTTGAAAAATACTATCCATGACATATTGCTTGTCGATATACCTTCAACATATCCAATTTGCAACGGAATTTTGGAGCCTATTCCATTTTTAATAACCTTTCATATAAAATCAATTTCCAAAGGATAAAATTATATTGTTTTATTTTTACCCAAGAAATTGTCTAAGTTGGCCAAGAAATTGGAAACAATACAATTTTTTATATATATTTTTTTCAACACTAAAATTTTAGTTTAGTACATTCTAGTTTTGATCCTTATTTGTATGTAAGTTTTTTTTTATAGTTTGTCTCTTTGTTAGTTTATTATAATAGTTGGTAACTTTAACTTATTAATAAACTGAGCAATTTGTTGTAACCTCTGGAACATAAAATTCTTGATAAATTCCTTAAATAATTGTATCCTTTAGAAATACAGGGTGATTCATTAAGGATGGGCAATCTCTGAACTGGAGATACTACACACCAAAATATGGCGATTGAGCCAAATATGCCTTATCCGAATGTTGCTGGTTTAAAAAATACAGGGTGTTGAATGCTAGAATTTTATTTTGAAACATCTCAGTAACTTTGAAACCTGTCGGAGTATTAAAAAAAAATTGGCACGGCAAATAAAATTTTTTAACTAATTTTGACGTCACTAGTAGAGGGCGCCGCTTATGGCACAACATGTTTCTTTTAAATGGAAGAACTTTTTTGCTATTTAGTGTATCCATCTGTCTATTGAAACAGTCGATTCTCCTACCTGTTCTATCTAAAAAAAGGTATACCTTGTTGAAGTCGTTAGGAGTAACAGTTTTCGAAATAATCCTATTTGGAATATTCAGTGCACCGATTGAAAACTGTTATCGTTTCAGGTAAAGTGCCTTTTCTACTGAAAATACAGCAAAATTTTACTTGAAAAAGTTGTTCAGAACGGTAAATTATGGGGACGTGAAAAATTTCAAGAAGATCGGCGAGGTTTGATTTTGAAACCATTTTTCTTGAAATTTTGCACTTCCCCATAATTTATCATTCTGAACAACTTTTTCAAGTAAAATTTTGCTGTATTTTCAGTAGAAAAGGCACTTTACCTGAAACGATAACAGTTTTCAATAGGTGCACTGAATATTTCAAATAGGATTATTTCGAAAACTGTTACTCCTAACAATTTCAATAGACAGATGGATACACTAAACAGCAAAAAAGTTCTGCCATTTAAAAGAAACATGCTGTGCCATAAGTAGCGCCCTCTACTAGTGACGTCAAAATTAGTTAAAAATTCTTATTTGCCGTGCCGAAAAACATAATTGTGCCAATTTTTTTTAATACTCAAAGTTATTGAGTTATTTCAAAATAAAATTCTAGCATTGAATGCCCTGTATTTTTGAAACCAGCTACATTCGGATGAGGCATATTTGGGTCAATCGCCATATTTTGGTGTGTAGTATCTCCAGTTCAGAGACTCATTCTTAATGGATCACCCTGTATAGCTACTTTACTTCAAAAAAGCACGCCATCCCGTTAACTGTGTGTTATTGGTGACAAAATTATGACGATTTAACCCTACTTACATGTACATGAAAATGCCACCCTTAAAAAGATACAGGTCATATTTTCATGTATCACTTTGAAATTTCGAGATAAATTCAATTTGAACACCATGTACATTTTTCTAAATGTGATTCCACTTTATATTTCGTTGGCTACGGTACTTATTCTAATCCTTTTTGAAGACTTCTTACTTATAACACCTTATTTCAACCTTTTTCCCAACTTATTCGCCTTGACTGGCGATCCTAATCGCTATTAATATCAAATTTATTAAAAACAAATACAGGTCGCCAACATCTATTAGTAAATATCGATCGTTGTAGGCTTGGTTAATTTTATTCATCCACCTAATAGTACGATTCATTGTTTCGGGTATGGCACTCGCTCATTTGTTGTTGTTTATTGCTCCAATGTGTGGGTACCTCTCTGCATGAATGAAAATTATTATTGTTCCTCATTGTTTGGTTTATAAAGAAAAGTAAAAGTGTCAGGTGCAGTGAAGAATGAGATACCTGCTTGGAGACACAAATAGGGGAAGTTAGACCCTTTTTAAATTCCCGGCCTCCTAGGCAGACTGTTTATGTAGCAGATATTTTAAATTTTGAGCGTCTAGGGTTGCACAATTTCTACCTACGTCTGATTTACATATCGGTTGATAGGGAGCTCGGACAGGTTTTCAAAACAATCCGAAGAATCGGGAATTTCACATCTGTTTATATTAATATTAAAAACGCATTAGCAGAATGCGTGCTAATTATTCATTTCGACAAGACAACTTAGCCTTATCAATACCGGAAACGCCAAAGTTAAATAGATCATGTCGGAAATATGCTAGCAAAAAAGGAAGTTGTAATCCAATTTAATTTGATTAATGGTTACAGTGAAAATTTTGCATTGAATTTTAAATGAGACGTTTAAGTTAGGTACAATCGTTTGCAATAATAATGACACTGTTTAAAATGAATATTGCGATTTCTTTTGAACTGCTGACGTATTTGTAATGGAATCTACTTTTAACAATTAATTAGTTTTCTCGCTTACCAATAGAGATTTAATGAAATTTCTATTCAGAACTTCAAGAAGTTCAAAAACTGTTTTTGAGGAAGTGTCATTATTATTGCAAAAGCATGTGCATTTTAATGTCATGCAAATTGAACATTTTGACCAAAGTATTATCTTAATATACAGGGTATCCCAACGAAAATTTGACCCCCCCCTATAATTGGAAAACCGAATAATATTTCAAAATTCGCCGAGACCCGTCAATTTTTGTTCTTGGGGGGAGTTTTTTTGACAGTCAAGCCAACTCGATATGTTCATCCCCCTAATGCCTAGCAACCCCAACTTAAAAATTTCAAATGCAAGTACCCCACTTGTGGCACATCATTTTAAAGCCCTTTGAAAAGGTCTGAATTCCTATAAACTTAAGTATCTTCTACTAATAACTATTTTAGTATCTAGTTTTATTTGCTTCAGCTTTTTTATTTCATTTCTGACTTTTTTGTAAACTGATAGACACACCAATAACAATTAGGTAATGCGGTCATGTGTAGTAGATGAAAAACTTATTAGTGGTGGGCATTTGTGTAGAAATTACTACGCGTAAGTTGGTTTGTTATCTTTTCGTTTGTAACCAATAATTTTGTCAAGTCTCAACCGATTTCTAAAAACGGTACGTCACTGTATTCGCAATGAAAAGGGCTTTAAAATGATGTGCCACAAGTGGGGTAGTTGCATTTGAAATTTTTAAGTTGGGGTTGCTAGGCATTAGGGGGATGAACATATAGAGTTGGCTTGACTGTCAAAAAAGCTCCCCCCAAGAATAAAAATTGACGGGTCTAGGCGAATTTTGAAATATTATTCGGTTTTGACCGATTTTTATGACATTTTATATGTATATTCGGTAGGTCTGAGAATCGGTCGCAATCTATTTTTTATACCCCTAAATGATAAGGGTGGTCCACCCCAAACAATTTTTTTTTATTTTTGGAGAAAATTTATTATTTTTATTTTTTTATGATGTGGCATTAAAAAATACATAAAACCCTTAATTTTCATCCTTCTATCACAAGCCCCTATTTTTTAATAACTATTTTAGTAATTTAATAATTTTTAACCATGGTCGATAGCTGATCGATTATCACTAAATCAGTTATCCCCGCCAGGCATCTACCGGTGTCACTTCTCACCCAGTAAATAGCACGGAGTAAGGATGAGAATGAAGCCGGTCTCCTGTCTCTCTCACACAATAAGCCTTCTCTCACTCCCTACACAGTTTTCGACCATTATTATTGTGTATGAATCGAGCGTAATAGTAACGTTTACAATTATCATTTTACCTTCTAAGTGTAATTCTCAAGTAAATTTATTATTAATTTGCTGGGCCATAATTATTTATTTCCTATTTTATCAATAATTAATTAAATTATTAATATTAAGTGTAGTTCTCATTATTAGTTAATTAAGTGATCTACATAACCTCAAAAGTACGCAACACGTGTCACGAGCTCCCGCCAACAACGGCTATTATTTTACTATATGGCTATATTTTTGTACAGTGAACAATGCCAACAAGACGTAAAGGGGCTCATTTGGGCCGTCAAACAAGTAAAATTGCAGGCACGCGAAATAATTCAAAAAATAAATGTTTCGTGTTTTGTTATTCTTATAGGCCGTCATCGTTCACAGTGCTCCATTCCTCTTTTAGTCATATACCTCATCTCCACACACTTACAATAAGTTAGTTATTTTTTATTTAACTGCCAAAGTATTCACTAGAAATAATTCATATGGCAAAACAACGTTTGCCGGGTCACCTAGTATTTGTATATTTTTTAATGTTTTATTTCCTGTAATATTATTTTTGTGTTTTTCGTTTTACTTACTTTATTCTATTTAACTTTTATGTTTTCTATTTTGTATTTTTTGAATTAAACATGCCACATATATTTTTACAAAAAGTATATTAATTTTTTGCACAATTTATTTTTACCCTCAATGTATAACCTTGACAAAATTACACGCTTCGCCACTCGTATTTTGACCTGAAGAATCTAAGGTGGCTCGCTGGTACATGGACACCCTGGATAGTTGTGTCCGGATGTCCATGCACCATATTTAATAAATTTACCTAGCCTATTTGACTTTTCTTAACCTTTATTGTAAACTTTTTACCGATATTACTTTGTTGAAAAAAATTGCATATGTCAAACAAGAAAGGTTAAGGTGAGAGCATTTTTATGTCTGCCGATTAAGTTCAAAATACCGTTGCTTTACGGTTGCTGTTCTTTGTTTGCAAAATAATGTAAACAACCTTTGTGAAAACGATATATTTTTGATGTGTCAGTGTCTGCAGAGGCACAGGTATGCAGTTTTAGCCTGCCTTTGTCCCTAATGCCTCCAAATCCGCTGACGTATTAAGGACCTAGCACTTCCAAAGAATGGGATTTTTTAAAAGCCGGAGGTTTTCCTATCTTAATCCCTTAGATATTTACGCAATTTGGTGCGGATATTTTGGCTTCCATAGAAAGGAACAAGAAAAGGACACAAGAACGTAAAATGAATCCCAAATAATGGATAAAAAAGTGTAAGACAGTGTTATTGAAAAAAAGTGGAAACGTTTCATCCTTGAGCGATCATATTTATCAACTATTTTATAGTCAATAATTAGGTTTACCTAAACGTGAGCATAACAAAAACAATTCTTTGAAAAATTATTTTACTTAGTCAATAATGTTATTCCATTATTGAGCCTTAAGTCATTGAACAAAACTTCTGACTTGTGAAGATGGAAGTATACTTGAATTTTGTAATTTTTCTCAAAGTGTTTAATTTGTACTGAAAGTACTAATCCTAATTTCACGACATGGTTTAAGAGACATTTATTTTTATATCATATATTACCAAGAATACTAATGGTCTCTTGTCCTTTCAAGGAACGTACCTTGGTTGAATGATGTGTTGGTTTTTGTCCAAATTGGTGAACTACTGTGCAGCTTTTTCCTTAGCTTGCATAGATATTAGATACCAAGAGTATACAAGGAGTTTTAAAACGATTATTGCAGTGCACGAAAAGCAAGTCAAAAGATGACCAAAACTTTAGTACAGTTTTTTTCTCAAAAACCTCTTAAAGGAGCTGCTAATGTTGGCATCATGTCTTGCTTTTTCTTGATCTTGCTTTGGTTTCACAAAACAAAACCATTGGTAGCTCGAATTACAAGACAAGATTTTAAAAAAAGCTTGCGAAATAACACAACAAATATTACTACCAATGGTAAATCATAATCTGCTGTCTATTTCGACATATTTCCTAGAAAGCGCCACATCCGCCATTATGTGAGGTAAATGTAAGCATAACTTTTTACCCTAACGTTTTTTATCAAAAGTAGGTTTAAGATTTTTTAATAAAAAACGTGTTACGTCACAAATATGGTGGATGTGGCGCCCTCTAGGGAATACGTCAAAATAGACATAATAAATTATGATTTCTTATATTATCCAAAAACATTTATTCTCAAATTTTTAAGTTGATACATTAAAAGACAGTGACTTTTTAAATTTTAACTTTGACACCTTGTATCTTTTTTATTATAAACATTTTATTAAGGCAAGTTGGCTTAAATCGTAATATTTTGAAGTGAAAACTCTCTATTGTTATTTCAACAACATATTTACGTATTCTTTGATTTCAAATAACACTTAAAAAAGAAAAAAACTGAACAAATTAATTTAACCTTTGCGGCAATTGATTCACTCAAGAAGTTGCATTCCAAATTTCAGTTTTTCCTTTGATGATGATGATGATGATGATGATGATGATGAGGGTTATGAAGATGATAATGATAGTAATGATAATAAATTATATTTATTTATGAACCAAATAATAATAGCTGTACTAACCATTGGTAAATAAATAAATGTATAAATATTATATTGCCAAGTCATTAAAATAGATGTATTTAATAGTTATTTATGCAACAAGTACAAAAAGTAAGGGTTTATTTAGGCCGAGTAGGACAACACGTCGAGTGCAATAAACACTTTTTGTACGAGTTGCATACAATATTTTTTCTACGTTCATGCAAAAAACAAAAAAAGTTGTATTTAGATGACACTAAGTCTAGGAAAGTAAGACGTCGATTTGAACGGTTATGTTTGTCATTATGTCAAAACGCTGTAGTAGAATGACAGATGAATGCAATAAACATTTTATTGCACTAGTGCAATAAAGAATCACTTTTTCCACTAAATATAGTTCAATAAAGTTTTTTTTTTGCATGAACGTGTTTTTCTTATAATACCGGTTTAAATAATTATCATTTTATTTATGTCATTCAATTGGTTATACAGTATGCGCCAAAAGTATGGAATAAATTCAATAAAAACGAAACAATTATTTTTTGGGAAAAATCCTCGAACAGGTCGATTTTTAATTTAAAAAATACATATTTTAGCGTAAAATGTGATTTTCAAATGTCATTTGTTTTCGAGTAATGACGTCATAGATTTTTTTAAAATAGCAACACCATATTTTTTTCCTTAATTCTGAAAGATCGTTTAATTCTCTATCAGACAGTACTAAAATTTTGCCCTCTTACATAGGAAAGTTTTCGAGTAAATGACGATTGAATGCTAGAAAACGTAAATCAATTAAAATAAAGCAAAAACGTTATCAAGTTTAGTTTTTCCCACTATGCGCGCCCTGTAAGAGATTTTTTGGACAACTGTTTTCCTGGGAGGTGGATCGGCAGACGCGGACCGATAGAATGGCCTGCAAGATCGCCAGATCTTACACCTCTTTACTATTTTTTATGGGGACACTTGAAGTCAAAAGTGTACATTAATAAACCACGTAATTTAGAAGAACTTCAAAATCGCATTCGGGACGAAATACGCAGAGTTACCCCAGAAATCATTCATAATGTGCAAGAAGAATTTCTTCACAGACTTGCGCATTGTCAAGAAGTTGGTGGATGGCAATTCGAACATTTAATTTAAGTATAAAATTTAATCAATTGTATTTTATTTTACATACCTCAGAATTGTTACTTTTTTATGGATAAATTTTACATTTTCTAACATTCAATCGTCATTTACTCGAAAACTTTCCTATGTAAGAGTAAAATTTTAGTACTGTCTGATAGAGAATTAAACGATCTTTCAGAATCAAGGAAAAAAATATGGTGTTGCCATTAAAAAAAAATCGATGACATCATTACTCGAAAACAAATGACATTTGAAAATCGCATTTTACGCTAAAATATGTATTTTTTAAATTAAAAATCGACCTGTTCGAGGATTTTTCCCAAAAAATAATTGTCTCCATTTTATTGAATTTATTCCATACTTTTGGCGCATACTGTATCTATTCCACTGCATTTGCTAACGGCAGTACTTTAACTGTTTCTAGCAAATTAAGCCTCAAATAAAAAAGTAGTATACTTTTTTATGTAGAAGTTCTCACGTTGAATATGCACCCAATTATTTTCTTAGTATTGCTGAATGACACTAACATTTCTTTTTTTATATACATAAAGACTTAACATTTCAATCAAATCATCTGCATATATTCAAATTGCGCTTCAAGAAAAAAACGCCTCAAAAGACCCGCAGAGACGGCACCCATACACCAAGTGCGTTCCGTGCGAGATGTGACAAAACCCTCCAACCCCCGCGATCGCCCCTCCGGGGTCCGCCAGAATGCGGAATGCAAGTGCAGGGGAGGACCGGGGGCTGGGGGGGCCGTTTGCCGGATCTCGACCTGACCCTCGCAGCGAGACAAGTGTCTGAAAGGGTGAAATCTGTGTCGGCGCTCTGGTGGAGGAATAAAAAAACGGAGGGTGGCTGCCGCGATCTTCCCTCGCCGTTTCCCAGGCTCCCACATGCACCACGCACGCATCTAACCTGCTGCAACCCTTTTCTCGATTCCTCCTACCTCTCTCGGGTTTCTCAGATAAAAAGTCGGATTTATCGCAAGTCATTAGGTGCGGGTCTGGGTCAGGGGCGCGCGCATTCGGTCTGCAACACTTTAAATCCCTAAATAACAATAATAATGCTTTATTGAGTTTCCAACCAATAGGTTCCAGTTTACAGGGTCATTTATAAAATAAAACTAAACAAATATAAACCAAGAAAAGAAGAAAATAGAGAAAAAAATTGCAAGACGTACAAGACATACCCTAAATATACATATACAAGTGTGTTAGTGATATAAATTTAATCCAGAAGTTGAACATTCAAACTAATCATCACAGTCGGTAAACATTGTCACACATGATATAAACCGGTGATTTACATAAAAGATTAGTATTTAGCGTTGCAAGTCTAAAGGTGTTATACTTGCGTCAAGAATTCAGACGTCTTACGTCACGGCTGACGTTACACATTTGTTTTTACTGTCAACGTAATTTTCGACATTTGGCCGTGTTAAAAACAATAATTTTTTGCAATTTTGTGCAATATATAATGCAAACTTTTAGTGTAGTTTATAGTTTTATTACCATCAGTTGCAGTTTCTTAAATATTTTGATGAAAATATAATGAATTATTCATTTGTTCGTATGACGTAAGTCGTCTGAATTCTTGTCGCGAGTATAGTACTTCTTGAATATATCCTAGGAGTCATTCCATATAAAATAGTTTGAAAATAAAAAAAAAATGGTGCCGCCCCATTTTAGATTTTGGTGTAACTTTGAGAAACTCTACTTAGAGTCCCAAACAACAAAATTTACACGAGTTTGATTTTTACAAGCGCTTGTTTCCGCCTATTTAAATAAAGACTCTTAAAAATTGCTATTTTTACGTTTTATTAATTTTTGCTGTTAAATTTTTCTGTTTGAAGATATTTGAATGATCAAGACAGAATTCAGAGTGGGAAAGATAATAGTTTCAGTGTAAATGAAGATAATTGGCTCGGACGATCCCTTTGAATAATAGCAGCGTGCTGAAAATGAGTGTTTTTTAGTCATTTTTCGTGAATTTCAATCGACTCTAGCGTCTTAACTGTTGAGAGTTAAAAATTCATGCTCCGCGGGAATTAAGTATACATATCATAGACAAAATTCACAAGTTGACCTGAGTAGCCCACTCTTTATAGAAGAAAACTTTGCTTGAAGTTTTTAAATTTTAAAAAATCCCAATATTCAGGCTATGAAACGAGCGTGTTGACTGCGAGATAAAAATCTGATACTCACAGAATCTACTGTTCTTACCTTCAACTTTAAATGACTATATCATTTGTTTTGTTATTTTCATGTTTAGTGCATGTACGAGCCGTTTTTTTTTACATTCATTTTCAGCACGCTGCTATTATTCAAAGGGATCGTCCGAGTCAATTATCTTCATTTACTACTATCTTTCCCACTCTGAATTCCGTCTTGATCTTTCAAAAATCTTCAAACAAAAAAATTTGACAGCAAAAATTAATAAAGCTTAAAAATAGCAATGTTTAAGAGTCTTTATTTAAATAGGCGGAAACAAGCGCTTGTAATAATCAAACTCGTGTAAATTTTGTTGTTTGGGACCCTAGAGAAGAGATTTTCAAAGTTACATCAAAATCTAAAATGGGTCGGCTTTGCCAAGTAGACGATTTCAAATGGAATGACCCCTAGGTACGAAAGTTTATAGCAGCAAGCAAATCAGCACAGTCTATGGTGTTATGCAATAACAAAGATGTGAGTGCCAAAACGAACGTTTTTGTTATAAAATCATTCTCCATTTTTCAACTGGCAAATGTTGGCAGGCGAAATTTGGCCAGCTATTCGACGGACAATGGATGATGGTTCGCCCTGTTGCGTTTCAAGTAATCTACATTCTGCAAATTTTAACGAAAGTAATCTTATTTCACTATGAGATTTTTCAAATCTAAAGTAATATAAAAGTTTTTGTGACATTTAAATATAATTTAAATTTTACTTAAATTAATAATGCTAATTTCCATAACTACTACACATACTTGCCTAGGGGCACATAACTAACAAAATATTATACAGAACTATTATTAAACAGTATAAATCAAAACAACATTTTAATTGTTTGTCGATTGCATTACTATAAGGTCGTCTACTTTAGTTGTTTTCTATTCAGCTCATTACGTATGCAAATATTCTGTGGCCTATCATTGATGTTCGCTAATGAGAGCCACGCATATTTAAAACAGCTGATCATGAGTTTTTTTATCGTTCACCTGTTGCATAAATTTAATTTTAAAGGACGCGAGATTGAAAACATCTAACGTTAAAAATCGACTCTACATTCAAATGGCAACATGTATGT
This sequence comes from Monochamus alternatus, assembly GCA_037114965.1. NCBI lineage: Eukaryota > Metazoa > Arthropoda > Insecta > Coleoptera > Cerambycidae > Monochamus > Monochamus alternatus. The sequence goes on along the minus strand of CM073429.1, from coordinate 12,320,052 downwards.
GTGTAAATTTGAAACATTCAAGCACACATACAGTTACGAAAATGTCAACGACCAGAACGAGATTTGCTTTTAAAGTCCGAACACATTTTGCTTGCGAGTATATTTAATGGGATATCTTGATTGCATTATTAGCTGTCAATGATCTCTTAATTAAAAAAGCAATATTAATTTAGAAATATCGAGTTTTCCTTCAAATGATGTAAAACGTTTATGAAGGTTTTTAGGAATACAATTTGTATCGTCCAAAGAGAAACTGATTTTCTGTACGTGGCAAGTTTTTTGATAACATGGGAAAAATTATTCATGAAGGCTTAAAAAGTGATCAAAATTGAAACTCAGGGTGGTTTCAAGGCCTACAAGAACATTTTATACTTTGGTTTAGGTTTCTTTTCCCCTTCTCTAGAGGAAATTCAGAAACAGCATTACATCCTCTGGTTGGTATTTATATTTGATCTCTGCACTGATTCTGGTCTGCACTGATTCAAAAGATTCTGATTTTTTTGGATGTCTATTGCCTCTCCGTAAACTCTTAGACATCTTTGTTCATTGCTAGAGACTGGCGATTAAGTTTTCTTCAGTTCTATTGAATGTTTTCTATTCCACGACTGTTGACATCTTACTGCCGTTATTCTTTAAATAGTGCTTCTGTTATTTCAATCTACATGCACCATGTCATTGTAAAACCATAAATGTTATACAATAAACTATAGACGGAAAAAATCTAATCTAATCTATCGAATCTCATCTAATTCAGTAATAAAGTATATTTGATATAAATATTTACATATCCTTGACATTCAAGCCTTCTTATACTTTTCTTTCTTAAAATGATACTAAATTTAAAATTTACTTAAAAAATAATTTTTTGCGGCTATAGTGCAAAATAATAACAATTATACATGATAATCCAACAATTGTGATGATCATTACAAAATCTATACACACTATTATTGTAGTATTATTTGCTATTGCATTATTGTATTAAAGTTGTGCGTGCAGGTGAACCGCCAGGTTCAGCATATGGCCACAAGATGTAGTTGCATTTTTTATATATTTTTAGGTATTAATAATATTGTGTGAAACTAACTACTCAGTGGACAAAAGCCCCAACCTGCGTTGAATTACACCCACAATATCTACCCATATATTCCTTATTATTAGCTTTTGTAACATTTTTTTACTGTTTTATAAAGGTATTTTAAGCTAATATAAATCAAATCTCCTACAATTACTATCAATGAAGTCATATGTATGTTCTCTGATACCAAACATCTAGGTATGCTAATGAACAATTCCACAGACAAAGCTCTATTCAATAATTATCTAAAGAAAATAAACTAATTTACTAACCTGCTAATGAAACACTCTATAAATATCTAACTTCACTTTTTGGCAGTGGGAACACGAGAAATTCAACCAGTAAAAAAATGTTACAAAAGCTAATAATAAGGAATATATGGGTAGATATTGTGGGTGTAATTCAAAGCAGGTTGGGGCTTTTGTCCACTGAGTAGTTAGTTTCACACAATATTATTAATACCTAAAAATATATAAAAACTTTTACATAAAAGGTGAACATTTTTCAAGTAGGTATTGTCATATTTAATTCATTGACAGGATGTCACTTTTTGTCATTGTCGATATTTAACTTCAAATAATTTAAATTTTTATAATAATTTTTATAGTTAGATATTTGATTCAACTTAAAGGAGACCACCTGAAGAAACAATCCTAAAAATGTAGAAATAGGTCAGATCTCATCTATTGTGGTTGAATTTGTCGTGTTCCCACTGCCAAAAAGTGAAGTTAGATATTTATAGAGTGTTTCATTAGCAGGTTAGTAAATTAGTTTAATTTCTTTAGATAATTATTGAATAGAGCTTTGTCTGTGGAATTGTTCATTAGCATACCTAGATGTTTGGTATCAGAGAACATACATATGACTTCATTGATAGGAATTGTAGGAGATTTGATTTATGTTAGCTTAAAATACCTTTCTAAAATAGTAAAAAAATGTAGTTGCATGTTGCATCACGTCTACTCGGATTTCCTTCTGTCAGATAAATCGTCAGTTGCTTCGCTTCCTATGCTCAATAGCGGCATATGTCTGGTGTGCCGCTAATGAATAACTTTGACAGTTTGCTATGATTTTTTCTTCTTTCTAAGAGTAGTAACTACTATAGAAAGTTTATATTTCAATAAATATACTTGAGGAATAGTGAAACTAAGCTAGCGTTGGAATAAATGTATTATCATTGATTCTAGTATAGCTTTCTTCCGTGTTTTTAATGTAACAACTGCTTAAAGTGATATCTATCAACTTGTTGACAAATATTATATTTTTTAAATAACTCCAAAGAAATTCATTAGAGTTAAACCTGGAGGCAAAGCTGGCTATTTCAGAAAACCTCGTCCCTCTCTCTCTTTACCATATTGACTTTTATAACAATGAAATTTTTCTTTTCCGAAACACTTTAACACTACACGGTTGCATGGCTGTTACCATTGTTCGCAAACTATAACTGTGTTTCAATTTTAGATACAGTTTCTTGTGAAGTGGTGGCAAATTTTAGTATTTGTCACGGAAAATTTAGACTCCTTCAGTATGAGTGCGACATCTGTCCTCATATCTAATTATCATCGTCACACGAAAACTCACTATGATATGATCTAAATCTACTATTCTCCATCTTGTTCATATTTTTTTGTTGCATTCAAGACATCTGTTACATTTCCTTTGTTAGCTGTATTATGGCGACTTTTCCATTTATTTATAGTTCTTTTCAAATTCTATTATTTGCTGGATGTATTTATAAAATAATGGAGGATTATTAAGAAAGAAGTATTCAAACGTTGCAATAAAAGCAAATACTGATGTTCTAATGGAAGAAATTGTTATTAACTTTCGAAATTGAAACAAGTATTAATTGACGATGTAATTGATTACATGATTTTTTATAGTATTTGGGTAATATTTTTTATTTTGATACAGTTAATCATTTAATGATTTATGCTATGCAAAATAGCTGATATGATCAGGACAATCAAAAATATCGGTTAGAAATTATCATAACGATGTAAATATAGAGAATAGATGGATGATAAAAGTAGCAATACCCAATTGTCTCCGGGAAAACGCTTTTACGGTGATTACACAATTTTTTCCGTCGAATGAAAATATTCGCCTATGGAAGCTTTCCCATTTCACGCAAGAGCAAGAACGGCATATCGATTGGCGGCGTGTTTTTATTTTCGTACTAATATCCTATGTTTGTACTTTACGCCAAGACATAAATATTTAATTGCTAATGCGCATTGGCCTTCCGGCAAATTACTGTAATCCACAATCGATAACCGACTCGTTATAATGCCCGTTCTTTTCGTGTTTGCTATTTATTAGGTATTCCGTTAGCAAATGGCAATTCATCGTAATTGATTTTTTAATAAAATATGGCTCTGGAAATACCCCAGCACCGGCAATAATAATCTATCGTGTGTATCTTGCGTCGGGAGTGAATAATTAAAAGTGTAATTATCTTACTCTTGATTGGTTCCACGATTGTTCAGATGAATTTCGGTGATAAGAATAGAAATGTCCAAATTTGGAGAAAAGCAGGATGACTAGCGAAGAACTGAAGAGAGAAGTATGAGGACTAGTGTTGGCAATCTTGGCTTGCTTTTTCTTGGTCCAATACAAAGCAAAACTCTTAAGCATTAGCAGGGATTTTTTGACCTGCCCTGGTTGTTCTCGGGCTAGACTCTGTGGGGACAGACCCGTTATCGGTATCTCTGGGCCCGCCCATATATTGATGCCGGTTGACGACTGCTACAGTTGGAACCGTACCTCAAATAATGGTGGTCTTCCGAGACCGCCCAGTTACAGAGCTACGAGAGCTCTGTAACTGGGCGCATCTCATGCTTCCAAATGTTTCACCGCTCTTCACTGTCGGCATCTTCAGTGCACTCCGCAAAAGCTTGCCCGAGACTTTACACAAACTGTTGTTTTGCAAGACAGGAAAAAACTTATTCAAATTTTTGCAAGATTTTTTCAGTTAACACATAAGAACCAGGCACTGAAAGTATTAGGTGAAAAAACTGGACAATTAAGATTGAACATAGTAGTTCTTAAAAATATGCCTTTCGATATATTTTCCTGTATGAATATAATGACTTCATTCTGGATCTGTGGAATACTGATAATGTATGGCATGAGAACAGCTGAAATAGTTATTCGTACAACAATAATATAAAGCGACAATTCTTTGCATGCGCATGAAGTTGAAAATGTCACGCAAGTGCAAATTAGATGCTTTTTATTCCAGTTTTAGCGATGCATGTGATATTCCTGCCTAAGTGATGGAGTCAACAGAAGCATTTTAGCATAAATCTTCTATCAGTAAAGTCCAAACTACGCAAAAGAATATGAACTATTTGATAGTTGATCAAAAAATAAAAAGTATCTAAAGTATCAGAATTCTTCGTTCTTGCTTATCTGTAAGGAAAATATAAAACTATGAAGTCGTCAACTTTGTGGTTGAGATTTTCTATGTGCAAATCAACAATATGATTATCCTAAAGGGAAGACACTGAACGTTTATCCAGGAAGACAAATAAAGAACCTACTGCCAACAAGAACCTACCTAGACACTCCAAATTAAGTTTATTTTCAGTTTATTCGCTTTTGATACCATTTGTACAAGAAAGGCGTCCATTTATTACTATTACATTTGTGGCTAGAGTGGAAATCGAAGCTTATTTCGGTTAGTTACAAAACTAAATCAAAACATGATTATGAATACAACATGACACTGGTATAAAGTTCGATAAAGAAATAATAGACATAATAAAGAAAACAAGAAAAGAAATAAAAAATAGACAAAAATAAGTCTAAGTATACGTTGAATGCAAATAATTATCAAGTCTATGTTTTAAGGAATCATTCGATGGTGCTGAAATCGCATAACTCATTAATGAGTGCAACATGTCAAAAACACGATTTGATAAGAAGTGATGTCTTGTGCAGGTGTGAAAATGATCCTTCTTCAACTTCAAATCATGACCTCGTAGTCTCACATCCCTGTTGGAAATGAAGATTTAAACTGCACAGTGGATTTTGTCGTGAAGAACCCTGTGTGTCACTATAAGATATTAAATTATCATCAATGACATATTCTGCTCAACTTTAAGGGTACGTTACCTTCAGTATCATAGAATATCAAACTCATTACATCTGAGCAAATTGCTCTAAGTTTTGCTTCATGTTCATGGAGTTGTTATTATTCATTAGCCAGCCAACAACTTTGTAAGTTGCATGGAAAACATAGTCAATTTCTCGTAAATATTAAATGAGGCTGTAAGACGCAAATTGTCCAGCTGATTTCTTTCGCAGAATTGATGCATAAAATATGAGAATTACTGGAAGAATTGATTTTTTAAGTACCGGTTGTATCAGGTCTTTAACGTGAACGGTTTTATGACACCGTTTATGACCTTTTCGTAATGGAAGTGGTCTAAAAATACAATGTTGAAGATCAAGAAACGAAAATAGACGTCGTTGAATTAAATAATTCAGCAGATGAAAATTTCGTTCAATGTAGAAAATATACTATTTTATTTTGTCTATCAAAAAATAAAATTATTCGTTTCTGTTCCTTTGACAGTTCCTACAGCCCACTATACCTGATTAACGTACGATATAAAATGATAATTGAATCTAATTGTAATAATAAAGAGAATAATACGCACATGCTTTCTAGTTTTATTTTCTTTCTTTTTAAAATATTTCTTTATTACAATTATATATGATGGTTTTTGTAAATTATCCTAAAATATTATATAGGTACATACATGTTGGGCATGATTGTTTTCCTCTATGCTAAATTTCAATAATTTAAAGTATTTATTTTCTAATACAGTTTGTCGTATGTATACGCAAGGTATTTCTAACAGACATGGCAGACATTGGTAAAGCCGATAACGCATTGAAAAATAAGTGTAGTTTGCTTAATAAACTTATTATGTTCTAGAGCACCATATTTAATCAGAATTTGACACAGGTACGTTTTTGATAGTGCTGAACAAGCTGGTGTTATTAGTTTTATCTGCAAAGTAGAGTGCGCTAGTTGGCAGCATTTACTACTTTACATACTTTTTTTAGGTTATTCCCATTCTAAATTACGTGATATTATGTAAAATATTAAATTAAATTTTAAAATCTTCAAACATTATTTTTTTGAGATTTTTGTTATGTAACACCATAATTTTTCATGATGTATGTATGTAGAATGACACGCTGTTTCAAATGTCATGGTCAAAATTGGGGGTTGCTATTTAAAAAAAATTGTCGATGACGTCATATCTCGAACACTATGCATGAGCATTGGCATTGATACCAGTCGACATTTGACTACCCCCCTAATTTGTGAGGTTTTCCAAGTTTCTTCCTATCCGGCACTGAATGGTGGTTAGGGCCAACGTAAGTCATTCCTGGGCGCAAATTCGGCCTGCTTAATAATAATGTGCCGCCCCCTCTCCCGCACAAGTATTCAACTTCTGGGCAAATCCTCGTAATTAGAATGAGGGGTAGAGATATTATTATTATTATATTATTATTATGTAAACCAACAGAACATATTCTGTTGCCACCATTCACACCATTTCACGATCGTATCTTGAAGAAGATTTTTCTGACAATAAACTTGAAGCTACGTGCCTTCCTTAGTAATTGCTTCAGGCACATTCATTTTCACCAAAATATATAAATAGTGAAATAAACAACATACCAAATCATGGTAGCGCTTCCACATCATACGACAAATTATTGAGGATTTTAATAAACAAATGAATAATAAAGAAAATATTAAAAATCTTACCACGGTAGTAGTGTTATATACTATTGCTGAAGAATTGTAAGTACAAATTCTGTCTCTTTTAACTTCCAGTTCTTGATGTTTCTCTTCTTTATACTTTTCTGTTACATTTAGGTTGTTAGGTAAATAATCTTCCTTGATTCATTATGAAATATTGTATTCGATCTGGTTTGCATAATTAGATTGTTTTTAAACAGGGTTAACTATGATTAAGAGTAAAAATATTTTAAGAGGGGATAGAGAAAATTAAGAATTAACAGAATCGCCCTTCAAAACAATTCCAAATTTATTACTAACATGAAAAAGAAAAATTTCGATAATATAATATTAAATCCTTATTTAACGCCTATGCCACCCGTCCGCCACACGTAAGGTTAGAGTAGGCAACCAACAAGCAACGGTAAAATTGGCTGTCATGTCATAATTAAATTCCGTTGTACGTTGTACTTAGTTGTGTGTTCTTCTTCAGTCTTTAGTGCCTTTTTGAATTTTTAAACGTTTTATAGTTATTAATAAAGGAATATGTGTCGGGTACAGCTATTTGTCCACAATATAGTTCGCTGGTTTGTTTTTCTAGGTTATGGGATAAGACTGCCGGGGTGTTTTAAAAGTGTTCTATTATCTATTAGTACTTATCTATTATTTTCGTTCGATTTTCTTGTAATAAGTGTGTTTTATCGGTAGTGAGTGAATATGTAGGTTTGCCAGTTTGTAACGAAATAATGAGGTATCAGGTATTATTAGTAATAAGAATGCATTCTGCATTTAGAAACGCTGCAAAAAGACGACCACATGGTAGTGGACATTGTTGACAGATGTAAGGTTTATCTATGGATCAAAGCCATCTCAGTCGATGCTTATCATAGGCGTCGATTTTCCGTAGGAAAAAAGGGTTTTGCACCATTTTGTAAATATCGAGCTAAAATTCTGGAATAATTTTTTTCTTGTCTTTTAGGGCTCCCTGAGCATGTGGTTAAAATTTTTGTACTTAGTTATAGTTAACCCTGTATAGTCAAGTTCTCGATCCCAATGTAATTAATATTGTTCTCTTCTATGTACTGTCTGTGACGTTTACGTGTAGTAGGGTTCTATTTTTCTATTTTTACAAATAGTACTATCGCCCCAAACCAAAAGTTGATGATTTTGTGTATTTTTCAGTTTTCGCTTCAAAACGAAGGAAACCTAAGTGACAAGTATTCCCATGTGCTATATCTCTTGAAAGCGTCGTGACTCCTTCTTAACGAGCCGCCCGTGTCCCAAGCGGAGGCAGGAGAATTTCAAGCAGTTCCCTGCCATCTCGCAGTTGCGGCATTGCAGCCGCACGTCCTTTTCACCGTCTCGCACTCGCATCGTGGATGGCTTAGCCGTTTCCTCCCTCCCTCTGCGCCTCAAGTCGAGTTTTGTCCGAATCTAGTCGGCTAGGCAAGTCGCGGTGGCGCAGACCGGAGAACGCAATGCGTTCCTACTTGCGACGAGGTCACTGTACCTTGGGAACCATGAAATTTGAATCACTAATCTCCCAGAGAAGGGTCCGTCTGTCGGACGGGTGGGCATTAAGGCCCCCCTGTCCGCGCGGGGTGGCTATTGTTTTTATCCACGGCTGATGCGCGCCCGAGTGCCCAACTGGCAATAAATTCGTCAGGGTTGCCAGATTAACGGATTAATCCGTAGATCTACGGATTTTTATTACGGTCTACGGACTTTTTCCTACTATAGTCAAGAGCTTCGTGTGCTGTTTCACAAAACTACTGTATAAAAACAAAGCAGAGAAACTGTTTATATACTAAAACAGTAGGTTTAATATAAATGAAAAATTATATACATAAGATTGCTGTTACAATTTTACCTTGGATTCTAATTTATTAAAAAAGAATTAATAGTTATTTATTAAATGTTGCATATTTATTCTGTTTTATCTTACATTTCTTTTATTACCAGTTATATTATAAGTAATACATATTATGCATTATACAAATAAGTAATATATTATAATATTATTGTAAAGTATTAATTTTTATTCGTAAATTCCAGAAATGTATTTTTGTTCGAGATTAGGCATTATACAACTATGACTAAGTACAAACATTTTTATCACGGCTCAGAGAGGCCCAAAAGACAATAAAAAAAATATTTCGGAATTCTAACCCGATGTTTAAAAAATGGAGAACGACGAAAAGAAACATTTTTATTAATAATACTTTTTGCATTCGTTCTTCGTTCTTTCGTTGCACACTGCCAAAACTACCACTAACATAATACACAGTCCGCGTTCAGTTAAATAAAATACCCATTGATTCTGAGAAAGTCGAAATTTAATGTAAGGAATATCTACTAACAGAAACCTCGGAGTACACCCGCGGTCGGCAGTTTTTAATTATAAAATCTTGTATGATTACCGTACCTTCGTTGGATTTGACTAGAAAAACAAACAGCACCTAGCATATGGCGAACCATGTTATAGGGAAATATCTGTACCCGACATAAATTCTTGTATGTAGGTAATGACTATAAAACGTTTAAAACAAAAAATTAGTCATTAAAACCATACCCTAGTAAACACACAGAATTTTGCATTGATAGTTGGCATACTATCCAAATATAAAAGAACACTGGTCAAAGCTTAGAATATATTCTATTATTCTAGGGGTCAAGAGTCAAGGATTTTTGCAGACACTGTAAACATCTCGGGATGTTATAGTTTAAAGTAGTACTAATTATTTTATGCAACTAGTAAAATTGCAATAATTGCCGTATTGAAAAACGGAGATGACGGACAGGATGCTAATTTATGAGAAGTGTGACAAGTTTATATTATCGTGTGAAAGCAAAATACCAAAGACGTTTTCCGAGTAGACAAAATATTATCCGAATCCTCTTTGAACCACTGCTGTGGTACCTTGACGGCAAACGTTCAGGAGTGTTGTTATGTATTTGTGTACATTTTCGTGTGTCCTTTTGAGGTTTTTCCCGACGGAGAGAATTCACCTGGTCGTGGTCGTCGGACCGAGTACATCGCTTTAAATAAAAAGAACGGTCGAGGAAAGATGAGGTAGTAAGTACAAAAATCTTTGCAATGACATGTTTTAACGTAAACAAGCAAGAAAACAGAAAATCATTCAACAGTCTTGAAATCTCTCCAAATATCAATCCTGGAAATAAATATCAGTAAGGTAGGTGCTACCTTTCTGCGTTACCATATCGTGTTTCTTATTAAATAATAAATTTTATTCCATAAAAGAGGCGTAAATCAATAAACGTGACAACATGGCGGTCAGAGTCGGCGATAAATAGTTATTTAATACCGTTTCGAAAAAAAATTTTGCTTTATAAATAAGTTTGGATATCTTTGAAAGGGTGATTTCATTTGTACTTAGTAATATCTATTATTTATAGTATATTCATATACTTAGACCTAAATAGAACATGTTTTTACCAGTCTACGGATTTTTTTTTATTTTTTTGCAGCAGATACTTTCTGATCTGGGAACACTAAAAAATTATAACCGGTTTGACAGAGACATGTGAATGTGGGCACAGAAGCTACAAAATACAGGGTGTTGCAAATTAGTAGGTTGTAAATCAAGTCGTTAATCACATATTGGGAAATAAACAGAGTTCTTTTAGTAATTTTTAATTTGAAAGTTTCTTTTTCGATGTACAGGGTGTTAAAGTTAAGATTCTAAAAACGATTTTTATTATGATTTTGTTATTTTCTAATATAATGGGTTAAAATTTTGCACACGTTTATAAAGCTATACAGTCACACTTTTGAGCAGTAACAGTTAAAAAAATTTAAACATAAGCGAATGAATGTGCGTTGTCATCACTCGAACTCATTTAATCAGTACACTTAATTAGTATTGCTCGTTGTTATCTTTTGAAATTCAACTGTATCAAACTAGTGGCAGAGAGCATGACTACAATAGAAAATAATTTTATAAAAGCTTGCTTTTCTATGACTTTACATGTTATTTTATAATCTCAGTGTCAATGGTCCATGATACTGACTTAGTTTAGATGAGCATTTGTTGATAATGATGATATGCAAATCAATAAATCACGCTTATCAAATCAATATCATCCCCATTTAAACTTACACCTTGTATATCAGTGTGGTTACACTTAAACAAAATAAAACTGTGCAGTACAATTGATTTAGTTAATAAATTAAATTTTTTGTATCCCTCATAAACTAATTAATATGATATTTTAGTTATCAGACAAAAGTTCCTAACTGTGAAGTCTTTAATAAATATGTCACCATTGCTAATAATATTTTATAAATTCCAATGCAACATGATAAACAGGAAAGAATAAACCGTTTTGTAAATATTTTGTTTTTCCGATCATTTCATGTATGAAATATTTTTCTTTTACAGGAACACGGTTGATACAGATATATACAAATTTACCAATGACAGCATTTCATTGGATGGTGTCGCGTGCCTGGAAAAGTGACAGTAACTTATTTCGACACAGTTTGGCGCAACAGCTTTAATAATTCATTTATGAAATTATCCGAACGGACCAATCCCAGCGTCCCATGTATTCGTAATTTTTTTTCTCCGGTCTTGTCTCAATTTATTATCTGTCATACGTACCCAATAGTACTTTATATAATTCAACGTTCTCCGTGTTTTTGAACTAACATAATTTACATTTATACCTGCATAATATCAGTGAACCTAAAAGAGCAAAGACATTTGAGCATGTACTTTGGACGAAAGAAAGTTTGGCGGACACTCTATGATAGTATGGCAGTGATGTGCGTTGTATTTTACAAAATAATATGCTTGAAAATCATCTACACCTTTTAATATTTATAAGAAGGTAATACAAGGATACTATCTTGGAAATACGAATAGAGAGTCATTTCTCCATTTTGTCATAATTTTCTCCTTTCCACTATTATAATTATAAGTGCTCAGTTGTTTATTGAAGATAAGACTAATCCTGTGGCCTGCATCTACAATTGGCAATAGTATCTGCACAAGCAATTGGCCTGCCTTTCATAACACTTTTTTACCTCAGCTTAACAGGTTTATAAAATTACATATCCTTTTATACTTCCGCCAAGTTACAATAAATAAGCATGTAGAAGTATCAAATATTCCTAAATCTACAGTCCGGTGCTTATTACTGAAGAAGCTGGATATACTCGTAATGGAATAATTAATTTACATAATTTACACGTGCGAAGCAATGAAAATGTACTCACTGTTGTCAAAATAAAACGTCAGCGTAGATTTTTAGTTAACATATGGTTGAGGTTGAGGGTAAATTGGTGACTACTTGATAGGAAATACGAAATTTACGGAACATTAAAAAGAGGAAAACGTACCTTTAAGTATTAGAAATGGCATGTGGATAATGCACTATGGTGCTCCCCCACACTTTAGCAAAGCAGTTAGGGATCACCTAAACGTCGGATTTTCAAACCGATAAATGGGCAATTGGTAGTACATATTTTTACGATTAGTATGTTCCCTAGTTAAAAATTTGGTGATATGTTGCCATGTATACATAGAATAGTGAAAGAAATGAAATCAAATTTGACACACAAGTAGAAAACGATTCAATTCAATGCTATGTTACTAGGAATGTACAGGCAATGTCTATATCATAACTAGATAGATATGTTTTCATATTCTATGATGTAATAATAAGCATTTCAAATTAAACTTGTTATACAATTGTTGAAATGTCAAAATCCTTAACGACATTGACAAAACTTTTGACACAGTTGTACACTGAAAGAATGATTTATGTACATTTACCATCATTATTATTTTATGCCCGTAACTATCATATTTTTTACGATTTTATTTATGTTTTGTAAAGTTAATAATGCTCTGTAACATTTTAATGTAATTAAACAAATAACACATGTAAAAATTACATACTGGGTGGTCCACTTTCGAAAGTCGAAACTTTAGAGGCAGGCAGAGAACCACAAAATAATACCAGTTTGTATTATAAACTATATTCGAAAAGTGCTTCGTTACAAAGATACGGGGTGTCAAAATTATTATCAAAAGTTCCAAATTTATTAATATTGTTAAAACTGCTTTAGATATTTAAATAAAATTTGGAACCTTTGAATAGGTAATCTAGATACATATTTTTACGTAAAAAATATTATTTTTCTTCCACCAGTGGCGTGCGTACGGACAGATCTTCGGGAAATTTTAATGAAAAAATGGTACGCCAATGTTTTTTTAGAAACAAAAACTATTTTTAGAATCACTGTTCAATTTAGAACAGAAAAAGGCTCCTTTTCAAGGTGAGGTGAGGCATTTTACCAGGAACAAGAAAAATAACTTCATTTTATGGTTAATTTATTGTCGAAGTCGTTTTCTTACATATATACTATTACTGTATAAGTGTTATTGCACCAATAATATAGAAATTATTAAAGGATTTAATGTTTTCAAGTAGGCAATAAAATTTATTAAATATAAAACATGTAGAAAGTTGCAAAAAACATGAAACACATTTACAAACTTTTTGAGAATTTCTGTGATAATACTGATGTTTGCATTTATTTTGTTTTAAATCACCTTCAGAGAGCCTCTTACACACTATTTTACAATGTAACTAAACCGTAAATACACATGAAATGTGTCGTACTACTAATTTCAAATCCACTACAATATCCATAACGCACATGATTGTATAGAGAAGCCGACTGTTACTGGTATTGGAATATGTTTACAATAAATATTTCTGTAAAAATATATAATATTGATAACTTTTATTAAATTTACAAAACTTTTTATGATTTGCTGCTAAAATTAGAAATTGAAATAGAACTACTTGACACGAGTGAAGTAAGGCTTAAAACATAAAGGGAACAAAATAAACGGGCATTCGGAAGCGGAGAATTATTTTATATAAACTTTGTCTCTGAAAATAATTGATAATAACTTTTTGAATTTTGAACTAAAAAAGTGCATTTTAAGTACAGCTGGCAAAGCCAGAAGATATAATATAAGGGAAGTCGGACGATTGCAATGCGCTTACCGGAACGATCGACTTGACTTGCATCTAGCCTTGCTCCTTAATATCGTAAATGGTCTTAATATTTGTAAAATTACATGAGATAACTATAAAATTACCATAAATAATACGATAAATAGTTTGTAAATGTAAGTGAATTTTCGAGAATCATCGAAATATCGCAATAGATGAATTTTGTTCTGTCCATGTACTTAGTTATATCAGCATCGTTGTCAGAGTAATTTTGTATCCACATTCGCCATATGGGCGAATTATTTCTGTGGCCCCTTTAAATAGATTTTAATTGAAAAAAAAAAACCTAATGACATCCTAAGAATCCACGGCAAAGATATATTGGGACATCGCGAGGACGTCCTGCCCTTCTGTCAAAGGCGCGTTTAGAAGCAAAACGTAAAAAACTAATAACACAAGACATATGGTAAATTTATAATGTGGGGCGGTTTGCAGGTGCCCTTTTTTCCCATAACCCTTTCGTGGCCTACTTCTTTAATGAGGCAGGAAGAAAGGGTTTGCACAGATTGCCTAATCTCGTTTCATCGGAGCACCCCTCGCTATTATGAGGCAGGTAACTGGAAAACACAAAATGGACCCAACTAATTGGCTCTCGTTCCGCCGATAAAACACATCGCCTCTTATGAATTTTTACTGTTACTCTGGCCGATCGTCCTTAGTTCATTCCCAAAGAATAATTATGTTCAAAATTCTTCGCTCGGAAGATCTAAATCGTAGGCAACTGACTACCTTGGACATTAATAAGTACTACTATGTATTTATTTTGACGTGACAACGTGACAAAATTAAAAAATCATAAAAAAATGTTTGAAGCGAATATCTCCAAACGTAACAAAAGTTGTCGGTTTCCGATCTAAAGGAATATTGTAATATACAGGGTGATTCATTAAGAATGGGCAATCTCTGAACCAAAATATGGCGATTGAGCCAAATATGCCTTATCCGAATGTTGCTGGTTTAAAAAATACAGGGTGTTCAATGCTAAAATTTTATTTTGAAATATCTCAATAACTTTGAAACCTGTCGGAGTATTAAAAAAAAGTTGGCACAATTATGTTTTTTGGCACGGCAAATAAGAATTTTTAACTAATTTTGACGTCACTAGTAGAGGGCGCCACTTATGACAGAACTTTTTTGCTGTTTAGTGTATCCATCTGCCTATTGAAACAATTGATTCTCATACCTGTTGTATCTAAAAAAGGTATACCTTGTTGAAGTCGTTAGGAGTAACAGTTTTCGAAATAATCCTATTTGAAATATTCAGTGCACCGATTGAAAACTGCTATCGTTTCAGGTAAAGCACCTTTTCTACCGAAAATACAGCAAAATTTTACTTAAAAAAGTTGTTCAGAACGGTAAATTATGGGGACGTGCAAAATTTCAAGAAGATCGGCCTGCTTTGATAAAATCTTTGTGCTTTGTTGAAAAATGGTTTCAAAATCAAACCTCGCCGTCTCCATTTGACAAATACCCTGTAAGTTTTAATTAAAATTTCCTTTTCAATATGTTTTCAAGTAGCCTTTATAGTAATTTACTACAAAAAAGCGCTCAAATTTAGGTCTCATATTAATTTTATTTTGTATTAACGATCTTCCTAAGGTTACTACTTACAAGCATTTGTTAATTGCGGATGATTTTATTTTAATTTTATATTCTAAAATTGAATCTCGTACAGATTCTATTCACCTGCAAGAATGTATCAAGCAAATGTCTTCATGGTTTGAACTAAATCGTGTGAAATTTAATATTTCTAAATGCAATGTAATGACATAATCAGAAGAATAGCTTTCCTATTTTTCCCATTGTCGATGGTGTTGTTGGTATTTTGACAGTAAACTTACGTTTGTCGATCATATCAATAATATTTTACAAATTTTTGATTCGTTGGAAACTAGATCATGTTGATTCGTTTTTTGTATAACATTTTGAATAACAAAACTGAATGTACTGAACTCAGAAAAAATACATTTTTTGATACCCTGTGTAAATTCTAGACATCAAGCTCTGTTTTACTGTACTACCTCTCGCACAAATATTTTAACGAAATCTATATCTTTGCCGTGTGGCCTTTATAATAAAATTGCTTCTAACTGTGTTTTCATTTCCGAGATGTCAGCCTAACTTTTGTTTTTTAAATGGTATATCCTGTATATTTTAATGCCGGAAAGACAGTCAATTAAGCTTTTCTAAAATATATTATATAAAATACTACGATTTTCGAGATATTACATATTGATTGTTAATATGCAACATCATATAAATCATGAAATACATTTTTTAAAGATTTTTAATGAAATATATGAAATTAAGCATTTTTAATTAAAAATTAGCTTCTAATATAAGGATATGCAAAATTTAGTAAAAATATATCAACTTTGCATTGAAAAAGAAGTCATAGTGAACCACTCTTCTAAATTTATTTCTTCTATTTTACATATTCTTCATCTAAAATATTTAAAAATGCATCACATTTCATGAGCCATAATGTGATAATAACGAAAGGCTTAGTTGACGGTCTCTCCAATAAGATAAAGATGCGATATTCAATTGTTTTTGTGATACATGCTTTAAGAAATATTTAAAAGTTCCTACTTTCATGCTTACCCATTTATTCGTATCTCGAATAATAACGGAGAAAATAGAGGGGGGCGCAATTTTTACGTAAGCACTCTATACGTATATTCGAAAATATTTTTAACTCGTGCCTTGTTAGATACTAATTTTTATTAAACTTTAACAGTACTTAAGTAATCGTTCACCCTGTACAAACACCAACAAATATCTCTTATTTTAACCTACTTAATCTTCATTTCTGTTCTTACATCTGGTACATATTTTCCTACTTCCAGATAAAATTCTCAGGATTCTACGTTAATTGCCAGTATTAGAAGCCCTGCTTGGCCATAGCTGACTTATTTTTTTCTGAATGAGCATTTGATAATGAAAGGGAAGCTTTTTTATATCAAAAAGCTGCGACCAACTGCCTTGCGTCTTCTATAACCGGCAATCTCACCTAGCCTTAATCACATCCATTCCCACAATCAAACTGTCGGGATCATTTCTAACCCTTCCCATCTGTTGGATGTGTCTTGATCGTGAATGTTCACTTCCGCGGTTTGTTTTATTTTATTTGTCTAAAACAATATACACTCCAGAAGAATGCCATCCTACTCCTATCGTCAACGCATACAAAGTATACAGCGCGTTCAGCCTCGACCTTCTCAGTACATCATTTTGAAGAACTCTTTTGATAAAGTATACCGGGTGAGTGAAATTTAACCTAAGATTCTTCTCCTCAAAATAAAGTTTTTATTCAAATAAATTTTTGTTCTTACATACCTTCTTATAAAGATACAAAGTGTTGAAATTTAGGAACCATCACTTCACCATAATGTTGATTCCATTAAAAAAAAATTATGTGTCACTTCACTATAAATGCGTTACTTTAAAAATCTCCGTAAAAGAAATCTAGCAGATTTAAGTCGGGACTTCTTGGAGGCCACCTCACACGACCAATTAGTCTATCATGAATTTCATTATTTAGCCACTCTGTCACAAATTTGCCATATTGAGGACGTGCACTATTTTGTTGAAAGTATATTTGTTGTCTATCAAGGAATGTCTTCAACAAATGGTTTTTAAGAAAGTCTCTGTAACTATTGATGCGATTATTAAGTTCTTGCAACTCCAATAAATGACCATTGAAGATTCCTCCCCAAATTTTGATCAAAAAATCGATGCTGGAATCTTCTACTTCTCTTAACATGTGAGTTTTTCAATGAATTAATGCAAGTTTCGAAAATCTGTAATGCCGTCTCTCGTAAAAATGGCTTCATCTGTCTCTAAAACACATGACACAAAATAAAGGATATTATTTACTATTCTAATAGTATAGTGCATAGTGGTAAAAATGTGAAAACTGTGAAATTCTACGCGTACTTATAATAGGATTGTCAAAAATTGTATCAATTACAGCAACGTACGAATGAATAAATTGCTAGTAGTAGCAATACTGCTAACTTCTGCGTTCTTTTAATTTCTTATTTGGTGTATCTTTCTAACCTATGATTCTTTTTGCCATTTCGTTTTTCTGTTCAATGAAACTGTCGATATAACCCTTGGCAACTGAACTTAATCACCATCCTCCATGTCGTTTTAAAAGTTCATTTCCGTTCCAGAATCTGCCAATATTGTTGCAGAGCTGCACCAGAAGCAACGGCCATTCATTAGCGCTGGAGAGTCCAAGGAATTTCGCTGTCTTTTTTGACATACCTCCAATTGTACTGATTCCAAGTGGCAGGGTACAACATTTATTACTTCCATATGTGAAGAAAAATCGTTGTGTCGTATTGAGTGAACAAAGCTATGCGTACCTACAAAATATATCAAAAAATTTATACCATCTATTGATCTCTCAGTAATCGCAAACATTCTTGGAACTTGAGTTTTTTTGATGGGAATTTTGACGCTAATAAATAATGATAGACAATCTTTTGTGGCATCTACTGTATAAAATGTGATTTTTTTCCTCCTACATGCTCCAAATACTCCAACGACCAACTCCTTGACCAAACAAAAATGTCCTTTCGCCAAACAAGAAAAGATATGTCTATCCGAAGTATGATTTTCCTGAAGGCAAAACTCGGCCACAACATCTACTTAGACCCAAGAAAAACTGAAGAAAAATCCGCCCTACAGCCACGACTTTCCACCATGTGAGACTGAGACGTTGATGCTAAGAAGCAAATTTTAGGAATTAGAATAGCGCATGCACATTATCATATTATCATATTGAGCAATGAAAACCAATGACCCCCTTTTATCTAGATCATCCAGTTCCTGCTTTACAGACGCGAAATAAAATTTAAATTTAGAAAGCGCCAAATTCTAGAGGAGTGTCCCCACACTTTCGATTTCACATACAATAATTAGCCTGGTTTAATGTCCGACTAAATACGCCTACTACATAACCGTCACCCTTGCCGTCACTCAGGAATTGCCATCGTCGAATTCGCCCAACAAAAAGGACAGCCGTCCAACGCCACGCGATAAAGGGAGAACAAAATATTGCACATGATAAAATTAATTCCACGATGCGGACGGAAGTGCAGCCGCTTTTATAGTTCGGACTTCCGCTCTTTTTAGGTCGTATTTACCCCAACGATCGGGATAGTCGCTGTTAAAAACGGCATACAAATGAGAATGGGCGTTTTTAGCAATGGTTCACTAAATAGGGAAAGGGCTAGGTTTTAAATTGACTGGCACCGCACAAAAGTTCTCATGTATTTTCGCCAAAGCATGACTCATTTGTCTGTTCAGTTCTATGTGCAATTATTAAAGGTTATTTTCCATTTTTGGTATTTGTTTTAAAAAAAAATATGCATAAAACACAGAGTGCGTCATAAAATAGTCACCCAACAGTGGAGACATATTCTTGAGGATAATATCAGTCCACTATTCAATCTTTAAGCTAGTTAGTCGTTAGCTAACTCACTACTCACCTGTTACATACTGATGAGAGCTAATAAGTTCGAAACAGGTATATATGTTGATATTTGCTACAGATTTTAAGTGTAATTCAATGCTTGTCGAGGTATTAGCCCGCAGTTGTTTTCTGAAATTCCTGTGCAATAAGCTGACCTAAATAAGCAGTTGTTTAATCGGAAAAATATACAAATATTGTTTTATCATAGAATATAATTATATAATCGCCAGACGTATATCATAATACACGTCTGGTGGTCCTTTCAATGATACTATCACTGAAAAGAAAATAATATTTTTTTAATGGAAAGAAATGCTTTCTTTACACAAAATAACTGTATTTTTCAAAAAAATTATTTGGTCCTAAACAAACAAATAATTTATTTCCACGAAACTAAATTTTTTTTCAGGCACTAAATTTTTCTTCGGTGTTGAACGTCTGGTTTCTGTTACGTAGATAAGTTTTAACCCTTTTAAACGAGAAAAACTTGGAATTGTAATGATATTTAAAAAAACACACACAGAAATACTCGACACGAAAATAACAACACTGCTAACCTATTATAAACAGGCGAGCCACTCTCGACCTTCGCGACACTCGAAGACTCTGGCCAGCTATACGTGCCCCTGTTGTTATAACAACTGTTATAAATAAGACTGACGCAATGCAGCGGACTTTGAGTAAAGGTAATACTAAACGTCTCATGGGACGTCATTTTTCCCCAGAATAAATTTATTTGCAACATACATATAGAAAACGTGTTGTTCATAAATTTACTACACATTTCCCTCTGGAACTTCACAAAGATATGTGGTTTATGCAAGATGGTGCTTCACAAAATTGTTCATTAAATTTTCGAAACCACTTAAATGAACAGCACCCTTACAAATGAATAGGTATAGGTCCTGTAAATTGACCACCACGTTGTCCCGATCTCAAATCCATTGAATTATATTTTATGGGGAAGTCCATGGTTTACAAGATACGTGTGAACAACCAAAAAGGAAGTATTCAACATGAAATTTGAAACTGAAGAATCTGTAATTTATTTTTTTTGTGGTATAACTTTTTACATGCGTGTAAATAATACACCGTTTGAATACCTTTTACCACATCCTTATATATTCATGTTTTCACGTTTTCATAAAATCTATTCAAAATTATTAAAATACAAATTACAAAAAAAAAACATGTATGCATGTATCGAGTATTATTAATACATACTACCTTTTTTTGTAGTAAAACATAATACGATTTATTTAGGCACATTTTTCTAAAGACTTTTTAATAACATCCTGTATTTCCTTAGAAACATTAAATATTGATGAATAATAATAAATTCATATTTCTTGTTAATCTCCTGTTTACAGACTTATATTTTACAGATCGAATTATTTATATACATACCCATTTTATATAGGCAGGCATAAAAAGCAAGGACCTTTTAACTTCCTTAATAAAAGCTTTTTAAACTTGAAAATATATAGCAAAATATCATTGGATCAACTGTTTATTATATTTAATAATTATACAGGGTGTCGGAAAGAATGGGTCAACCCTAAGCTGGAGATAATAGACACCAAAATATTATGTTTGAGCTCATCGTGCCTTATACGAATATATCAGTGTTGACCTATTCTTTCTGACTCAACCTATATACATGCTTTGTTTTAAAGTGCTAGTCGGAAGTACGTACATATTTACTGTATTTTTTTAAGTAAAAATATTTGATTTGTTTTTCTTTATTTTGAAATAAAGTGTAATTTAGTCATAAACTTTGAACACATATTCCTCATCATATTAATCAGTTTGTTATTCATCTGGATACACAAATATTTTCACATGATTAAGCCCAAAATCCAACGGGGATCAACTGCTTATTTTCTTTTTTTTTTTTCGTACAGGTGAACGCTGCACAACCCCCGGAGCAGGTTTCCTAGTCGTCGAATCGCCGCTAAGCTTGGAAGGGTGCATAGCCCCGAGCACCTGCAGCTCTAAAGGAATAATTACATTTTCCTTGGTCTATCGAGACGTCGAGGGATGGATTTTGTCCTAGCGTTTTTTATAACAACCACGAAATAAAGGAATTCCCACCTGATCACGGAATACCTATAACTTGGCGTCCTACAGTGCGGTTATAAGTATTGTTAAATTGATTACTTCTTTCACTTTGCTGATTTAGATAAATAATTGCGTATTTAATTTAGGAAGGGGAGAAAATGTAATATCTGAAAAGACTTTATTCCTCATGTAGGAACGCCTCTTAGGAACTGAAATTTGACACAATTGAGGAAATATAACAAAAATCATTGAAGAAACTATAAAGAATTTTGGAAAATTCCATTTTACAGAACCGCGTTACTTATATTATTTATATAACAAATTTCCTAATTAAATCAATCGAAAGGATATACTTGTTCTTTCCAGCGAAAGATTTATACTTGAAGTTCTTGATTTGAAAAATATGTGTGCCTACAATCTTTACTCCTATATCTGTTATCAACCACAGTTTCCGAAATAACATTTTGCGACCTATATTTCCTGAATTCTGCTTACTTCACGCAGGTTTGATAAAACTATCGATTATTTATTAGTACATGGAATATTCCGTAATTTATATTTGCACTTTCAAAAAATAATGTAGACGTGGAAAATTAGTAACTATAGTCTGTTTAGAAATGAAAGAGAGTAATAAAAGCTTATTATGTATGCAAATCGTAAATAAATGTAGTACTGGTGCTTATATTCAATATTTTTACATTATGTATTATCGGTATAGATGAGGTGTACTTTAAAAAAAACTTTGTATGATCGAACCGTACTAAATTGTAGCAGGTAGCTAAAATTTAATCCCCGACAATCCGTCTTTGTCTATGCCGCTTCAATTTCTCGGTCCATTTCTCTTATAAGTAAACAACATAAAAACAGCATTTCAAAACTAGAGACTAACTTTAAGCATCATAACCGGGTTAAGAGGGGTTTTAGTAATACAAATAAAATTATTCAATATTATTATCAAAATATTTATTTAAATTTAATGAATAGACTTTTATTCCACACAAAAATGTATGTATTTTGAAAATTCAAATTATGGTGAGTAAATATAGTGTTGTATAAATGTACAATAAAGAAAATAAAAAAGTAGGTATATTAAAATTCATCCTCCGAATATTCTGATGAATTATCTTCGTCTCCTAGATTGATAACGATAGGTTCCACAGTAACGTCAATTAAATTATCGAGTTCCCACATTTTCTCCTCTTCTTTTTGTACATGATGTATACATTTTTGCCAGTTATCTGCAGTTACTCGTTGCAAGGAATTTTTTAAGAAAATTTTCACGTCACTTAATTTAAACGTCGTATTATATCGCGCTACATCTCCTTTTACCTGCGCCCATATTAATTTGATTGGGTTAAGTTCACAGTGATAAGGTCGTAACCGTAGTACCGTTATTTCGCGATTTGCCATTTCAACGATAACATATTTTTTCTGATCTTTATTAAGATTGACAAGTGTCAAAAGTTCCTTTTTCACCATTTTTCGTCTAGATAATAAATATTCTTCCCTTCGTCACGAAATTGTCTAATTGATCTTAAGTAGGATCTTCGCCAACAATTAATTTCATCTTTATCGATAAGAACTGACTTCCTGTTCTGCTTTTCCCAGCAAAAATTCAACTCTCGTAAGACGGCCCATAATTTGCTTCTACTGATTTTTGGCAAATCGTTGTCCTCTGAAAGTTCACTTAAAATTTTGTATAGCGTTGGTATTTCTTTTTTAAAATAAAATGAGTGTACTTTTCTGCGAATAACTTTTTGAAGAAATCATCTATAACGACTTTCGACCTCCTTGTAGATGATTTTTGGGGATTTACAGTATCTTGTTCATTTTTTGTTTCCTTTAAAAGTATGTAGATATTCGATTTTCCAATCCCTGTCGTCAACACTGTTGGTAGGATTTTGGTGTTTCAATGCATTAAATACATTTAATATAATAATCTTCTCATTCTGAGACAGCGCACATCTTTTCACGCGTTTAGCAGGTACGTAATCTGATAAGCTCGACATTTTACCCAAACAATATATATCAACTGGCACAATAGTCACTAAACACAAGTCGAATTTTACTTTACTGCACTAGCACGTCTTCGTATATTCAGCTCTAAGACTGGATTGATCTGTCACAATACACTGGCTCCTGCCCTATGATGTATCCAGTAAAATATACTAATGTACATCCATTACCTGTCAGCATTAGTGTTACCCGATAATTACCTGAAACGAAATATTACCACGCCCATGGCCGGTTGTTATTTCGGGGTTTTATTACTCTCTTTCATTTCCAAACAGACTATAAATCGCGATCATTCTAAATAATCTGACGACTCGTACAAGGAAAGTAACTTAAAAACTATTTAAAGAAGAATAACGTGTTTATTAATAAAAATGAAAATACATAACAAAGAAATAAAGTAAAACACATTTTATACCAGTTGAAGCTGATTTATAAATCAGTCTTTACCAAGATTAAGACTTTGTTTAGCAGTTTAGTAAACTAGTTTTGCAATACCTGGCTAAATTTTTTTTCGGTGTACAAATTTCGATTTCTTCATTATTACGCTATATTTTATATTTTGGACATAAATAAAATGCAAAGGTATTCTAGTTGATTGAAATTAAATTCTCTAAAATTATTATCAATGATAATGTCTCTCTGACACCAAATATCTATTTATATTAGAGAAAACCCTATAGACAAGTTTTTGTATTTAATAAATATCTGAAAGGGACATAAATTAGATAAATTTACTAACGAAAAAAACGTACCTGGAATACGAGTATTGTTGATACTCAATAAAAAATGTATAATTGATATTAATAATGTAGCCATTCTATTTACTATAAAATTAACTCACACTGACCAACATTGAAATATGAATCAAAGGATTACTAGAAATCGTATCGAACTACAATGGAATTTCTTCTTCAACACAGAAAGTAAGGTCAATAAAAAATACATTAAACTGTACAGCTGATTCACGTAGCAATGTTAATAATATTGCCGACCTTCAATTCAATTGTGTATCTGTAAAAACCCAAACTGTGCTTTGGATAATAAAAGGAACTGTTAATGCTATAAACATCTCTGCAGTTAACCTACAGAACATATAGGACGCTTCCATAAAAGAGAATTATTTAAATATTAATGTAGGTCTTTTTAAATATTACGTTCACTACCTTGGACAAAGTCGACAATAAAGATCTCACTAAAAAAAAAATGTAAAAAGCGTCGTCTCTGAAATAATAATAATTGCAGTTTCTGTATAACCCAAAAATAATTAAATTTTTATTATTACTGGGTAAACTTTCACGCGCAGCATGCTGTATGAAAACTGTCACTTGGCGTTCCCAGATATCCTTACGTACCCTTGACTGCAGTCGCTGAGGATCATTAATTTTGTCAGTTTCTCCATTTGCTGATTAATCTAGCGTGGTGACATTTCCAAAAGCAACAACATGTAAACCTCCGTATGCTCTATACAAGGTTACCGTATTTGTAATCTGTTTACGGTTACATTTGTCAAGCCTTTAAATACGTTGTTTTGTTTATTTAATTATATTTGAATATTATTCAGGCGATCTATAAAAATATGCCGCAAATTAAAAATATTCAATGTAAATTGCTGAAGATTCTAATAAAGTTGTTGCTTTCGTTCAAATCAGAAACTTCATCTGACAAGACCATTTACCTCTTTAGGTCGCCGTATTTCTCACCGTAGAATGATCATATTTGTGGTGTTTTTTAGGCACAGAAATTTAGGAAAATAAAGTTATTGATGTTTTGATTATCCACTTTTACTACTTAAATTCTCCTCAAATAATATAGTATGCGCCAAATGACATTTGAAAATCGCATTTTACGCTAAATTATGTATTTTTTAAATTAAAAATCGACCTGTTCCAGGATTTTTCCCCAAAAATAATTGTTTATTGAATTTATTCCATACTTTTGGCGCATACTGTATATTAACCTTAAAAATGCATTTGTATGACTCACATTATTTTGCTATTCTAACCCCACATTTTAACAATTATTTTCACATACTTATAAACAAAGTGGAAAAATTTTATATATAGAACTATGTTATAACAATATTTACATCTACCTTTGAATATTCGTAGGTGGCACGAGATAACATTCCTGTTATTTGCTACTCTGTATTATTCAGTTCTTATACGACAACATAACGACTTCATTTTGAACTGTAAGACTGAAGAAACAGTTTATACTAGAGTATAAATTTAATTTTTTTAATATTTTTGACAAGATATTTTGAAGAAATCATGACATAATGAGTTACTAAACAAATAATAGTATTATTAAAATGGTATTAGCAAAAACAATCATTCTGAGAATGTATCAAGACGTAATTAAATTAATGTTCGTAAAAAACTAAATAACATTGCTGATACACTCGCGTCAAGAAATCAGACGTCTTACGTCATGGTTGACATTAGGCAATTGTCTTTATTGTCAACGTAATTTTCGATATTTGGTCGCGTTAAATTCAACAATTTTTTGCAATTTAGTGCAATATATAATGCAAACTTTTAGTGTAATCTATAGTTTTATTACTATCAGTTGCAGTTTCTTAAATATTTTGATAAAAATATAATGAATTATTCATTTGTTCGTATAACGTAAGTCGTCTGAATTCTTGACGCGAGTATATATAACAATCGAAACGAAAATGTTAAAGATTGGTAACAGGCAATTATTTCAAATGACACACGCCTACTTCAAGAAAATGAAAGAAACAAAATATGCTATAATAAAATTATTATCTCAATATAATGGCAAATAATCATATTTAACCCTACATATTATACATATATTAATGGAAAGAGAAAAAAATAACGATTTTAATAAAGTGTCTGAAGGAATTATTAATTATTTTTTTCTTACTTTTCAAACAACCAAGTTACAGACATGTATCGAAAAGTGGAAATTTTGTTTATTACTCGCAAACAAAAGACGATAGGTGATTTTGGTATTAACCAACGATTTTTTCTTAAAAAAAGAGATCGAGAATGAGGGGTCATGTTTTTCTATCTCCTATAGTTAATAAGATTAACGAGAAATCTGCCCACCCTGTACATACAAAAAATTTTTTTTGGGTACGCTACGAAATATTAATCCATCTTGTCCATTTTGGCTGCTTAATATTCATGGGGTAGTTCTGGCACGATTATTTTTAAATTAAACCCCTTAACTTTCGTTTCACCTGCACTGCAGCTATGTGGTAATTAGAATTAACTTAAATGATTTGAAATCGAGATTCGGAAGGCATTAAGTCCTACGGCAGCTGCTCTGACTTTTTATTATAAGATTCCCGCCAGAAACAGACACTTTGCTCCATAATTTCACTTTCTGTAGTACAGTTTTTTACTACGTTGAGTGCAGTTTTGTTCCTTTTTTTATGAAGACTTGGCTGCGGCAGCAGCGGGTGTCAAGCGTCGCCGTTTTTGTCTCTGCTCGCCAAGTGGTGTCAACAAAATTTGTTTCCGGTTAAATGTATACGTTATCGTATATACAGTAGCAGTCACAATTTCAAATTGGGTTATTTTGTATGTACTTTTTCTTCATTCTTAAATGTATGGTAGGTACTGAAGGAGGTGATAGAATACGTAAAAATAAGGCTAGTTTATTATACAGTATGCGCCAAAAGTATGGAATAAATTCAATAAAAACGAAACAATTATTTTTTGGGAAAAATCCTCGAACAGGTCGATTTTTAATTTAAAAAATACATATTTTAGTGTAAAATGCGATTTTCATTTGTCATTTGTTTTCGAGTAATGACGTCATCGATTTTTTTTTTAAATGGCAACACCATATTTTTTTCCTTGATTCTGAAAGAACGTTTAATTCTCTATCAGACAGTACTAAAATTTTGCCCTCTTACATAGGAAAGTTTTCGAGTAAATGAATGATTGAATGTTAGAAAACGTAAATTTTATCCATAAAAAAGTAACAATTCTGAGGTATGTAAAATAAAATACAATTGAAGTTCTTCTAAATTACGTGGTTTATTAATGTACACTTTTGACTTCAAGTATCCCCATAAAAAATAGTCAAGAGGTGTAAGATCTGGCGATCTTGCAGGCCATTCTATCGATCCGCGTCTGCCGATCCACCTCCCAGGAAAACAGTTATCCAAAAAATCTCGGACAGGGCGCGTATAGTGCGGAAGTGCACCATCTTGCTGAAACCATATGGTATCGTCAGGAATGTCAGGGTCATTACCGTTAGGAAAAATTACTGCAAGGGCTAAAACAAGGTCATTTTCTAGAAACTCTAAATATCTTTGTCCTGTAAGGGTTCCTTCAAAGAAGAAAGGCCCTACTATTCTGTCGTCAACTATTCCAGCCCACACATTTAATTTCTGAGGGCGTTGGGTATGTGCCTCTGCCATCCAATGAGGATTTTCCCGACAATATCTGCAAGATTGACGGTTTACTGTACCATTCAGACAAAATGTGGCCTCATCTGAAAAAGTATTTGCCGGTGTAAATTTCTATTTCCTTGACATAAATCCATTAGAATTTCGCAAAAGTGTAAGCGGCGATCGGGATCATCTTCATTGAGTTCCTGCATAAGTTGAATTTTGTAGGGATGATATTTTTCCTTCCTCAAGATACGTAGCACTGTTCTCTGACTAGTGTCATTGTTTAATGCAACCAATCGTGAAGAATTATGAGGATTATCCATCATACTTATCAAAATGTTCTGTTTCTGATTTTCATTAATGCTTGGACGTCCAGGTTTTGGAATATTTACAACATTGCCAGTTTCTCTAAATTTAGACTCTACCTTACTGACTGTTGATTGGCTGATAGGGCGATCTGGATATTTTTCATTAAATAAATCGCAAACTTCCTGCTGAGTTCTAGTCATATTCCCGCATCCAATAAGAATTAAAATTTCAATTCTTTGAGTAACAGTTAAATGTGCCATAATACTTTAAATTGAATAATAATTTCTATGTCGCTTACAATACTTATTAGAAAATCGGTGTGACAATGACACTTTGCAAAGATTTTCACCTACGTGATCTATAAAAGAACTATGGAATTCGAAAAACTAAACTTGATAACGTTTTTGCATTATTTTAATTGATTTACGTTTTCTAACATTCAATCGTCATTTACTCGAAAACTTTCCCATGTAAGAGGACAAAATTTTAGTACTGTCTTTCAAAATCAAGGAAAAAAATATGGTGTTGCCATTTAAAAAAAACCGATGACGTCATTGCTCGAAAACAAATGACATTTGAAAATCGCATTTTACGCTAAAATATGTATTTTTTAAATTAAAAATCGACCTGTTCGAGGATTTTTCCGAAAAAATAATTGTTTAGTTTTTATTGAATTTATTCCATACTTTTGGCGCATACTGTATAAAGTTTTGTCGAACACTCCATAGTTTTAGAAATCCGGGGTGTTCAAGTTTTTCAAAAAATATAGCTTTCTGTAAATTTCTCTTGACAGGATAATTGAAATATTTCGATAATTGGTAGTGTTTCTACTATAGAGTTGGCATTATTTACTGGTCAATTTATTAAACAACGTTGCCCAGTGGCAGAGATCTGGAAACGCTATCGTATAATTTTTACCATATTCTGTACGCCACTGCCATTTTCTGGTATTTTTACTGAAGTTTCGTAATCTACAATCGATTGAGAAAAAAAGTGCTATTGTTTTTTTCTTAGGATAAATAGTTTTAGAGGAATTTTACAATAGCACTTTGTTCTTCCAAATCGATTGCAGATTACAAAACTAATAAAAATACCAGAAAAGGGCAGTGGCGTACAATTTATGATAAAAATTATACAATACAGTTTCCTCGATAGTAGAACCACTACAAATTATCAAAATATTTGAATTATTCTCTCAAGAGAAATTTACAGAAAGCTATATATTTTTTAAAAACTATCGAGTATTCAACAACACTTTATATAATAAACTAACCTTATTTTTAAGTGTTCCATCACCATCTTCAGTATTTACCGTACCTTTAGGAACATCCTGTATATTGGTAGTGTTCTAGTAAAAGTACAATGAAGTTATTTGCAAGAGAAAAATAAGAAATCAATGACCATATATAAAGTTAGTATTCAATAACAAAAACTAATACAACCATACGAACGGAAAAGAGAACGAAAAAAAAACTTTATCAAAGATAAAATCCCTATATTTTTTCCAGAGTTGTATGTAAAACCATTCTTCACCTTTTTTTTTGTTAATTTGATCTTGAATCATTTTTAGTGTCATTTTATTTTATATTTATGTTATATCTTTTTTAAATTATAGTATTCCTTCTCAAAATGTTTATATTTTTTATTAATTATTTTCCTTTTATTCTTATTATTGTCAATTTAAATTCCGCTGTTTATTCATCGATAATATTTAATATGTTCAAAATAAGTTATAAATAGATATCTTTATTAGCTAAAATTGTTTATATGATACTGTTCGGATTTTATATATTCTTTATATTTTCAGATAAAGCTTGTTAATGTTCTAATTAAGCAAAGCCTTATTAAAACAAATATAGAGTAATTGGTAAACATTACTAAAAATACAATAGGATCTAGTAAGTGTTTGTTCAAAATGAAAAAAGGATGTCATATATTTTTACGTTTATAAATAAATCAGTTAATTATTATGTTAATTTTATAGTAGATGCTAACAAATTTTCTACTAATTGATATGAGTCATTGGTAAAATGTATAAAATCTTAAAAAAAACATTTAAACTTGTTTTATATTTCATTCATTTCATTCATCAAGTTATATTGATATTCGGTTATCGTTAGGATGAGAAATTCAAATTTATCGACAGTTTCGTTGTATCTTCTAGAGGGCGCCACAAACGACCATTAGGACGCATTTAAACTTTAGAATGGAAATATCTTTTTCCCCTTAAACTGCTTAAAAAAGATACTTATACCTTGCAAATATCTCTAAAGCCAAACGTTTTCAACAAAAAGGCATTTAAATTTATAAATGCATATACAAAACTTGTTAAAACATTATTTTCAACTCCACTGACAAACGAAACATTTACCATTAGCAGTAATAGTTTATTAGCAAGAAATACGCCTAGTGCAATTACAATTTTAAATTTATTTAAGGCTGTCGTATTCTTGAAATACTGTTTTTTACAAATTAAAGTAATTCTAAACATTTAAGAACTGAATAATATAGAGCTTAACAAAAAACAGGAATGTTACCTGCGAATATTCAAAGGTACCGAAGTAACACGAATATATAATGTCAGGAAGCGGTATAACCAACAAATATTTTGGTACAGAATTCTTTTAAAATACGTCATTTTCAAATTCATATATAGATGTAAATATTGTTATAACATGTTCACTTTTGTTAATAAGTATGTGAAAATAATTGTTAAAATATGGGGTTAGAATAGCAAAATAATGTGTGTCATACAGCTGCATTTTAAAAGTTATTATATTATTTGATGAGAATTTAAATAGGTAAAAGCGGATAAACAAAACATCAATAATTTTATTTCTGTACCTAAAAAACATCACAAACCTTAACAATTTTACTGTGAACAGAATTGAGTAAACAACATACTTTTTTATCTAAACAATCGAAGTCTAAACAATGGAGCCAATTTAAAATATCTAAAAATTGCTTCTACTGGTAATT
The DNA here is from genome assembly GCA_037114965.1 of Monochamus alternatus. Lineage (NCBI taxonomy): Eukaryota > Metazoa > Arthropoda > Insecta > Coleoptera > Cerambycidae > Monochamus > Monochamus alternatus. Next base: position 12,288,926 of record CM073429.1, on the reverse strand, counting down.
ATTTTTATCAGTGGAGTTCAAAAAAACTTTTAAACAAATATTTTTTTGCATTTACAAATTTAACTGCCTTTTTATTGAAAACGGTTAGCTTTAGAGATATTAGCAAGGTATGCTTTTTTAATTAGAAAAGATAGAAGAAAAAATTTTCCAGCCCAAAGTGAAACACACCGTGGCACAAAAAAGTTTTGACAGTTTAAATGCGCCCTAATGGTCAGTTGTGGCTCTAGAAGAACAACGTAATATCGACAAATTCGATCATCGAATTCGATACGAAATTTCACGACATTAACTGGAAGGAGTCGAAAGATATTAAAAAACATTTAATAGGAATAGAATAGATGAGTCATGAAAAATGGAGTAGATATCGTATTTTTTTTATATAAAATCCTTATAGTTTTCGAGTAAAACGTTACCTATTGAAGTTGTAGTATTTTCAATATTTACATCGCTGGGCCACTGTAGTCTCTCCCGAATATTGAAATTCGATTACTTTTTGTAGGCACTAAAGTTCTTGTGAGGTCAGTGTTTACATTAGTTTTTCAAGTGTCAAAAATGGATACGTGTATATTACTATAGTCTGTTTGGAAATGAAAGAGAGTAATAAAACCCCGAGATAAGAACCGGCCATGTGCGTGTTAATATTTCGTATCAGGTAATTATCGGGTAACACTAATGCTAACAGGTAATGGGTGTACATTAGTATATTTTACTGGATACATCATAGGGCAGGAGCCAGTGTATTGTGACAGATCAATCCAGTCTTAGAGCTGAATATACGAAGACGTGCTAGTGCAGTAGAGTAAAATTCGACTTGTGTTTAGTGACTATTGTGCCAGTGGATATAACATTGTTTGGGTAAAATGTCGAGCTTATCAGATCACGTACCTGCTAAACGCGTGAAAAGATGTGCGCTGTCTCAGAATGAGAAGATTATTATATTAAATGTATTTAATGCATTGAAACACCAAAATCCGACCAAGAGTGTTGACGACATCGTGGAAAAGTGTTCCAAAATGACAGGTATTGGAAAATCGACTATCTACAGACTTTTAAAGGAAACAAAAAATGAACAAGATACTGTAAATCCCCCAAAATCATTTACAGGGAGGTCAAAAGTCGTTATAGATGATTTCTTCAAAAATGTCATTCGCAGAAAAGTACACTCATTTTATTTTAAAAAAGAAATACCAACGCTAAACAAAATTTTAAGGGAACTTTCAGAGGACAACGATTTTCCAAAAATCAGTAGAAGCAAATTATGGGCCGTCTTACGAGAGTTGAATTTTTTCTGGGAAAAGCAGAACAGGAAGTCAGTTTTTATCGATAAAGATGAAATTGTTTATTGGCGAAGATCCTACTTAAGATCAATTAGAAAATTCCGTGACGAAGGGAGGAATATTTATAATTTAGACGAAACTTGGGTCAACGAGGGATATACTGTAACAAAAGTATGGCAAGATAAAAATGTAAAAAGTGTTCGACAAGCATTTTTGGATGGACTTTCAACAGGGTTCAAGGCACCATCAGGTAAAGGGCGAAGATTAATAGTGACACATATAGGTAGTGCCAGTGGTTTTGTTGATGGCGGTTTACTTTTATTTGAATCTAAAAATACAGGTGACTATCACGAAGACATGAACGCAGATGTTTTCGAAGGGTATTTTACACAGATGTTGGATCTTATTCTTCCGGGGCCTGTAATTGTCATGGATACTGCCAGTTACCATTCACGGTAGACCGAGTGGACGCCTACGACGGCTTGGAGGAAAGCCGATATAATTCAATGGTTATCCGGAAAAAACATTTCTCTTGAAACAAATATGGTGAAAAAGGAACTTTTAACACTTGTCAATCTTAATAAAGATCAGAAAAAATATGTTATCGATGAAATGGCAACAAATCGCCAAATAACGGTACTACGGTTACCACTGTGAACTTAACCCAATCGAATTAGTCTGGGCGCAGGTAAAAGGAGATGTAGCGCGAAATAATACGACGTTTAAATTAAGTGACGTGAAAATTTTGTTAAAAAATTCCTTGGAACGAGTAACTGCAGATAACTAGCAAAGATCATCATGTACAAAAAGAAGAGCAGAAAATCTGGGAACTGTATTAGTAATTAATAACAATAGCGACAAAAGTAGTTAAAATTGCTGTATAAAATCGGTGTTATAAAATGTTGTTTATTTCTTTCCATTTTGTGTCCAGTCACAGATTACCGCCTTATCAGGTTTTACAGTGGACCAGTTTTTACTAACTTGCAGAAGTGTATTTTTAAATCATTTTCGAACTGCCCTTTTTGATTTTTTCTTTACAAAATTGTGTTTATAAGAGTTCCCTGTACAACCAGAATTTTTTTTAGATAAGTTCTGGATCACTCTGTATATCTTAAATAATAAAATGTATTCGACATTCCTGCACGTACCGATGTTATTTGTAAAATTTGAACCTTAACACTTAATACGGCAACAATAACCGGCATTTACGAATGTGGAACACTAGCTGATAAAAGGCGAAATTCAACTCGAATTGACGGCTGTTGCAACAGCACAGTCGTCGACTTGTGAGCGTTGTTGCAAACATTCGACACACTTTTTCTAAACGAAAATAAGGTCATCGACTGATTTCCATAATGTTAAGTACGAATAAAATGATAAGGCCGTGAACCCATTCCCAAATTGTACACTAACAGAAAACAAACAACTCTCCACCGTATTTTGTAGAAAACTGCTCTTCTCAGATAAGCCTTTATCTCTGTTTTTATTTATTTTTTAAATTTATGATATAAATATTTTTCGTTGGATTCGTGATAACTTACGTAAGTGTTCATGGTCTTCCGACTACGGCCTTTTAGCAGCACGTAGCCCCCTAGGTTTGTACAAATAAATTGTGAAAAATACAGAAAAAATGTTATTTACGTGTGCCGCTTTGTTTGCTGATACTTGGCGTATTTGTTATTAAGGTCGCATATTTCAGATAACTATCGGATGAGCCTTGGCCATAATCATTTCATCAATAATGATACTGCTATTCATAAAACTGTTTTCGTTCTGCCATTGGTACTCGTATATTTAGAACTTTAAATGAGTTAATCCACGTAATGCAAATTTTTTTATGAAAATACATTTAATAAATTAAATAAACTAAAATACTAACATTTACACAAAATACTCAATAGACAACTTTATTTATACACGGTGTATGTAAATAAAAATACACAATCGCTACCGCGTACACTGAAAAATCACTTTTTTGAAAAATACAGTCTTTTGTGTAAAGAACGTACTTGTTTCTATTAAAAACCATTATTTATTTTTTACTGATACACTTCTGGGGTTGATTTAATTATATTCTATGATAAAACAATATTTGTATATTCCAAATAATTTTTTCCCAATTAAACAACTGCTTATTTAAGCCCCGTCCAGCATTAAATTACACCTGAAAAATCTATAGTATATAGTCAACATATACCGGTTTCGAGCTTACTAGCTCTCATCAATACTACTAACAACGACGATAAACGACTAACCCTGGCTGTTCAAGCCCAACATATCTGAGTACGCAGAATATAGAACAGCTGCATCTAGTGGCCACCAATTGACATTAATTATTTTTTGTTTATAGGAAACAAATCAACTTTTTCCTTATAAACAAATATTTTTTTCGATGATACAACTATGTTAGCAAATTGAGTTTTTTTAATTTACGGTTTTTCAAAAGATTATATATTATATAACCTAATAAAACTTCGATACATAGTGATTTTTCGGGTTGTTGTGCCGTGACCTCGGTAACTGGTAGCTGTCAGAAACAGAGTTAAAATGCACATCCCCAGCATTAGCAGGGATTCTTTTACCTGCCCTCGTTGTTCTCGGGCTAGGCTGTGGGGACAGACCCGCTATCGGTGTCTCTGGGCGCGTCCATGTATTGACGGTTCCTATTGTTGGTATTACAACTGTACGGTCGGAACCGTTCCTCGGATAATGGTGGTCGTCCGAGGGGTTTTGTAGCCGCCGCTGTAACTGGTCGCATCCTATGCTTCCAAACGTTTCGCCGCTCTTCACTGTCGGCATTTTCAGTGGTGACTCTGCAAAAGCTTCGCCGCGACTGAGGCCGATTGGGACCTCGCTAGCTCGTAATGTTGGTGACATTATGGATGGGTCCAGAGACACCGATAGCGGGTCTGTCCCCCACAGAGCCTAGCCCGAGAACAACGAGGGCAGATAAAAGAATCCCGGCTAATGCTAGGGATGTGCATTTTAAGTATGTTTCTGGCAGTTACCAGTTACCGAAGTCACAACACAACAACCCGGAAAATCACCATATATTAAATTACAGCACTGGCCGTGAAAGCCGAAAAACCACTAATAAAACTTCATTTAAAAATTTGACAAAACAATTAAAGGATTACATATTTTCCTTTTCCACATCCCTCAATTAAAAATATGCATTTTTGAATTAAATAAACGCATTATTTGATTCAAAATATACATCATTTAAATCAAAAACCATTTTTTTTATTCCAAAACTTTATTTTTATACAGATTTGAACAAATTATTTAAAGAAATGAAAAAATATGTTTAATTGAAAATGATCCTAAAAATTTACTTTTTATAAAATGCTTAAGTGGAATGGAAACAAATGAAATTTTCTTACTAACAATTCATTTTTTACAAAAAAAACATTACACTAAAAAAAATTTGTATCTCGAGAATAAATTATGTTTAAAAAAATTAAATTGTTTGCTGAAGGCAATTTTTTTTTCGGTGTAATTCTGAGACTAAAAATATAACGATTCAATAAAAAATACCTTAGTCGTGAAAATAACAATTTTAATGTAAAATATTTGAAATCAATGAATAAATTTGTTTCAGATCTGGCAAAGTAGGTCGTGGAAATATGGCACCAGTGAAGTAGCCTACACGTAACCAGATCTGACACCACTCGATTTTTTTTCTAGGGATACTTAAAGGTACCGTGAATTGTACGGTTGTGGACAAACATGTCAGCAAATTTTTCAAGAGTCAAAGAATATTCACGACGTTTTGGTTGTATTTACATAGGAAAGAGGAGGATATTTTGAAAATATTTTGTAAGCTACATTTTTTATATGATTCGGTAACAGTTATTTTTATATTAAGTGCGCAAAATCAGTGTTTTTAATGGCGCGTGAGGATGTGAATTTTTGGTCGAGACTGTAGGTCGATACAAAAAATGATTCGAAAGCGTCATAAACCAATGACTTCGCGCACGAAATATAAACAATATTTTTTGTCTAACTGTCCAAAGTATTTGCCACTGTAGATTTATTATCTTTCTATACTCTCTTTTTTTCGAAAAAGTGTGTGAAAGCACTGATTTCGCGCCATTGGATACTAGATACTACACTAAAATTTTGCTACAAGAGTGTGCAGTGCCTAATTTAAAACAAGTTTATACATTTATTTCAGAGATATTGTTAAAAATCGGTATTTAAATTTACCCTTCAATATTCCGAAACTTTGGGCTAAGATGTATTTGATCCAATAACTATTATTTTAACCCCAATATTATCTAGTACCGTTTGTTTCTTCATTTAAATACACTCTGGATATTAAGATTGTCTAATTTTTCAATTCGTCAATAGATGTCTCAGCGTATAATATATGGAACATAATTATTTGTTTTTGTATGTGCATAAACATTTACCATTTTGAATTTGATGTCCATGAAATTATACAGACATTGATAACATTACCATCCGAAAAAACGAGTATAAAAATAAATTGAACGGGAAATTCAGAATATCGGAATCGTCTTCTTGTAATTTACAATTTATAATAATTTTCAACACCTTCAGCTTACGAATGATAGAAATTTCTTTAAAAATTTTTCTCACTTTTATAGTTCAATTCTTTATATGAAAATTAGTAACCTGCTACTTAAATAGGTTCTATGAAAACATTGTTATAGTAAATATAATTTCTAATAACTAGTGCAATCAATCCATATCTTGAATTATAAAAATCTCTCTATCTGGATACTGGGGGTCATTTATTAAAAATAGTAAACACATTTAGAGTAAGAATAGTTTTAATTCAGTAAATCATTTAATTACTTCACTTACTATTTACCATTTGATTAAAAAATTGTGAAGAAAAATGCATACGTACAAATATATTTGGAGCATTGTTTAAATAAATGAAACACAAACATAAATGATTTTACAATTATATAAAGTCATCCAAGATGGAATTTAGGAACTTATTACAAAATGGGTTCTCAAAGTGAACCTTGAGGGACTTCAGATACGTTTTTACTTCTACTGATTTCTATTAGATACGATATTCAATTAATTTAATTAAACATTAATTAATTAAATGGATTAAACATTATAAGTTGAAAGAAAAATGATTTTATCAGTACCTAGTCATGGCCAATTATATAAAAAGTTTTGGAAAAGGCAATTTTAGTCTCCTCTGGGATGTTATGAACAATTATTCGTTTAATTGTTCCTAACATAAAAAAATGTAAAACAAAGTTACTATGTATTTTATCACCGGTATTTGTTTTTTTTTTTTTAATATTATTCTTAATTATGCCTGGCTTTTATGGAGAAATTGCAGTTTTAGTAAGACAATTATGTACAAAGGAAATCCACTCAGGATCAATTCAAGTCCTACTAATTAAAAAAAAAATTGGCAATTTGGAACCAGTATGGATCCCTTGCTTGAACAGAGCTATTTATTTTATCAGCTAATATTCACACACGTCAAAAGTTGGACCCCTCTCCTTTTTGTTAAAGAAATCTTTTTGTCAGAAAAACCAAATACATTTATAAAAGTATATTGCTTTCTGAATTTTTTTTTTTTTTTGTGAAAATGTTTGATAAACTGAGTACTTAGAAAATTAAAAACCAGCAAATGTGTGACATTTTTGACAAAATTTATTAAATCAAAAAGAAGTAACAAAACAAGTTATCTACTTGACTAATAGTCGGTATGACCTCCACCACGTTCCAATAGCATATTAACACGTCTGTGCATTGAGATAATCAAGCTGTTAACGATCTCTTGCAGAATATTGTTCCATTCCTCAATATGATTATGAATGACTCTAACAACGATATCCCACATGTTTTCAATAGGATTCGTGTCAGGAAAATTGGTTAGCCAATCTAATCTATTGATATGTCCTGCTTCGAGTGTCTCTTGAGTGTCCCTTCTTGCGCGATGTGGTCGAGCATTATCGTCCATAAACACAAAATTTTCACCTAATTCATTATGTAGGAGGTAGATAATGGGCGTAACAACTTGCTCGATGTAAATTTGACTGGTCATATTCTGTGGTATGCGAATTAATACCATGCGGCGGTTGAATATTATTCCACCCCAAAACATTACGGTACCCCCTTCATACTTCAAGGGGAAAATGAAGTGGCTGTTGACGACCTGGTTCTCTCCAGACTCTTTGTCGATTGTCATCAGTAACCAGCCCAATTCTGGTTTCGTCTGTAAATAAGACCCACCGCCACTGGCATAAAAACCAACCCCTATGTTCTCGCGCCCACTGGAGACGGCCAGCACGATGCCCTGGAAGTAGAGTGGGAACCCATAATAGTCTTCTAGCACGTAAATTTGTGTTGTGGAGTTTTCTTCGAATAGTAGGTGTCAATATAACACGGCAAAACGTACCTTGAAAGTGGGTACTGAGAGCTGAAGATGTGCGGAGTCTACGGACATATTGCACCAAATACCGATCCTCCCTTTCATTAGGTACTCGAAGACGTCCACTACGTCTGTTTTCCAATGTATCAAATTCTTCATATCTGTGTACTATTCGTACAACGGATGATCTAGGAATGCCCAACATGTTCGATATCTGATGATTAGAATGTCCTGCATCATGTAAAACAGTCATTCTTGCTCGGTTAAACGCAGAAATTTTACGCCCCGGCATTATAATGCACAAGAATTCAAGGGAACACTTGGCTTGGTAATAAAGTAAAGGTTCGTGGTCTGCAATTATTTATTGTTTTTGTTCCCTAAGTAAATGTACTTTTTTACATTACATTTTACATTAAGAAAAAGCACTAGGTTTAATGGAATCATTTTATATACAGGGGATCCAAGACTTTTGACGTTGTTAGCAATATTTTTTGTCTTGCCTTGCAAGATTTTTTTCATAATTTGCACTGTCAATCCTTGTCTTGATCTTGTCTCTTGTTTTGTCTTGCGATACTAAGAGAAAATCAAATCAAGATGCCAACACTAATTAAAACGATAAGTCAAGTAACTTTTAAAAGGTACGGCGGATCCCTATTTGTCACACGATGCGACGGATTTGAATCGGCAAACGGAAGAAAACTTTCTAAAATAATTCAATTACTACGCTACAATTCCGAAATGAAAAAAATATTGATTTAACCTTGCCCCGAAAACAAACTCATTGTTAATTGAAACCGATTAATTTTGTGTAGCAAACATCAGTAAACATTCGCAGTATGCTCTACCCTTGACTATATACACTAGCTCTACTTAGCGGTTTTCAAGTAGATTGAAATTATCTTTCCCAATGAAAAATACAGTGCGAACTGCTACTGGTACAAACCGAACTATTAGGTAACCGTTGAGTACTTTGCCTAGCCATTAATTCTGTTTATAGCAACTTAAAAACAAATATGCATTCAAGCCATGCCACTGTTTACGTATCCATATATTTTATTTTGTTGTTTTGTCGATTTAATTAATTAAATTCGCCTTAGAGAGAGGCCTTGTGCCAAATTTTTCGGGGAGACCTTTCGAAGTTAATATATGGTGTGGAACAGTCGTTAAATTAATGCTAATCAAAATGGCAACTTTTTGTCTGACCCTGGCCTAAATCTATGCCAATAATACGGCTGTCGTTATAAATTTGACCATTATGCAAATATATGTGGTCGATGGTCGTAAATATGTGTATACCTATTAATTATGTCATTTTTGTTTGGCATGTGTGTGAGTTATGGTTTATATTCTCTAAAAAAACACCAGAAAAACATAGCCACTGTATTAAATTTAGGTATTCGAAAAAATTATTTAGTACTTCAACTCTACTCTTTCACTCCTTTAATTAATGATGTGTACTCTATTTTTATCGAAGGCAAATATTTTGTGTTTGGTGAACTACAAACAATAAATTACAATTTAATCATACTAATATAGCTGATTATGGATTACATTTTTATGTGTACAACTCAATTAACGAAATTATTTAAAATTATCCTAATAAAAATGTTAGGATAATTTGTCCTCTCCATTTTCTACTTGTTGTGCAGTACTCCTTTTTGTAACTTCAGTAACACTAGTATTTTTGGAATATAGCCTTCAGCAATAATGGTTGATTTTCAACCACCATGACGTTTAATATTAGCTATACATGCTTCAGCGTCGTCTAATAAAGTAGCCGAAGAATACCAAAAACAATGACCGGTACATTACTTTGGGTTTGGTAATTTAAAATAGTTTGCTATTTTGTACGGAATCTTATGCCGATTGCACACGGAGCCAGTGGCCGAGCCAGGACAGTGAGCCAAAACAATAAGCCAAGACAATTTAACGTTCATATTAAAGCCAATATCATAATAGGACTAGTTTCATTTGCTACCATGGAGGAAAGACGTCGAGTTCTACGTTTATTTTATAAACGCGCAACATTATTAATTTCATACGAAATAATGACAATTAGTTTCACATAATATTATTAATACCTAAAAATATATAAAAAACTTTTACATAAAAGGTGAATATTTTTCAAGTAGGTATTGTCATATTTAATTCATTGACAGGATGTCACTTTTTGTCATTGTCGATATTTAACTTCAAATAATTTTAATTTTTATAATAATTTTTATAGTCAGATATTTGATTCAACTTAAAGGAGACCACCTGAAGAAGCAATCCTAAAAATGCAGAAATAGGTCAGATATCATCTATTGTGATTGAATTTGTCGTGTTCCCACTGCCAAAAAGTGAAGTTAGATATTTATAGAGTGTTTCATTATCAGGTCAGTAAATTAAATTATTTTTTTTTAGATAATTATTGATTAGAGCTTTGTCTATGGAATTATTCATTAGAATACCTAGATGTTTGGTATCAGAGAACATACATATGACTTCATTGATAGGAATTGTAGGAGATTTGATTTATATTAGCTTAAAATACCTTTCTAAAACAGTAAAATAAATGTTATAAAAGCTAATAATAAGGAATATATGGGTAGATATTGTGGGAGTAATTCAACGCAGGTTGGGGCTTTTGTCCACTGAGTAGTTAGTTTTACACAATATTATTAATACCAAAAAATATATAAAAACTTCTCAATTTCAATTGTCGACGTCTCTATATCAGTATGAAGCAAAACAGTTTATTTTAATTAGTGATTGTAAGAAGCATAATATATAAAAAATCTCGTAAGAAATGATATCTCTACATAATCAAATGAATGAAACGTTTTGAAAAATCATTACTACATACATTTTTTATAGCAAAGGAGAAACAGTTTTAACCATATATGCATAGACAATTTTTCTAATTAAAAAATATTCAAATATCCAAGGTTAAACCGAGATTAGCAATAATCCCTGTTGATTAATATAAATATCGGAACCGCCTTAAAACATAAAAACAAAAATACATGCTTTGTAATTTTTTTTCATGTTTTTTTAATTATATTAACATAAATGCCTATTAAAGCTTAAATTAATAATGATTTATTATCAAATTTTAATTAAATCACATTAGAAACACAATTCATCGCTTAGAAAACGGAATTATTTTTTAAGTTCACTGATACTTTTATAAAAAAAAAGCAAGTGTTTGTCCGTATAGCAACATTTACAATCACACATTCGTTTTTTATTCCTTATTTACCCGCCTCAGAGGCTATACAGCTAACTATGTTGTAATTTATTTCACCCCTATCTTGAAACATGACACCATAATAAAAAACGTTCAAAGTTATGCTCCAAGCTACCCCGCGGTTTTTAGAATTTGTCATAAAAGGTATAATCCATGTCGTTCATATTTCACATCTCAACTTGGACCGTAACTTTCGACATTGGACTTGACTTTTATGTGGTATAGATCAGAAATTTAATTAGACTGAAACATTTTATAGGTGGTCCATATACACAGAATTAGCCAACTTACACAAAGAATACAACAAACGGTAGCTCGATAATAAATCAGTCAAGGTGATCGGCCAATCAGTGGCTAGTATCCGTTGTAAATTGGGTGCTACTGAATTTGAGTCAGTTTTACAAGAATTAAATTACCAAACAATAGAATTAAAGTAGGCAAGAAGAAGAATATGATTTGACATTGGGGAAAACAGAAACAATAGCAACTACATTTATTAAGTAACTAGAAAGGTAGGCAAGTCGGTACAAGCCGACTTGAGATTAGTCAAGACTAATAAAAGTCATGTTTAAAATTTTCAAATATTTACGAGATATTATTTTTTTTAAATACCCACATTTTGATCCACTGAAGGCGAGGTTGCCATATCGTCTGTAAGATAAATAATTTTTTAACGTAAATTATATTTTTGCGGTTGATTCTAATTTAAAAATACTTGTTTTTACCAAATAGTAAAGTAAAATTGGGTAGGTAGTACGCTACACAATAATATTAACCCGAACTGTAACTTCTTAACTGACCTTACCATAAACGATTAAACAATTTCCACAAGTTCGATACCACCAATTAAAGTATTTAGGAAGTTCAATGATTCCAAAAATTGTCCATAAATGTGTATAAAAGCTTACTTATTTGCTGAAAAAAGAAAATAACTAGCTTGATGCATGCCTTTAATGTCAAGAGAAGGCAAACAAAAATATTTAAAAGCATTATCAATCCCACCCAAAAAAGAAGCTGGTGTCTTAGGCACAGGTAACAAGTAGGGTAACAAGTAGGTGTCACGGTCAGTAGACAAAATGTCCCACACCAACTCCGTCCTTTAGGTTATGATTGATAGTCAGCGAGGTCGACAAAGAGGTTATGTTGATACCGGTGCACTGGTAAAGGAATCAGCTGTGGCAAAGGCAAGGTACAAGTGGAAACAAACCATTTGTAATAATATTACAAACATATTTGTAATATTTGTGGACAGGGATTTAATTATTTCTATATAATTAAGCTAAGCTTGACGCATTTGTCTTAAGAATCTCGACTACGTATAACACGTTTTTACAGTTAGTGTTATTCTTTTAAGTGTCTTGTGTATTTAATTAATATTTTTGATGAAATGCAGTGTAATTAGTAAAATATGCCGCATTATTCAAGCTGTGAAAATGTTGACATACTAAAAGCATATTTGATAGTGCGTACTATGATAAATCAGTTGCAGTGTAGTAAAAATTGATAATGACCAAATTCGGGATAATTGTGAGCAGGGAATCTGGTTTATATTTTCAATTTCATGTACTTAGATACACGGACATAATCAATAATTCTTTGACATGTCTAGAAATTTTAGTTTGTGTTAACTTTCAACTTTTTTGACTCCTATTCCAAGACATTAGGGTAACACTGGCAACGCTGTGGAATACACATCCGCCATGACCCTTAAAAATCTTAATATCGGAGTCGATCAGTGATCCTCAACAAGTTTTCTATTGAAAAATCGCAAAATTTATTTAAAATTCGACTTTTTTATTCCTGATTTTTTTGTATAAAAAAATATTAATTATGTAATCCACCCAGTGAACTTGTACTGCTAGTTAAAATATTTGTGCATATTTAAGGTTCACCTTGTACAGGGCACAGTTAGAAATGTACTTTAATAGTATAAATGAATGTATTTTGCTTGCTTACTTTCTTGAACTACACAAGACATTTGTTATACATCATCGTTATGGACCAAGTATTCAATGGTGAAGTCAACTCTTCAGCTTTACAAAAACCATGATATCTGTAATGTTCAGAAACTTCTAGGCTTCTTTAAGTCCAAGGTACGAGTAATAGATCACAAACCAAAAAAAAAAAAAAATCAAATACTCTTGAAAGCAATGATATTAACAAGTTTTAGAGAGAAGCATCTGATGCTGAACATTTGCTCATGAAACCAACTTCAATTATGGGAGCAAACATTTCTTTGTAAAACAATAAAAGACATGATCATGCAAGATCAAACAACTTTAATGAAACTTTTCTTTTCTAACTGGCCAATATTCCGCTCTCCACGACTTTACACACCTCTATGGAACCTTCCTATCGGTACCAGGCCCAAAGTGGACATAGATAACGATGACCCCTCCCAGCTCGTAACGTAATTCTTATTGTATGAGCATAACCGAACGCCAAAACTAAACCGCCAGCTACAATTTGGAAACGTTAATTAATCTTCAAGATAAAACCGAATGGCGAACTGCAGCATGCTATTAATATTTCAAACATTCCCTTATATTATTGCACGAATGAATAATTCACACTAATGCAAGTTCGATTTTACATTATCTCCATTTGCTTAGTGGTGTCGCGTGTTACTTGCTCGATAGCGCCTTGGCTGATGGTCACGTTAATGATTTTAAGCAAACATTAAAAACCGTTTTAGAAAATACGTTCAGTTTAGCCACTAACTATATATGGCGGAATAATTTTCAAATTAATGTTTGCTACTATACCTACTCTAATAATTCAATAATAAAATGTTAAAAAATGTTTCTTTAGACGATGGTACTAGCGTCCTTTAGTAAATTGGTTTCTATTATGACAGCAACTTCAGTAGTATTCATAGTCCGTCTCCGGTCTTTGGAGAGCGGTGTCCTTCCCGAAATTATATGAATTTCGTTATGAAATTCATATAATTTCGACAAGAAGCAGAAACGTTTGTGTTAGTTTGTAGAAACTAGGTAAGACGGGCCCAAATTGTTCTTGTAACATCAAGTATGTCAAACTGTTTTATTAAAACCACAAATTAAATCTAACTATTAATAGTTAATAACAATAGCGGCAAAAGCAGTTGAATTTGCTGTATAAAATCTTCAAGTATACCTTTTTAGTTAATCGAAGCATGTTTGAGACATAACTAATAATTTTCGAAAAATCTCTATCCTTAAAAAAAACCTGAAATAAAGTGACACAGGTGCTCAGAACGCCCTGTACATTTAACGCAAAAATAAATCAGACATCGTGAATATCTCAGAAAAAAAATTTAGTACAATTACCCAACAAATAAAGAAATTACCGTAAAAAATTAAATAAGAAGGTACTTTCTCATTTCTCTTTTCAATGAAGCACAACTGTGCTAAGGTAAGTTGATTTAAATTACATTATTTCTGTCCAAGGAAGCTAAAGGCAATATATTATCGAAGTCAAAAACAGCATATTTCTTTTATAAAAAAAATAAATGATATGATAATCTTTAAATGTCGTATTAACTTGGAAATACTATCCATTATTCATATAGTTAGTAGATTTATTTTCTAAAATGTATATATTTCTGCAAGTTTCGAACACAGTACAAACACTAAATAAAAATTCTTCAGAAGTGCTACTACTATTTTAGCATCTAGTGATGAAATTAGGGGACATCTTTTATAACTCAGTCAATAGAAGAGGTACAAATTACAAAATTGCAAAAAGTAGTTATATAGTGTCAACTATACTCGTAAATTACTGTAATTTATACTTCGTTATGGGCCCGTCCATCACGAAATAGTTGATTTTCGGAAATACGAAACGTCTAAACATGTGTTTTTGTGCGATTCCTAAATTATAAGACCCACGCATGGGTGGAACTGTCTGCATCATGTGTTGACACAAACGGCTTTTTCACGAGCGGAGGGGTCGACCGGTTCATTTTTTACTGTGTGAAAACGATATTTGTTTTTACAGGGCCCGGGTCCCGCCTGTAACTGCAAAGTCGTATGTGAACGCTAATTTTGTTACCTGACACAAGCTCCGCAAACATTCATGACAAAAAGTTTGCCAAAATTTTAACCAAGACTCTATACGTCTTTAAATTCATCTCTAATTAAAATTGACTTCTTGAAATATATATCAATAATAGGTATTTTATATACAACACCATAAAATGTTATTTTATCGTCGGCTGACACTGACAGATTAATTCACAAACGACGAAATCGCGAATGAATTAATTTCAGGAGACGATAATTATAGTCTAATTGGAAATGAAAGAGAGTAATAAAACCCCGAGATAAGAACCGGCCATGGGCGTGGTAATATTTCATTTCAGGTAATTATCTGGTAACACTAATGCTAACAGGTAATGGGTGTACATTATTATATTTTACTGGATACATCATAGGACAGGAGCCAGTGTATTGTGACAGATCAATCCAGTCTTAGAGCTGAATATACGAAGACGTGCTAGTGCAGTAGAGTAAAATTCGACTTGTGTTTAGTGACTATTGTGCCAGTGGATATAATATTGTTTGGGTAAAATGTCGAGCTTATCAGATTACGTACCTGCTAAACGTGTGAAAAGATGTGCGCTATCTCAGAATGAGAAGATTATTATATCAAATGTATTTAATGCATTGAAACACCAAAATCCTACCAACAGTGTTGACGACATCGTGGAAAAGTGTTCCAAAACGACAGGGATTGGAAAATCGACTATCTACAGATTTTTATGGGAAACAAATAATGGACAAGATACTGTAAATCCTCCAAAATCATCTACAGGGAGGTCAAAAGTCATTATAGATGATTTCTTCAAAAATGTCATTCGCAGAAAAGTACATTAATCTTATTTTAAAAAACAAATACCAACGCTAAACAAAATTTTAAGTGAACTTTCAGAGGACAACGATTTTCCAAAAATCAGTAGAAGCAAATTATGGGCCGTCTTACGAGAGTTGAATTTTTGCTGGGAAAAGCAGAACAGGAAGTCAGTTCTTATCGATAAAGATGAAATTATTTGTTGGCGAAGATCCTACTTAAGATCAATTAGAAAATTCCGTGACGAAGGAAGGAATATTTATTATCTAAATGAAACTTGGGTCAACGAGGGTACTGTAATAAAAGTATGGCAAGATAAAAATGTAAAAAGTTTTCGACAATCATTTTTGGATGGACTTTCAACAGGGTTCAAGGCACCTTCAGATAAAGGGTGAAGATTAATAGTGACTCATATAGGTAGGGCCAGTGGTTTTGTAGATGGCGGTTTACTTTTATTTGTAACTAAAAATACAGGTGACTATCACGAAGACATGAACGCAGATTTTTTCGAAGAGTATTTTACACAGATGTTGTATCTTATTCCTCCGGGGTCTGTAATTGTCATGGATAATGCCAGTTACCATTCACGGCAGACCGAGCGGACGCCTACGACTACTTGGAGGAAAGCCGATATAATTCAATGGTTATCCGTAAAAAACATAAAAACGTGAAAATTTTGTTAAAAAATTCCTTGGAACGAGTAACTGCAGATAACTGGCAAAGATGTATACATCATGTACAAAAAGAAGAGGAGAAACTGTGGGAACTCCATAATTTAATTGACGTTACCGTGGAACCTATCGTTATTAATCTAGGAGACGAAGATAATTCATCAGAATATTCAGAAGATGAATTTTAATATACCTACTTTTTTATTTTCTTTATTGTACATTTATACAACACTACATTTACTCACCATAATTTGAATTTTCAAAATACATGTATTTTTGTGTGGAATAAAAGTCTGTTCATTAAATTTAAATAAATATTTTGATAATAATATTGAATAATTTTATTTGAATTACTAAAAACCCTCTTAACCCGCTTAAAGTAGCCTCTAGTTTTGAAATACTGTTTTTATATTGTTTACTTATAAGAGAAATGGACCGAGAAATTGAAGAGGCATAGACAAAGACGGATTGTCTGGGATTAAATTTTAGCCAATTTAGTACGGTTCGATCACATAAAGTTTTTTTAAAAGTACACCTCATCTATACCGATAATACATAATATAAAAGTATTGAATATAAGCACCAGTACTACATTTATTTACGATTTGTATACATAATAAGCTTTTATTACTCTCTTTAATTTCTAAACATACTATAGTTATTTTTGTATTTAGAACATGAAATGGTACTTTTACTTTCAGGAACGGATGTTAATTTATGTTATGTTAAAGTGTCATTTTATTTACCTTTGCGGTTAAAATACTACTTCACGATTTTTAGTAGATGAGAGGTAAGTTTAACATTAGCTACAGAAAAAATTATTTATTAAAGTTATATCATCTATAAAATAATACTAATTTTAATCGACTCTAAAACCTACCAACTAATGACATTTCTGTCGACGTATCATTCGTATGCAATATGTTGCGGATGATTTTTTAACATCAAAACCACATCATCCATAATTATCCTCTAGACACAATGACCTACTTCTTTTGTCTGGCCTTTTAAGTGTGCACCCCAACAGTTGATCAATCGAAGATTTAGGTAAATTCGCCCTGTCACCCCTTTCGGAGAAGGGTTGAGCTGTGTTAGCAGGTGTTCCACTATTCAGATCTATTTCGATACATTTGATAGAACAGTTGGAGGAACGCATAAGTAATGGCATTAGAAAGGGTTTTCGTATTATGTGGCGGTTGGAACAATTCATTTCTTGCCTATTGGTCAAAAAGTATTTCTAGAGATGCTTTTGGATGCCTAAAAATTTTGAATTTTTCCTTAATAAAACTCTAAATGGAAAAAAATAAAAAGTAAACAGCATCAATAATGCAATATTTTCTTCTTTTCTGATGCAAAGTTATTTAAAAAAAAAATCAGACTAGTTCCCGATTAAAATTTAAAAATCAACAAAGTGGGACGCATTTTTAGCAGAAAGATAAAGATAAAATCAAAATAACTATATTTTTTTATTATGTCATCTTTGAGATCTGTTAATGAAATTTCGTATAGATCAGATCTTCAGATATGTCAAATATTCTTTTTGACTAAAATCTAAAGCATTATTTCTTACCGTTTCTATTTAATTTTGTGTTGCAATTTCAGTTATAGGAAAAAATATATCGGTAAAGTGCTGGTAACATTGACAGGTTTTAAGATTATTAAACATCACAGGCATACTTTTTTGTCAAAAAAGGAATTTCAAATATATCTTAAAACTTTAAAAAATGCTAGTGTCGTACATATTGAAAAGTCAGAACAAGCGTCTAGTCGCAAAAATCACATAAGGATTAAAATATTAACATTAATAAATTGCTGTAGAATGTAAACAAAACCACGTGGCCGAAAACGCGATATTATTGGTATGACGTCACACGCCGTTCACGTGCAGTTTGTTTCCATAGAACAGGTGCAGGTTATGGTATTTATGATCTAAACAGGCGTTTGTTTTTTGTATTTTTGCGTTTTTGTGGCATTTTTGGTCATAAATAGTGTAAATACTGTGTAGGTAATGACATAATTATTAGTGGTGAACTTACAGTATTGTTAAACGTAACTTATTCCTTTTTACAACTTACAACTTTTTACCACTCGGCGACAATGGTGTTAGGTATGTCCAGATGGAGGGTTCTACTTGAGGTATTTATAAAATTATGCCATCTAATTTCACATTAAACTACTTGTTTTAATTTGAAAAATCATAAATAAAAGTAATGAATAACAATTTTTAACATTTATTTTTTTTTTAATTAATTAATTTATTTTTTATTGCTACTTACTATTGATTTAATTTCTCCTTAAACATTAAAAAGAAGATTCTTATTTATTACCTTTGTTTATTATGTTTTCAGACTAAAACAGGTAATTTAATGTAGTGAAATAAGATAGCAAAATTTTATAAATGCCTCAAATAACATTCTACATCACGTAAATTGTAGGAATAAATACAAAACATGTTATTTGGAATCGGAATGAATAAATGAAAAAAATGTAAATTTGATTAAGTACCACTGATTTTCTAAATGCCCGGTATATATTCTGGTAGCTTAATAGAAAAGTTTATTTGTTTCTTTACAACGTTTTTGATGAACTTTAACCTACCTACTTGTATTTCCAATTAAACTTAAAATGGTCACAACAGTTTTGCAATGTTTCTTTTCGTCGCGTGTCATCGCTCTACATTTTTATTTTTTTAATATCAATCATAGCCAACTTAAAAATATAGTAGGCAGGCGAGTAGTATCGAAAAATGTCAACAACAAAAAATGCTCAGAATTACGAATTTGGCCTATTAAATACAAAATGTTTGGAAGAAATATGTAGTTTTTAATTTCATAAAGGCATTTATTTGTCCACTGTCAGAATTTTGTTTTATGTACTGTACGAAAATCAATTGAAATGTCATTTAAAATTAAATTAATTCACAATCTAATCCTGTAAATTTATCAAGCCAGTTTCTTAACATTACTTCATCTTACTTCCTTTTCTCAGATTGCCGGATTGCATATTTTCTAAATTTAAAAATATCGTCTTATAATTCTATAGAAAAAGTCACACTAGACTACTTTAATATTTTGACTTAACGGTCAATGCGTGAAACAAGTATTAGTTTTCTTGGATCATGACTGTATCCACAAATGGTAAACAAATATTTTCCTGATTCAACTTAGATGATTTTTAGATTTTCTTCGACATTCTGCGACGACGAAAACCAAACGGGCCGACAGCGAAGGGTTGGTTGGCCGTAAAAAGTTTGCATTGTAATGAAAATCCGTTAGCTGCGACCGGTATGGTAATGTGGATGCGAATATATTCCCAAACGGGACGTTACAGGGCATTGTGCGATTGTTTCTTTGAACTCGTCACACCGGTATCTCACATTTTTTGTATCATCTCGCCATTTGGACACAAGAAAAACTGCACTCATAACTCACTCTTTGCCCGCGTTCTCAAGGGGTACCGGCACAATGGACGCCTTATCAGAAACGGCAGTTAAATTTTCAATTAATTTCGGATTGAGTTTGTTGCCCTTATGTAAAAAGCCGGGTACAGATTAGATGCAACACAACATGTAATGAAAGAAAAATCAATTTGCACGGACTCAACACTAGGCCTGGGCAAAAAATCGATTTTATTTTTGAATGGATTTATCGATTCGCCGAAAAAATCGAATGGGAATATCGAATCGGATCGAGACATCGCGTCGAATCGAAATATCGAATCGGAGATATCGCATTGAATCGAAACGTCACGTTTAGCAATTTGTTTCTAATTGCTAGTATAGTAACTTACCAAATACATGAGTTATTTATTTATTCGTCTAAATTATTGGTAACAAACTTATTGATGGTTAAATGTTTTGTTACAAATGAATTATTTTTCCATTTTATTCGATTCAAAAATACAAATTGAATCGAATCGATATACAATTTTATCCACGCCTAATTGTTGCTTCAAATAAATTTAACTCGACAATTAAATGTACCGATTTAATTCAGTTCGATTCGAAATGATCAACCATTCGATATTTCGATTCGACTTTTTCGAGGAATCGATTTGAATCGATCGATAGAAATCAATTTGAATCGATATATCGACATAATTAATCGATTCGAATCAATTTGATTCGATTCAGATAAAATTAATCGATACGAATCGATTTTTTTGGTGAATCGAAAATCGATTCCTTATTTCGTGAATCGCATAGGCCTACTCCACACAACATTTTCCAATTCTCTGAGAATTATTTTCTTTTGCCTTGTCTCTCCTGTATAAAGCAAGTAAACTATGAATTGTATTTTTACAAGAATATGCAGGTTTTCCCATTGCTTTGCCAATTTCTATCCACAAATCTTATCGGGATTGAATTGATAAAGAATGAACAAAATACATCAATGTTCCCCAAAGAAAATAATCAAGTTCGTTGAGGTCTGCTGATCGTGGAGGCCAATTTTGAGGACAATTATTTTTTTCGTCCTAAACATTTATGTTGAAGTTATTGCATAACAGTCATATTCTAAAGACAAAGCCTACTACTGCCTTTTTGAATTCGTCTTGTTTTCTTTCTTGTTGATTAATCAGAGTAATTATCATTGTAGTGAAAATTCATCTTTATCAAATTCAAAACAGTATGCATTAAATTGTTTTCTATAAATTTAGCCCCCTCAATAGATACAGTATTTACGTTTGTACAACTGATTCAATTCCAAACAGGTTTCTAACATTTTTAAATTAATAAAAGAATAACTATATATAACAAACTTACAGGAAAAAATACATTAAAATATTCTTGGGATATATGTATGGATTCATCTTTATATTTATCTAATACTAATATTAACTTGCCACTCTTTCATTTTCAACAAAATTTTGTAGATTTGAATTAAAGATTGTTTGTAATTACTTATACTTAATTTGTATTTCTCAAAAACTTGTATGTATTAAATAGTAACATACCTAATAAATACAATATTTTAAAACATTTCCAATGATTTCCTTGGGGAGAATTGTTATTGATTGTAAGCGTATAAATATGTATATGTGGTAGATTTTTTTAAGGTAACTACAATCTAATAGAATGTAACAGTCAAGAACGTAAGGGCAATAACGGAGCAATTCAACTAGTAGCCAAACAGGTTTGTTATTTTTTCAGTATATTGCAACACTTGTATAGGGGAACGAGCGCCATGGAAAAAACGTATATGTACCTATAGAAAGACATGCGTCACTGTTCTACAGGGTTTCCCAAAATTAGCCTGCGAAAAATTAACTGTGGATTCAACGATCAAAAATAAGAAAAAAAAGATATATAATCATAGGTCCGTAGACGTCCTCTAAGGGAGATATGGCCCCTTAAATGGGGACCTCAAAATTTTTCCCAAATATTTCCGAAAGGGATCAAAATAAAGTATCTCAATTAGATTGGGAATCTAATGTTCTGAAAATAATTCCTCATAACTGGTCATAGGTGTGCCAAATAATGCTCTAATTTTCGTCATCAGATCAAAAAAAATTAAAATGTTGGTCTATTTTACATGAAAAAGGTACTCCATTAAACTGCTCTGTTTTCGAGTAACCTTAATTTAAAAATTTTGTAACATGCCACAAAAGTTTAAGATGGAAGCTATAAATAGGCAAAATATTCCTAGTAGGGTCTGAAAAAATACTGTCGACTTATTTAACATATTAAAATACCTTTAAAATGCATATTAGTAATGTAACTATTTGTAAATTTTTTAATTTTAATATAACCCTATTAATACTCCAAAAATGTGTAAAAACAGATGCAATATGTCAAATAAACTGACAAATAACTTTTCAAAGCCTACTAGAGATAATTTGACCGCTTGCATATCATATCTAATATGTTTGTGGTATGTCACAAAATTTTTAAATTAATATTACTCGTAAAGGAAATAATTTATCGAAGTAAAACAAGAGTAACTTTTTTGTAAAATTGTTCAACATTTTTTGATCTGTGGATCTATGTTTATATAACTTTTTTTTCTTATTTTTGATCGTAGAATCCAGTTAATTTTTGGCAGACTAATTTTGGAATACCCTGCTAAATTATTTATAGTATCAGCCAACATTGTTTTCGCCACTATCTGCCCAAACACGCGAGATATCTATACAAAAAAATTAAAAAAAAAACGGAAACTCGAAACGAGCCACATATACAGAATGATGCATGAGAAATTATTTGACCCGCATTTTTTTGTTTTCCCGAATTTTAATTTTTGGGGGCCCTTGAAATTCTATTTGTTTCCTAAATTCTTTGCTAGTGAATTAGAACCACCGTTTAATTCTACGTAAAAAAGTACTAACAAATTTGAAAAATTATAAATGCATAAAATGAGAAAGGTAGCTGCGAAGATAATTAAAACAAATTGAGTGACAGAGGTTAATTCGTGATTCCGCTGCCACTTCATATTTATTTTCAAGCGATTTAAAAAAATATGTATTTAAAAAAAATCAATTATCTGTTTATTTGCTAAAGATAGTACCATAAACCTGGGAATTTTTTGTAGAATACTAAGCCTTAAATGAAGAAAACATTTGTTATAGCATTTAGAAAAATATTCGTCTTGGGATAAATATCTTTATCAATTATAGGATCTACATTTATATCTTGTTTATGGATTTAGCAACTTTTCTTGCTTTAGTCCCAATTTCAAGGGGTAGTAGGGTCCCAAAAATGAGAAATCGGAAACAAAAAAATACTGGTCAAATATTATCTCATGTAAATTCTGCACTTAATTTTTTCCTTACTTTTAGTTAAAATGCGCTAATAAATTATTGCAAGCTAATTTCGGGATACCCTGTATATTATTATGTTAACTGTTCGCTATATAAATGCATAGCAAACAAAACAAAAATGGGAGCATGTTAAATTCGCAAATCGATAGAGAAAATAAACAAAGCATACCAGGAAATTGCATTATTTTTTCCGAAACGACACAAATTTTGCGTGCTCGGTAGGAAGGAAGTAACTATTATATGCCGCTTTATATCTGCATTGCACGCAATTTTGTTATTTTCATACAAATTTCCATACATTTTATCGTTAAATCTTGTGCAAACCGCCTGCAGATAACTATATTTATTTTGTTTACAAAAAATATGGATGAGGCTAGCAAAACAATTTTTAAAATGTAGAAATATGTTAATTTACGTATACTATATATTTTTAGGTATTAATAATATTGTGTGAAACTAACTACTCTGTAGACAAAAGCCCCAACCAGCATTGAATTACACCCACAATATCTACCCATATATTCCTTATTATTAGCTTTTGTAACATTTTTTACTGTAGGAGATTTGATTTATATTAGCTTAAAATACCTTTCTAATACAGTAAAAAAATTACGTATACTAGTTGAATGTGTGTTGATCTTGTTCTAAAATAATGTTATAGTATAGCTATTACAAAAAGGAAATGTAGTTTTTTTTTTGTACTTATGTTTCTGTAATAAAATTTCTATAAACAGTTATTTTTTAGAAGGAATCAAATTGCAAACATACATTTTCTAAAACAGTAAAATTTTTGTAACATTACAACAACTTTTCACTGTTTTATTTTTGTATTTATTGTTGTACTGATGCAGATTTTTCTTATATGTTCTTTATATTATTTTTTTTAATATTGTATTTTGCATTTTGGTGTTTTACTATGTCTTTGTGTTTTACTATGACTTTGTATTCATGTTTTTATTTATTCCCTTTTCAATAAACTTATCCTGTAAATGGGATATTTTATTTCAATAAATAAATAAACCATCATATCGACAACAGCGCATGTAAAGTTATTTAGTTACTACATTCAACGTTCTTAGTATTAAAAACTACAGAATTGTAAATAAAACTTTATAAAGGCATAACCTATTTTCTCTCGTTGAAATATTTTGTTATAAAACAAATAAGTTTTAATTAAAAAATATAGTTTAATGTGTTTATCTAACGCATTGATGATCTGATGAGTTCTTACAAGTAAAGGCAACGCTTCTAGAGAAAGGGAAAATTTAAAATTTATATTATACTTTTAGGATAAAACGATACATAATACTACTTTTCAATAATTGAAAATAATTTTACTACATATTACTCTCACTATAAAGCTAAATAATCAAATGTTTAGTTTAGTTTAAGTTTAGTTTCGTTTTTATTCTCCATTTGACAATATAAAAATTGTATAGGAATATGTCACAACTTAAACACTAAAACAATGAATAATAAATATAAAATGCACAAGCATAAAGTCCATTTACAGTTATTAGTATAAAATTATTTATAATATAACACACTGGCACATGTAAACCCTTACTGACATACATACATAAATATATATACATATAAATTACACAGTTACAGCTATTTAAAAAAGTCACCTACATCATAAAAACATTTTTCCAGTAAGAACTCTTTTAATTTTTTCTTAAAATAGATGAGCGAACCAGCATTCTTTATTGCGGTTGGTAGTTGATTAAATGCCCTTAATCCTATGTTACACGGAGACTTATACTTTATGTTATACTTACTACAAGGTACGTGAAAGTTATGCTTACTCCTAGTATCTTTACTATGAATGCTTGTATTTAAAACGAATTTATCTCGGTTTAAAAAAATATATACACATAATTCAAATATAAAAAGGCAGGGCTGTGTTAAAATTTTAAAATCTTTAAAAATATTTTTATAACTATATGTATTAGGTAACCCCAGCATTGACCTTAAAACTTGTTTCTGTGCTATAAAAACCTTCGATGAAAAAGTGGACCAACCCCAGAAGCATATTCCATATCGAAGTAATGATTCGACTTGCGAGTGGTATACCATGAATAATTGTTTTCTAGTGAGCACTGTACGCAAAATTTCTAAATAAATATATATTTGAATGAATTTTAGAAATTATATACTCACAATGAGTTTTCCAATTCAAATACTTATCAATATGTAAATCTAAAAATTTTACATTATCCTGTTTGTCCATTAAATTGTCATTGATTTTTAGTGCAAATTCAGTACAGGGCTTCTGCCAATTATGAAATCTTGAACTATGTGTTTTTTTAGTATTAAAATGTAACGAGTTCTGAGCAAACCATACACTCATTTCCTGTAGAACATGTTCACAATCTATTTGCAAATCACATTCAGATTTATTCGATACTATGACCGAAGTGTCATCTGCAAAAATAATGAAATGCGCCCCGTTTGCTATGCTATTAATATCATTTATATATAGTAAAAATAAGACAGGCCCCAGTACCGAGCCTTGTGGAACACCTAAATTTATTTGTAAACTGTCAGATTTCTTTCTATAATTTACCATGACGTACTGACTACGTCCCTCTAAAAATGAATTTATCCAATTAAATGGAATTTCATTTATACCATAATCTACCAGTTTACGACGTAATATGTCATGATCGACACAATCGAACGCCCTGCTGAGATCACAAAATATCCCAACAGGGCATTCCCCCGCATAGATCAAATAGCAAACTTTATCGTAAAATAAATGTATAGCTGTCATTGTGGATTTTCCATGGCGAAAACCATGCTGATTTTTAATATATTTGACTGGACAAGAAATGTCTCCAATCTATCTAAAAAACAATATTTCATGAGTTTTGAAAAAACACTAGGTACGGTTACAGGACGGTAATTCTCAATTTTATGTGGATTACTCTTTTTAAACAAGAGCAGAACTTTCCCTATTTTTAAACTATCAGGAAACGTACCAGTACAAAATGAAAGATTTACAAGATACGTAAAAGGTTGGGCTATTTCTTTTATTACATGTTTTATAACAAAAACTGGTATTTCATCATTACCTGATGATTTTTTATTTTTCAATCTTCCATTTATCATTTCACAAAATTCATTCTCCGTGAAAGGCGTCAGAAGTAATTTATTTGGAGTTTTAAATGACGGTGTCATCTCATTTACATTTTTAGCAGCGATGCCATTTACAATATTAATTGGTGTATTTATAAAATATTTATTAAAGGCATTGGATCTATCATAAGTGATTGTATATTTTCTTTATTTTGTTTGTTAACTGTGAAACAATATTCCATATTTCTTTTGTTAAATTTTCGGATGTTAAAATCTTTTCTGATAAAACATTTTTTTCGACTTCATTTTTAACTGATTGTGGCGTCTCTTGCTATGATTATAAAACGGTTTTAATTCTGGAAACTGTGAACTCAATATATACAAATCTTTCAGTTTTGCGCTTGACATTATTACTTCTTTGTTTATCCACTTTTTTGATGATTTTGTTTTATTTTCGTATTTTACTTTTAAAGGAAAATGTATGTTATAATAAAACTTAACAATACCATAAAAATACTCAAAAGCTGCTGAGTTTAAATCGGGAATATTATATAATTCTTCCCAATTCTCGTGTTTTAAATAATTTGCGAAATTATTTATCGAACTATCGCTAAACGATCTTATCAAACGTGGCTCATTACTTTCTGCAAACGTTTCCAAATATACTTCACACAGAACTGTTCTATGATCGGATATGTTATTGTCCAACACACATGATATGCCACTCGATAAGAAATTGGTAAAAACATGATCAATAGTTTTTACTGAAGTCATAGATACACGAGTGGGCCATTCTATCAAATTAGTTAAATTATAACCAGAAACAATGTTACATAACTTAGTATAATTTTTGTCACAGTTGTAAAAATCCATATTGAAATCACCACAGAGAATTATATTCTCTTCTGGCTTAAATACAAAATCAAGCACTCCATCTAACATGGTAAAAAACATATCTAAATTACCTGAGGGTGATCTATAACACGTTACTATTGTAGTTTTTTGTTTTTCAAGTGCTACAGACACAGCACATACCTCAAAATGTTGCTCATAACAGAAACTGTAGACGATTTTAGCTAGGAAACAAATAATATTAATATTTGTTAAGCCGAACTATGAATTGAATTTGCGACGTCGCCCTTTTTCAAAATAATGGTTGTGTTGTCACAGAAATATTTTATTTAATTTTTAGCGTTATAAATACCCAAAAAAATAGGGAAAAAATGTACACATTTTTAGTCCGTCTATCTAAATCGAAATTTAATTATTCAGAGATTTACAGTTATAAAAATGATTTAACTTAACAAAATGAGACCAATGAGATAACAAATATACAAGCAGCAATTATTCTTTAAATTTTGATAACAATAATTGTTTGTCAATTATCTACGACGGTGTAAGTGTTATTAAAGTAAATATTTGTCGATTTATGAAGTACCTATCTGACATTAAAAACTGATTTTATGCAATTTTTGAGAGATGGCCTGTTGTAATAAATAAAATAGCTATCATCAAGCATCAAGTCAATGTTTTAAGAGACATTTACGCAAGCTATATTCACACACATATAGCAGTGCATTTCCTTCTTCCTAGAACGTATAGGCCGCTGTCTTGCTAGAAGCGCTTCCTATTTTTGACCACAGAATACGCCTCTGGATTTTTTACCTTTACTTAAGAAACACAGGGTGTTATATTACTCAAGCGACATTATAAAATTTACCAAATCACGATGGGGTAAATTTTATCCTTTTTTCCGGTGGACTGTGATGTAAAATTCGAGTAAAATTTTACCCACCCTTTTTTGCTGTGTATCTTTGAGATTTCGAAAAACGTTGCTTAAACAATTTCCCCAGGTCTTTGTCGTGTTGAAAAAAAACCTTACTTAAGAATCAGTCTGCATTTTAATTAATTGAACAGTTGAAACCAGAGACGACTTAATAATACCGTCTAAATATACGTATAATGAAGGCATCCTCCCAAAATACCGTTCCATTAAATCAAATAGAACAAGTATCCTTATCAGTTTATAAAATCGATACCTAAAAGAGATGTTACCTTTTTCGAACGATTACGACCGTTCCCAAATCGACTCTGGTCCAGAAGCACCGCTTATAGAGCCATCAACAAAGACTACCTGCTGTCTTTGAAATCAAAATACATAAACGTCAATTAAAATTACTCTCAGCAACCGCAGTAGTCTTTGACACTTTCTAATTGTATTTATTCAGCGCTTAACGACTTTTACAAATCGCGGCGGAACATTTTGACTGCTATTTATTTTTGAGTCACGTATCGTTAAGACTTTTATGTGTAATTTTCATAGTGTTCAATTGATCATAATCATATCATATTCTATGGGTGTGGCTTTTTCATTGTGAATTCAACGACATAAAAATACACAATTTAAAGTCATTATTTGTCATTCCAGATG
Organism: Monochamus alternatus; assembly: GCA_037114965.1. Classification (NCBI taxonomy): domain Eukaryota; kingdom Metazoa; phylum Arthropoda; class Insecta; order Coleoptera; family Cerambycidae; genus Monochamus; species Monochamus alternatus. Next base: position 12,260,275 of record CM073429.1, on the reverse strand, counting down.
TATAATGTGATTGATATTTGAAATAAGTACCTATTGCCTATAGCAAGAAAAATTGCAAGAGTTACAATATTTCCCACACTATACAAAATCTGAACCCAATAATTTCTCTAGTTGACAATTTGTGTGAAATTTCATTTTAATGATATGAGGAATATAATTTAGATATAGAGGCAGACATAAGAGGGCCACTCCCATGTATCTCGCTTAATATGCGAGATACGTCAAAAATCTTTAATTGTTTTTTGTTGCATTTTTGGAGGCCTTTATGCTCATAAAAACAAATTTGAGATCCATGGCCAACTTTATGAGTAATAAAAAAATGACCTATAAAGTGCCCAAACTTTAAGGCTGTCTAACTTTTTTATTTTAAGAGATAGAGAAAACTTATTGGTAATAAATTTTTATTGCAAAATTGATACCTTCCACCTAATATAAACAGATTTTTGAAATATGGTATGTGGTTCGCTGCGCCCTCTAGGCGAATAAAAATTTTTTTTATTGAAGCAGGCTATGGCGCAAAAAATTGCCTGTTTTTTTGTCTTTCATGCAATATACTACATGTTGCCCTTATCTTTTGTATTTATTAAATTTTTTTCAATTTTAGTTAAAAAAAAATGTACCTAAATATTTTCGTGTTGCTATTGCTTTTCACATTAGAAGCAATTGGGTCTTTAAAATTATTTTGACACAGGCAATGTAATAAAATAATATTATAAGAAAATCTGTATTTTGCATAAAAAAAGTACATTCTGTTTATTATTTTTTTGCAATTGGCGTTTTTAAAACAGGTTCTACATTATCTTGAGCACCACGAAAATATTTAGGTACATTTTTTTAGACTAAAATTGAAAAAAATGTAATAAATACGAAAGATAAGGGCAACATGTAGTATATTGCATGAAAGACGAAAAAACAGGCAACTTTTTGTGGCCATAGCCTGCTTCAATAAAAAACAAAATTATCCGCCTAGAGGGCGCAGCGAACCACATACGATATTTCAAAAATCTGTTTATATCAGGTGAAAGGTATCAATTTTGCAATAAAAATTTATTACCAATAAGTTTTCTCTATCTCTTAAAATAAAAAAGTTAGACAGCCTTAAAGTTTGGGCACTTTACAGATTTTTTTGTTATTACTCATAAAGTTGGCTATGAATCTCAAATTTGTTTTTACGAGCATAAAGGCCTCCAAAAATGCAACAAAAAACAATTAAAGATTTTTGACGTGTCTCGCATATTAAGCGAGATACATGGGAGTGGCCTTCTTATGTGATACAGCCTGTATGTAACACTAATTCAATCAGATAATTGTATTTTGATCATTAAGTGATTTTTCTTAATTTTAATGTGTACAATTATGTATTTTTTTATTAATTTTTTTCACAAAGAAATCTCGATCTCTGTGTCTACCAACGTTTTATGGATTGGGCAAAAAAAAAACGTTAAGTTGTATTCAGACGTATGTATTGATTGTGTATCTCTCAAACTTAGAAAATTGCATTGGTCACAATATTCAATGTTGCAATCAACGTTGGTTATAAAGAAGGGGTTTAATATAAGCAAATATTCTTTTTGAATAGTGCACCTGATAATTTATATTTGATGTTGAAGGTACATACGAATTAAATAACAAAATTTGTAAACAGCTTCTTTTATAGATCGTTCTAATATTAGGGGTTGCAGGCACAAACCGTTCTGATGAATTAGGCAAATTAATAATTGATAATGTTGAAAATGTGAAATCCGTCTTAATTATAAAAAAAATCCCAATACCGAAACGAAGAGACTAAGTTCTTTTACTGTGCTGGGAGACCATTATTTAAGTTTTTATCGAAAATATGTTGCATTACGTCCACCCGGATTGATAGAATGATTATTATTTCTCAGATATGTTAGTAGAAAGTGTCATCGAATGGTCTTGCGAGAAGTGGCAACATTTTTGAAGCTGGACAACTGGAGAGAGTACAGTGGAAACGCATTACAACGAACGTTCGCTACCCTTTTAGCTTATGGCGGTGGTGACCTCACTTGCCTTAAAAGACGCGGAAGATGGAGATCGAGCACTGTGGCAGAAGCTGGCATTGAAGATTCACTTTTTAATAAAGAAAATATTGCGAAACAAATACTGAAAGTTGATAGTGGTCATGATAAACCAAGCACCGTTGCCATTTCTGATTTCATGACATCTGAAAATAATATAACTATTACTGAAAACGTATTGAACTGCTTTGATAATTGCTCCAAGAGTAAGGGTGGCGTCTCAATGGTTTATTTAATTTTAATACTTGTTCAAACTCTGTATTTCATATCAATATAGGTAAACAAAAATTATTGCAAATATTGTCGTATGAACTTTTGTAAATGAAAACTTGATTAACACTTTTAATATAAGGATTAAAAGCGTCAATTTTATAGCTTCTAGCATTAAAAGTGAATACTTTTGTTGCTAAGATACCTTTTTTTTCAGGCAGTCAAAAAATAATAATACTTAATTAGTTAATAAACGAAGATTGTGTCCGTTATTAGCTAATGTAATGTAAAAAAGAATATTTTGAATTCAATTAAAACCGTATGTACGCATCAACTCAATTTATAACAACGAAGATATTTAGCGCACACGATAAGCATTCCCAGATTTCAAGTGCCATAAAGGATTTTGTAACCGATCCCGAATTCACGTACTATTGCACAAAATGAACTTTATCTCCTACAGTGACAATATGTTTGTTGTGTATCTCACCTCCAAAATATTTTATCTGTTTACCGAATGGCTAATACTAAAATAGTTTCTTTTGTATTCTGATCGAGCTAAGTCGTCAAAATATTTTTTTTGTACAAAATTTCCGTAGATACCAATAACGTAGCTGGAAACCGAAAATAACATAAAGATTAAATATTTGTAGTATCGCTAGAATAAACGTTGTGGATTCAACACTTCTAAGATTAGGATGGGTCGTTAACCTTACGCCTTTCTTCAATTCGGACACGTCGCAGTGGTTTCATCTCCCTCTGGCTCGAGCGAGCGCCGCCACCATCTCGTTCCGATGCAAATGAGCCACCTACAACGGCGGGTTTAGGGTGTAGAATTTGGGAGTGGAACGAATGAATGACTCACATGACGAAAACCTAAAAGTTCCTGCCGAACATGTGAATGCTGGAATTACACAGTTCGAGGGTATCCCATGCGCTGCGATGTGAGAACGCGATACATGTGCGAGCCGTTTTTGTACATGAAACTCAAAAAACCGCTAAAGATAATCCCTTTTACAGGGTGACTCAGAACTTATCTGTAAAAAAAAACGGTTCATACATGCACTAAACATAAAAATAACAAAACAAGTGATACAGCCATTTAAAGTTGAAGGTAATAACAGTAGATTCTGGGAGTATCAGATTTTTATCTCGCACTCAACACGCTCGTTTTATATCCTGAATATTGGGATTTTTTAAAATTTCAAAACTTCAAGCAAAGTTTTCTTCTATAAATAGTGGGCTACTCAGGTCAACTTGTGGCTGAATTTTGTCTATAATATGTATACTCAATTCCCGCGGAGCATGAATTTTTAACTCTCAACAGTTAAGACGCTAGAGTCGATTGAAATTCACGAAAAATGACTAAAAAACACTGATTTTCAGCACGCTGCTATTATTCAAAGGGATCGTCGGAGCCAATTGTCTTCATTTACACTGAAACTACTATCTTTCTCACTCTGAATTCCGTCTTGATCATTCAAATATCTTCAAACAGAAAAATTGACAGCAAAAATTAATAAAGCTGAAAATAGCGATATTTAAGAGTGCCTGATGTTACCACAAAAATTTGGGCTCATCTTACCCAGTTTCTACAAACTAACACAAATATTTCTGCTTCTTGTCCGTTTTGAACTTGTAAATTATTGACAGCAGCTATGATACGTTTGCGTAAATCATCAATAGTGCCAACTTTTGTGCAATATACTTCATTTTTTAAATATCCGCACAAAAATAAGTCCAAATGATTTAAAATCAGGAGATCGTGGCGGCCATGGTACCGATCCTCCCTGTCCACCTGGTAGTAATGGACACGCCGTATATGGTATGGATATAATTAAGCCTTATGTATGATACGCCACACTACTGCAATACGCCGTGGACGCCCTAGACCTCCACCTCCACGATTCGGTTGTTTCACTTTACCATAAATTAAAACGATACCCATCAACTGCAAGTTACATAAGCTACGTTTGATATTTGAAAAACTAATGTAAATACTTGCATTACAAATAAGTTAATACAATAGTAATCGAATATTTGAAATTGCCTGGCTAGAGACTACACTAGCCTAGCGATGTAAAGTTGAAACTACTAGAACATCAATAATTTCGTTCTCGGAAACTATAAGGATTTTACAGACATTTTTTTTTTCTGAATACCGTTTTCAAGTAAAATTTTGCTGTATTTTTGGCAGAAAAGGCACTTTATATGAAATCAAAACAGTTTTTACATGGTGCAGTGAATGTTTCGAAAACGGTCACACTTCAAAACAAGATATACCATTTTCACATAAAAAGGGTAGGATAATCGAATTTTTCAATAGTCAGATGTATACACTACACTGAAAAAAGGTGTCATTTAAAAAAAAGCTTGATGTGCTATAAGTGGCGCCCTCTATTAATGATGTTCCGATCTACAAAATGTATGCAAATATTTGTATTTTTTAAAAAGTTATTTACATATATCGAAAATAAAATTTTAACTCTGACACCCTGTATTATTTTAACCATCAACATTTGACTATAGTAAATTTGGCTACATCGTATTATTTTGTCGTCACGAATCTACTCTTGCTCTATGTTGCATTAATTTCAGAATACGCTGTATATTACACGATGTAAGAAATTCGCTATGGTTTCATGGACTGAAGAGTGTTGGTGTTTTACGATCGTCATAGTGATCTAGTAAGTGTAAACCTAATACGTAAAGCTTTATAAATATTGGTTATCTGACGTCATTTCGGTTACACATAAACTACTTTTTTCAGATAATCATTTGTTATATTAACTACATCACACCATCTGACTAAAATATATTGGAATTTACAGATTATTTTCCTAAATATTTATACATACACTTTATATATTACGAATTCAAAAACAGGACAAAACATCATTTAGGACTGTTATCTAGTTTAGTTTGAAAATAGTTTGAATTTTTGAGCACATCACAACGTATCAATAAGTAAATTCAATAAAAATACCTGATTGTGATTAATTTGATTTCTGGAATAGTCAAAGATAAAAGTTTTTTCAAAAATTTTCATAAAATCATGTCTTTAATATCTGGGGTATTATACATGGATAACAATGTTTATCAATATACGGGTGGCGCTAGTAATAGGATCACTTATAATTCGTTTCTTATTAGTACCTACTAGTACCAATAAAACAGGCAATAAATAAACTAATTTCATAAGAAAATCCTTGTTTCCGGTATGAGTTTTGATTTCAAATCGTAAAATCGATCAATATAATCCATCGCAATTTTTTTACTAGTAGATAAAGTGCCATTTATCTATGAGATTATATGAGACAAAATGCTAAGAAATCTTTGTCAGTGAAACATTAAAATTTCTATGTCGTGGGCCTTTCGTTTGTATTAGATTCGAACAAATATTATTAAGAAATCTTTCTCAAAACGAACAATTGAGTATGCGTGCAAATTTTAATGTCCTAGACCCGACGTGTTAATTCTTTATTACGAGATAATTTTCTTATCGACATCTTCTCATATCATATAAACAGTGTAAATTTACTAGAGAAAAAATTAAGATTTTTTTTTTAAAGTTCACGGCTTACTTGACAGTATTTCAAATTATAGCACTCATTAGATTTAATCGAAAAGCACAATTTTTTTAAATATAAATGCAGTATTTTTTAATTTCTTTCAATTTAAAACTACATTTTAAATATACTTGTGTACTGTTTTAATATATTTTTTTAGATTATGGTCAGAGTTTCCATTTTTCTTGTATCTGGATAGCAGCTAAATCACTTGCACAATAATTTATCATAACAATAAAATCAGCAAGTGCCAAATACATTATTGCAGTTATTAAACGATTCAGAAAACTCTTTATTTTCACTGTATTAATGTAATTTTACACCACAAAATAAAACAATGTGAAATATGCACATATTTCATTTCTTATTTGAACTATTAATTTCTACATTATCTCCAAAAATTGTATTCAAATAATACCGTTACATTTTGACAGATCTATAAACAACAGAACATGATAATGCAAATACTCCTAATATGTTTACGTCTATAGTACAGCGACTTATCAGAATATTAATAAACAATATTAACGTTTCTAATGTAAAACAAACATATCGCCCACAGCAGAAACAATATTGTAGCACTCTGTCTGTCTATGTATAATCGTAAAATGCATCTATACCTACAATAATTGTATGTAATGAAAACAGATATTTTATTATTCCCATAGAATTGTTAAAATATCTCTAAAATATCTTTTTCTTCTCTCTTAAAAATTCTAAAATTTATTATACCTAAAACAATTTTAATATTGTACTTATATAAGCATTATTAATTATACAAGGTTTGGTTTGTAGGCTTCCGTGGCTTCCGTCAATGGTTTGGCTACTTCCGGGCTGTTGGCCACGTCGTCGGTTTAAGACTCTTGACGTTTCGAGAGACATGTCGCTCTCTTCTTCAGAAGATCTGAAACTGATTCAGCTTCACGATATGTCTCTCGAAACTTCAAGAGTCTTAAACCGACGACGTGGCCAACAGCCCGGAAGCAGCCAAACCAATTATACAAAGTGTTCAGTAAAGAATGGTCCATTTTTTCCTACTTTCCTTAGACACAAATAATGTGATTTAAATCCACTTTCCTTACTAATTTATTTTCTTTTTTACGATCGCGTGTTTGTTTTAATATGCACCGAGGACAAAATAGCATCTCTCCCGAATGGTATATACTATTTTTTCCAAGGTCTCATTAACTTAAAAACACATATTTTGTCATTATGAAGTAAGTAGCACCAGAATTATTGTATTTGGATTTGAGCATTTATTTAGTAGTCGTTGAGTTATTGTCTACAAAATAAACAAACAAAAAGAATTGTCAAATTAAGGTGCTAGTTTGGTTTAGTTTAAAGTTTGTTTAGTGCACAATGAATAATTGTGAGTCGGAAGAGATTGTGGAGGCTGCAAATATTGCAATAAGCAATTTGCTGCCTACGAAGTCAAGATCTTTATACGATATAGCCAACAATCGGTTCAAAAAGTGGTGCGCCGAGAAAAATGTTCAAGTATACAGCGAGAATGTTTTGTTGGCATACTTCAGTGAAAATGCAAAGTCTTCCACATTATGGGCGCAATATTCTATGGTTAAGTCATGCTTGATAATTTACGACAACATAGATATAAGCAAATTCCCCAAGCTGATCGCATTTTTGAAAAGAACCGGTGACGGATATCAAGCGAAAAAATCGAAAATATTGACAAAGGGTGAAATCGACTGTTTTCTATCAAGTGCAGATGACAAAAAATTCTTAATGATTAAGGTAAGATTACTTTTGTTGTTAGGTATTTCAATTATTAAGTATTTTGATTTTTTATAGGTTGGATTAATTCTGGGGATTGCCGGAGCTTGTCGAACTGATTAACTAGTCAATTTAACTGTAGATGATATTGAGGATGTAGGCTCTTCCTTGATTGTAAAAATTCCAAACACTAAGACAAAGATTCCACGAACCTTTCTGGTTACCGATGTGGGAAATATGCTTGAATTGTTTCGAAAATACCTGTCCCTTCGTCCTCCCCACGTCAAGCATAAGCGCCTTTTTTGTACTACAAAGCAGGAAAATGTAGTTCGCAGCCAGTTGACAAGAATACCATGGGAAAAATTCCGAGTGTAGTAGCTTCGTATTTAAAATTACCTGATGCTGCATGTTATACTGGTCACTACTTACGAAGATCTTCAGCGACATTACTGGCAGATGCTGATGTGAATATCACGACAATAAAGCGTCATGCTGGTTGGAAATCAACGACAGTCGCTGAGGGTTATGTCGAGAACTCCATTGAAAATAAGACCAAAATTGCTAATTAGGTTTTAGTAGATACCACTACTAGCGCAATCACAAAAACTGTAAATGTAAGCGAAAGTAATATTCCTCCTAATATTAATTTTGAAAATTGTACAAATGTAACATTTAATTTAAATGTCAATAAATAATATCAATGTTATCTTTTTTTTTGCATGAAAAACGTTCTCCATAATGTAAACTCCCTTGGGAGCATTATACTTCCTTGGGAATAATCGACTACTTCTGTTTTAATTTTGATGTCATAGAAACTGATTTCTACTCCCGACCGTGGAAAAAAGTACTTTTTCTTCATTTTTTTACGATAATATTCTTATTTGTTGGGTAATTGTACCCAAATTTTAGAAGAGAAAATTTTTTATAAGTTAATGCCACTATATTACTTTTTCAGACTTTTCTTAAAAATGATATAGCCAATTTTTTTACTGAACACTACATGGGTGAAATTTGCATTTTTCTGCAATATCCAATGAAGATATTAGTACGATTACATGTAACACCTAACAAAGATATGTATTACTTTTTAAGAGAAACAGGGCTAATATTTACATAGCCGAGAATAACATTCCTGAATGTCTGGGTAAACTTTGGGGCTGATACTAAGGGTAGTGAGATAAACACTGATGTGCCAATAAGCCCTGATAGTTTTGTAAACTGCATTATTTATGTGAAGTAAAGAGGACATTATATTTCCATTTTAGTCTTTTTTTCTAGTCACTCAAGTACATTATTACCATGACTTAAAAATATCAATTCCGAAGCATGTTTTTCTAATATAAAGAATCTAAAAATGCTATACTAAAAATTATAAATATTTGTCTTAATTTTCGCAAATTCCTTTACATAATAATGGTGTAGAAGCAATAGTTATTTACGAAATAAATGTTTAATTACTAAGGTATTTAGCAAATTCCTAACAAATTTTTACTATATATCTTAGATATTTCATATATTTACAAAGGTTAAACTAATTTAATGTCACCCTTTTTTAATGTACAAGATATTTAGCTTTAGTTTTACTGCGCTTAACGCAGTAAAACTAAATTTGAAGATTCAATAGTCAGCGTTTCTTATGATACATAGTTTACAAAAATTTTGCCAAAATTCACTGCACTTGAGGTATTGAGGTTAATAAAATATTGTTGTTTTTGTGTTCAGTAAATGGCTAACTTTCTTGGACAAAAATAATGTGAATTAAATCAACTTACTTTAGCACATTAGTAATTTGTCAGAATTTTTGTATTGATTGATAAACGCTATAACATGTAACAAGTATACTTTTTTTAAACCAATCGAAGCCTGTTTCAAAATAATTAATCGTTTTCAAAAAATTTATATCCTTAAAAAAATCTGAAAGGAGTAGTATATTCGCACAGACGCTCATAACGCCTTGTAGATTTAGCTTAAGAATCAATAAGGTATTCCTGTTTATCTGTGTTTATCTCACAAAAAAAAAACTTATCTAACTAATAAGAAAATTGAAGTAAAAGAATTTAATAAAAAAAGTAAATCTTCAGGTCTATAGCTTAAGTAAACAAAATTGTAAGGTAAATTGATTTAGTTCACATTATTTTTGTCCAAGAAAGCCAGCGTTAAATTATGGTCCATTCTCTACCTAACATCCTGTAGATAGGTTTGTTCAAATAAAATATTGCTAAATTATAGTAGTAGTTAACGTTTTTCACTTTCTAAGGTATTTTATTTTAGTAAAATTTTGTCTATATTTATTAGTTTAATTGAATTTAATTATTACTCACACTAATATTTTGAGCCTTTGAGCTGAGAAACTAAAAGTATGTATATAAGACGCACTTATAATCCAGATGTAAAAGTCTAACAGAAACCGTTTAAGCAAGAGTTTTTCAAGAATTAAGTGACGAATAAAATTTAACATGCATTTGCTGCTTACTCTCCGAATTAAAATATCTTATTCTAAGAATCTATTTCATTATAGATTGAAATACGCTTCCGTTAAATGTACAGGGGTCTTGGAAACTGCAGAAATGGTGTGCCAAATTTGCTCAATAAAGCTCCGTTAAAAAATTGAAGAAATCGTATTAGAAAAATTTCCAACATAATCCTTGAATATAAAGGAAAATATACAGGTTTTTTTTTGGATATCCACTTATGTATTATAGATAACCTTTAGTTTTTTAACTTTCTTAATGTAACGTAATGAGAGATTTTGTTTTTCGTGTATAACTTTCATATATGCTATAGATTACGATGTCTGAAAGTTTTTTCAGCATTTACAACACTTCTTACTTACTTATTTGACTTGCTTGACTTACCTTATATTTGACTTAAAAACATATCATTTTTGGCTACATATGTTTGATACAGCTAAAGAATTATCGACATTTCTTTGAAATAGCCCTAATTTCATAAAAATTAATATAATGTTATATGCCTACTTTTTTATGACAGTTGTTAAAAAATAAAAGAATAAAAATTAATTTTATAAGGATGCCTCTTTTTAGATTTAAGAGTTCTGTGAAATGATGATTTCGACAAGTTGAAGGTTATCTATTTATACTGCGTCCAACTACAGACGCCCGACATATGAAAACGTATATACAGGGTGACTCTAAAAATTCCGTTATTTACCAACGTCAATAGGGCTTACTTTTTGAAAATATTTTCACTTTTATGCCACTTTCGGCTATACAGTACCCCAACTTAATCATTTTAAATGTATTTTATTACATTTTCGGATTCTATGTTAATAATTTATTGTTAATTTTGCGTACCGTCGCCCACAACCAAATTCAGTTATTTTTAAGAAAAGAGTGAGATTACACAACGATATTAAAAAGTTGTATCTTGATCATACAGGGTCCTTACAAATTATGAGCCAATTTAATGAGTCACCAAGTTCGACTTTTTTCAAATAGAACACCCAGTATATTATTCTACAGTTGAAAAAAAAATTTGGCAGTATGAAATACTTATTTGACTTTTTGAACATTTTTATAATAAAATTCTTCATATCTTGCAAACCTTAAGAGACAGGTACATACAAATAATATATTACTTGGATCAAATTTTAATTATTTTTTCAACTGTAGAATAATATACGGGATGTTCTGTTCTAGTTTCGTGATTTATTATATTGGCTCCTAATTTTAAGACAATTCCTGGATTATTATTGTAGCAAAAATTTAAATTAAAGGTGTTCGTTGCACTGTTCAAGATACAACATTTTTAATACCGTGCTGCAACCGTCACTTTTTTCCTTAAAACACTAAATAAATCGACAACAACTGAATTTAGGAATAGACTATGTAAAATTTATTTAAAATTTAAATTTTGTATCTGAAAATGTATAATATACCTGCTGTTGTTACATTTGCAATGAGCAAATAATAGAAACGTAAAAATATTTTTTAAAAGTAGGCCCTACTATCATTGATAAGAAACAACATTTTCAGAATCACCCTGTCCATACATCGACCGAGGCTGTTTGTGGTGGGACACATTGTATAACATCCTATTTAAAAAAATGTCGATATTATAGTTCTGTCAAATATCGCTTAAAAAAATAGAAACTATTAGAGAAAAATTAGATGTTCTATATATACAGAGTGTTTCCTAATTGCGTGCGAAAAATCCAGGGACGTATTCTATTGCTAATATTAAGATACCTAATTTTGTTACATAATAATAGGAGCCCTAGGACGTTAGGTACCTTAATATTAGTCACAGAATAGTCCCCTGAATTTTCTGCACGCAATTAAGAAATACCCTGTATACATATAAACTAATTGACCTGTTTCAGTGAATTTCTCTAATCGCAACTAAAAAATAGAATTTTCTTCCATTACATATTGTAGTTTCAGCTGCGACAAAAGATACACTAGTAAATTTCGTATACAGGGTGTCCGAAAATAAATGCAACATAGAGCAAGAGTAGATCCCTAACGAGAAAATAATGCGATGTTGCCAAACTTATCTACCTCAGTTAAAACTTGATTTTCAGGTAAAGAGCCTTTTCCGATACAGCAAAATGTTAATTGAAAAAGTTATTCAGAATGGTACATTATTACGAAGTGCAAAATTACAACAAGATCGGCAATGTTTAATTAAGTCGTCATATTTACCACTCTGAATAACTTTTTCAAGTAACATTTTGATGTGTTTTCAGAGGAAAATGCTATTTACCTGAAACTAAAACAGTTTCTACTTGGTGCACTGAATATTTCAAATAGGATTATTTCAAAAACGGTTACTCCTAACGAGTTCAACAAGGTATACTTTTTTCAGATAAAAGAGGTAGGACAATCGACTAATAATCAGATGGATATACTAAACAGCAAAAAAGTTCACCCTGTATCTTTCGTCAGGGATCTACTGTTGCTCTATGTTGCACTTATTTTATGTTTTATTATCAATTTTTTTGTTCTGCTCTATGTTGCATTTATTTGTACCCCTGTATTACAACCAATGTCTTATCAACTTTTTTATGTTCTGACGAAGACTCCCACACCATTCCTGCACCCTCAGCTCTTATCCTAAGAAGTCCTGATACGACGGGGAAGTACCAGCCATGCATAAAAACCTCCTTGTAGGGTTAATTTCTATTAATAAGCGCGTATCGACAAAACAAACCACATGTCGCTCCTAGACGGACAGAATCGAGCTTGTGTAATCCAATAAGGATCTTTAAGTGTTAATAAATGGGAAGCAGATTATCATCACAATGGAGCCCATTGTAAGGCCAACCGCCCCATACAAACATCTGAATAGCGATATTTGCAAGGCGCACCGAGATCGCCCGGTGGGGGGTGCTACCTCCCTCTGGTTTGCGAAACTTGCAACTTATTTAAGGTTAACAATTGAAAAGTCGTAAAGTAGGCTCGTTGAAAGGGATTTTATGAATCGAGAGGATCGTAAAACCGCAAGGTATTGTAGGTTAACTTTCGGCAAGTTTTATTTGTGAATTTCTCGAGTAAAACACTAAAAAAGAGGTAACAGGGTTGAGACTCATGCAATAGGCGGATTTTCAGCAAAGGGTAACGCAAATATTGAGATGTGGAAAGTAAAAGGGTTTTATGATGCCTACATTTTATGTTTATGGATCAATTCAGTTTATATTTTTAGTAAGGTAAGGCACCGGCGAGGGTGCTGATAACCCTTTGCTACAATGATAAAAATGAAAGGAAATTTCCATTTTTCCACTGGTAATTTTTATTTTACATTATATGTATATTAAGGAAAAATCAAGTATATGTATTTTTACGTAACAAAATTAGAAAATTTCAGTAATAATGTGATAATACAATGTACTAATTTGGAACTGTTTGCTTTTACTCAATATGAAATTTTACAGAATTTTTCATGTGATTTCTGTTGCACATGCGCAGAGGCACATCAATCTAACTTAATGCGGTTTAGCTGTATTAAGGAGTGGTTGACAAACACGTACGGTTTAAGAATAAGTATATATATATATTTTGTTACGTGTGCACTTGCAGCTTATGTTAATTTGAAAGTTATTATATAATTCATATAAATATAATAGAAACTGAAACGGTACGTTGTTTAGAAGCCTGCATCAAAACTCGCCTGTGTCTATAAACTTTACAACATTCATTTTCAGCAATATGTCTCTGTGACAGTAAATATAGTAATATAGTAAATAATTAACAGATATTAACATTAGTTGTAATTACATTAATTATAAATTTACTTTAACTAAAAATCAAGCTAAAAATATTTATTTTCACACAGACATACGTATATCTACATTTCCAAAAACCAAGAAATATATCAGTGTTTCAAGAATAAGATTAAAACATTTCTAATGCAATTGAAGTACATTGCAATACATTTTTAGATGGATGCACAATACACTTTTAGACGAGAGCGATGGATAATTCACATTTAAAGGATGGATGGACAAATTCATTTTCCTATAGAGAAGTTATATCTGCTCCTGGGAAAACCTTCTCAACTATTTAGAAATGAAAATGTAACTCTCATAGTGTATTTATTATAGAATTATGAGAGTAAAATCTACTGTATTTCTAATAATTTGTTAGTAAGATTCTGCATAATATTCTATTGACTAACTTAAACCTGTATGTTTACACATTTTAATAAGCAGAATCCATGACATCAAAAATAAAGCGTTTTCTATTTTTTCAACTTCTGTTGACACACTTTTTCTATTGCAAAAAAGTTAGGTAATACATTTTTAAATTGGCTTCTGTCGCACTATTCAGGTTAAACAAAATGGGAATATTTAAACTTACTGATGAACTTTTTGGTATAGGTATACATTTTTTAACATTTGCATATTGCTCTTTTTTTACACAGTGATATTCGGTCGTGTAGGTATATCAAATAATGGTATTTATTATGTCTCTATGCATATTTTTCATTTGTAGTTATAAAGGTTATCTATATATTCAATATAATAAAATTTAGATCAGTAAAATTATTTATATTTTACAATTCTAACTTTAAAATTAGAACGTATAAATCAATAGAAAATTTTAAAATATAATTTTTACAATGTCAAAAAGTGCCTTTTTTAAAAACAAAATCGACGTGCCAGGGGATTTTATCGAAAATTTCTCAATTTCAAATCAATAACGAATTTATTCATTACTTTTCGAAAGCACTGTATATACGAATATTATGTAGTATTATTCCTAAAGTCGTGCAATCACTACATTTTACGAGATAGCAGTCGATTTTAATGGGTATTTTATTTAAATAATACTAAAAAAAATTGGTAAATAATATATTAATAGATATTTGATTAATTGAGAAAATATTCCTGAAACTTTTTTACATCTATTTCATATTTTGAAAAGTAAAATAGACCAGCATATTACTTTCACTAAATCGAGTGAACTAATTACATAAAACATGTTTTATTATTTATTTTAATTATAGCCTACAGTTACTACACCCTTTTTATACTATATTATCTGTGTGGTTAGAAAAGCAGATTACTAGCAGCTCAAATTAATGAGTAAATAGAATCAAATTTGGAAATGATTAAGGTGTTTATACTTTTCAGAGTGAAATTACTTCTTCGCATTATATTAGAAGCATACCTGTCTGGTATATTTCTTGATACACGAAGGTAAAAGTAAAATGTAAGTAACAATCTCATGCTATAAAAAAATGAGTACGAAAACCAATTTATAGATATATGTTTTACATACTTCAGTTAAAATAAAATCATTAAAACATAAATATTCTTATAATCATTAAGCATAATAAAAAAATGTAAGGAAAAACGGTTTGTAATGATTTTAAAGTGACTAAATTGGATATAAATTTTGCATCATTTTGCAGAAACTAAATAATATTTAATATTTAAGGTACACCCCTAAAATTAGGTATAGGCAGCGTACAATTTATTGTTTTATATGTAAAAGTATCATATTATTTGTCTTCAATTTTGTAAAAAGTGTCTTGATTTGAAATGTCTTCATTGTAAGTAACACACAGCATGCAGTCTTATATGAATCATCCTGTAGAGATATCATCTAGTTTTATTAGAATATTGAGTGGAATTTAAAAAGTTTAAATAGCTATAACGGTTCTGAAACTACTATAATTTTGAAAGAAATCATGTATCCACGACTGTATCTATAGATGACTAAGTTTAAAAAAATATATTTTTTTAGAAGTATGTAACAGCTGTAAAATATCCCTCCATATTTCAGTAAAATAAACATAAGTGAAGCGTTGAAAATACCGAAAGGATTTATTTTATGACTCAACTCAGTTTATTGGCCAGTTTTAGAAAATACCTTTAATTTAGATAAACAAGTAATTGCCATCCTACCAACCCTTTTCTACAGATATTTTTTATGGGTAGAAGATCGTAAAACCACAAGTTGTTCTGTGCTAAATTTCGGCGACAGTTTATTGTGAATTTTTATGTAAGGTAGTAAAAAAGGGTAAGATTTCGTTGAGAATGAGAATATTTTAGCAAAGGGTTGCTCGTGGGGTTGCTGTAAAAATTGGAAATCTAAAAAACGAAAGGGTTTTATGGCGCTGTTCCTTTTATTAGTCAGTTTATTGTATATTGCAATTGTTAAATGACTGGCAATTTTGTCAACCCTTTTCCACAGAGACTCAGCGCTTTATTCCATTAAAAAAAAATTGACTTATTTCACAGAAGTATTAGCAACATTTACGCAAATCTCTATGATTTCAGATATCTAAAGAGATAGTTAAATATATTTTGAAAAATCGAAAATTTTCAAATACATTTTGCGAAAATTTATTTACATTTAATTTTCTGTTATGATCCTGATTTAACTCAACTAATATCAGAGAGTAACTATTGGAAAGAGCTTCGTGTACAGGGTGTTTCAAAAATACATGACAATATTACTAAGACTGATAGTCTTATGATAGCCTTGATATAACAAGGCTTAGACTGAAAAAAACCCAAATTAAAGTTAGAGAATAAAATATGACACATTTAATATAATACTAGTGAAATAACGATAAGTTTTGGGTAAATATCCTTTCTGCATTGTGTAAGTATAGGTTTTACTATGATATTTATCTCGAAAACTGAAAAAATGCAATCAGCATGAGTTTATGTCACTTTCGAAGGATAATTACAATAAGTAGAATTTAATTCTACAGCAAAATCTTGAAGTAGATTCAATAAATTATTTAATGACTCAAATCTACAGAAAAATAAACTTTAAGTAGTAGTTAAAGTGACTTTAAAATAATTACTTCAAATTCAAGTGTCAGAATAATATATTTTTATTAGATATTAACTAATAATAATAACCAACTGCACCCACAATATTTTACACATATATATTTTTACTTTTAGCTGTTTTTTTTTACTTTATTGTATAAGCTAATTCCAAACAATTGTCTTTTACGCATTTTTTAATATTCCTTTATATTTAGGTACTTCTTAATTATATTTTAAAAAATTGCCTGAAGGAAAAATGATATTGAACTTTTGAAAGTCATTTAATAATTTCAATATAACAGGTACGTGTCTTTTTTATAATAATGGTTAGTTCTTGAAAAAATGATATCTTTTACATCATATTTTAATATTTTAAATCCATCACAGCACGGTTTCCGAAAGAATATGTCTACACCTCGGTCTACACCTCGAGATCAATTTACCCCACAAGGATCAGTGCTTAGACCCTTATTATTCATTTTGTTTGTAAACAGATTTGAGAGCCGATTTAATAGTAATATGTTACTTATAAATACACCAAATATTGTATTCACACATTTGACTCCGAAAAATAGTACTATTAATGAAAGTTACCTGCTAAAATTAAATCATAAATCGCTAAAAGTTTCTGATTTTAAATTTCTATGCATATACTTGGACAATAGTTTAAACTGGGAAAAACATATTAATGAATTATGCAATAAATTGTCATCGATCTGCTATGCAATTTATCGTTTGAAGAAAATAACAAATGAAAACGTTATTAAGTCATATCATTTTTCACAATTTATATCCTGAGTTTCTTATGAGATTTTATCTTGGGCCGCATCTAGTTTTGCTGATAGAGTTTTTAAACTTTACAACAAATAATTTTTATCATGATTATTACACCCGCTGTGTTCCACCTCATACACTGGCAACTTTCAAACAAAGTCCTAATTTTATGGTAGATTTATAACAAGTTACCTAAATTTCTTAAAAAGATAGATAACATAAAAATATAACAACATTTCTATTAGACAACTGTTTTTATTTATGCGATGGATATTTTAATTATTAGATCATCTACAGGGCGTTCTGAAAAACACTAGCATAAATTCAGGGCCTGATAAAATTTCAAAATATATTATAATTTGTTCCTATGAATCATGGGCGTATCTTTTTCCGTTTTCAAGATACAACGCGTTGAAAATAATTTTTTAGAATCTAATTTCTTATTACATGACTTAAAATAAATACTTGTTCTGATAATGCACATAACACGTTCATTTCACACAGTGGCGAATCTAGGGGGGGGGCTATGGGGCTGCAGCCCCCCCCAGAAACCCAAGAAACAGACGATTTTACAACATTTATTATAATGTAGACATAAATGTTGATGAGGTGCTTAATAGATTAAGTCAAAAGAGCCGTCGTATGAATATTATATTATAATTTTTTTTTGTCATTTTGTAACTTCAACATAAAAGTGTTTTATTTATATAATAATAAACAATATTTAATACTTGATACTATTTTCAGTTTTATTGTCACATCTCTAAAATCATAAATTTTCTCCAAAATTTCAATTCAGACACCGATGATATAAATAAAGGTTTAATAAGTTTAATAACATATTTGATCCACCCATTAAAATTTTAAGATGACATGACAGTACAACTTTTTTGTGAGTACAGCCTCCCCCAGACGAAGACCCTGGATTCGCCACTGATTTCACACATTTGACACTTGAACTACTTGAAATAAAAAACAATTTGGGATACTAGCTGCTTGGCACACTACACCTGGTTTTTCTCGACAGCGGGCAAATTTTAGCACTTCTTACAAGAACACCTTTTTTATCTAGAATAAAATTTTAAAAGATTAACCTTAATAAAGTTAGGACCTAAAATGTTCCCGCGGAGTATTGCAGTGAACATAATGAGTAATGACAAGAATTAACTCCGGAGCATTTAGCATCCCCAGAAACCCAACAACAAAATTTCAGTTCATTCGGTCAAATTTTGTGGAAGATGGACCGAAACTAGATTCAAAAAAATATTTTCAACAGCCTGTATCTTGAGAACGATACAAGATATGTAAACCATGGTTCGCAGAAACAATTTGTAATATTTTTTGAAAATCTATGTCATCTTGACCATTTATACGGTCCATGCTGCTCCGTTTTTATCACTTTTTCGCTTCTTTTACTCATTATTTATACTTGTTTGTATTTCGTTATTATTATTATTATTAATTGTTGGAGGATCCTTTTCGACTTCCATTAAATGTGACAAAATCAAGCATTTTTGCACATATTTTTTTAATAGGTAGGTATATCTACGTAAGTATTTCGTATGAAACAGGTGCATGATTTCATTGCAAGGAATTGTAGAAAAATTGATTGGAATTAGCTTAACTTTTACAATAGAGTAAAAATTCTACATTGTATTATACTATTAAGGTGATTTAGAGGTAATCCAACAGGCATGGCACTTCACGCAACTGGCACATCAAACACATTTCCATATATTTTTTTTTCAGAACTTAATTCACTAGAACAATCGAAGGAAGCTCATAAATTAACAATCGATACTCCAAATCGATGCGAATCACAAAACCACCACGCTCGCAACCACACACGAGGACCAGCGACGCAGCAGGACGGAGCGCGTTGCGTAAGGATCCTTCTTCCTGCACAGCCTCCAGGACGACTGCCGCGGCACTCTGCGATTCGCAAGCAAGTTCGCGAATGAGCCAGCAGGGCCCGCTAATCAAACAACCCGCACAATGAACCCCACGGCCCACTTCGCGGTCGCTCGGTTTTTGCACACGTCGCGTTCGGAAATTCGCCTTGCACATGATTCGCAATGTTGAGGCTGGTCAGGGGCTTCCTGCACCACGGCCAATGTCCTTACGTTAGGTCGGCAAACTAGCGGTATTTTGCGTCGCAGCGCGTACCAAACGGGTTGGCAAGGACGTGCGAATTTTGAATGGATTACGCCTCACGATACGCTCTCGATCTAGTGATATCATTTTTGCGTACAGCCAGTGTATACACCGCTCGTATTTACAGTCTGATTATTCATTACGTTATTAAATGGTTCTACCAGAACGTAGACTCATGTAAGTAGTAGCAAATACCTAATCCCTTCAGAAAGTAAATATAAGTTACTTACATATACTACAGAATTTGACAATTACTTCACCAATATAATTTGGATGCAATTCACATTGAACGATGCAAAAGTGACAAAAGATGAAGGAAACAGTACGACATTAGGAAAATAACTGTGAGAATCTTCTTTCTTACGACAAAAGGTTTTATTCAATTTGATTATTATAACGGAAAGAGAAAAAGTAAAAGTAAAGTAACTACACAATTAAACAGCTGACATACTGAAAATATGAACTTCCCAATTGTCAATCTAAAATATTCGATTTATGAATATCTGACAGTCATAACCTTTGAACATTTTCCCAAAGAAAAATGTATTCTTTTCAACAAAAGTCTTTAAAGTCGTGTTCATATTCTTGGATTATTTTATCGAAAACTATAAACCTGATGGATCACCTTCATTTTCCAGTTTTTCACATTATGCTTTTAGGATCTTCTTTTTCCTTATTTATATTAACTTTTATTTTCCTTTAAAAAAGCAGCATGTATACAGGGTGTCCGGAAATTATGCGTCAAGACTTCAGGAGGTTACAAAAAATTAGGGTCGCACTCTTATAACAATTTTTCAAAAACTCAATGTTAACGAAGATACAGGTTGTCAAATGATTTTTTTTTAGTGTTTCTTAGATAACTTTTTTAATTGTGATTTGATTTTTTCCAAGTCTAAGGAAAAAGTTTCGATATGGCGCATGCGTATTTGCTGCAGCAGAACCTATGTAATCGTGTATGCTCTCAGAAATATGCAGCACACGATTTTATAGAAAAATATACGGGCTGTATGCATGTTTCTATGTGTCCACTGCTATAACTTGTAAGCGGGTTTATAACATAAGTCACTCTTTAGATTTTCGGCGGGTATACTTTTCTACTAATCTCCAAACAACATACATCGGTTTACTCATCAGGCATAACACTACTGCGTTACCTAATCGTACAATTGTACAGTTCCATCCAAAAATTGCTGACAATAGCCACACATAGGTCCTGATTTATATTATTTGGACATTTTTACAACTTTATCCAGTCTCTAACTAAAAAAAGTAGAATTTTATTCTAATGTTTCAATAATATAGAGTTTTAAAATGTATCAGGACTACGCCGCAAATTGATCCAATAAGGAGGTTTAGATAAGTACTAATTTATCATTTAATGCCAATATAATGTCAACAAGGAGTGATTTCCAATAATAGTACAGATATATCGTAATAACAAATAAATAAGGAATGGGGAATCGTTGGTAAGGCCAGTGTGGTCAGTTCCTACTGGAAAAATTTAGGGTTAGTGGTAGTGGATTTAGGAAAATTAACTACAGCGTTTAGTTATCTTTCGTTGCAGCAAAAATTAAAGAATATTTTTTGATAATATTCAAGGATTATCTACCTATTTAGTATTCTACACAAAAAAGCTTAAATTTCTTTAAATTATGGCAAAATCCTAGGTATATTTTAATACAATTTTAACTGTAAATTTTTATGTGAAGTAAATAGAACATATACATGTTGGAATTTTTTACATGCATAATGAATTATTTTGCTTGAATCTTTTGATAAAATAAAGAAACGATTAGAGAATTCGCAAATTTCAAAATAAATTGCATATTTTTGTTTCTGTTAAATACATATATATTTCTTATATTTCATTTTTAAAGAAATATTGAACGAACAACATAGACATTATAAAATTTGAAAAAAGTAAAAAATTTGAGAGAAATGTTTGTTGATGTCTGCCTCTGCATTATACATGAGTATTACTTTCAAAAGTAAACAAATTCTAATTATAAAGAATATTTATATATTAATTTGCCTACCCACCATATAAGACCACGATCCTCTACTGTTTTTGCGTGAAAATTTGATGCATGAAATAATAAGAAAAACCACAATATTTTAATGTAACCATCAAATTCCACTCTTAACCTATACTAACTCCTTAAAGAGGGCGGCAAAGAAGTAGGTACACTTCCTAAATACACCCACAGACAAAAATATTGCATATTTTATTTTAAGTCTTTTTTTATATTTGTTTTTTTTTTCCTTTAACGCAGTAGGTGTTTTTTATTAGAAAAATGGCTTACACTGGAGTGTTCTACGTATATTCTAATTTTTTACTGATAAAATGTAACTTTTATAGGTGAATGAGCAATAATGTTACAAATTACAAACATTGTATGGTCTGCCTAACGACTAACAATGTCTGCTCTGTTGTTTGTTGTTATCAAAATGACATTTCGAGTTCTTTATTTGTTGAGTCTGATTGTTCTCGTTAGTGAGATGTCACATTTAAACGAATTAATTTCTGTTCAAATTGTTACTTTGGCCAATGAGGGTTGCAGACAAAAAGATATAGCGAGAAGATTGCGTATCCATCAATCCACCGTTTCTCGTATAGTAAAGCCATACAATGAGACCGGAGAATACAAAAGGCAACCCTGTCAAGGACGTAATAGGTGTACAACACCAAGAGATGACCAATATTTGACACTACAATCTTTGCGAAATCGCACAACTTACAGCTCCGCATCTTAAAAATGAATTACTAATTACAAGACAAGTCAATGTAAGTGTCAAAACGGTAATAAGAAGACTTAAGGAGTTTGGTTTAACCCTAAAACACCCTGCCAGAGTGCCTAGACTTCTCCCACGCCATAAAACTAGACGATTACAATTCGCAAGAGCCCATGTTAACTGGAATGAACATCAATGGGGACAAGTTCTTTTTACAGATGAAACCAGAATACAATTGTGGAAGCCAGATGGACGTGGGCGAGTATACAGAAGGTCTGATGAACGTTTTGCAGAATGTAATCTAGTACAGAATGTTAGCTTTGGAGGCGGTTCCATTATGCTATGAGGAGACATTAGTTGGGAAAGTCGCACGGAGCTCATTGAGGTGATTTTAAGAATGAATGCTGACTGGTGCATTCACAACATACTTGAAGAGCATGTTTTACCTTATGCTGGCTTCATTGGATACGATAACTTTCTGCTAATGCATGATAATGCCCGTGCACATGCCGCTAGAATAGTGGTTCAGTACCTTGAGGATATCGGAATTGATGCGTTAGAGTGGCCACCAATGAGTCCTGATGCAAATCCCATAGAACATTCATGAGACATCCTAAAGCGACGTATACGAGCACGAAATCCAACTCCTAACTCAATTGCAGAATTAAGAATTGTTGCACAGGAAGAATGGTATCGAATTCCGCAAGAAACCATTAAAGACCTTCTGCGGAGCATGCCTAGGAGGATGCAGGCTATCGCTAGAGCTAGAGGAGGAAGTACTAAGTACTAAATTGTTTATTATGTTGCCTTAAAGTCGTTATTTTGTCGTCATTGTTGCTCTTTTTAATTAAATGTTCTAACCAAAAAACAGGATATTTCATTAATGCCTCTATAAATCTGTTGCAAAGCTTCATTATGTAATTTATTTAACCATTAAAATACGTAACGCACTCCAGTGTTGTAAAAATAAACACCTAAAATGTCAAAAGAAAAAATACAAATATAAAAAAATACTTAAAATAAAATATGCAATATTTTTGTCTATGAGTGTATATGCAAATTTCATCATCATAAATATGTTCTTATGTTTTTTCGCCTTCTCGATAGCTGCCTTTTGTAAAATAAATAATAACATACAAAATACATAAAAAATAACAGTATAATTAAAAATCGTTTCCTTTTTAATGCAATAAATATGTAAATTATGTTAAATTGATGTATTTAATTTCACTTCAAGTTATGCAGAAAATAGTGGAAGAAGAAGCTCAGATTTCTACCACATTGCCATCCATACAATTTACAAAAAGTAGTTTAATCCACAAATTGCGTTTTATCTCACTATCACATACTATTTTCGACGAAAAATCTTCAGTCCAGTAACGTACAAAGGTCGATCAAGCAGAAATCAATTCGAATCTTGATCCAAATCACATAGATCTTTGAGTAAGGTTATTGTGAAGAAGGAAAAGAAACATATATTTATCATGGGACGATTTTCAATGAATTACTCGTAATCCAAGCCGAACGTGAACTAAAACTATGTAATGTAGTTTCCGCTACAGTTTTTAGTTCATCCTTCAATCTGTTTACATTCTGATAGGAGCCATCCTTGATCGTCTCAGACAAACAAGTCCTATCTGAGAAAGTGGTAAAAATTGCAGCCGTTACGCCACATTTCACGCAAATTGCAAAATAGCTAAGTTGGCATTACGTACAATTGGAGTGCTTTACGTTGGTAGCGTCATTTTGCATACCTTTCGCGCTGATATTTGTGGATAAAAGTGGTCCTTTGACGTGTTTATAAAGGATAATATTGGCAAAATGTCGAAGTTTTATTGAAATCTGGCCGACGTTACTCAAAGGAAATGTAAGTACATATTTAAATGATTCATAAGTAATTTTTTAAATCAATATAGGAACATTACTTATTAATAGCAAGTAAAATATGACTTTGAAAGCAATTCATTTTTGATCAGCTTGAAAATTGCTGAATTGGAAAAAATTCATGTCTATGAAATAGATTTTCGGTAACATTACAGACAATATACTAAGATAAACGTATGTTTGCAAATAAAATGTTATATTTAGTTACTTCGGCAAAAATATTAGTTTTTCTAGAGAAAAATCCAAATTTCCTCGCACTCCTTTTATTGAATTTAACAATTTGATGACTAGTTTTGGGTCTACAATAGCACCTCTTCTTCAAGTCAGTTTAAGTCTACACATATGAATTTTATAGAATTTAAGTAGACAATAAAATGTTATAAACTTATTGATAAAATATTTATTAACAATAAGATTTTAATTTTCGTTGAGGAAGAAGTATTAATTCTATTTTTTAAACAATTAAAACTAACAAATGTTGAGAATTTTAATTAATACTTACGTACAATCAATATCGGTCATTTTGCCTGATTTAGAATTTCTGTTCGCTTTTACAAGGCCAAGCCAAGAAATGGCTTAAGTTTAACTCATTAAATGGTACCTAACTCACTTTTTTATATATTTAATATTGACACCCATTAGTTTTTGTTAAAAAAAAATAATACTAATTTAATAATCAAGAAATTAATTTGGAAATTATTGTATAATTGATTTGAGTGTAACTATTCTGTAACTATTAATTTTTGTATATTTGCAAAATATAATTGCACAATGGATTTGAATGTGTCAAACTTCAATGTGCAAATCATTTACTAAAATATTATTGACAATTGAAATTAAAATTATTCTAATTAACTAGAAAATATTTATTAAACTCGGCTTGGCATATCATAATATTTACTTGGAAATTTGTTTTTAAATGTAGTAAAACAAAACATGTAACGATTGTTATATCAGAAAAGTGTGAAGTCTTAGTTTTTAAATATTTAAGGCTATACAACTGCCAGTTGAAAAGTACCTATACCAGTAAAAGTATTCACACAACAGTTTTTCTGAATATAATAGATCTCATACATTGCAGATACTATTATGTCAAAAGCTAAGAACAAAAATTATGATAATATATATCATCATTCCTGAATAAAGTACGAAAATAGAGTATTATCAGAGTTAGATTCTGTTTCTCACACAGTACAATGATAAAATATTCTAAATTTATCTTACTTGTTTGTAAATACATTGGTCATCTTCTATATTTAACTATTATAAAAGATTTATGATTTCCTTTAAAAAAAAAACTAGTAATTTTAATTCTGAAAATGTCTTTAAGAACAAACGCCTCTGATATGACTATTCTGTTAAACCGAGATAGCTAACGTAGCGCCCCCTATACGATACACCATAATTTATCCGATTTTTAGGTTTACTTGTGAAAAAATAGTTTGAAATACAAAAACATTACAGAAACTTTTATAAGTTGGATAATGGAATTAGAGGAACGTCACAGGATTGAATAATGTCCTTCCTAAAGCAATGCAAACAATATGTAAGCATAAAACACTTGAGTAGTGAAAATATTCGTGCGTACAACTCGGATTTAGTTGATGTGGAAATGGGAATGCCCCGGGGTCCTGTCCTGGGTCCTGTCCTCGTTACTTTATTTATCAATGATTTGTTCAAAATAAGGATAGGTTTAAATATAATCTTAAACTCTTTATTGTCGATAAGTGTCTGCATAGTACTGCTGATTTCTATAACAATGTTTCTCTGATTTTTATGTTTAACTGTTAGTATACTTGTACAATATTATTTGTTGGTGTTTGAATGTCTTTAGTTAAATTGTGACTCATTTGCAAACTTGTGACGGGTGATCTTTTTGCTTTCGTTTTTTATAAATAAGTATAAGTATAGAGGGTGTCACCTACCGAATGTTATTATACTTCAAGGGTATAATCTAGAACCCAAAAAGCAAACAATGCATGAAAAGACTGTCTGCGATTCGGATAAAATTCTTCCTATGCTCTCTTAGCAATGCTTCTTAAAATAGTAAAATGTCACTCTGTATGTACAACTGTGTACAATAAAAAGTTTCCGACCTAAACTTCCTATGGCTTCCTCTAAAAACAGAGATTAGTTTTATAAGCGCGCTCAATCATTTTAGGTTAAAAACCTTTGTTTGTCAACGATGTGCCATTTAATTTATCCTAGTGGTCTACGAATTAACAAAACATTATCACGATTCCTAGGCATGTATGTATGGAAATTTTTAGAGAGTAACTATTTGACAAAATAACACATTCTGTGCAATCGTCTGGCTCCTATCTCGCTGATAACGACGCTAGTCGCGCTCCGTTCAGTTTGTTAGCATTAGAAGGTCTACTCGCCTCGCTATTTTGAAATTTCTACGTCTTCCAACTATGCGACCTGGCTTATCGGTTATTGAAACAAACTTGTGACTTATGAACTTTGTAACGCCGATAAGGCGTTCCGGCTATGATTTACACTGGAATATAAGGCATACGAAAAAAACGTACCAGTAAAAATTAGGAGATTTTAGTGCATCCTCGATGATAAAACCCGACGAGTTGATGTTTTAATTAGGCGATAAATCTTAAAGGGCACGTTGTGTTCTCTCAATTACGTGTGTGATAATTTAATTGTTTTAGGTGCTCTAAGTGCTTATCCAAATATTGTAAATTAAGATAATATTTACTTGTTCGTCTTGAAGTCGCGGTCAGGTTTTATATTTGGCTGCACTAAATGAACATCCTCTGAATTTAAAACAAATTATGCAGTAACTATTTCACATTTTACATTTTTGTAACAATATAAAGGTTACTGCACAATTTTCATTATGCTGTCAATATTTCTAAATAAAACACAACCATCCTGTCAAAATGTCAAATTAGCTTTTTTATTATTATTTCTTTGCTACAAAGTTAACGTCGAAAAAATACGGCAGTCAATGGGGTTGGTTTTTTCCTCAAAAACCTCCTACGAAAAAAATTGATGAGACCAATTTAATTTAGAACTGATGGCGGATTTCTAAAAAATATATCGAAACGGGGAAATAGTCAGTGACGTACCATTATTTTATTAAAAAAGGTTGTGGTATTCTCTCAAAAAATGCACATTAATCCCTCCAAAGCGTGTTTCAAATTTCGAGTCAATATCTTTCTGAAATAATTAATAAAAATAAATAAAAAATTGAAATCACTGTATTTCGGAAACAAGCATATTTCGACATACGTTTATATGAACTTGTTTTCACAAAATAACTTCAGCAATCTCCCCCTAAAATATTTCGCACTTATTTACAAACACCCTGTATATGTAATGCCAAATATTTATTTGCGTTTTTAATTATCTAAAAAATTAAATGATATCAACAGTTTCTTCAATTCGAAGACATTGTTCATTAAATCGAAACTCCCGCAGGTTACCAACTGCGAACGATTTATAAAACCACATTTAACGAAATTAATGGCCCTCTGGATCAGAAACAGCCCTTAAACGTCTCGCAGGGGCGATATCCAATAATTTCCAACCAATTTCACATTCGCCCATATTTATACGGCCCGACTCAACCTGACTGGGGCCGGATCGGCCAAATCTTTCCGATTTCACACACGTCAGTTTTAAAACTATGCGATGATTTATCTGCCACCGGGTGAAAACAAAACTCGGGGGGGTCAATGCCTCGATTTTCTATACATTTTGATATAGTTTATCGCGTTTATGTGACATTCCATTAAGCGAACGGTACATTTCGAATCTCCGGCTATCCGTCCGAATGGTTTTTTGTTTCTTGTTAAATCGTTATCGGTCACTGCCAAAGAGGCTGGGAATGTGTGGCGTTTTGTGTTCGGTATGTTACGATCACGCTTTTGTCTATGCTGCGCTTTTAGTGACCACATCACGTTAGACACTTAAGTTAACACAGATAAACAGCAGCTATATAGAAAATATTTTCGAGAACACTTCGTTTCATATTCTTCTACATAAAATAAAAACTGTTGTAAGAAATTCTCGCATCAGTAATCTCGAATTTGGAATTGTAGAGAAGGTAGCTTAAGAAGACTGCAACACTTAGGCCCCATTGGCTTTCTTGTACCTCCTCCCATTAAAAGATCAATCCACCAGCGCTGCTAATTCCGTTTGTGCCACGATACCATGCCTATCCATCGCACACTGATATAGGATATGTAAGGATCTAGAATACATCCCATATTCTGCACCTTCTTTCCTTTTTGACCCGTTTGTGAATATGTTGTTTATATCTTCATTTGCGGTCTCCTCACTCCTAAGGAGTACTATTATATAGGATTTGTCTTAAACACTTGGAAGAAATACTGTCAGTATCTGCCTGCAGGAGAGGTATCTTTCTGACGATCTTATTCCACAGGCGATTCCCGACTCCACCACTTCTTACATCTGGTACAATACCAGTATTCTTGAGGCTAAGCATGGGTATAGATGACACTTCTTTTAGATGAATATCCAAAGGTACTTCCTTTATATCTGTCTGAGTTTTTGTTTAACTGTTGTCTACTGCATTTTTATCTATACGCGTATACTAACTTTGGTCTCACAATGGCAATGTATATCCACATGACGAGTTGTGGTTTCATAAGGTAATGCTCATAGGATTGTTTAGTTTCTTCTCAGAGCTGAGTAATTCAATGATGAATTTACTGTTTTTCTCATTTGATTCATTAGGGAGGTGTAAATTTAATAAGCCAAAAGTTTGAATAAAGACTGAAGGAGAAGGACTTTAAGTATTAATAATGGATGAATATGATGACAAATTAACATATCACGAAGGACTTTTACAAAGTACTTTTAGTTAATGAGTTAAATGAGTCGCATACAGTTTTCAATGAGATTATATTACGTTGTGGGAAAATCGCAACTTTTTAAAGTTGATTGTTTCTTCCGACGTTTCTTTCTCTGTAAATGGAACTGTAAATCGTCATAACTGCAGGTATTGGACTCAAAATAATCCTCATTAGATTGACAAGTCGCCAATGGCCTCCATGTTCACCTGATTCAACTCCCTTCATTCATTTTTTTTAATATAACGTGCAAGATATGCATATGTGCACATGATATCCCAACAGGGCGATAGATGGGCAAAAAACAAACGGCCAACATTATTCGATTTGCCTGTACTCTAACGGGGTATGAATATTACGGAAAAAGTCTAGTTTACATGGCGGATTTTAAGATATGTGTTTGTAAGGATCGATAAACTCTGTAGGAATATGATCGCCAATCAAAGCTACACCCTGTTATTAGTTGATAATTTTTGATATTATAGAAAAAGCTATCAATTATAGCAATTACAAATTTGTTAATTACTACAAATGAAGCGAAAAAAATAAGCACGACAAAGATTCAGGAAACATTATTTAGTTCTTTAAATAGGACCTATAAATACTTCCACATTTTTATGAAGTGTTAAATTATTCTCAACACAAAATTAAGTGTAAGCGAACGATTCTCCTGATAAAATTTCTAGACCAAACTGATACCATACGATCTGTCGGTCCAGAGATAATTTATCAAGTTCTATTCTCAAATTTATGGACCCGATTTTCTACTACATAGCGTCGGGATTATCTTTCTTTCAGGTTAAAGATTTTAGAGAACAATATGAAGTTTTTTTAAGAATAGTAGAACAGGAAAACACTTTTTCACAAACGTCAATTTCAGACTGTATAAACTTTTATACAGGGTGTCCTGCAACATAAAGCAAGAGTCTCTGACGACAAAATAATGCGATATTGCCAAACTTACCTTAGTCAAAAGTTGATGGTTAAAAACATACAGGGTGTCAAAGTTAAAATTTTATTTTTGATATTTGTAAATAACTTCAAAAAATCCAAACATTTTTATACATTTTAGAGAGGGACGAGAAATAGGACTTATCCGATAATATTTCCTAAAAGTTTTATTAAACCTAAACCTTATATGTATATCAGCTTGCTAATAGGATGTTGATTTGATACCGTGTAATAAAAATAAAAGACGCACGGTTTTGAAATTTTTCATCCAAAACTGGTAAAAATTAATAATAACCTTCATACCCCATGTGTAAACATCTCTATATGGGTATCCTATCCAATAACTGTACACTTGAGTTAGGTTATAGCACAAGGTTAATATTACAAACAAAGTTTGTTATAAATATTAATTGACAATAATTTAAATCATTATTTTTTAAGTGGTAGGTCTTATTTTGGTCTTTCGAGCCGGATATCAGAAGCGTGATTTATCGCTATAATTTGAACCAATATGCTATTTTTAGTAAAAGAATATTTGAATAGGTCATGATAGCCATAAATTACCAAAAAATGCAAAGAGAGACTTAACTATTTATGAATTTATTTAAACTGTAGGGTATAAGTACCCCAAATTATATAATTGCGGGATGCGAAGATGGCGTCCTTTTTCGGCAAATGAAATATTTACGCGTGTGATTAGAGTTTCACGTATTTATTCTCGATTAATAATTGGTTTCTATTATACGGGAAATAGCCTTTACTTAGATGTCCATTGTGTGTATCGCCCACATCCAAGAATACCTTACAGCGGCTATCGATCCCATCGCCCAGCAAAAATGACGCACCGGTTGCGTGCCGTATTCCGGACACAGTCTAAAATATAGCATAAACATTACAATTACGGAATGGGCCACGTGGAATGGGAATCGAAACGTACAAATATTAAATGAGATTGTGGGTGGAAGTAAGTGAACTATCATACTCCTAATTAGGGCCCGGTAGAAGGACGTTTTTCGAGGTTAGACCCCGCTTTTATCGGCAAAATTTTAGACCCTTCGTAAAGGAAAACACAGGGTGGGTCGTAAGTAACGGCCCATGGACGCATACTAGATTTTTCACTTCAAAATTTTACGATTTAAACCAACTTGCCTTAATAAAATGTAAATAATAAAAAATACTTTTGATTAAGTTTAATTGGCAGTTTTACTTAGTTATTCAAGTGGTTTCTTTAGTGGGATAAAAGAACACTATATTTATTTCCTTGCCGACGACGTTTCGCTGTTATTTTTACACCATCTTCAGGGCTCTACAATATAAAAGTACAAAAATGTTTTTTTAAAAATAAATGAATTAAACAGTTAAAATATAAAATAAAATTTTTGTCAATAAACACAATTCAATTTTTACAAGATTAAACATTTAAAAATAAATACATATACAATATTTAGTCCTGATCCTGTCACAATTACAATAATTATTTTTTAATCTGTTTTTTATTATTGTAATTGTGACAGGATCAGGACTAAATATTTTATATGTATTTATTTTGAAATGTTTAATCTTGCAAAAATTGAATTGTGTTTATTGACAAAAATTTTATTTTATATTTTAACTGTTTAATTCATTTATTTTTAAAAAAACATACAAAAGATACAACATATAATATGTTCGACTAGTTTTAGTTTTTAGTGTATTATCTTTAAGTATTTTCTCAAATTCAATTATTTGATTATTATTTCGACTATTAAAATGAAGAAATAGCATTAAGACATTAATATTTATAGCATTTGGGAAAATATCAGTGACTTACTAATTCCTTCCCGAAACGATATTTAGGTAATTCAAAAAAGGTATCAAGCGGAAAATGGTACTTGTAGAGGGTCGTACCCTAATAATAGACTATATTATAAGCGTTTGTTACAATAAAAGGGGTTGCTAGATGCATAGACCACATTACTTAATTTATACAAGGTGGTCCTTAAATATGATCCGATAATAATAGTATATTAAACAACAAATTTAGAAAAACAAAATTTTACTAAACGAATATAGCTTTTGAGTACAAGCGAGCGAGTTAACTTAAAAGCTATATTAAAATATTTCATTGTGTAGGATTTCCGTAAAATTAAGTTTTATTTTTGAAAGTCAAATTGATTCTAAGTTATACAGGGAAAGTCAGTTTATACTAGCAGCGCTTTAAGAATCGAAAGAGAACCTTATTTTAATGAACATGAACATATATCGGAAAACGCTTCGTTTTTGAGATACAGACTGTCAAAGTTTCATACTTTTTTCCACACAGCTCCTATATTTTTTGAGATAATTTATTCAAATTTTGATCATAGATTACCTATGATAGTATTCAATAAAATGGTGGTTTTAAAAATTTAATTAGGAATTAAAATTAAGGTTATTTGTAAAGTTGCCTTGGCTTATTATTTTGTTTTTAATGTTTTATTTAGTTATTAAAACGGTTTGAAACGTTACAAAAAATAAATAAATAGTGGCAAAAGTTCTGTTGTAAATATGTAACGTTTAATAATTTAGATTGATGAAGCTTCTACAATTTTTTTTTTTTTTGTGAATATTTTTATGAATACAATTTTTTTTATAAAACTTCCGTTCAGACACTTTTTCATATTACTCGACAACGGTTACAATTAAGATAAACATGCAAAACACAAAAAAGTTTTAACATTTCAGTCAGTGACGTACCACGAAAAAGTTCTGGACGATAAAATGGGGCCTGACCGCCGAAAAAATATCACCCTGTACGTTTTTAAATCTTTTAAGTAAGTCAGAACTTGTTGGCTATCATAGGTAATCTATGATAAAAATTTGAATAAATTATCTCAAATATCTGTAGGAGCTGTGTGAAAAAAACCTATTGTAACCTTAGTCTAAAAAAAGTCTTGTCTTTCAAAACAGCAAGAGTTTCTTTAAAGTTTTGTTATGTCAAGTTGTCTCTTGGTCTTATCTTGTCTTGCAAGACCAAGACCAAGAAAAGCAAGACGAAACCAAGAAAAGCAAGACAATAGCAAGAAAATCAGGACAGGATTTCCAACACTGGCCATCTCTTATAGTGAAATTTTATGATTAAATAAAAATTGAATACATAAGAATTATAAATTTCAAATTATTTGTTAATTAAGGACTGCTGGCTTCGGCACACCACAGGGTACTTAGACAAAGCCGAGACTGAGATTTTAATTAAATATTTATGATTGTATTACCAACACCGTATGCGCTATTGTTTGGGTAAACGCCAGTAGGGTTTTCATTGTTTTATGGAATTAGAATTTGAATCACGAAAATGAGCTCGTTGTGCATTATTTAGCCGAAGATTACACAAATAGACAGTTTGAAAAATTTATATTCCCTACAACGCTTCTATGGAGAAAGTTATAATAGAATAGTATTTAAGTATTTGAAATGTTGCTTAAGAAATTGTATCATCAAAGAAAAAACAAAGAATCGCTGAAAAAAGGGTTAAGAAAACGCCGCCACCAACGTAATACTAAGAATCTTCTTTTTATCAGGATCTTTAGCTATTCACTTTTTGTTTCAATAAAATTTTCAGGGGCAACAGTTTCAAAGATACTTAAAATAAAATATTATTAAAACATTGTACTTTCTCATCAATATTCTGCAAAAGTATTAGTAATTTGGTGTTACTGTTAGAATTTCAGTTAATAAATTTCAACCATATCTTTCAAATTTATTATCTTAATCGCGTTTTGGTCTTTTGTTATAATTTAAGTGCAAATAATAATCTGAAATATTGAAAAAATCTCGTGTCTCAGATACCTACAATTTTTTTAAAGAAATAATAGTTGCCACATTTAGTCATCGAGAATATGCTGACATAAATAAAAATAATTTATGGGTATTACAACGGTAGCGCTAATCGTGCAGTGGCTGAATATCTACATCGCTTCCCGAACAGAAGAGTACCAGATAGAAATGTATTCCAGACAGTCTTCAACAATGCACGTGAAACAGGAACGTTTCCCAGAGTGAGAATTACATCTGAGAGGCAAGCTGATCCTGGTCTAGCCGGGGAAGAATAAATTCTAAATATGGTAGAACGTAGCCTGGGTGTAAGTACAAGACGCATCGCAACCCGTCTTCAAATGATTCAAACTACGGCATGGGAAGCCATTCACAAAAATGGTTTAAAACCTTTCCGTATTCAGCGCATCCAGAATCTTCACAGGACGGTCATAATGATTTGCAGTTGCATTTTTGTAATTGGATAAACACAAACCATACACTTTACAAATACATTTTGTTCACTGATGAGGCTCAATTCACTCGTGATGGAGTAAATATCTGTCACAATGAATATCATTGGCCAGATGAAAGCTACGGTGGAAATTAACCTTCGGCATCGATTCAGCATTAAAGTATGGTGTGGCATGATGAATAATCAATTACTTGGCCCAGTTGTGCTAGATAGTCGTCTTACTGGAGCTAGATGTGTAGAATTTTTAGAAAATAATTTGACATATCTATTAGACGATGTTCCATTGGATATTAAGCAAAACATGTACTTTTAGCATGATGGCGTCCCATCCCATGATCAATCATCTTAACAATCGGTCGAGGTGGTTTTCAAAACTGGCCACCAAGGTCGCTAGATTTGAATCCCCTTGATTACTGAATTTGCGGATGGTTTAAATCATTAGTATATGCAACAAAAGTGAACACAAGAGAGACGCTATTCGATCGGATTGTCAATTGTGCAGCACAAGAGAAAATCACCGTGCACTTCAACGAGCTAGCCATGCAATCCACAAACGAGCTGATGCATGCATCGAGGCGGACGGTGGTATATTTGAAAATTTAATTAAATAATTTCGGTTTATTAGATTAGTCAATGTTATAATTTATAATACCTACATTGCTATCTCAGTAACCGTTGATATTCGACCATATTATGTTTATTAGACTTTGTTGTTCACTTTTGCCCTCTGAACACCCTTTTCGAATATTGGTTTTCCCCCAATGCAGTAAAACAGTAAATTCCCTTCAAATATTGTTTACGTATGAAACTAAAACAGACAAGGAATATTTTTCAGTGTCACATAAAACTAAATTAGTTTTTAATTCATAGAAAAATTTTTAAAGGCGAATTTGAGATATTTCCGCTTCCATTCTGGTGATTGATCATGGACTATCTGTGGGGGTTTCGTAAATTATAAATAATAGATAGGGGCAGTTGGCATGCCCGCCCGGCTTTTTAAACACGCATCCCCACGCACTG
This sequence comes from Monochamus alternatus, assembly GCA_037114965.1. Classification (NCBI taxonomy): domain Eukaryota; kingdom Metazoa; phylum Arthropoda; class Insecta; order Coleoptera; family Cerambycidae; genus Monochamus; species Monochamus alternatus. The sequence continues at coordinate 12,224,879 of CM073429.1, read as the reverse complement.
CCACGATTTGCGTGAGCGATAGTAACTATGATAAAGCCGCTTGCAGAATGCATATTTACCGACGGGCGGGGGTGGTCTGTGATACCTACTTTCATTTATTTCAGCCATGCCCGGCGGTAGGGTAATCGCAACCCCTGGGGCGAACTAAAAACGCACCCTTAAAAAACACAAAATGCAGTAAATATACGTATCAGCTGTTCGAGATAACCTAGAAATAAATTATATTTCTATTTGCATGGAAGCTAATGGAATGAGGTTCGTGAATGAAGGAAACGAAAACAGAAATATTATTCAATGGCACAGGAAATACTTTTGAAAAGTAGTATTTAAATAAAGAACATTAGGGAGAAAATTAGGACAATCCAAAAAAACTAAAATTAATAAAATTATAAATGAACCCCCTCTCTACAGAGTGGCTCAGTATTAGTGTGCAATAAGTCATTAGTAAATTAAACGGTCAAAAATAAGAATATTTTTCCCATAAGCAAGAATTAAAAATGATTCCTAAGGAGGACGCGCCTATCAAAGAAATCTTGTAACATCATTTTATTCACAATCACCTTATAATAGGACCTTTATCCACACATATGAACCGTCCACAGTGATAGGTCTGCGTTAAGTACCTGCTGCAGTGTAGGTCACTTCCTGTAAGTCGAGCCGCTTAGGCCGAGCAGGAAGTAAGCAGACCACTTATATCTCACATGTTTGTGATGTGATTATGGATAAAACGTTGTATTGCATTCGTGTTTTAATTTTATCCACTAAGAATATTAAATGCTGCTTAAAACACTTACAATAAATAACTATTCCCAAAATATTTCCAAAACGATAAAACATAGACATATTATTAATTTAACAATATTATGCCATTAAAACAGTTTTAGCATACATACAGGGTGATTTAGAACTTCCGGAAAACTTTGACTTTGCACCCTTAAATAACAAGTCGATATAACCAAAAAAATTATATGTATATGCTTTTGCAATAATAATGACACTCGCTCAAAACAGTTTTTCAACTTCTGGCAGTTCTGCGTAGAAATGTCATTAAATCTGTATTGAGTGAAACAGCTAATAACTAATGTTAAAAATTTAAAGTAGATTTCATTACGAATACGTCAGCAGTTCAAAAGAAATCGCAAAATTCATTTTAATGAGTGTCATTATTATTGCAAACGATTGTACCTAACAATTAATTTCCAAGGCACTCTTGGTAACGTTCCTGTTTCTAAGAGAACACTCTGTACATAACCCTGACATGATGGAATCCAGACTGCCAAGACATTACTAGAAAGCCATTTCGATAAAATATACGTCAATCTTAACGCTTCATATTGGCCTCATTCCTCGATGACTTTGTTTGATTTCGCCACCAATTAAAAAACTATTAACTATTCCACTTTTAATTGCTTATGGTCAATTAATGATCGAATCGGCGAGAATTTTACAAGACAGGCTGATTATAGGAAACTTTGGAAAGATTACTGCGTGTTAAATGTCTGTTTTATGGAAACAATATAATTTTTAAAAATTTATTATTCCTGTTAATAAAAAAAAACATTTTTAATTTGGTGAATTCACCCGAAGTGAAATCATATCTGGGTTAGATGCTTCAATTCGCCTTTTTTCTAAATATAAAACATCTGGTCGAGTATAATGTGGCTGGATAACGATAGAAAGTTGATCCAAAGAAGGGTAATCACCCTCTACTTGTATATTTATTACTTTCTATTTCCATAGTCAGTAGCAAATATTTATTTGAAAAGCCATCGGTTTGTTTGTACTTCCAAACCCTTTCGTTTATTTGTTGTTAGTTGGATTCACAAATTGTTTACGTCGCAAAAGGAATTTATCTAAATATAGCCAATTTAAATTTCTAGATACTACTTCTATAGGAAACAATACAGTTGAAAGTTTTCATCAGTATGATGGGAATTTTACATTGTTCGTTATTCTTTCTCTATCACATACTGAAGAATTTGATTCATTTGTTTTTATAAATTATAATGATCAGCACATTAAAAATGTAGAATTTTTAAGAAAAATTCTAATCAGAGAAAAACACAAAGTTTAATGGGACGAATATTTTCCATGTCCAAAAACTATTCCTAATACAGTTTTAATTTCCTTTCTACTTATATGCATGTCAAAACTGAAAGTTTTATGGGAAAAGTTTCGTAGAACTTAAACAAAAAATTTTAAAATTCATAAAAGATCTATGCTTATGTTAATATATTTTTACCATACAGTGTGTCCCACCACGGAAGATATGGAAAAGTACATACAGTTATTTAAAGTAAAACTAACATTCTATTGATGAAAATAATTAGGATTTGTTATATAAAAATATGCAAAGCTTAATAAGAGCTTAATTTGTTTTTATTCATTCATTCAACTTGTATACAGGAAAAGATTATTTGATAATATATGGGTGATGATATTTTTCCAACAAGAACTATTTATCTATACACTTCTGAATTTAAAATAAATTCCAGTGGCGTTGTTACCGGGTGTAATGTATATTTTTTTATGAAAAAGTACGCCATTGACATTTCTAAAGTTTCGAGATATTGTTAAAATTTCCGATCAATTTTAGAAAAAAAGGCATTTAAACATGCTTAACGATACTGGCAATTCAAAACAATAAAGAAAATCCCACTATCAACAATAATAAAACTTATCAACAATAATAAAACTAAAAACCAAGTGACTCTTTTAAATTAATATACAGGGTGATGCACAATCTAAAAATTTGGGAATAGATGTTTCATGAAAAATTGAGTCAATATCGTAAAAAAATATATAAAATCCTTATAGTTTCCGAAAATAATTATTGAAATTGCAGTACTTTCAACCTTTACAATGTTGGGCTACTGTACAGTATTAACGTTTTTGTGATGCGAGTGTTTATATTAGTTTTTCAAGTGTCAAAGAGTTCTAACTCGGAACTGATATCGTTTCAATTTAAGGTAAAGTGAAAATTCTTTAGCAAAAGATTTCCCGATATAACATGTGCCTAATGCAACTACTTTTACCGCAGTGTGCAGTGAGTGCAAGTTTAGTACAACGCGGCCGCGACATGGAAAATTTGCACGGCGTATTCTGGCGTATTAATAACAATACCGCCAATAGGTGTTATAAAATGTTATTTATTTCTCTCCTTGGAAATTTCTTTAAATTTTTTGTCTGATCGTCGATTACACGCTTTGCCTTGCCAGGTTTTACATTGGACCAGTTTCCAGTGCCTTGCAAAAATGTATTTTTAAATCATTTTCGGACTGCCCTTTTTGCTTTTTTTTACAAAATTATATTTGTAAAAGTCCCCCGTACATTAACCCATTTTTTTTTTTTAAATAAATTTTGAATCACCCTGTATTTATTGTCATAAACAATTATTGCAATTCCCTAACAATAACATTTGATGACGATTATCAAAAAAAAACCACTTCCAAATTCAACTTTAATTTTAAAAAATGGTATATATCAAACCATAATTATTTTAATCGATAGAAAATGTCGCTGCAGTTTGGCTTAACTTATCGTTAACACCCTGTATATCGATCGCGGTCGTTCATGGTGGGACACGCTGTATATTTTTAATTGAAATAATTACATTGAGCCAAAGCATTGGCCATATGCTGTGGTTCGCCACTGTATTAAGAGTCCTTTATCGAACGGCGACAAGAATATAGGTTATCGCAACGTATCTGGCAAAAAATACACAAACCATTAAAAATTAACCCGACAAAAGGGGGGACTGGGGACGTATTTGCGCAATAACACAAGACTCCCTCTCAAACCCTCAAACCACAACCCATAGATTGACTATTCGCCAGTAACATTGTCAGCAATCCGTTGTCGTCGCAACGCTTTGGCAATCAATTATTCAGGAAAATTTCACATAACGTTTTTACCTTCCGCTAATGTAATATATGCACCCAGCAACGAAGTTGCCTATTGGATTCTGTAGCGGTGTATTATCAAGAATATAGTATGATCAGATCTTATATTAAAGTTTTTCTTCCCGTGTCGTAATAATTATTTACAATATAAGTGTTGTAAAGATTCATATTACAACACGAAATGTTAAAGAATCTCATCTCGGCTGACGCCTCGTTTGATAAAACGTTGAGTGTAGTAATATGAATTTACAGCAAGAATATTGTACAAAATTGTATCTACCTTAATTTAATAACACGAAAAAATATGTGTCAAATGACGCGACAAGAAGCAGGTGTATTTTTTATGAAAAAAAAAATACCTGCTACTAAGTTTACGGATCCAGTTTTTTATATTACCTTTCGCATGGTTATGAAGGTTTACCCTCTGATATAGAAGTAGCAGCAAACGGAGCGATCGCAAGTGTAGTTCAGACAAAATTCAATGTACAGAATGAGTTGGAGTACCAAATGTTTAAATATAGTTGCAAAGCTAACAAGGTAAAGGAGGTGCTGAGAAGAACCTTTTGGCTTATTTTTTCGAAAAGCAACGCTCCCAGAAACCATCTACACTATAGACTCAATACTTAATGTAGAAAACTATGATTTAAGTTAAGAAAAATCAAGATATAAGCAGATTATCTCAACTAATCGCATTTTTGAAAATAAGTTTAGTGTTACAAGGCCAAAAAGTCCAGAATTTTTACAAAGGAAGAAGTAAGTATATAAGTTTCTAAGTATGTAGATAAGGAAACATATTTACTCATGAAGATTGCTATGATAATAGGCATTTTTGGGGCCTGTCGTCGCGAAGAATTTGTCATAACAGAAGGAAATGTAGCAGGTATCAACTGTTTAAATATTTTGCGAAAATATGCTCAGCTTCAACCTCCTAATACAACTCACAGGAGGTTTTTTGTATTCTACAGATAAGGAAAATGTACCTGCCAGCCTGTCGGAGTTAATACTTTTGGATGCATTCCAAAATTGATACTGTAAAATTTATATTACTAAATGAATGTAGAAAAACTATTTGGCAATCTGACAATTCTGAAAAAATGAATTTACAATCAACTTATAGGATGAGAACCCGTCCTACTAATCCTTCATATTGATTTCGAATTGTCTAAGAGAATTGTACCAAATTTGAATTCTCATAACAAAGTTTCAATTGCTCATCTGTTGCGTTCCTTAGATTCTTTTGGCAGTTGACAGGACTTGGAGTCGAGTTTCAAAATAGTAGAGTGACTTATTTTATAAATCTCACAATTTACAACAGTCAATAAAAAGAGAAATACGAGCCGTACGTATCAAATTCGCAGACCATACCAGCTTACATATTCAGTACGTTCGTTTGGTACTAGTTTTTCTTTCTGTTGCAACCAATACGCATGCACATATCATATTTGAAACTGATATCCTTCACCGTTTTTTTGAAAATATTTTTATCGGGTATGTAGAAAACAATATTTTCTCCTTCGCAAGTTGATTTCCTTCAATCATGTTTGTCTAATCCGGCGTGAAATCTATCGAAATGGCAACAATGCGCGCATATGCATACATGTTGCACACAAACTCACACACGGCAAGGGCCACAGGAAGGGCGACTTGCTGATAGCGGGCTAGGGTGAGGCGAGGGAGGGGCGGTGGTATCAAAGTGTAAAGAACTCACGAAAAGTCGAGTGTGGCTTCGTTGGCCAAGGACAGCAACTTTGTGCACCGGTCGCTGCATTTTTATAGCGCTTCCTTCCATCCACGCATTCGAGCCGTGGTGACCGATTTTTCCCCAAAATTGAGGCTTTTTAACTTTGCTCGAATGTCAGACTAACACATTTAGTACTCTGTTGCCTAAAAGTTAAATTGTTAGGCTTTTTTTTAATTGTTAACGGTTGTACTAATGTTGATATATTAAAACTACTGTTTCAATAAGAAGCAAATAGGAATATGCGTCTATTATTTGGTCTCCAATCTACCAAGACTCTATACTGTTAATTGAATCAGTTCAAAGAAAATTTATGAAATTTTTTAAGGGTAGTAATTATTATCCTTCCAGAAGTATAGATAATCAAATTTTATTGGACAAATTTAATTTAAATTCTCTGAAACTTAGAAGACACGATATGGCATTAACTTTTTTATACAAACCATGGCACAATCAAATAGAATGTAAATTTCTTTTAGTCAAATTGCAATTTGTGACATCTAGGCACCAAACACGCCAAGAAAACATTTTTTACTGCATTTCTTGCCGCACTAATGCTTTGGTTAAGTCTCCAATAAACAACGTACAATCTTTTCAATAAAATTTCACATTTACGTGATATTAATTTCAATACTTTAAGTCACATTGTTGAGGCATATGAAAATATCTATCATAGTTAAACTGTATGTAATATTTATTATTTTCTTTATCTTAATTAATTATATATTTTCTAGTATTATTTTGTTGTTTGTGTTTTTTTGTTACTATTATTATTCTACTCTGATATTGTATATGTATGTATATTTAATCATGTATGATTTATGATGTTCCTGTAATTGGGAGAGGCCGCTGGAATAAAATAATTATTATTATTAAACAGCTCTTCAAAAAAAAAAAAATTGACCTAAAAAGAATAAACAGGGTGTTACAGAATGATGTTATGAAAATCTAAGGGCCGGTTCTATGTTTACAAATAAATAAAAAAAGTTTTTTCTTATTTTTAAACAGAAACTACCCCGCGCATCGAGGAAGACACGCAAAAATTTTGCCTCACTACTGAAGTTTCATTGTTTACTTTTATGCTATGGTTGCCATTTATTTGAGTTCGTGAGTAAAATTGTACACGTACTGTTTTGTTAGCTATTAGCTCTTACTAAAAATGCTCTTCTAGAGATCTGACAACAGCGCTTTTTTATAGCGCTTCCTCCTAGTCCCAAATCCACGTACATCCGCACACAAGATCAGTTATTATTTTGGACGACGAACCTTGATCGTAGGCATAGGTGTTTGAGCCGTACCCCGTACCTACCTATATTCGGCCGAAGTGGGGCGTGGAATATTTCAGATATTTACATAATGGGCATTCAAAATACGCCGTCGCCTGGGTTCTGGTATAAGGTTCCGAGAATATCTGGGTTAGGAATCGCCGGAGTTCACCAGTAACCCATAATCGTATCGGTTTTGATTAGCTCTGATCAACATTATGACGGATCACTCACACGACTAGCCAGATGGAAAATCATCCATTTAAACTGACAATACTGATAAATGCTTCCTTCGGTACGGGTAATGTTATTGAAATGAGGAACAACACTCCTGCATATTTTAGTTGTTCTAAAGTCCAAGTTGCTCTTCTTTAAAACTGGGAAATTGTTACACTAAGAAAAAACAAACTCCTGGAGCAACAGTTTTCTTGATTTCAACTTTTTGATTGTTGCCGAATGACTCTTGAAGTAAAACAATGATGATTGAAATAAAATTACGCTGACTATTTAAACTAACAAAAAAAATTGTTGACGACTTATTACTTTGATGTTAAATCACCGTCATATAATTTGTTCCATCTACGTGTTATTCTTTTAAATTAGACATTTCCAATTAATTCTCCCCAACTTATGAAACTTAATTTCAAAGTGTAAATTATTTTAGTTTAACACTATGATATACTGATTCGGAAAGCTAGCTTTTTACTTGAAAAGAATTTTTGTTGGCCAGTAAAAGGCATTGCCGGTATTTTTACTGCACGTGCTTCGTCCAACATGGAGTAGTTAATGACCGCTCGATGTAACTTGCTACATTTCGCGTAACTCGTACAGCATCAGAAGATAAACTATACCGTCGGGGTATTTCAGGACAGGAGACAGAAGTAGGCCTCTTGTGTAACTCCCGGCATCGGCCACAAACGCAGTCGATGCTGAGCGGAGAAAGGGCCCGGGGGCCCACCTCTACAAAGTGAAGGCGTCCGGCCGTCCGGTCCTACAGCGCAATAATATGGAAGATAATCCCTCCCGGCCCTTCACATTCGACGTCATTTATCCTGCCAAGAATATTGGCGCGCACTATAACATTTAAAAACTGTTAAAACAAATAAAAAATGTAACCTTTACGTTAGATTAACATATGATGCTTTATATAGAACAGTTTCGTAGTAAATTTAGATATATTAATTTCTTTAGATAATTATTGAATAGAACTTTGTAGAATTGTTCATTAGCATACCTAGATGTTTGGTATCAGAGAGCATACATATGACTTCATTGATAGGAATTGTAGGAGATTTGATTTATATTAGCTTAAAATACCTTTCTAATACAGTAAAAAATGGAATATTGAATTAATAAATATTTTAAAAAGGTTAGGTGGAGTAGTAGTTTTTGGGATCGCCACTTATAAACGTGGAAAACTGTTAATCTGACAGTTTTTGAGTAAATTTAACATTTTTTTTCTCGATGTACTCTTCAATTATATAGATATACAGTTCCGTAATGAATGGATCATAGAGAAACTGAGAATTGTAGACGTAATATTAATTATAGATTCAAATAGTACAAAAAGAAACAGAAGTAATTAAATGTTATGAAGGGCCAGTGTAAGATTAGACACATTTTGTTGAAAACACTTTTCCAACTTTAACACCCTGTAGAATGAAAATAAGCAACAATAATTGAATAAGGCATATTTGGCTCAATCGCTTTATTTTGACGTTAACAATCTGCCCTTAAGCTATGTACCATTATTAATGACTCGCCCTGTATACAGGATATCTCATAAGAAAAAACAAAGTCAATATCTCAGTAGTGTAATATTCGACTGCTTTTTTGATAAAAAAAACTCAAAATTCTTGAGAAACATTATGCAAGGAATCATTCAGTTTTCCCATTTAGCCTAGTTACCGTCAAATCTAACGTTTTTGTGCGATCAACCTGTACATACTACCAATTCTAACCATTCGTTAAGAACAATAACATTTTCTGCATGCCATAGCTAACGTAAACATCCTGCTAATGTAGTCTGTCAGTCAAAATCACCTAATATACGCCAATGTTTATAAATGAACCAAAATGCAAACATAACTCAAATTTGAACGTCTCTCGTAGCATTCGGAAATACTCATAACGAAACGATTTCAGACAGAAAGTCTATTCCAGCCTATTACTTGCCCATATTGAATAAAAAAGGGACAGAAAGGGTACCATTGGTGGTAAAGATGACCTCAATAACCCCATGTGAATAATTAGGTGCTGGATTAGGTGTACGCAATAATTTCATAACATCGCAGTGATCCTTGCTTTAGGGACTCATTGTATGTTAAACAGATATGCAAATAATCAACATAATCGAGTACGAAATAATACATTAATATTTTTTGTAAAACTATCGTCTGTAAAAATAATCCACGGAACACGAAGTCTCATTAATTCTTATGAATGCATATGCACACTGATTAAATGCAACTTTCTTACAGATGACCTTACGACCCTGTTTTCGTTTCAAAATGATTCCGGATGACCACACAATGGGTCATTATATACGCGTTAGCAATCTTTATTTCCTCTTTTTATCGAGATGTTTTTTATTTGCCGCCCAGTAAATAAGAAACATATTTAATACAACTTGAAATTTGTTAACAAATATATAGAACAGATCTAAATAAATAATATTAGTTCATTGTGAACGTGTCTCATCTACTGTAGATTAATTTACGTTGTTTTATTAAAATAATGTCTTATTCAATTCAAGAATTAGCATGATATGGAGTTAATGTGTGGGAAACGCAAATATAAGTTAAATATGACTTATCGTTTATAAACGTTGACCTCAAACACCACAACTAAATCCCAGAATAGTTACAAAACACTTTTCAAAGACTGCGGTAAAGTGAATGCAGCATATGAAGGCCGTGAACTAGAAAGACCGCAACGTGTCAAGTAGGGAAGAAAACATTTTACACCTTGTTGAAAAAAACCCTTGTATTTCAAGCATAAAAGCCTTAGTTACTTGTCCATTCTCTTGCGAATCAAAAAATATTACAATTATCAGTTACCATATGCCTAAACATTAAAAATAGAGAAACTACGTTAGTAGTAATTCTAAAAATTTAATTTTTGTGTATATTAGAATTCATTATTAAAGATTATTTCGTGGTTAGTTGCAAGCATTTCACGTTGCTGTAATTATCATCGCTTGACATATCAAGTGGATCATATCATTTACTCATAATTTAAATTCTGCATTACGGTCTTATTTTATTTTTTCTACAATTCCTCATTTAAATGCAAATATTCATTTCTGCAAATACTAAACCATTTTTATTTTTTTAATCGCGTGTATCATTCGATCAAAACTCATAGAAAATTATTATAAATTAAAATAAAACTGATTGATGATGATGGTTATATTGGCAACAACTTACCATTATTTAGAAGTTTCTTTGTCTAAGTAATGATATTTACATTTGCATATAGGCGTCATATCAATTGATAAAATTGTGTATTCAAACGACTGCTTATACAGTCATATCACTTGCAAATAAGAAGCTGCCAGTCTAATGTAGATCTAACAATACGAAATTTGGGGTAACAGAAGTTCTCTACAGTGATTTCGATACAAATATGTTCCTAGTATCTAGTATCTGAGCCACTAATTTCTAACATCAAATATGTATGGGAAAATACTTAATAGTAATAATTAGCATTGAACCCAGTTTTTCTATTAGTGACATTTGAATTCAGGGTAATTATATCAAAAGATACTGAGTAGTACTATTTTATTAATATCAGTACAAGGCTGGTTAAATTTTGAGGAAATATGAAAGGTCAAGAGAGAGAAATATTTTTATGGAGATGAATATTAAATTTTTAAACGAGTGTAAGTGGGCGTTCAGCTCATTTTCTTTAGCATAAAATTAATGAAGGAAGAAAGGTATATAACATAATAAAATGTAGAATATAAATGCTTTCAAAATTTATCAATTCTTAGTTTCGTATACTGGTACATATGTGTAGGTATAAATTTGATGAACAAAATGATGAACATATTCTATTAATAGATTAGGATTTTTGAAACGTAAAAAATACTTAAAACAATGTTTAAATTTTACCAGGAAGAACTTAAACTGTTATTTCAAAACATATTTCCTTATTGTAATCATTCAAATAAACAACAAAAATAACACTACTTTGCTAATCTCTACTGACCTTATATAAAATTTAGCAGGTAGCACAATACTGACATCAATTAATAACCCTTATAAAATATCCAACAATAATTTGGACGCTGTTTTTATGGCATGAAGATACTTATAAATACTTTAAAATATCATCCGGAATAATCACTCTATAATGGTTTCCTCTGTTTGGGTTTCATTTGCTATAGCAATCGCTGCCTTAAAATAATGTTTTATGCGTATTACATTAGAAATCATCTGAGAAATTCACATTCAAAAATGATGCTTTCAAGGAAAGTTCTATGCGTTTTCTGTTCATAGAACTTTTATTTGTCATCAGAATATTAAGTTATTTGGATAGGAAGGTTCTGGTCGACAGTCGACCGAAAAAACACTTATGCCTTATAATTTTTAGTGACAATATATTGAACTTATCAACGCTGGTGGAATTATCGATGTGATGGCGGTGTTTCAATAACAGGTGATTCATGATATTGCGCCGGCCTTCCAAATAACCAGATTTGCCATCTATGAATTATTCATAACCAATGTTGATACAGCTATTTGCTTATAAGTATCTGTTGATGCAATAAACTGAAAGGAAAGGAATACCTTGCTTTTATATTCCAAAATATATTCATATATATGAATTATTTGTCACTCGAATGAGTTACCTATCAGAAAAATGATCATAAAAGTTGTATTTGTATTATTGTCTCATGTAAATTTATATTTAGAAGAAACGTTGGTTGCGTCTTTCCATGAGCATTAAGATAAACCAAACAGATCCAGGATAACTGGTGCTGAAATATTGTAAAAAACTGAAATACATTAATTAGTATAAAGTAACGCATAAATTCATTATTTGCTAAATAAGCAATATTATTAAAAATTCCCGGGGAACAGGATTCCAAATTTCCATTTCCGGATTTCCCTTGCTGAGCTGATTCCACAAGTTGCCTCAAATTGGTACAGGGTGGGCAACAATAGCAACATTACAAGTTATTTACAAATTGAATAAACGTACTAAAAATTAAATGAAATCATTTGTATTGCAACTACTTTGACAAACTATTAAAAAACACCCCAAACACATTTATTAGTGATCTTAAGTCGACGACGTTGACCGAAGAACTGAATTTTGTGCGTATATGATGCGCCAAAATAATCTAAATAACAATTCATTGCTAACGTTTTATTTTCCGAGGAGGCAACGTTTTATTTGAACGGGCATGTTAAAGTACCGTTATTGGTCTCAGGATAATCCGCACTGAATGTGTGAGCTGACATTGTGAGAAATACAATTATTGGTCCATATTTTTTTGGTGAAAATTTGACAGGAGCATTGTATCTGAATTTAGACAACAGAATCTGGTTTCAACATAATGGCGCACCGCCACATTTCGCTGTAGCTTAGTTTTTAAACAGAACCTTTCCATATGGAAGGATAGCAAGAAGGGAACCAGTGGAATGGCTCAGTAGATAACCAGATCTTAACCAGCTAGACTTCTTTTTACGGGATTATTTAAAATCTAATGTCTGTACTAAAAGAATAATGCCAGGTTAGGTCATTGTCTAGCCGTCAATGGAGAACAAATTGAACATTTATTGTAAATATTCTTTTGTAAAAATACAGTAACCTATAACTTTCTATTAAATCTTTATAAAAAGCTTTGGTATTATTGCTACCCATACCAATTTGAAGCATCTTGTGATACATTTTTGGAATCAAATCAGCAAGGGAAATCCGGAAATGGGTAAAATAATGGGCTGTTCCATTTAACAAAACCGGTGATGACGTCATTACTCGAAGGTAGGTCACCCTATATATTAAATTTTTATTTGAAAAAACAGTAAGCAGTAACAGCTTAGGTGCATCCTTCACATGTTCTAATTCTTTGTACTTTCGCTCTATTCTGCTTACCGTAGATTGTGAAATTAGTTCAGGATGTGGGTGCATCTCATGAAATAATCTGCATACCTCTTGTTGAGCCCGCATCATATCGCCAACACCTATCGTCATTAAAATTTCAATCCTCTTACTTCCAGTTCAAGGCATTTTCAAAAAATGATAAGTTATAAAAGATTTCACGTGAAAAAAATGGCACAAAATACCTACAAACGATAAAAATAGTAAGGTTGGGGCGTTTTTTAATGGTTTGTCAAAGTAGTTGCAGAAAAAAATACTTGATTTGATTTAATTTTTAGTGCGTTTATTCATTTTGGAAATAACTTGTAATTTTAGTATTGTTGCACCTGTATCAATTTGAAGTAACTTGCGATACATTTTTGGAATCAGCTCATCAAGGGAAATCCGGGGTAATTATTTACAACAGCGTAAAACTCTATAAATCTTAACAAAAAAATTCCTACTCCCCTATTTTCGATCATGAATCTGAATCAGATTTCGGTGCTCGCATGTAGTGTTTTCGAAAAAAAAAAATCAAAATTGTAACATTACATTAGGTAGAAGTTGCAATATAACCCCTATATATTTTGACAACAGTGTGACGTCATGAAATGAAGAAGGCAGCGGTGTTATATTGCAATTTCAACCTAATATAATGTATACATAGAGGTTACAATTTTGATTTTTTTTTCGAAAACTACATCCGAAATCTAACCTCAGGTTCGCGATCAGCACCCTTGAAAATAAGGGGGGTAGGATTTTTTTTGTTAAGATTGGAGAATATCCGGAAATAGGATCTTGGAATTTTGTCTCGGGAATTTTTAATAATATTGTTTGTTTAGCTGATAATTAATTTATAGACGCGTGCGTACAAAACCGTCCATAAAAAAAAATTACGCTGCCCGGATGAGCCGCTCTAGTGCGTTATTTTTGCTGTAACTGTACAGCCACATACGCACGCATACACACGAACCAAGATACACTAATTATACACCCGAAGTTGTCCTAGTCAAGTCTAGGATAGGCAAACAGACGAGGAGGGCAGACCTAGAGCAGAAAGAGAGAGAGGACCGGCCCTTCTGCGATACCACAGCTAGACACCTTACCCCGCGACTTCCCCCACCCCTTCGGCGGGCACCCCCGCACACCCTGCCGCCTTTGCGTGTCGCCCATCATCCCCTCTAAAGAGTGCCGCGTCCCGAATAATATTTTTCAGAAATCGCTGGCACGTTTTGACGAAAAGTCGTGGTGTGCGTGAAAAAAGTGCGCGACGGTGCGTGCGTGCATTCTAGCGAGCGACTAGTTTTCGTTTCATTAGTTTCAGTTTGGCCCACTGCAACGTCATAATACCATAATACGCACCGCGAATGCAACAGTTTGTTTCTCTGTAGGGCGTAGTGCAAATGACTTTTGTTCCTCTTTTGTGGTGAACTCCAGTGCTCCGCATCTTTTTGCGTAAGTTACACTTTTTTCTCGTCGCCTTTTTCAGCAAAAATCGCACTTAGTAGGGCGGAAAGGTTACCAAGCTTCCGTGACCCATATCTGCTGGTCCTACAAACAACGGCGAAAACAACTTTCTTACATTCTTTTAACGTTTTCCTCACTTGTAAATATACAAAAATTTAAAAACAATTTCCTTCCTAACGTGACTAATTCTACCCCTCACATTAAATTGAGCTAATACACATATTTGTTTTGGTCTTTCGCAACATAAAATTTTTGCTTGCTATTTTTTAATCGTTGATATTTTTTTTCTATTACCACTTAATGAAAAATCAGCAAATTGCCTCCAAATTCACCCTTCACTTTACTAAAATTAATTCAGTAAAAAAACTCTTGACTGTAGCCCCAAAATAAAAAAAATTGAATCGGTCATCTTCAGCGGGATACTTTGCATTTTAACTTCGAAGAAGTAAAAAATTGGGTCGTCCCGTGTCCTATTTTGGCACGATAGACAAATAAGGGTTACAATAGACACTAATGGGCAGGCGGGGTAAGCGGAAACGATTCGACCAATGAGAGGGCGGTCCGTGAATGGGACGGGGTGAGTTCGTGCCAAAGCTTAACATAGCGAAACCGATCGCCTGTGCGTGTGGTAGTGTGTGGGGCTGTGCGTATTTTGAGGTGCGTTGCTTTTTTTTATTATCTGTTTACTTTGGTCGTCAATGTGTGCGCGTCACTTTAGGGGATTTGGTTTTGCTAAAACGCTTCTTTTTTGCGCCCAAACCGCGATACTGTACGATTTTCAAGTCGGTTCAGTAAAACTCACTTCGAATTGAATTTTTGCCCGCAATTTTTTTCATTTGAGACTTCAAAACTAGTTCTTGAACTTCATCGTGCAAATTATTTTTTAAAATTTAATAACGTTTATTTGGCATAATGTTGAATTAAGTAACTCGTTCTTCAGTTAAAATTTATTTACGTGAAATAATTTTACTTAGTTCAAGATTATATTGTGCATGCAAATATGCAAATAAATGATTTACTTATTCTAATTTTGTGCTAAGAAAAGTTCCCTAACATAAATAAATAAATCTTAGTTTAATACTGCCAAATATACTTTATACAAAATATTTTTTTCTATGTATGGGTATGTTCTTTTCTTTAATAATTAATTTAATATAGAAATAAATTGCACATAGTCAAATATTTTCCTTACGAAATGAAATCTGGTCATTTACCTCATTGTATCGTTTGGTAATTTACTAATTACTTTGTTATTGTCTTTTCGTAGATTTTTAACTTAACGACAACGTAATATTTACTAATGTTTGAAAACTGATTGCTTACTTTATAATTGCACGCACTTACTTTTGCATTCATTAAATAATTCTTTAGTATTTTATATTTAAAACCACCCGCTTGGTTTACTAGTCACAACATTACTAATGTTTTGTGGAAAACTATTGAAATTATACTTATAACATGTATTTTTAATATTGTAAGTACAAACTAAATAACATAATTTAATTGACTAAATAGATAATAAAATAGATAGATAGATAGATAGAATTTACATTTTTATTTATCTTAACTATTTATCTTAAATTTGAAATTATTCCGAATTCACTACCAATGAAGTTTTAACTATACGAAATGATATTTGTATGTATATTTTGTTGTTGTAAATGAATGTTTTAATAATTAAAGTTATATGATATACTATGGTAAAGTTAGCACTACCGTCAAAATTTAAAAAAATATCAGAATTGCGGACCAAATACCGCAAAAGAAAATTATTGGTGTTAAAGGTATAGAACGACCCATTAATTAACACAATAAAATTATTCAAAACAGAGTGCAGCTTTTTTATCATTAGTTATTTCAAATGTTTTTCTCTTCTTTCTCAATCTTCTCACATTTATTTTGTTGTATTTGGGTTGTAATTATTGGTTGTATGAAGAGAGATGAACAAACATTCATCTCTCTTCATATTTAGAATGATTCTTACGTTAAACGTAAAGATGGTTCATTTGAAAGTGATTGAATGACTTTTACATTTCACTTGTTCCATATACAGAAGCGCCTGTGTTATTTTTTGGACAAAAAATACAAATAATTACTCTTTATTTTAAAAATGTTTCAATAGCATTAACACATTAATTCGCAATTAACGGTTGCAGAAACACTTATTTTGAATAAATTAATACACTATCAAGGACTGCGGTTCAAAAAAAGCCTTGAATAACCTACACCGACGCTAGTGTACCGAAATATCAAATATATCTCGCTAGAACATAGTTTTATACATCTTCGTTCTATACAATAGTAGAAACGCATTCATTATTTTGTTCAACACAACAAAAAACTAAATAAAAAATGTCTACCTTTTATTTCATATTATTGCCCATCTTAGCTAAATAGCGAAATAAGTCATAAATTTAACATATTTCCATAACTAGGTTATTCAATTCTCAATTATTTTGAGACGTACATACATATTATAGAAACAAAAAATATGGAGCCTTGAAGATGTCGCAGTAAAGACAACGAAACGTCGACGATTATACAGAGTCTCCTATATGTACTTGTAGTTGTAGTTTAATTCAACTTTTTTTGAAAATTTTTGACAAATTCATAATTTTTTAACATGTTTGCGTAAAAAAAGACGCCAATATCGATTTAAACGAAGACAGCTTTTACATAAAAGTGTTCAAAAGCTATGAATTTCTCGAAAATATTGTACAAAAAAAGTTAAATAAAACAATTTATGGCTCAAATATCCTTTTCACCCCCCCTAAACGGGACGCCTATGTTTTAAATAACGAAAAGTAGTCTAGCTCGTGTTATGTAAAAATGTATGTACCTACGTTCCTACATTTTATCTATTTATACAAGGTGTCCAGGAAAATATGGGAAATTTCTCAGATGCAGATAGAACATGAAAAAATAAGATGAAAAGTTCCTATAAAATTTTTTCCTACAGGCCCTTCCTACGGAGATATGTGTGCCTGAAGGACGCCGCTGGAAATCGGTTTTTGTTGAATAACTTTTAAAGTACTTAAAATAATTTAATAAAAATTTAATGTGATGGACACTAGTAAGGACCTCTTAAAATAGTGTCCTTGAAACATATTTAGCTTTTTTAATTTATCAGGGGCGGGCTAAACTTTAGAATTTAATGCCTAAATTTTTAACACCTTGTGTGATAAAGACTTTAAAATAATAAATATGGGTAGCTTCAACCTTAGACTAAAATGAAGGTACTCTTGTTTATTATCGATAAAATGAACCGTTTACGAGGAAAAATTCGACCTATGTTCGCATATTGAACCCTCTTATGAAGTTTTTTAATAATTTCGTTAAGGTGCCTCCTGTGACACTACTGCGTTTTTTAAAATTTTATATTTTTTCGGATTTAACATCTTAAAATGAAACTTTCCTATTTGTATGATTCGTATATCACTTTGTTGTGGAGAAAAAAATATATCATGGTCCTTTTTATTACGTTATTTTAGTTATTCAAGAAAAACCGATTTCCAGCGGTGTCCTCCAGGGACACATATTTCCGTAGGGAGGGCCTGTAAAAAAATTATAGGAACTTGTCATCTTATCTTTTCATGTTCTATTTGCACCCGAGAGATTTCTCACAGTTTCCCGGACACCCTGTGTATTTTCCACCATTTTGTCAATGACAGAAACGAAATGTTTCATTTGTACCCTTTTAAGGACAGAAACGAAAAGTTTCATTTGTATCCTTTTAAGAACATTAACATTCTAAGGGCGCGTTTTAAGCCACATGTTAATAGGAACTTAGGAAAATACATATACTAGAAGTTTGGAACCTTTTTTTATAAACACCTTATGTAATTGATTTGTCGTCTCTTATGATCCGAAATCAGCAAAATAACTGTGAAAATATTTCTACTTATTCCTACCCCCTCATTCTAAACGCAATATTTAGTATCAAGGTCAGAGATTAGTGCGGGAGAAAGGACGGTCGATCATTACCCTTATAGATAACACCGATTTTTCGTTTCAGTACGTGGATCGCTTTCCAAAATGGGCACAGCACAGCAGTACTGCCTGCGGTGGAACAACCACCGCTCCAACCTCCTCACCGTCTTCGACGAGCTGCTCCAGAACGAAGCCTTTACCGACGTCACCCTGGTGTGCGAGGGGGGCGGTCCCATCAAATGCCACAGGATGGTGCTAGCTGCCTGTTCCCCGTATTTCCAAAATCTATTCACCGACCTACCTTGCAAACACCCAGTGGTGGTTCTTAAAGACGTCAAATACACGGAGATCAAAGCCATACTCGAATACATGTACAGGGGGGAAGTAAACGTAGCCCAAGACCAACTAGCCGCCTTACTGAAGGTGGCGGAAGCCTTGAAAGTCAAAGGCTTGGTAGAGGAGAACAGGTCGAATAAGAGCCCCAAGGAGGAGGAACCCATGGACCACTCGCCTTCAATCACCACGTCGAACTCGGTGATGCAGAGCTCCGTGCACAGCAGCAGCAACAGCTCCCCCCCGCATTCGACCAACCCCATGTACAAGAACCCTTACAACATGTACAGCAGCAAACCCCAAGAGCACAACTCCAGGATGAATTTACCCATGTGGGCGATGCCAGGATTGCCTCTGCCGCCTCATTCGTCACCGGTGCCTAATCCCAGCCACCCCCACGCCGCCGCCACAGCCGCCGCCATGCTGAACTGCTACGAAGCGGCCAGCTCGGACATATCTCCGTTGAAGAGGAAGAAACTGTCCAGTCTGCTGATGAACAGAGATACACCGATCCTGAGGACGGTACTGGGCCAAGGCCAGGCTGATTCGTCCCAACCTGTTAGTCTGGTGTGCCATCCGGACAGCGCCGAACATTCGGGAACAACCGACGAGCGTGTGAAGGTAAGACCATGGTTTAGAGATGTTCTAAATAGTTGACTCACTTGTTTGATGTGGTCGAATACGCCGCGGTTTTTTGCAGCAAGCCATAGGCATAGCTTGGTAGGCGCTTTACGAGGGTTATCAGCAAGTTGTGCACCGCGTTAGGCACAGCAGAGCATATACGAGGGTTATTTACAATGCTGCTATGCTAGGTATTATAATTCGTATTAATTACAAATTTTAAGACTGTATATGATTGATTGGACATTAGAATGGCTTGTTCGGTATACTAACTTGTACAGCGTCCTTAAAAGATCTGTACAAAATTCTAGCACAACTTCTTAAGGCTAAAATATGAGGATCTAGCCCAATTTACTTTAGTCCAAAAGTTGATAGTTTACGATATATTAGTTTACAATTATTGCCAGGGAAATAGTCGGCAGTCAACAAAACAAAGAAAGATTTCCAAATAGACTAAACCACCAAACAGTTGCTGCTATTGAAAGTCGTCTTCAAACGGTAGTTTTGCTCCTGCAATAGTTGATTATGGAAGGAATCGTACGACTAAGTCACCGTAGGTTAAGGAAGAAATTTTAGAACGAGTTGAAGAATATCCGAGTCTCAGCAACAGACACCTAAGATTGGAATTTTCGCAAAATACTATTTTGTAATTAATGACGATACTTATCATTGTTAACTTGTTACGATGATTTCAGTATGTAATAAATCATCTAAATATCAGAAACGGCTACTTGAGGTGACACCTACTAGGTATACTTTTTTTAGAGAAAAGATGACAAGCAATATGAATTTTTAAGTAAAAATGTAGTATATCGAGACACAAAAATGTTTAGAAGTGCTGCTGGTGGGGCCCTTCGTAATGTACAGCAAATGCAAATTTCATGCGAATCGTGCTATTACTGAGATAAATATTTGCAAAAAAACTTCAAAAACTAATAACTTTGACATCCTACATTTCGGAAGGTATCAACTTTTGGTCTAAATTGGGTTATATCCTTTTAGTTTCAGGAATTTTGCTAGCATTTTAAACAGGTCTTTCAAGAACAAATACCAAGTTATAACAGACAGAAAGTAGTTTTTTCAGAAATGAGGCTTTATACCTGTTTTATTTATTATTATATTAAGTGTACAATATTATATAAATAAACAAATTTATAATAATTACAATATAATATTATGGGAATTCGGATTTCGGATCATCGAACAAATTAATAAGAAAATGTGTAATTATTTTTTGTATTAACAATTTTTAATTATAAATTTCTAAAATTTTTGATTTCAGATTTTCTTTCTTACAACAAATTTTATTTCCTTGTTAGCAAATTTAAGAATATAATGCATTCTGCCTTGTAGGTATGTAAGTACAGTGGCGTAGCCACGGGGGGGTTTTTGGGGGTCAAACTCCCCCATGGGTTGGGTTGGTTGGGTCGTATAGGTAATTTCATACTACAATTCTACAATCACTCTTATTTGCCAAGATTTGGCGATTTGTTCGTACCTGTTTATTATTTACATGTTTATGATCAGATCGTTTTTTATTTACTTTTTATTGTTTTAAATTATTAAAAATTATTATTTGAAATACTTAACTTTGTTCACTGAACCCCCCCCCCCCCTCATGTGTGATTTCTGGCTACTCCACTGTATAAGTAGGCCCAACTATGACATTCGATATTTTGATTATGTACCTTATACCAAGAAATACCGTTAACTTATATTTCCTACTCGGTTATGAATACAAAAGTTATTAAAATTAGGTACAAAAATGTTTTCTGAAGATATTCTGTAGAATTCTGTCAAATTTTTACCAATCGCGTGGTAAGTTTTCAGTTGAATCCTTTTTCTGTTAATAAATATTCGTATACTGTTCTATCTATGAGAAGCTATATTATCACTGATTAATAAAATTAACTTCACTCCAAATTACGAGGAACACTGTATCAAAAATTGATGCAACGAATCGCCTGCTAAGTAGGGGATCGATATTGGGTTGGTAGACAAGGGGTAATGCGACGGCAGGCGGGAAACTTTAGACGTAAAATCGAGAGTGAACCGATTATTTTAACAGTTTATTTATTTGAAGATGTGCGGGTAGTCAAATTCGAAGGTGGCTATAGCAATCTTGGAAGCTATAAAAAATACGAAAATGCTTAAATTGTGATAATATTACGTAGGTTAGTGTTCAGTCAAATATCGTCTAAAAATTGATGAGACAAAATTTTGAAAATTGATTTTTATTTGCTCCTGATCCTAATTGAATTTTTTTTTTAACTAATTGCACTTCTACATGCCCCTTTTTACTATACTACAAAATAGCATTATCAGTTTTTAAATTCGACGTTTTGATTTTTTGGAAACAACGGTTTATAAAAAAATTTCAAATATAATACATGTTTATTTAACATTCGAACTACGTACGTTTCGGGAAAAAAAATGTCATCTTCAAATTTAAAAAACAATATTATTATGATGAATCCTGTTGTAGTAATAATTTCAATTTCTCAAATAATTTCTTCTTATACAAGTATTTTAATGTTTTTTTAATATATAGATATAAAATATAGAATAATTTTTTCTAAAAAACAAAGGTTAACATTTTATAACCGAAAACTTTGTAAAATTGCATATAACATAATTATTAAAACTTTTATCCACCACATATTGATATGAAATATTTAAAAAATAAATTGAAGGTACGTTATGCTATTTTGTTAATTTATGTTAATGTTTTTATTGTTAATTATTGAAGATGCTGATATTTCGTTTTGCAATCGTAAATACGTAAGATCTCGCTTTTTCCCATTTTGAAAACATCTTTTCTACTGTAAGATTTCAATTGCAAAAAAAACAGTAAAAATTACAACGTCACTACAAATTGACATGTTTTATTTCAGAGGTACCTTTAATGTTTTATTATTTAAGTTTTATCTAATTTACAATTTTATATCACACCATTTAATAATTTGACAAGCCTCAGACACGTTCGTTTTTAGAAATACGAGGTCACTCGATATTCCAGATCCGTATTTAAAAACTTAACGTGATGAAGATCCCAAAAAAATCGAAACATCGAACTCGAAAACTGATAAAGCCATTTCGCAGAAAAAGAAAAGTGACACTTAAGTGCAATTAATTACAAAAAATATTTAAAAAAAAAACAATATTCGAGATCTCAAATTTATTTCGGATTGAGCACCAAATTAAGCTATTTTGCAACAATTTAGGCATATTGGTCTTATAATTTCCAAGATCACAATGGTCACCCTCCAGTTTGCGTCTCTTTTTGCGTATCTAACGTTATCCAACTATTTTTTCTTTTCCAGCATATGAAAAACGAACCCTCCGAAGACGCTCAATCTCCATATACAGACTTCACGCCGATGAACGACGAGGAAGACAAATCTAAGTTGGCCATTCCCTCGTCCTCTCCGCAATCCTTCTCCCACGAGATGAGGGGAGTCAGTAGCGGCATAGCCACCTACGTTCCTTCTCAAAAACCTGAATGGAAACGCTACAAGCAGTATACGAGAAACGACATTATGTCCGCCATCGAAGCTGTGAGAAACGGAATGTCCGCCTTGCAAGCGGCTCGAAAATACGGTGTTCCATCTCGGACACTCTACGACAAAGTTAAGAAACTGGGTATAACCACCAGCAGGCCTTTCAAGCGGGGCACCAACGGTAGTTCTGCGTGCTTCCCCTACGGAACTGGGTCCCCCTACGGAGGACATCTATCGGAGACAGACGAAGGGCCGATAAACAACAATTCCGCGTTGATAGACGCCACCACCTTCCTCCAACACGCCATGGAGAACCGTGGAGGAGACGAGAGGGAGGCTTTGGCGGCCATGGCGGCTGCTGCTGCTGCTCACGCGGTCGCTTCTGGACACTCTACCAGTCCGAACAACCACGGAAGGGCGAGGAGTCCAAGCCCTAGTCCTACGATGTTGAAGTACATGAGGCACAGCAGTATGACTCCTTCCCCTGCCCCTCACAGTCACAGCGAGACCAACGGAAGTTCGGAAAGAGATCACGAAGAAGAAGAAGATCAGGTGGAAGATTTGTCCATCGGCCGTAAAGAGTCCAGGGAGTCCAGAGTTATCATGCCACCCATGAACCAGGTGTCAGCTATCATGAAGAAGGAGGATATGCTGATGGAAAGCATAAAGGAAGAAGCGGTAAGGAGAGAGGTGAGCGTAGAGGGAGAGGCGGAATGAAACCCAAAAACCCGCACACCAGAAACTGCTGAAATAGTTTTAAACCAGTGTTAAGTTTTATTCTATATATTTTATGTATAAACTTGCAACTACGAATTGACTGAGTTCAGTGCAATATCTATAATATCTGTGGTTGTCCACCCGTACTCACTTAGGTTTAAGTCTAGATCGTAGTTTTAACAACGAGAGAACCGAATGCCTTTTTCAATGCTTGCTATGAGACCAGCTCATTCTTTGCTACAAGTTCCTTGTTCATGAGGGATGCAACTCATAAGACTGATAGATTTTACTACACTTTATATGAGACTGATAGAGGGGAGCAAGAAATTGGTCTGTATACTCGCATCTTGGTGTTTGTTAATCTTTAAAAAGATGTAAATAGTAACGTTTTATTGCTGAGGGGCATTAAGCCTGTTCGCAGAGGCGCTGGAGTTGTTTTGTTATCCGATTGTTAATGCTGTTTCAAAATAACGGGGACAAGTTCAGCCCTCTTTAATTAAATTTTTGAGGAAAATTGCGGAGAATAATATCTATGTGATTATACTATTAAATATTTGTGGTTTTGGGATTTTTAGGATTGTATTTTTCGATAGAGTAAGTAAACTGTAAGATATTATTTAACAAACGAAAAATATCGGCTCAAAACGTTAAGCCATACGAGTATTGATATACAGAGTTGTATTTTGTGTCAGAGTGTTCTTGTTGCACTATTGTTATTTGAAACCTTGCAAAGTACTGGATAATAGTCGAGTGAAATGTTCGTTTGTCCCTACAAACGTTATGTTCGAGTTTTTAAAACTATAATCAACGTTTTCGTTCTAAAAAGCGATTTATTTTTATTTATTACTCTTCATGAAGCTGTTTCCAAAACAAAACAAAAAACTCCGGTTTATACAGGGTGTTTTTAAATGAAGTAGCAAAAATGAGACCACAGATTCCTTAGGTGAAAATAAATCAATTTAACCTAACATCCCAAGTCGCAAAATAAAAAGGATACAGGGTGTCAAAGTTAAAATTTTATTTTCGATATTTGTAAATAACTTTTTAAAAAATCCAAATATTTACATAACATTTGTAAATCTAGGGTTTGCGGGCGAGAAATTCAAATTTGTGTCTAATTTTAACGTCTCTAGTAGAGGGCGCCACTTGTGGCACACCACGTTTCTTTTAAATGGCAGAACTTTTTTGCTGCTTAGTGTATTCATCAAACTATTGCAACAATCGATTTTCCTACCTGTTATATCTGAAAAACGTATACCTTGTTGAAGTCGTTAGGAGTAACAGTTTTTGAAATATTCAGTGCATCGATTGAAAACTGTTATCGTTTCAGGCAAAGTGCCTTTACTACTGAAAATACAGCAAAATGTTACTTGAAAAAGCTGTTCAGAATGGTAAATTATGGAGACGTGCTAAATTTCAAAAAGACTACTTTGATAAAATGTTTTGCTTTGTTGAAAAATGGTTTCATCAAACCTCGCCGATCTTGAAATTTTGCACGTCTCTATAATTTATTCCATTCTGAACAACTTCTTCAAGTAACATTTTGCTGTATTTTCAGCAGAAAAGACACTTTATTTCAAATAGGATTATTTCAAAAATGGTTACTCCTACCGACTTCAGCAAGGTATACCTTTTTCAAAAAAAGAAAAACAGGTAGGAAAATCAATTGTTTCGATAGTCAGATGGATACACTTAGCTGCAAAATAGTTCTGCCATTTAAAATAAACATGGTGTGCCACTAGTGGCGCCCTCTGCTAGTGACGTCAAAATTAGAAACAAATTTGAATTTCTCGCCCGCAAAAACCCAAGATTTACAAATTTTATATAAATATTTGGATTTCTTAAGAAGTTAAATCGATCGATCGTTAAATCGACTTATTTTCACCTAAGGAATCTGTGGTCTCATTTTTGTTAGATCATTTAAAAACACCCTGTATACGTTGAATACATTTTTCGAGTCAATTACAGTCAAACAAACATTCAATGGGCTATTACGATGTTCACGATAATATTGCACGTTGCCATAGGTCTTACGAGTGGCCGTTTTAGCCATAGCTGTGATTTTTCTAGACTGAATGAATACACAACCACTGACCAATATTACACCTTTTTTATTTTTGACTGACCCAGGTCTAGTCCCTCAACTTCATTCAGTTCATTCATTATTAACCAAAAGTGCAATTCATATATTGCTACACTGTTATTTATTATCTATTAACGATTATTGTACAAGACTGAACGTTTTTGTTTTAACTTTCCTAAATGTATAACACAACTAATCAGAGGACCAATAATAATGTAGGGAGTAATGTGCCTTTCGATCAAAATATTTTTAGAAACATTCCACTAGCTTTTACTGTTTTGTATGCTTAGAAAAATTGAAAGTTCAACCTGGTTTGGCCGTTTTGAAATTTTATTGACAAGAACAATTCTTCGTACAGCAGTTGTGTTAGAATATTTTGCCATTTAATTTAAGACTGATTATTATTTGTTTATTGTTGTCGAGTATTTTAAGAATTTTGTTATATCTTCCTAATTTAGTGTAAAGATCTCTTATCTTACCTACCGAGAGCCCAAAGTGCTGTTCATCTACCTCAAATAAACATTTTATTTACATAAGAATTGAAATTGTATATACGTTGCAGAAATATATATGTATACTGATATGTTTTATTCTCTATATTGCCTACCATATCGGAACACGTCTGTGTGCTCATATTTTTTATTTTTTCATGTATACACGAAATGTACTGTTGACGATGTTTCTATAATTTAATTATCCAATTCCTTTATGTATATGTTATTATTGTTAGACATAGTTTTATTACTGATTGCACTGCACTATGTAATGCATTTATAATAAGTGAAAATAAAATTCTATATTCATGAAATGCTTTGTCCACCTACATCAACCTAATGAAGAAAAAGTTTAAAGTTTGATAATATTTCGTTTTGCATGGTTCTGAAAACAGAGCACAACGTCTGCACTACACTTTTTGATATATTGATGTAATATACAGAGTGGTCTGTAAGTAATGACCCATGTAGACATACTAAATTGTTCACTTCAAAATATTAAGCTAATTTGCCTTAATAAAATGTTGATAATAAAAAAGATACAAGGTATCAAAGTTGGAATTCAAAAAGTGATTTTTTTCAAATAATTACAACTGTCAATTATCAACTTTAAATTTGGGAATAGATGTTTTTGGATATGAGAAATCATAATTTGTTGTCTATTTCGACGTATTCCCTAGAGGGCGCCATATTTGTGACGTAAATGTGAACGTAACTTTTTTAACCCTTTTTTTATTAAAGACTCTTACACCTATATTGTTTTTGAGAAAAAAAGATATACTTGTCATTAATTTCAGAAATTGACCATTTTACAGAAAATAGCTTTTCAACAATCAGCTGCATAGTTATTCATTCTACAATATTTTAACGTAGTAGGCGCCAAAATTACCGCGGAAATTGAATATGTTGAAGTTAGATAGACAGCAGTCAAATTTGTACTGGTGTAACATGCTCAATTTCTAAGACTAATGACAAATCTCAAGAACAACGTAGGTTTAAGATTCTTTAATAAAAAGCGAGATAACGTTAGGGCCAAAAAAGTTACATATTTCATGACAATGTTAACAATATAACAACCATCGTCTGCTAAATCGCGTCGCCTTGAAAAAGCACGGCCGCTTCGATTTAGGCGGCGATGATATATCCATTAGTTTTATAAGTTACGCTTACATAAACTCAATAATATGACTTTTGGAACTTCAAAATCAAATTAAGCAACATTCCAATAAACAAAAGTTATAGAAAATTTCACTCACCTTCATCACGAGATTGGAGATTTCTTGAGAAGAGAAATGGACATACCTTGTTCCACACCTAAAATAATTGATTAATTTTACACTTAAAGTAATTCCATTGCAAAAAACTAAATTCGAACAGATTAAAAAAAACGTAACAACTAAAGCAAAAAATTAACGTAACATAGAACCAATGACTCAGTATCATGAATTCCTATTTAAAATTTGAATAGACAGAAGAAGAAAAACAGAATCTTAAATCTTAGTATTACGTTTTTATACACCTACAATACTCACGATCTTTTCAGACACTTCAATTCCTTAGTTGCACTTATTTACACAAACAAATAACATACTTCTTTCGCACAAAATTTTCACACTAAAAACTGTAAAAACCGGCACCCCGCAACAATCGCTAATTTCTACTAACTTTGTTAACATGTTAACAATCACAACCTTCAGCGCCATCTATGCGGTAGTTAAGATTAACTCCACAGGTAATGCAGAGTTCTTACAACTGGTAAAGCGCCATCTTAGCATTGTAATAGAGAAAAATATTACAGTTTATTAATTTATCGAAGACTTTTCAATTTCACCAAAACTGAAAATTGACAGCTTCTTTTGACAGCAAGGTAGAGCAGAGAGGTATGTATCGTATTATATTTTTATAAAAATCAGCGATCATCCTATTCATTTTAATGTAACTAAGTTTTTATTAAAGCATATTCGACTCAATGTATTAATTTTCAGCAGTAACTTGCAACAATTTCCTTATATAATTAAGAGTATCTTATTTTTTTATGTAATATTGTAATGTTAGGTTATGTTGTGTGTTATTTTGACTTGATTCTGTGTCAATACCAGTATCTTTTAATAATATGTCTGTGTACTTTTTAGCTCGAAATGGCCAAGCAGAAGGGAGAAAAAAAGGGAAAATCAGCTATCAATGAAGTAGTTACCCGCGAATACACAGTCAACCTTCACAAAAGGTTACATGGTATTGGATTTAAAAAACGTGCCCCTCGTGCTATTAAGGCTATTCGTCAGTTCGCTGAAAAACAAATGGGGACCCCCGATGTTAGGATTGACACCAGGCTCAACAAGCAGTTGTGGTCGAAGGGTATCAGGTAGGTTCGTTTTGATTACTCTATTTGTATTCATTATGTCGTTTGTTATTTCATTTATTTAAAAGTTATTAAAAAGAAATGACCGTAATTATTTACTATAGTGTAAGTCTCAAATTTTAATTTAAAAATGTCTGCCGAGTGCTAAACATGATTGTAAAGTTTTCTCTTCTTATTCTAAGATTTGGATAAATATATTTCTACCACTTTATTATTTATTTATGTTTTTATGATGTTTATGCTGTGTACAATGTTTCGAAGAATGTTGAAATGAATATTAAATTAACTACAGATTTAATTTTGAAAATTCTTTTCTTGAAAATTAGATGTATAGGACTCTTAAAAATCGGGAAAGTACGAAATTATTTATAAAGATTTCATAATGTTATGCTGTAGTAAATAATTTGTTGCCTGATTTATAAAATAATACCAGTTCTTGAGTAGAACAAACCACGATTGTATGTTAATTTTTATTTTTTAGGAATGTACCCTTCCGTGTCCGTGTACGCCTGTCACGTAGGAGAAACGATGACGAAGATTCAGTGAATAAACTGTATACCCTGGTGACCTATGTCTCTGTACCTACATTTAAGGGACTACAAACAGAAAACGTAGATGCTAGCCAAGAATAGAATCTACTATAATTTTTTAATTTAATGTTTTCTTTCAAAAAAATAAAAAGAATTTCTAATCTGTTGTATTATTTAATATATATTTCCACATACAGGTTTTTTTTATTTTACAGACAAAAATTTGCCTAAAAATGTCACGTATAATTTTTGTAAAAATCAATATTTGAAAAATTGTGATTAATATTTTATTTATAATGTTCTGGTGTATTTCAATATTAAAGTAAGAAAAAGTAAAATCTAGACCATTGCCCAAAAATTATTTTTTTGCAAAGAAAAATTAAAAAAAAAAATGGACATTTCTAAAATGTACAAAAAATGTGGTTATAAAATTAAAAAAACTAGGTAACCAAAAATTTACCCTGAAAATAAATCGGCAATCATTGTAGCTCTTAAATGTAATTTTTTTTTTATAGATAGGATTTCCGATCTACGTTGATAAATAAGGTCACAGCTTGACAGTTGTCATGTATGTGTCAAAATGCTGTCAAAATCAAATTATTTTAAAAGGTTAAGTGAAGTCATTTTTATTTCAATTGTTTAATAATCTGTGGTTTTAATACACTTTTTGTACCAGAATGGAATTGAGGGATATTAATTACAATAAAAGCGATTACGTTGAAACTGTAAGTCCTAAGTTTATTAAACTAAAAGGAAATTATTTTATTTTTATTGTAGGCCTCCGGAAACAAAGTATGTCGACAAACAGTATTATGTGGTTCCCAAAACATTGTGCTACAGGGTAAGGTGATAGTACAATCAGAGGCTATTATAAGAGGTGATTTAGCCAATGTTAAAACGGGACGGTACTGTATTATAAGCAAAGAGGCAGTCCTGAGACCTCCCTATAAGAAATTTAGCAAAGGGTAAATTGTATTTGAAATATTATAAAAAAGTATAATTAGTGAGTTCTGTTAGCATTCGTTTAAATATATGATTTTTTAGTGTAGCGTTTTTTCCTCTGTCAATGGGCGACCACGTTTACGTTGGAGAAAGATCTGTGGTGAATGCAGCTATTGTTGGCAACTACGTGTACATTGGAAAAAATTGTGTTATTGTAAGTGTACAAGTTCATTTCAACAGTAGATGTACAGGAATTTTCTATTTTTATTCTAGGGTCGACGATGTACTCTTAAAGACTGTTGCGTCATAGAGGATAACACGATCTTAGCTCCCGAAACGGTGGTGCCACCGTTTGCAAGATACAGCGGATCACCTGGGACCCAAATTGGTGAATTACCCGAATGTCAAGCAGATTTAATGGTGGATTTTACTAAGGGATATTATCAACACTTTCAGCCAACTAAACTGATTTAGTTAAAATCTTCAAATACGGTTAAATTGTATTCCATTTATATTTAATATTTATTCGAAATAGTTTATGTATATACAAACATAACAATTTTTTTTTTATTAATAAATCGCTTTTAATGTAGAACAATTTTAATTTACTTTCGTTTTTAAATAAGATTATTTTGCTGTTTTGAGTATAAGTAATGAATAGACACACGCTGACCTCGTACTTCACACTGCAATAGATGCACCTGTGGAGTTGCATATAGTGCGTACTATGAGATCAATGTTGCCTAAAGTAAATATAAAATAATAGTCTATTCTGTAATACTATTGCACCATACATTTACTCTAAAATAGCCTTGGTTTTGGACTGGATCTACAATGTGGGGATTTTCAATGGACTAGTAGTGTTCGTTGCGCCTGTTTGGCAAACCATTACTGACAAACCAACTTTTGTCCAAATAATATCCCCAAAAACGTCCTGATCAAGTCAGGTTCTACATTTACTTCAATTTGAGCTTTAAAATTCAGTCTGTTTTCAATGAGACGTTCAGGCAAATACTCGAAATTGTGAATTTTGTTGTCACGATACCTATTGATCTTTAAAATTCGTTGAACGGTTAATTTATCCAAATCAATTTTGTTTGCAATACTGTAACAGTCTGACTGTATTAACATTGTTTCTTACCCTTCAGTCAATTATTTGATTCTTCCGAACAGAAAATGCATCTTCATTTCATTGCAAGGTCGCCTCCAATCTTTTAATATTCTATGATCAAAAATGAGTCGTTCTGGATACCTTTCTCAATATAACTCTACAGGTCTTTTTGAAATTGTTTGTGACTCGTTGTAAATTAGCACATATCAACTTTTTTTAAATGAGAAAACATTTTGTAAGCACAAAAGTTATACGTTTTAAAGTTCGTATTTAGTAATGACAAGTATTTTGTGACATTTATGCATCATAAAGTATAAACTATGATACTTTGTGCTCCGCACTTTAAGCAACAAACTTTCAATTATTTTCCAACGACTACTTGATCTTTCCATGGCTAATGTGATTTTTAGATGGTATTTCTTTTGAGACTGTTTAGGATGATATTGTTTATAACTTTTAAACGGGAAGTAATACAGAAAAATTTCTCTAATAAAAGTTAGAAAAAATAGAGCTTAATAGGAATAAAGTTTGGGTATGTTTTTAAAAAAAAATATAATTGATGACATTAGTCATTTCTGTCAAATCCCAAATACTTTTTATTTTTTCTCAGTAGGCTCATATTATCAAGTTTGAGACACTCTGTACAAATTTCTGTAAAATTATACCATCTGGCATCACTGACACGACCTTTGGATAGGCAACCACTCGCTCATAGCTGTGGTGACGTTTTGGCCGGGTTGTACTATGATTTATTTTTGCACTACAGAATTGTAGTTCAATTGAAGTTGAACTTCAATTTTCTTGAAAAAATGTGAATATAGGACTTTGCTATGACTTTTTTTATTCTGAATATTCTCAGAAATCTGGATTTTATTTTTTCTGCATTGAAGACGCCGCACTCTGTATATGCTGTTGATTAGCAGTATCAAAAATGGGTATTAGAAGTGTGTTAGATATACACAAAATTCATATATCTGCTAATTCTTGATTTGAATAAAGCATTTTAAAATAAAATGTAATTCAATCTACACAGTCTACGAGAGCAAGTAAGACACATCCAGCTCTCACACTGAACTTAACCTAGTTAATTCATTGTAAACATATGATATGATACTGCAGGAAACAACTACTCCGCAGGCTAAATGCCCCTACCATCATTGAATTACACCTGTGAGAACATGCCAAGAGCCCTAGTCGGCCACCCCACGAGACATAGACCGGTTTCAAACTTGTTAGCCCTCATCAGTTTGACAGATGACCAACAAATGAACTAGTTGTTCCTTCATATGTATGTTCACATGTAAACCGAGTGCAGGTGGGATATAAGTGGTCTGCTCGCTGAAGTAGCAGAATACTTATAACTCATTGTAAACAGTTCATTAGGCGGAGATGCAGGGTCATCCTAAACACACATAATTTAATAAATTTGTAGTATTTACTTACCTCCTAAATTTGCCTTATTCCCCAAATTGGCCCTAATAATGAATTAAAACAACAATAAATTAAGGAAATATAAAAATTTATTTCCAGTACAAAAGTTGACTATATAAAAATATATACAGGCATTCACACATTTCAACAGAAAAAAGTAGTCTATTATAATAAATATAAAAATTAACAAGTCATAAAATTAAATCAATAAAAAGTGAAAAAAAAATACTTAATACAAAATTGCTAAAAACAATGTATGTGCAAAAAAATTATACGAATAAAGTTCAAATTACTAGTAACTAAAATATATTACATTCCATTGTAAGCTGGACCGCCACCACCTTCAGGCACTACCCAATTAATATTTTGGCTGGCGTCTTTAATATCACAGGTCTTACAATGAATACAATTCTGGGCGTTTATTTGCAATCGCTGGCCTTCGCCAGTTTCTAATGGAACAAATTCGTACACACCTAAAAACGTATATGCTCATGATGACGAGTAATATCGTTAAAAAATATATTTTTACTAACCAGCAGGACAAAACCTTGCCTCGGGTCCGTCGTAAACAGCAAGGTTCGTTTTAACGGGTACAGTGTCATCCTTAAGCGTTAAATGAGGCGGTTGATCGCCCTCGTGATTGGTTCCAGTCAGTGCGACTGAAGTGAGAAGGTCAAAACTAATTTTCCCGTCGGGTTTGGGATATTCAATTGGCGTGCTTTCCTTTGCTGGTTTCAGTCTTTTATGGTCAGGGTCTGAAATTATTGATATTGTTACGAAACAAAATCCAATCGGAAATTGTTACGAGTTTACCTCCGTGTTTAAACGTCCATGGTTCCCGTCCCCCGATAAGAATAGAGAATCCACTATAAGCTACTCCACCGTAAAGGCCAAGGGGATTGTGGAAACTAGGCCTACAGTTTCTAACGGCCTTTAATTCCTTCCATATCCAACTATTTTTTATTTTCTCTGCATAGGTTTTGGGTTCGAAACCGTCAGTTTCTTGTTTCTCTCCGTTTATGGTTTCGTAAACGCTCTCGGCAGCTAGCATGCCACTTTTCATGGCATTGTGAGTGCCCTTTATTTTTGGCACATTAAGGAACCCTGCAAAATAATTTTGTTGATACCATTTTCAATGTAAAATGAATTTGTATTACATTATATTTATTTTGCACTTAATATTCCTTCAATTTAAATTACAACATAATTTTTTTATCAAATTTAAATTTTCTACCACCAGAGGAAACCTATCAAATAAAAGAGAGACGAATGTCAAATTGTTATAATTCCCGTAACAGAGGGCATTAGGTATATCAGATTGATATTCCATGTTCAATGGTATTACTAACCTCACAAAATAAAGTCATTTACAATTGACATGACACCAAATGTTTTTTTTTCGTCTAAAACAATAATTTATCTATTTTACTTTTTTTGTAGGACATGTCTTTCTCCAACTTTCCAACCTATATATGTGCTATATGTGCTGCAAATGCTGTTTATTTTAAAGAATAATGGGGGGTTAGAGCACTTTCAAAGCTTAAAAATCGTCTACCAAAAAGAGTATAAATGTATGTCTCAAATATTTGAAAAAAATGTTGCATGTTAGGTGTTATTTACAATAATTGACTAATTATATTTTAATTTTTGTACTATAAACATATTTTTCTCTTTATCGCGACAAAAAAAAAAAAGTAAAACTATCGTTGCATTGTGGATACTAAATAATGTTAATTACAAAATTGAAATTTGTGAAAAAGGTCTTATTACAAAGAAAAACAGCAATTTGTTTTGTAACAAAGTTTGTCATATTTTTTTTGGCCTAAAATTATTTTAAACAAAAAAATTATTAAAAATCCAAAAGTATCGATAAAGTCCTGTAGCAATTCTTCAGAAAATTCAAAATTTCCGCACCAATATATTTTGTTTCATTTTTTTTATTAAAATTATTATTTTCCTAAAGAAAACCAGTGAAATAAAAAACAAACTTGTCGTTATTGTCAAGTTGTCTGAATTTAATTGAAAAAGAGAATTATATTGACATTCTATTTTCATGGTATTACCAAGCTCACAAAATTGCATCACACGTATTTGTCTTGACGATAAAACACAAAAAAAATTGAGCTGAACCTTTATTGACCAGAATGTGCAAATTAAGTGCATACTTGATATTTTGGAAAAAATATGCGAGTTAGGTTAGATTAGATTATGTTAGAATCAATTATGGTATCTCGAAAACTAAGCTGTTTGGGACATATGTAAAAACATTTTTTTTTTTTATTGACTAGAATGTGCTAATTAAGTGCATACTTGATATTTTGGAAAAAATATACAAGTTAGGTTAGATTAGGTTATGTTAGAATCAATTATGATGTCTCGAAAACAAAACTGTTTAAGATATGTGAAAAACAATTTTTTTTCTCAAAGTGGCGCAGAATTACCCCCGTTATTATCATCAAAACGTTCAAAACCACCCTCTACTTAATAAAATAACACTTACCTGCAGAACATCCAACTAAGCAACCTCCAGGGAATGTAAGCTTAGGAATACTCTGAAAACCTCCCTCGACTAAAGCCCTCGCCCCATATGAGATTCTGGTCCCGTCTTCGAAATAATGTTTAACCGAAGGGTGATGTTTGAATCGTTGGAATTCTTTGAACGGACTCAGATAGGGATTACTGTAATCAAGACCTACCACGAAACCTACAGCAATGAGAGGCGTAGGCTCGTTTAAGTGATACAGAAATGAACCTCCATAAGTGT
The DNA here is from genome assembly GCA_037114965.1 of Monochamus alternatus. Taxonomy (NCBI): domain Eukaryota; kingdom Metazoa; phylum Arthropoda; class Insecta; order Coleoptera; family Cerambycidae; genus Monochamus; species Monochamus alternatus. The sequence continues at coordinate 12,189,602 of CM073429.1, read as the reverse complement.
GTTTGTCCAAAGGCCATCCGAACGTATGTTCCACTTGGCCCGGGTTGTGCTTTTTCGGGTCTATTTCCCAAATTTCCTTCAAACCTAGAAACCAACGCAAACAGATAATTTGTAAGGTTATAAAAATAGTTTCTAAGGTTATGGACATAATTTGTAAGGTTAAGTATAGTTGTAGTTTATCAAAATATTTAAGAAAGTGCAACTGAGAATAATAAAACATAAATGTTTGCACTATATATTACACTAAACTACAAAAAAAAAGTTGTTTTTAACGAGAAACTATGTTAATAAAAACAAGAAATATTAACAAGAATCCTATACTCGCGTCAAGAATTCAGACGTCTTACGTCACGGCTGACGTTACACATTTGTTTTTACTGTCAAAGTAATTTTCGATATTTGATCGCATTAAAAACAATCATATTTTGCAATTTAGTGCAGTATATAATGCAAACTTTTAGTGTAGTATACAGCTTTACTACTATCAGTAGCAGTTTCTTAAATATTTTGATGAAAATATAATGAATTATTCATTTGTTCGTATGACGTAAGTCGTCTGAATTCTTGTCGCGAGTATATCAGTATAACATAGCCTACTATGTTTTTTGAAATTATCATACTTCTTCACAGTAGGCCGTAATGGACGAATCTATTGCAATGATAATGACAACCCTTAAAAAGTTTTGAAGACGCGAGGGTAAATGTATGTTTTTTAAATTATCAATAACTGCTTTGAATATTTCGAGAATTTCATGAAATTTTGGATATATGAGTTTTAGAAGGTGCTTATTAAAACAACGTTGTTAGATTTCCAATTAAAAAATTGCTAATATGAATAAGTACTTAGTTGTAAAAGAAAATAAGAATTTAAATCATGCGGGATGTGTAATTGAAAAATGGGACATGCTGTATTTATAGTTACCTATTCCGTAAGTTTGGGGCTCCGCATCCTTCCTCAAATTAAAATTTGTTATAATCTGCTTGGAGAGATGCCCGTGGCATCCCTCGGCAAAAATCGTGCACTTCGCGTGCAGTTCCATGCCTCTCTCGAAGTTGTCCTTAGGGCTCCCGTCTTTGGCAATTCCAACGTCATTAGTTGCGATGCCTTTCACACTGCCGTCTTCATGGTAAAGTATCTCGGAGGCCGCATAGCCTGGGTAGATTTCCACACCCAGGGCCTCAGCTTGTTCACCTAACCACTGGACGACGTGGCCCAAGCGTACGATGTAATTTCCGTGGTTATACATGGGTGTGCCTGAAAAAAATAGTTGTTTTGGTAATTCAAAAAATTTTAAACGTATATTTTACCTGGTAATACAGGAAAGGAAATTCTCCCGCTTGCCGTCAAGAAACTGAATTTATCCACTTTCACGGGTGTGTTAAGCGGGGCACCCTTTTCTTTCCAATCAGGGATTAATTCGTTCAATGCCGTTGGTTGTATTACAGCTCCTGAGAGTATGTGGCCGCCCACTTCTGAAGCTTTTTCAACAAGGCAAACTCTCAGTTCTTTACCGTCTTTTTCGGCTAATTGTTTAGCTTTTATAGCTGCACACATTCCAGCTGGACCCCCACCGACTATTAGGATGTCCGTTTCATCGGTGAATCGTTCCATGTTTACATCTAGAACCAGCAGTCATAATTTTAACCTAAACTATATACACTTCTAATAAGAAATAAAATAAGACAAACAAATAAACACCTATGTGAGGAAGGGAAGGTTATTTAACATCAAAATGACTGCTAACAATGTATGTATATTAATGTATGAAGTACACTGTGTGTAAAAAAATTACCTACCTTTCCACCTAGGATCCTTTTCCCTAGGGTGGATGGTATAATGTGTAGTAATTTTTGGATACTGCTCGGAATAACATCGTGATACGATTGAAACTTGCTTAACTAAAAAATAAAAAATATATTATTGTCATTGCACTTTGGTTATCAGTTCAAAATAAGTTGTTTACTAATCCTGACTTATTAAATAACTAAATTTAGTGCTAGGTGTTACACATGATTGTACTTTGTTTAGGATCAAAGTTCACATTTTTAAAATATAAAATACAATTTTATAATGTACAAACTCTTTTTTCGAACAAATATATTATGTTATATAAATTTATTATTCAATTTAGCAGAAGCTGAAAAATTTTAATACATATAAATGCAAGAATATATAATATTCTATATAGGTTACAATTGTTAATCAAGCAACTAAAGTACTATTTTGAATCAAGTTTCTTTCAATATTAAATTAATTGTTAAGTTTCTACTCACCTATTCTACAAGCCTTTCCTGAAATCATTGTAATTATTGTTCGTTAAATTTAATTAAGAAATAAACACTAATTAACGATACCCAGATGGCTGAAACATTCGAAGTTCTAAAATTATTCTAACGCAACAAGTTCCAAAATAAAAACAACAATCACCATTGCCAAATTGTAAATGTAAAATGCCTTATATCTTATAAAGAAAAATGTAATTAAGTTAAATTGTTTAAACTATAAAGTGCAGGCTTAAAAATTAACTAGTAGGAGTTATAAGTTAATAATTAATTATATGATCAAAACATTTTATCGATCTACTTTCTTTTTTATAAAGAAATATATTGTCAAAATATACTTATGAAGTCTATGATTTAGAGGAATTACTAATAGTCTGACAACATGCTAAATCTCAAATATTATTGCAATATAAAATAGTATTTCGGCAACCCTCAATACGACTCTCTATAAAACTGGTTGCGTACTAATATATACTTAATGTCAATATACAGAGCCTTTCAACGTATCTTAAACTAAGTGTAAACATATTTATCTGACATTAGTTATAATTTGTTAGTTTAAATTTATTAATATTAAAAAGATTTGGAACCTCTTATTAATATAAACATCTACCGTTATTTACGTTTGTTATAAAATTCTCCATACAGGGATAATTCTTTGTCTTTGGAAGGCCTAATACAAACAAAATCGAGAAAAAACATATACTTGACCTATCGAATATCAACCGATAAAAATCGGTAAAACTAAGTTTCTGGTAATCTACAAATTTTCCGATGACAGGTTCGAGTAATGAAACTAAATTGAAGCTCATTAAAGTTCGGTACTGAAGTGATGTATTTTTTTCTAATGACAAACTTCTAGTATGTAATCAAAAATGTATGCATTTTGTATAATTTGTAGGTGCCTTTGCACTTTGTTGCATTTTTAAAGTATTAATTGAGTGTTTTGTCAAGTTCTAACGTAATATTCACTAATCTGCAAAAAATACCGGGATTTTCGGATTCATCATGCTTTCATGGTCCAAATTGCATAGATCCGCAAAATTTTAAACGGTACCTAAATAGTTTTAGATAAAATATACCTATTTTTTCAGACTCTCTTAATAATTTACCTAATGAGTATTGACTTTTCTACTCACTATTTTAAATGTAAATGGTTTATTAATATTTTAAACTAAGTTAGTTTTCATTACATATTTTAACTTTACCAGAAGTATTAGGAAAATATTTAAATTTGGCAACGTCTCGTCTCGACTTTAAATAATGGTTTAAAAATATTTTTGCGGCGTAAATATGCATTTAAAATTGTTTTAATTGTTTTTTATAAAATTATGGACATTTCAATCTATTTATTAGTTTATTTTTAAAATTTATTACAGCAATAACCACGTTGATAATGACGATACAACTGGAGGGTTGATTCATTCGCTTAATCTAAGTATATAAAAAATAATTTTCACTCTTTTAAAGTACCTCGCATAATATTTTTGTTATCTTTTAATAAAATACGGCTGATAAGATACTAATGCACCAGTACAATAAAGATCCGTTACCACTTTTTCTCATCAATTGATAGGTAATCCTGCGTAAAGATGAAACTGACTGAAATAAAGAAAATTGAAGAAATTTTGCTACTCGACAAGCCATTGTTGAGACACAAAATCGGCAACTTACTCTCATCGACGGAGAATGGTGGCAGTTTTCTAATTAAAGTTGACTTGAGACTGAAGAATGAGAAGAACTTCGAAGAAAAGTTAGAAGTTGTAGCGAAATTAGCAGTTAGCAACATTAACAATCCAGAGAAAGCTCAGTCGTTTCAGAATGAAGTCGCGTTCTACGAGAGCATCGTGCCATTGCTACAGGATTTTCTCAAATTACAGGGGGCAGATGATCTCAATTTATTTCCAAAATATTACGGGGGCCGTCTCACATTAAATTCCAGAAGCAAGGAGGCTGACAAGGATGGCATTTTCTTTTTGGAAAACTTAAAAAATTCAGGTGAGTAATTTGATTTCCATTATTATTTTTTATGTGCTAAGAAAAATCTTTAGACATTCAATCCATATTGTACTTTTCCCTAAACGTTTAAATCTAAAGTTGTTACATTTTGTTCACCTTCAAATTTTTTATTCAAAAATCGGATTAAAATAAAGGATTTATCCTTAGCGAAGATTATCGTCTAAGGAAAAATGGTTAAGCAGAAAGAAAAACATTATGCACTTATATTTTTCTTATAAAATTTATCTGCAGATATTTTGTTTGGGGATCTATCGATAAATAATAGAAGATTAACTAATCGTTTAAGTCGATAATTAAGTACATTTAATCCTAATAAATCCACCAAACTGGAGCGTGTATTATCTTATCGTATATGCCACAGAGATTTACAAAGTTAATCAAAAGCACTCATTGTAAAGAAGCGGAAGCTTATACCGGGTGTTACCTTCCTTAAAACCTTATAGAGGGTGGATGTAAAATCAGAATTTTATCAAAAACAGTTGAATATAAACAAATACCTTTTGGCAGCTTCTAATGTTTATAAAATGATATTTTACTGACATATTCCTCGTTTTGTTGGTTTGCTATAAAAAAATAGGAATTGTTGGTCACTTTTCTTACAGTTGAATACGTATACATACAGTGCGTCCCAAATTGATATTACAAACAATTGTTTTTTGAACAATATATTTAACGCAGCTATAACATTACCGACATTTTTTTAAAAGAGGACGTTTTGTATCTAGTGTTATTTGGAACTTTTCTCTGATATGATTTTTAAGTTCTTCGATAGTGTCTGATATGTTCACTTACATTTTGGTTTTGAGATAACCCCACAAAAATATAGGAGAGTAAAGTTAGAGAAGCGTAGTGGCCATTCAAACAGCAAAAAGTTGCTTGATCAATAAAAATTTTGGAATTTCCCAAGTTGGATTGTCTTTAAATTTTGAGGAATTTTGTGTTCAAACAGGTTTAAAGTAAACATATACATAAGAATTTGGCGACTTGTTTGGAACTGGTGACGTATTTTGAAGACAATTTTTTACATTTTTGACAACTGTCAAACATTGCTAAAAATATAAAATATTGGAGAAAAGTAACCATTTTTATACACTAATTCATCTGTTTGAGCGTTTTTTAAAGTTCAATTAGAAAAAATATGATTTCTCTTTCATCATTTTGAGACACACACTGTATATTAATGACGTTAAATATATTGTAAAGAAGAATAACTGGCAGCATATCTACTTTATTAGATTTAGAGATATTCAAATAGGGAAGAAAAGTATTGATATATCCCATTAGTACGTCAGTTACAAGTGCGTGATAATATCGAAATGCACTTGAAATTATTAACTATTACATGTAAAGTTTTTCTAGTATTTACTCATTAAAATCTGTATCGACACAGAAACACGGTACCGTTTTATTACTTCAGACAATGAGAATTGTGCCTTCAAAAGCTATTTAATTATATCTATGAGTTATTATTGAAGGCAGAAAAAATAATTTAGAATTGTAGAGTTATTCAAAAAATCATATTAATAGGGCAGAAAGTAGATAAAAAAATTAAGCAAAAGTCCTAATAATCATACGGTCGCAGTGTTGTTATTGTTCCTTGGTTAGTTTATTATTTCGACAAAATTAATATACTTTCTTTCCTAGAACTCTATCTGCGATTTTTTTAATCACCCTGTATTTTCAAAAATACCTTAATCAAACTAAACTGTAACGTTTATTAATTTACCAAAGCTTGCCCCGTCATCATCTATCAGTGTTCCAAAACTCTCAAATGAAAGTAAGGATCATTGGGATCATTATTGCAGAAATAGAACTGGTCAATAGTCATTCATATCTCTTTGTAGGTTTCGAAAGTTTGGAGCCTCATCTTGGTTTCGATCTAGAAACTACCAAATATATCATAAAACAGCTCGCTAGGGTTCACGCAAGTTTTCTAGCCATCAAGATAAAGAAACTGGAAATATTCAAGCACAAAATCAAACCCCACGTCAACAAGTCTGAGACTATCGTCAATGCTGATGAAATCAAACGGGTGGTTAGCCTCATGTGGGGCAACGAAGGATGCGTTTCCTTGATTCCAAGAGTAAGGAAAGCTTTGGCTCAGAAGAAGGCAGTCCCACGAGAGCCGTTCTCCACTATAATTCACAGTAATCTATGGACGGAGAATATTATGGTAAAATTGAACGGCGTTAAGCGTGACATTATAAAAATTGTGGATTTTCAGGTAACTTGTTCGAAATTGAATCGTAATTGGGTAGAGTATTGTTTGAATTTCTTTGAATAATAATTCCGGGAAATATGAAATATCTAAACAATTGTAAGCGTTTTTTTATGGCATGAGATGATCAAACCACAAGTATTTACTTTATCGCATCTCTTCAAATTTGTGTGTAGACCACAATATCCTGTTATAGTGTTATACCAATGTCAATTTTAAAGACAAATGTTGGGCATATAATTTTTAAATTTGATGTTCCAGGAAAATTTAGTTTGCAATTTACAATGGCTAACATTACTCGTATTTGATAAATTTGTATCTATAATAAATATAGTTTTATTTGCAATTGTAACGATTAAAAGATAATATCATTCCAACTAAGGAAAATAACGTGTATTGCCATGAAGGAAAAACCAATTAATTTTCTTGCGTCGCATGAATTGACAACATTTTTTATCTCGTCATTCAAACTCCTAGTGCAATGTGGTTTACAAGTTCATACACAGGGTGGTCCGTTTTTCGTGGCTCACCATTGGCATCTCGGAAACCGTAATATATACAGGGTGGCACAAATTAGAAAAAAGTAACCCCTTTTGATGGCCGTTAAGATAAATCAAAAGAGATCCAAGATATCTGCTGCCGTTGCTGAAACATTGTGAAAAAACTAAAAATAACGATTTTAGAAAACTCCATCTATCGTCATTATTTCTCAACAGAAATTGCTACAAGATACAAAAAGAGTAGGCAAAGGCATAACCTTCAATTTTTTTAAAATAAGGCTGACAGTGCTGGAAATACTTTACGTTTACAAATCTGATGACCTTTTTCTGTATTCTAAATATTTGTATAGCGGAAGAAGAATTGCCCCAGAGAGTAACATCATAGCAAATATGAGAGTGGAAGAACGAAAAGTAAATTTTTACAGACCCATTAGAAATGATAAAATCGGTGGAAAAATGTATACTTTGGGATTTATCGAAATTTAATCTCAGATTATTATTTACAAACCACCCGTTGGCCTTATTTTCCATTTCATTAACTTTAGATTGTAAAGAGATTACATTTTTATTACTGCATATTAAGGATCTGTCATCAGCGTAGAAAATACATTTTTCGAAAGCCAAATAAAGCGGAAAGTCATTCATATGGATTATAAAGAGTAGGGGCCCCAAAACAGAACCTTGAGGTACCGCACTCTCCACAACGGCCAAATCAGATACATCACTCTTCAGAGCCACACACTGCATCCTAGAAGTAAGGTAAGATCTAAAGAGATTCAATTGCGTCCCTCTAATTCCATACCTAAAAAGTTTTTCAATTAGAAGATCATGAGAAATGCAATCGAAGACCTTACTGAGGTCGCACAGTGTAAGACCAACTAATTCCTCCTTCTCAAGACCTTCAACTGCATAACCAACATCTCTGGAAATGGCATGTACTGTCGAAGGGCTTTCTCTAAAACCGAATTGACAATTGCTTAACAACTTGTTGGAAGCAAAATAAATTATTAAACATTTTTTAATTATTATTTCAAATACCTTCCCAAAAAATCGTACTGCAGAGATAGGACGAAGGGGGAATTTACATCACTCTTTTTAAAAATAAGCTTTTATTATAAAGAGCTGTCAACGGTTCCACAAGTAAGTCGGCAAATTCTTTAATAAAGAAACTGGAAACATCATGAAAATCAAAACATTTAGAGTTACTGAGTTCTCTTATCGCATCAAAAATATCGTACTCAGAGATAGGCAAAAAACAATAGAGGAAGAAGTTATTGGGATTCTGTCTAAACAGTCTTGTAGAACGACATGGTCAGGGGTAAGTGAATTAGATATTTGACTCAATTTAAAGGAGGCCACCTGAAGAAGCAATCCTAAAAATGCAGAAATAGGTCAGATCTCATCTATTGTGGTTGAATTTTCGAGTTCCCACTGTCAAAAGTGAAAGTTAGATATTTATAGTGTTTTCATTAAACCAGGTTAGTAAATTTAGATATGTAGATTAATTTCTTTAGATAATTATTGAATAGAGCTTTGTCTGTAAAATTATTCAGCACACCTAGATGTTTGGTATCAGAGAGCATACATATGACTTTATTGATAGGAATTGTAGGAGATTTGATTTATATTAGGTTAAAATACCTTTCTAATACAATAAAAAACTATTGATTTTTGTTTTACGTCGGGAACAACTAGATTTTTTATTTCAATTATCGTAATTCTTAAATTTATTATTTTACATCTGTTACTGTCAAGATCCAATATGGCGCCCATAAAAAACAATTGAATGTTGCATAACCGTAGAAGTTGTCTTCAATGAAGATTCTCGTATATTCTTATTCCTCTGTACCAAATTCCAGTTCTTTCTGTTGAGAAATAAATGACACTAGAAGGCATTTTTTAAAATCACTATTTTCAGTTTTTTCACAATATTTCGGCAACGGCAGCAGACATCCTGCATCTGTTTGGTTTATATTAATGGACATCAACAGGTGCAACTTTTTTCTATTTTGAACAGCCCTGTAATTTTTATGATATCTATCACAATTTACATTGATAATAAACCTATACTACTCTGCAAACTTTATTGAGGCTTTGATCTTTCCAGCACTACGATTATGGATCCCCAACAGCCGATATACTATTTTTCCTTTTCACCAGCGTAGAAATATCAGTTTTGGAAGACTGCCTGGATGAACTGCTCAGCTACTACCACACCATTTTTGAATCGGAACTTCAGCATTTCGAGATCGAGAATCCTTCGTTCTCTTTAGAAAATTTCCTGAAAGAAGTAACTACGGAAGCATCGACGGCTCAATTTCCTCATATCATGACGAAGATGAAGAAGATTTTTCCACCGAAACATTCGAAAGAACACGAAGAAAGAGCGTGGTACATAGTTCAAGAGTTTGCGAAACGTAACTGGATTTAATGCATAATTTATTTCTTAATTTGTTGTTTGTGTAGTGAATATATATAAAATGTTAAGATTTATTATATTGCAAAACGTTTGGATAATTTAATACATTGAAACAATGACACATCAGAAAATGCTTAGTTAATTTTAAATAGAAACGTGGAATTTGCTTTGAAAAATGTAATGTTTTTCTGTATAATAAATCTTTATCAATAACAATAATAGATATGGCAGTTTTTATTTTGTATGTATTTAGAGCATAATTATATGTGTTACAAATTTATTAAAAATGATCTTGCAAGATATAGAACATTGGAAATTTAAAAAAAGTCAGATTGATGCAATTATTTCAAAAGTTGTTTAACAACATTTTCTATTTCTTCTGATCTGATCTGAAAATGTATTTTTTTGCATTTTATGCACCACAGCAACTATACTTTCGCATCAAATATACCATGTTTATGTAAGTACTTTATTATAAAGGCCATGTTGATTTGGAGAAAGCAAAGTTCTCCAGAGAATTTGATGTTTCTATCTCAGTACAATTTTTTGAAACCTATTTAGTCGATAGGTCATATTATGTTGTATATGGTGGATCTCAGCCTTTTTAACTGCATCAGGAGTTCCGCAAGGATCAAATCTTGGACCTCTCTTGTTTTTGTTATTTTTTGGCGAACTCATGAACTTATTAGCATAAGCTTCTCTATGTAGATGGCCTTAAAACCTATTGTAATATAAATAGTTTTGTGGATTGTATACTTGCAGTCTTAGATAGATTAAATAGTAAATAAGTGTATAGTAAATAGTTTCTCCAGAAAGAAAAGCCCTACTAGATCTGATTATATGGTTGTGCGAGAGTTTAGTATTGTCCAAAATATCTTACTGCAATATAGTATTTTATCCATGCTTAGATAAAGTTACTAGCAATAGGTTACAAAAATTCAAAACTGTTGTTGTAAATTAATTAATAATCTTAGAAAGTATGATCATATATCTGCCGCTTTTTCAAATTTAAATTGGTTGAAAATCAACAACACATTTAAATATAACTTCCTTTCCTTTGTATTTCGTATACTGAGTTCTTCATCTCCCGAGTACTTAATGGAGAAGCTTATATGTCGGAACACAGTACATAATCTGAATTTACGAAACCAAACATCACTAACTATGCCTCACCATAAGACAGCTATGTTTCAGCGTTCATTTACATTTAACGCAGTTAAATTATATAATTCCTTAGATTTTAATATTAAAGGCATCGTGTCTGAAAAATCTTTTAAAAGATATTTAAAACAGTATTTGCTACTTTTGCAATAATAAATGTGATGTTGATCACTATTTGTTATTATATTTGTTTATTTTTGTATTTGTTTATTTTTTCTCTGTTTCTGTTTTATCATAGGATTACTAGTGTATTAATTAGGTATAAGTATTAGTTAGGAGGGGTTAAGTTTGAATGGCCATTAGGCTAGACTTCTACCCCTTATAAATTTCTCTTTGTAGAACTTGCAATAAAGACGTTTTATTATTATTATTATTAGGCACAGTATTGTCTCTAAAGGAGACTATGCGGTCGCGGTCTAGGCGGATTGCGGACCATTCTGTGCCGAGCTGATCACGGCCTTTTACAAAATCAGTCGTTTTTGACGCACTTTCAACTTGTTCTACTGTATTATTTAGGTGTCAAAATATGTTCTGTGGAAAATGTATTTTTATTTAACGCGACTGGCTGAAATTCTTCAATAAGTTTTCGGCAAGATCGCGATATGTGCGACTTAGTAGTGCAAACGAGTTCTTGACTAAACGAAAACGAGACTAACATAGTTGTTTGTTCTGTAAGTTAGAGTTTTCAGGCAAATAAATGAAAAAATACAAAAAAATTACAAATCAAATTAATCAAATAATTTGTTAATTTTTACGTATTTTTACTTAATTAAAAGAACGCATCTCAGAAACGCCTTGTATAATAAACGCCTTGTATAATTATTCACCAGCTTGTATGAAACTGTTCTTTAACATTCCCATGGAATTTCTGCGGTCTTGCAAGATGTTCTTGCGGTGGCCCATTTACTTGACCTTACTCACTAATTTCATCTATTTAACTCGGGGGTATTTATCTGTTAAAATATTATTTCATTGGAATTATTTTTTCAAGGATATAACGTGAAATTGTCTTGGCATTTAGTTAAAACGTTGTGTAACAGTAAATCATTTATCTCACTATGTGCACTGCTGAATGAACAGCTTTATTGGACAAAAACAAGTAGAAAATTTAGTTTACGTTCAGTGTCTCAGTCGCTGGCACTACATGGCGAAATTAATGTTTGTGCATCGTATAATATATGTGTTAAGCGTGTCGAGTTAATAATAATAAATTTTACGGCTCCGTTAAAACAATCAACTCGTGAATAGTTTTGATGGATGGTAGATAGAATTTGAATGCAGTGTAAATATTTGCTACCTCAAGCGGGCTTAATAATACAATGGTGTAGTTACTATTGTTTTTTTTTCTTTATACAGTATTCAGTGAATGCTTTCCAAACCATAAAGTAGTGATTCTATTTAGCGTGTTCAGGAAAAAAAAAACGTTTCATTCTGAGAAGATATTATAGCTTTAAAGTTGATCAAATACTAAATGGTAAGGGCAATGTTAAGAATACTTAAGTATATGTGTGTAATACGGGCAAATACTGTGATAAATTGACTTTAGTAACGTAAAAAAAAACTTTGAAATGCGTAAAATTACGTAAAAATAATTTTGGAATTCTATTTTAAGAAATATGCTGTATTATCTTTTGTTGAGAATATCATCTTTCAATATTTAAAAAGGTTTTCCAATTCTGAGAAAAAAATCCAGATTTACTGCTATTGAGTTGATAATTGAAGAAAACTTTAATAAGATGTGAATCCCAAATATGTTACTCTAACTAGTACCCTCTACCTGAGTCTGATTTATGATATTCTCATCTTAAAGAACATGTACAAGGTGGACAAATTATTTTAATGTTTTTATATCTTATTAACTATATGAGATAAAAAATGACCCTTCCACTCTCGATCTCTTTTTTTTAAGAGAAAATTAATGGTCTAAACCAAAATGACCTATCATCTTTTGTTTTCGAGTAATAAACAAAATATCAGATATTCCACTTTTCGATACATGTATGTAACTTGCTTGAGTTACTGAACAAATAATAGTGTTCTTAATATACAGTATGCGCCAAAAGTATGGAATAAATTCAATAAAAACGAAACAATTATTTTTTGGGAAAAATCCTCGAACAGGTCGATTTTTAATTTAAAAAATACATATTTTAGCGTAAAATGCCATTTTCAAATGTCATTTGTTTTCGAGTAATGACGTCATCGATTTTTTTTTTAAATTGCAACACCATGTTTTTTTCCTTGATTCTGAAAGATCGTTTAATTCTCTATCAGACAGTACTAAAATTTTGCCCTCTTACATAGGAAAGTTTTCGAGTAAATGACGATTGAATGTTAGAAAACGTAAATCAATTAAAATAAAGCAAAAACGTTATCAAGTTTAGTTTTTCGAATTCCATAGTTCTTTTATGGATCACGTAGGTGAAAATCTTTGCAAAGTGTCATTGTCACACCGACTTTCTAATAAGTATTGTAAGCGACATAGAAATTATTATTCAATTTAAAGTATTATGGTACATTTAACTGTTACTCAAAGAATTGAAATTTTAATTCTTATCGGATGCGGGAATATGACTAGAACTCAGCAGGAAGTTTGCGATTTATTTAATGAAAAATATCCAGATCGCCCTATCAGCCAATCAACAGTCAGTAAGGTAGAGTCTAAATTTAGAGAAACTGGCAATGTTGTAAATATTCCAAAACCTGGACGTCCAAGCATTAATGAAAATCAGAAACAGAACATTTTGATAAGTATGGTGGATAATCCTCATAATTCTTCACGATTGGTTGCATTAAACAATGAAACTAGTCAGAGCACAGTGCTACGTATCTTGAGGAAGGAAAAATATCATCCCTACAAAATTCAACTTGTGCAGGAACTCAATGAAGATGATCCCGATCGCCGCTTACACTTTTACGAAATTCTAATGGATTTATGTCAAGGAAATAGAAATTTACACCGGCAAATACTTTTTTCAGATAAGGCCACATTTTGTCTGAATGGTACAGTAAACAGCCAAACTTGCAGATATTGGAGTCAGGAAAATCCTCATTGGATAGCAGAGGCACATACCCAACACCCTCAGAAATTAAATGTGTGGGCTAAAATAGTTGACGACAGAATAGTAAGGCCTTTCTTCTTTGAAGGAACCCTTACAGGACAAAGATATTTAGAGTTTCTAGAAAATGACCTTGTTCCAGCCCTTGCAGTAATTTTTCCTAACGATAATGACCCTGACATTCCTGACGATACCATATGGTTTCAGCAAGACGGTGCACCTCCGCACTATGCGCGCCCTGTACGAGATTTTTTGGACAACTGTTTTCCTGGGAAGTGGATCGGCAGACGCAGACCGATAGAATGGCCTGCAAGATCGCCAGATCTTACACCTCTTGACTATTTTTTATGGAGATACTTGAAGTCAAAAGTACATTAATAAACCACGTAATTTAGAAGAATTTCAAAATCGCATTCGGGACGAAATACGCATAGTTACCCCAGAAATCATTTATAATGATAAGAATTTCTTCACAGACTTGCGCATTGTCAAGAAGTTGGTGGATGGCAATTCGAACATTTAATTTAAGTATAAAATTTAATCAATTGTATTTTATTTTACATAACTCAGAATTGTTACTTTTTTATGGATAAAATTTACGTTTTCTAACATTCAATCGTCATTTACTCGAAAACTTTCCTATGTAAGAGGGCAAAATTTTAGTACTGTCTGATAGAGAATTAAACGATCTTTCAGAATCAAGGAAAAAAATATGGTGTTGCCATTTTAAAAAAAATCGATGACGTCATTACTCGAAAACAAATGACATTTGAAAATGGCATTTTACGCTAAAATATGTATTTTTTAAATTAAAAATCGACCTGTTCGAGGATTTTTCCCAAAAAATAATTGTTTCGTTTTTATTGAATTTATTTACTTTTGGCGCATACTGTATGTTCGCAATAACAATCATTCTGTGAATGTATCCAATACGTAATTAAATTAATGTACGGAAAAACCTAAAAAACATTGCTGATATGTAACAATCGAAATGAAAATGTTAAAGATTGGTAACAGGTAATTATTTCAAATGACACACACCTACTTCAACAAAATATGCTATAATAAATTATTGTCTCAATAAAATGGCAAATAATTACCCTACATATTATATATTAATGGAAAGAGAAAAAAATAACGATTTCAACTGGCCCATGGCCACCTATGGTTTGTATGTAAAAAACACAACTTTAGGTTATTATTCAAAAATTAATAAAATAAAATAAAAAAATATGCACGCCACTGGACTCTACTCAAAAAAGTGTCTGAAGAACGTATTAATTATTTTTTTATTACTCGAAAACAAAAAACGATAGGTCCTTTTGGCATTGACCATTAATTTTCTCTTAAAAAAAGACATCGAGTGTGGGAGGGTCATTTTTTTCTATCTCCTATAACATTATGTAATTTTACACGAAAGATGAAAATGTACGGTAGTCACATGAAAGTTCTTGTAATAAAGTACAGACTTGGTATTTTTTACATTATTGTATAATGTAAACTACGTGTAAATTTACAATAATTTTTATCCGTGTACTACTTCTGGAAATATTGGGAAAATTTGATTTTCCATTATTAATGTCACATCCTTTATACATATATTTATGCGGGTTTCTTTTAAATTTCACTTATTTGGCATAAAATATACAGACCCTACAAACAGCTTTAATTTGATATATGAAACGATAGTGTTTGCTACTGCATCCGTTTTAGTAAAATGAAGAAATCATGTTTGGCTTTCAAAGTACAACAACGACATGAAGAAGCACTATTTGGACATATTTATAGCTTCCGAGTTTACTATTTAAAGTTGAAAAATACGTTATTATATAGAAAGTACCAGTGTTATTTTAAAAATGGAAACAAACACTAAACAGCATGAAACAGAAACCATTTGTTTTAAATCATAAGTTATCTTCGGAGTTTTACTGTTTTGATTTTTTTTTTAATATTTACAATCCTAACAAATTTTATAAAATACTGTTTTTACAGTGCTTTCGAAAAGTAACGAATAAATTCATTATTATTTTTAAATTGAGAAGTTTTCGAAAAAATCCCCTGGCACGTCGATTTTGTTTTTAAAAAAGGCACTTTTTTACGATCCACATTTGTGACGTCATCGTTGTTCGAGATATGACGTCATCGACAATTTTTTTAAATAGCAACCCCCATGCCATTTGAAGAAGCGTGTCATTCTACATACACACAGTACATACATACATACATCATCAAAAATTATGGTGTTACATAACAAAAATTTTAAGAAAATAATGTTTGAAGATTTTAAAATTTAGTTTTCACAATACTGTGCACCTCCCCATTATGCAACACCTGTCTGTGCTTATTTAGATGAGCTGTTCCCGAATCGTTGGATAGGGAGAAGGGAACCGATTGAGTGACCAGCCAGATCGCCTGATTTGACACCCCTAAGTTATTTCTTGTGGGGATACTTAAAAAGCAAAGTATGCGTTACTAGACCAGTTAATTCAGAAGATTTAGAAGCAAGAATTCGTCACGAGATACATCGTATACCTCCTGAAGTTATTGATAATGTTCAAAAAGAATTTATTAATCGTCTTGGCTACTGTCAGGCAGCCAGCGGTACACAATTTGAACATTTAATTTAGTCGATTTTTTACATAATCATTATCATTTTCAGTATTGTGAAAATTAAATTTTAAAATCTTATTATTTATTATATTATTTTCTTGAAATTTTTGTTATGTAGCACAATAATTTTTCTTGATGTATGTATGTAGAACGACACGCTCTTTCAAATGGCATGGTTAAAATTGGGGGTTGCTATTTAAAAAAAATCGTTGATGACGTCATATCTCGAACAACTATGACGTCACAAATGTGGGTCGTATGTCAAAAAGTGCCTTTTTTAAAAACAAAATCGACGTGCCAGGGATTTTTTCTCAATTTCAAAAATAATGAATTTATTCGTTACTTTTCGAAAGCACTGTATAATGGTCGTTTTTAATTTCTACTGTATAAGTAAGTAGTCTACAAAAAATATGTAACGGATAAATATTTGATGTATAATAATAATTTAGTAAGATACAACTCACTTACATAATGAGAAGGAAATGTTAGAGTAATTTGAATTATACTATTATTCCAAGAAACTGGAAACATCTGATCGTTTCAAAGTCTATGTGGTCTAAATTTAGCGACCTGCTGCTCAACCACAAGTATTTAAATTTTTTTGAAGGAAAAAAGACTTAATATATATTTCTACCTGGTTTTCTGAGTGACTTTCATTAGCGCTAACAGACGTGTCAGACCTAAAATCATTAAAAATATTACCCCTTTTTTGTTTGAAGTGTTATCAGATTTTTATTTGATTGTATACACATCTTGAAAAAATGTAAGTTAATTATAATAGTTTTTTAACTGTTAATTACTGACCAATATATACATCAAGTTCAATTAGGTAATATCCGCCAAATTCACTTACTAAAATATAATATACATAATAAGAAATTAGATTTTACTTGTGTAATTAAATTATTAGTTGTACGGGGTGTCCAGAATATGCGTGGCGTAATTTTAAGGGCTTATATATATGACTAAATGCAATAAAAAGCTATGCAATAGTAGGACTTAAGGTTTTGTACAAAAGTACTTAGCGCTTCCAGACAGTGTGCTAAGTATGTTCTATCATATCAATTCATTTGATTTAAGTATGTATTCAAATATAAAAATGTATTAATATACAATATAATTAATTATTTCGAAAAGACTCAAAATAGCCACACACAAACCTGTGTTGAAATTTTGTTTCATTGTGTTCTGCATCGAAAATTATGTTTTTCAGTAAAATGGGTTCACAAATAAAGAACATGGACGAAATCCTGCTCCCCAAATATCTGGGAACCGACGGGGAAGTCACCCAATGCCAAGTAAAAAGACTCACAGCAGCTGGTGAAAATTATGGAAGTCTCATGCTAGCAATCGATGTAACCGTCAAAAATAAAGATACCGGCAAAGAACGAGTCTTGCATATCGTTGGAAAGGCTGTTCCTCCTAACGAATTCATCCAGAAAATGTTCAAAACCCCCCTAACATTCAAGAAAGAGTTGGAATTCTACAGGACCATTCTCCCAACTTTGCAGGAATTTCAAAGGGAGAATGGAATAGAGAAAGTGATGGATTTCTTTCCAGAATTTTACGGTGGGAGAATGGGAATGGATCCACATTCTGATGAATTTGATGAGAATGCTGTGATACTACTAGAGAACTTGAAAGAAAAGGGTTATTTCTGTGTTGACCGGACAAAAGGTAATTTTTTGAAATAGTTTTAAGCACATAAAATTGATTAAAAATTAGTGAAAATGTATTTATTTATTGGATATTTTGGTTTTGTTTCATTTAAACAGACTATGCGTGAATTCGCGATTCCCGATGCGCTATGCGTGCTTGGTAAGGAATTCGTGCATCGTGCGTAGGGTTTTTATGAATGGGTTTTTAACGAACAAGGCCCTACACACTATTCACGAATTCAATCATAGTCTGTAGCAAGCCTAATTTGAAATCAATTTCTTTAGATTACTGATATTTCATACCTTTTTTTTCTAATCAGCAATATTGGAGACCTAACAACTGAAACTTTAAATCACCTGTACATTTTTCCATGAAATGTGCAGCCTTGTTCGATTTACAACGTTAATTTGCCTTGACGTATATAATTACAAAAATACATAGCGTGTCTTCCATGGAACTAAAATCGAATATAAATGTGTGATTTTACGACTTAATTGTGTATTGCATACGTCAAGGTTGTGACCGATGATTCCCAAATGCTCGCCAAAATACCGCATAGTACTAATTAATTCGTTTTTCATGATTACTTCATTGAATTACTCAAATTAGTTTTAATGATATATCCATACTTTATTTACGTTCTGTAACTTCTGTAGTACAGCCTCCCGATAATTTTTGTAATAGAAAAGTTTTAAAAGATCTCTGCGGTTTTTTTTGTAAATTAAAGTCCATTTATTCAATAAAAATGAACCGACCCTGTGTTATTTATTGAATACTGGGAAACGTTTTTATGCAACCTTATTTAGGTCAGTATAATCTAATACTAAAAGGTTATTTGCATTGTCACAAAAATTAAATGCATAATTGAAATTTGATTTACATGGAAAAACTCCAAAGACAATTTTTAGTATGTCATTTATATTGCAAATATCACCAGGAAGCTTTGGTTTATTTTTTATACATTATAAATGCCGCACCCTGTATAAGCAGAAAAGGCGATAAATATACAGGGTGTCACCGACGTTTGGCAACTTTAGTGAAATCGATAGATCTTTTAGTCGACAAAACTTTAACGGTTATATAGTTATAGTTGCGGCAAGAATTCAGACGACTTACGTCATACGAACATTCATAGTCTGTCGACGATAGCCGGAGAGCGACCTCCGTCCCGAAATTATGCGAATTTTATAATGAAATTCAAATAATTTTGGACGGACAATGAATACAGTGTACTGTAACAGTGGTATCTTACAACTTATCCCGAAATTATGCGAATTTCATAATGAAATTCACATAATTTCGGTACGGAGACCGCTCTCTGGCGACCGGAGGCGGAATATGGATACCACTTTTAGTGTTTAATAATTCAATAAGTTGTTGACAAAATTGACAAATTATTTATTTTGTCAACAGGCACCGCGATAATTGATTAAAAAATGAATAAGTGAAAAAAATATCGAAAATTATCTTGACAATAAAAACAATTGCGTAACGTCAGCCGGGACGTAAATCGTCTGAATTCATGTCGCAACTATATATGTAGGCGATTTTCTCAAATTTGTTTAGAATCGTGACCTTTTCAATCTTTCAATCGCCGTAAATATACAGCCAAAATTTTTCGGTGAAATTTGGGAACACCCTGTATGTTATATAATTAAACTGTGTCGAAGATGTTGTAGAACCTAGTTGTTATTAAATGAAGAAAAAATGAATATAAAAATAATTAAATTGCCTGATTATGTATCTATGAATTACCCATATTAACTACATTTTAATAACAACTTTTTTGTTGCGGTTACAAACATTAAATTGCTTTTAGTATACAAACTATTTTAAGCAACAGGATACGGGACAGATAAATAATTATTAGAAGCACTAGGATAGTAATTTTGTTTAATACCATACCTTTTAAATTGCTTGTCCACTGAAATGCTAAAGTAATTATTTACAATGATTTATAATATTGTCAGTAATTATAAGACATTATTAGGTAAACAGACATCTTAAAAGTAATAACAAATTTTTAAATTCAGGAAAAGCTGACTATACATATTTCTAAACATCTTTAGCATTACACTTATACAATCGGAACATGCCTATAATACAAATGTTTCTGCAAGAACAGCAGTGTTTAACGTAAAATAACATAACAAAAATGTACAGTAATTTTATCTATTAAAACTTACTTGACTGGTCAGCAAACCACAAATTTTCATTGAGATAGGATATCCATAGTACAGGCTATTGAAGGTGAAAAATGTTGTAATATCAACGTTTTGATATTAACATTTTTTTAACGAATCTTACAGTTATGCATTAAATCTATAATTTTGCTGTCTGCTATTAGCAAAATATTGTACGATGCCACTAATAAAATAATTTTATTGCAGGTTTTGATTTGGATGCGGCGAAATACATTTTGAAAAATCTGGCAGTCCTGCATGGAGTACCTTTGGCTTTAAAGTTGAAAAAACCGGAAGTATTCCAGAAAAAAATCTTGCCCCATATTAAAATCATTAAACTGTTTGAGGGATTAGGCGAGGATATTCTAAATGTCTTGGTAAATGTGTTTTTTATTTCTGAAAGATCTATAATTTTTAAAAATATGTTTTATTCTTCCAGATTGACGGATTTGTCAGCATAGCCAAAGAAAACGAAGAATGCCTGCCACTTATACCAAACATGAAAAAGAAGTTGTTAGAGTCCGCTGATTTACTAGAACGTCCTCCACAACCTAGAGAACCATTTAGTACGCTTATACACCTGGACTTTTGGGTGAACAACACCATGATCAAAACTGAAGAAGGCAAAGTTGTCGGAAACAAAATAGTAGACTTCCAAATGCCGGAATATGGATCCCCTGCGAGAGACTTGACTTTTTTTATATTCGACAGTATCCAAAACGATTTAGTAGTGAAATATTACGATCACCTAGTAGAATTCTATCACCAGAATCTCATCGACACTTTGAAGCAGTTCAACGTGGACACCAAACCTTTCTCTCTAGAGGCGTTTAAAGATGAAATAGACATGGCAATGAAAGAATTCGTTCGGTTTCAGTGCTTCATCATGCTCAAACCTATTTTTGCGACGCAGGACACAGTTAAAGAAGTAGAAGATATGAGCGAGAACGATCTGAAAGAAAACGATGCAGTATCCCAACCACACAAGGAGAAGTTGTGGATGCTGGTTAAAGAATTTTCCAAGAGACGGTGGCTTTAAATGCTGAAGGTGCTGAATTTAGAACAATTTTTATACTATAACTGTTTGATCATTCCACTTGAGAGGTCTCAAGTTTTAGAAAATAGCTGATATTGACATTTGGTGGTTTAAGACTTTGTAGGCCCATATTGGTGTTTAATCTACTATGATTTATGCTATGGCCTAGGTAACTGATCGCCTTCAGTTACAAAATTAATGTGCTTCCTAGCCTTTAGCTGGGAATCTTTGACTGGTTCTTGTTGTTCTAAGACTATATGGAGGTGGACCCGCTATCACAACTCCTAATCAGAGATTCTGATAACTGGAACACCCCCACAGCCTATCCTTAGAACAACAAAATTGATTTAACATTACCGATAAGGCTAGGGAAATACACATTAATTCTGTGACTGACGGTGACCTGTTACCTATACTACGGCATAACAAATCGAAAAATCATAGTACCTAGATCAAATAAAATGTTGACATTTATTAGACGAATTAACATAATTTAGTATCTTCAGGGGCACAATTTTCGTATAGGTAGCTGTTAATAGCAATTTTGCCACTATGCTAGAAGGAAGAAGAAATAAAAAACTTTTATTGTGGAGAAAACACTACTTTATTTTAAAACGAAAAAGATTATTGTATGTTTGTTTTAACATATTGAAATACCTAATAATAATAGATACCTAGTATATCTAAAAAATGTATTTTTCACATAGTATTTTTGTAGTACAATTATGCAAATATTTCATTTGCACTGTAAATAATATGCATTTTTATATGCTAAACTGTGTCATTCATTATATCTAACATTTCCTACTGCATAATACACGTTAAACATATTAATAAATATGGAGTAATGATAGCGGGTCAACCCCCACAGAACCTAGCCCGAGAACAACAGGGGCAGGTCAAAGACTCTGATCTAATTATGTATTAGCTAGCTGATTTAATTTGTGGGTACTACTCATTCTACTTAGTATAAAAATTCCAATTTTATTATTCATTCACGATGACTTCAACTGTATTTTTATGCTTTCTGTAATATTTTGCCACAAAAATTTCAAGCCAAAACACTGCAAATGATAAAGCTACTCCCATGGCAAACAGGATGAAGACTGAATGGCAATCGTATATTCTGACTGACTGAAAATTGCCAGCTTCGTTGTAGCATGAAGGTTTCACTGAAACACGATTTTTGATTCTGTGCTGCAAGCCTCGTTCTTCTGCTACAGTTAGCCTAAAAACATCAAATGTGATTACTAAGAATTAAATAAAGAACCTATTAACTATTATGCAACAAAGGCACCCAAACATTGTCAACTTCTTTTATCATTGGAAATATTTAATATACCACCTAGGTTAAAGTCACAGAAGAGTAACTAACTAAGAAATTTTTTTAAACAAATGGTATAATTTTAAAAATTACGAACAAAAAGTATACAAGTTAGACTATTCATATAAAAAAATATATTAAAAAAGTGTAAATTATTACATGTTTCCAACAAAAAAATAATATAAATTCAAATGTAGGCATTGGAAGAACTTACCCAATTTTAAATAGTTTTTTATATTGCGAAGATTTTGGAACGGTTGGTGACATTATGGTCTGAAACAAATTTATTTAAAAATTTAAGGTTGCAATTAAATTATTTAATGCATTTTTGAAGTGCAGTGCAAAGAACAATACTTAAGACAGTAAACATCTACAATGCATTTTCATCATCATCGTATTCATCAAGGACTAAATTACCCATTTCTTTGAAACTTTGCAATAAAACTATGGCCAGCACTGCATCTAATGAATCTATTCACTTACATTCATATAACCTGGCAGTTCTTGTATTTTGCAGATGTCATAGTTGGTGTAAGTCTTCAGGATGTAGTTGTAAGCTGGTCCAAGTATCACTTGGAAAGCGAAATTTCCTTCTTGGACCTTATTTAAACCATCTTCGAGTGAATAAAATCTGTTTGGATAGATTTTCTTCCTGTAGAGATCTCTTAGAGCGTCGTCGTTAGTTGACTGAAACATGATATGTGTACACAGTCCAATCACCACATCACTACAAACTACTAGATTTTAACAAATATATAGTACAAGTTGTAAGTGGGTTATAGACATTATTGCTGTACACATGTGAATTATGTATATAATCAAATGTTGTTTTGACTATCGGTTTGAACCATAGATATATTAATAAAGCTCTCTAGAGCATCTACGTATAAGTCTATGGTTTGAACTCACAAATATATTTGTGAAAAATTAAGGACTATGCTTCCAAGTCATAATACTCAATACAAAAACAAAAGTGTCTATGGGCATCTGGAAATATTGATGGCTTGTATTTAGTAGAACTGGTAAGGAAATACGTCAAACCAAGAAACGAAAACTGTGAACATGTTTGCTTTTTTCTTCGATATAAACTAGTAAATGTACCAAAAAACCTATTGGTAGGTATAAATACTATTGGCAACGTGCCAAAACTGATTGCACGATTTCTTAAACTGCATAATCCAAATGCGTCTTTTGAGTATAAAAAGACATGGTGGTTAGAAGGCTACGTCGAACTTTTACGAACAGCTATGAAAATTCTTGGCGAAAGAGAACATCCGGAAGGAAGTCGAAAATATTTCCTCAACATCAAGTTATTTCATGAACATCTAAAAATATGTTCACATTCAAAATATATTCACTTTTTCAAACAAATCGTTAGGCATGCATATTATGTTTTTCTAATAAATGTCTAATTTGAATCTAATTTAATTTACAATATGATTTTCGCAAATAAATTTAAAAAAGCACATGTGAGATAATGTGTCATTGTGATATTCGAAACAGTATCAAATCATAGCCATAATGTGGTTGTAGATAAATCATTTAACATTTCCTCTTGTTTATAGAAATATGTTACTTACTGGGAATATTGGTGCAATTGTAGAACAAAAAAAACATCAAATCTCCCTTTGATATAATAATATTTCGACTAATAAGTGCTCACCTCATAATAAGCCATCATATAGCTTAGGTTCAATCCTCCACATTCAACTCTGCTATCAACTAGGTGTCGTATAGAAGTAATAGGCTTTGTAGATTGTAGTAGAACAAGAATATACGCAGAATAAGCCACGTATAGAAACATGAAGGCAGTAAAAAACAAAAATATGATTGTCCTACCAGAATATGTTAAGGAATCTGTCATTGTTCCTGCAAAAATATTTCATTTGACCTTAAAATTCCTTAAACCTGATTTACATTAACAATTTCTTTGTTAATTAATTGATCAAGTGGCTTCGTCAAGTTAATTGACAAATGTAATACAAAAACTTCTACGTCAAATTAATTGATGAAGAACTTCGTCAAGTTATTGACAGCAAAATTTTTAAAAAACAAAGCAAAGTGCGACCTTGAAGAAATTGATGAATTAATTGATCAATTTCTTCGACAATAAATTGTTAGTGTAATGCCTGCTTTTCATAAAAATTCCATCAATTATATTTACATCTTTAGAAGTATACATTTATAATTCTGGTTAGAACTTTAATCTAATCAATATCAACATATTCAGTGTTATATTTCTACAGTGCAATTATTTCAGGTGCTTTTTTATGAATTCAAGTTTATTCAAAGTAAATAGACATAACAAAAATTGGTAGTAAAAGCCTTCTGAATATACTAGGTAATTATAAAACAAACTCGTATCTTATTACCTTGCTGGCATATAGCTTCTAATGAAATTAAAGTAATATCGCTGATGGTATATCTTTTACAATCATTATTACGGTTCTACAAAGAAAAATAATTTGTATTAAAGTGTTTACATCGTTAGTACTAAATTATATCATATAAAGTGTTCCTTAACATAAATATACTCTTAAACATTCAGAACGGGACTTGTAGACGGCCAGACGCCTTTTTAATACACATATTTCTGTACCTACTATTATTAAATATTATTGCTTATTTTTACTTCTTTTTCATGTACAAAATGTCAAGAGTGTTATACCTTATATTTTCTAACGATACAGTATCAAGCAAAATTTCAGAGCTTATGACAAATTTTTTATAAGCATTCAACATTTCCTTCAAAAAAATTTTAGAGATTTCGGAACGAGGAAGATATTTTATCATAAAATTACAAAAGTTTTCGATTTTCATCAAACGATTGTGGAAAACACTGCGTATTTCCAATTCATTATGTATTCTGTAACAGAAATATAACATAAAATATAATCTCGACTATTTGATATATAGGGTGTTGGCAGATAATTGTGTTTGTCATAGAACTTGTAGATTACCCTGTATAAAAAATTATGTTTTTAAATAATGTAGAGTAAAACAAGTACCCAAATATTATGTAAATAAATCTAATGAATCATAGTTGGCGACAGTATAACACTTAACTAATTTTAGGTGCCCTCCACATTAGTTCTATTTCTGTCAGAATATTTAAAATCTGGGTATGTATATTTTTAAGCTCTTTGTAATTAAATTAGATACATAGAAACACATAGCAGACTTGTTTACATTTTAACTATTTACTTACTGTATAAACTTTTCCAGTAAATATGAAGTTGTTAAAACGTAATGACTTAATGATTAATGTGCAATAGAATATAAAAAAAATAATAATCTACACAGATAAACAAACATATGATTTTAAACCAATGATAATTGTTATGTATAATTTATATTATAATTTTGAATTAATATGATGATCACTTGCCATTTGTATCTGAATCGTTAATACAAGAAACCGATATATGAACAGCGTAAAACACTGTTTAAAGACTGCAGGCACCTGATATAGTATTCCATGAAGGCTGTGGACAAGAAAAACCGCAACGCAAGCCTGCACGGAGACTTTAACTACAGATTAAGCCGCATTTAGAATCTTGTCATATTTTCAGCAGCAAATCAACACCAAAAGCAATTGATGGTAAATTGTTTATATTTTTATTATTTAATGTATTTTTATCTCAGTTTATACTTAAAATAGTGTTTCAAATTAAACATTTCTTTCATTTATTCATTTATTTGAAATTTGTAAGTCTTAATTTTAAGGGAATATAAATTAACCAGTTTGCTTTCTTCTGGATATACTTGTGACTCATATTTGACCGAACATCTTACCATGTGTGTAACTTCCCAGTTTAACAAAGCATATAAAGTCACAGCCAGAATTCCCAAAATAGCCAGTGAAGCCATCCAAACGTTAGCGGTAAAAGTAACATAATATATATTTTCTATATAAGAGACTGCCGGCTTTTTCAATATAAATCTTGTTGTGGTTGCAAAATTTTCTACTGGTTTTATGAAATCAACAATCTCATGCCGTTCTTCGGAAATAATCATATAAGTGCCTGTAAGATATTTAAGATATTAAAAAGTGAAGAATTTATTTCTACCTATAATAAAATTTACTTATATCACTCTTTTCTTCATATATGTCTTCAACCATTCCGTCGAATTTCCCGGTTGTAGTGTTCAAGTAACCGTAGCTGTCAAAAATTTTTAAAACGTAAGAGGCGTTCACGTATTGCAAGAGGTTGTTAATGTTAGCCATGTCTTGAGAAAAGTAAGGTTCGTCTGCTTGAGGTGCTCTGAAAAAAAATCTTAATTTGTCAGTATCATAATTTTAATGCATATTTGGAAAATAAGTAAATAATTTCTCTTGCAGGTATAATAATTATTTTTTCATATGACATAAATAACAGTTGCCGAGTATAAAAAGTAAATGCATAGTATGGTGATCTGGTATTTTGAATAATAGATGGCTATAGTGCCTGACCTATTCTAATCTAATAGTCAGTCTTTTGGCAAAATATGCCACAACAGTTATTTTAAACTAATGTGTAAATTTTCCCCTTACTATTTTTTATAATAACCTGGATTTAAATACATATACTAATAATATTCATATAAAAATATAATAAATAATATGGAAAAAATTCCATTCATGTAATTTCACGAATGTAATAAAAAATACCGTTATCCCACGTGTACTATATAAAATTTAATTTAGAACTGCAAAAAAAATTATCTACAAGTACCTTAAATTGACAAAATTCCAGATTCTTGAAGAAGAAAGAAATATTGTTTTACTTTATCCGTTATCTAATTAGTTTTGCTCACTCAGAGCATCTCTTGATGATGCAAACATTAAACAAACATATTTTTTGTACTGCTGAGTGCATATAGTTTTATATTATAAATCTTAAACGGAAATGTGCTCTGGTACCGGCGACTCCGCCAAAAAATTAAATTGCCCAAATTATAAGGAATAGTAGGTGTACAACCCTTGTACAACTTACCACATTTAAAATGATTTATATCCAACTGTAATTTTACAAATTTTTTATAGTTCACGTTGCAAAGCGAATACTTAGCTTTTCCTTAGACGATTCCTCACAATAAATAATGATAAGTAAACTTACGGAATATCGTCAAAATCTTTTAGTTTAGCGTTTTCTATATTATGGACAACTGCATCCACAGTGAGAGATAATTTTCTTAAATTTCGACGCCTTTCTGCAAAGGTGTTACCATCGTAATATAACTGAATCCCCTTCTTCTCTCTCCACATCCCATAATTTTCTACAACTAAATGCATAGAATAAAATATAAATGTAATGGCAAGTGGAACAATATTTATAATTATTTATTGATACTATTTATAAAGATCTTTCAGTGGTCGCGCGGTTTAAGGCGTCAGTACTTGAATCGAGGTGACTAGATCGCTGTGGGTTCGACCCCCGCAGCCGCTAGACTGTATGTAAGCTATATTCGTGGAGAGGATTAGCACCCTCTCTTTGGGTATGGTAGCGTGGAAGAATGTTGGCTTGGGGCAATGTGAGAGATTGATACCGGTTGACGTTTGACTACCTCCCTAAATAATGAGGTTTTCTAGGCTTTTCTCATTTCTGCACTGAATGGTGATTAGGGCTTACTAACGTAAGTCGTTCCTGGGCGTAAATGCGGCCTGCTTAATAATATGCCGCCCCCTCTCCCGCACAAGTCTTCGACTTCTGGACTAATTCTCGTGAATAGAATAAGGGGTAGAGATATTATTATTATTATTATTATTATTATTATTATTATTATTATTATTATTATTATTATTATTATTATTATTATTATTAAATAAATAAATAGAAATTTATTTTTGATAATTCTGCTACGTATATATGTTTCCAAGGAATATATAAATCTTATAAATCATAGTAAACGGTTTAGGTAGGATAAAAGAGAAAAAATGTTTTTGATCTATTTTTATTATGAAATAAATTTTCTCTCTGTGAATAAATAAGTCTGGATAAAATCAAAATCGAAATTTCGCAGTTATGTTATATTTGCTACTGTAGGTTTATACCATCTACACCTAACAGTAATATACAAATTTATAAAAAAGATCGATTAAAACTCAGTTCAAATCTCTTGTTCCTGTACGTATAGTTATTATTGTAATTAATAATATTCTTAATTATTATATTTAAGATCTCCATGGAAAGCTACTGAAACAATGCAGCTCAGCTTTTGTTTAAATTAAAAGATAAATTTAGTTCTTTACTTGTCCTCTAATGAAAAGTAAACCCCAATTTCACACAATAATTTAAAAAATCTAATTAATACGTAAGTATGTTGTTTAATTTTAAAGGTGCATACTTTTGTAATAAGAATGACACTCCCTCAAAATAGTTTTTGATTTTGGAAATTTCATTAAATCTCTAATGGTGAGTGAAACAACTAAGAACTAATGTTAAAATTTGAAAGTAGATTTCAACATAAATATTTCAGCAAATCAAGAATAAATTCTACATAAGTATACGAGTATTATACACTATTATTAAAGTGATTTTATTACAAATCTTTTTATACGACACATATTTATATGTTATGGGCTTAAGAAATATGTCATGATTCAATGAATTTTGTATTTTGGGATTCCAGGGTAAACAAATACCAATAATTGTCTGAGCATTTTATCGTTGTACAGGGACATTTCAATACAATACAATATCTAAACTTGGATTGTTTTCTTTTAGTGTCTCTAATAACTTCTTCAATATTTGAATTTTCCATAATTGAAATATAAACCGCAATCTTATGCTTCGTATTCTAAATGCAGGTAAGCGGTAGCGAGCGCAACCCTACATGCTATGGGAGACAGTGACGTCACACAGCGGTTTACGCGAATCCATGTTCTAAAATTATTTTAAAGTCTTTAGAGGCGTCAGAAATTTATTTATTTATTTCATATCGCACCAAAAATTACAAAATCATTCAGAAAATGTAACAAAAAAAATGCTAAATAACCCCATTGACGACTTAGAAAACAATACACGGATTTCATTTTAATGCCTTTGTAGGTACTTAGACAATGTCTTTAAATAAAACATATGCCTATTTTTATAAATAAAAACAAAATTCATATACTTACGTACATACGACGTCAAAGTTAGAACGTTATATATTTTTTATAGTAATGTTATCTGCATATTTGAATTAATTAGTGAGTACTTACTTAGGGTTTCATTTTCTTTAATTTTATAAGGTTGATACAAATCTATAGATTCTTCTCCAAAACTAGCCACAACAATTTCGCTCATAATAAGCAGTGACAGAGGACCTAATTTTTTTAAAAATGTCGAGTAATTAACGTTATCAACAAGAAAAAGATACTTTAAAGGGTATCTAAATAATTTTCTTTCATGAATCTGCAAGAAAATTAATATAAAATAGTAGCAGAAAGGGTAAATGTTAGAATGAAATAGGTGAATATTTGTCTTAATCTAGATAGAAAATCGGCATTGTTTGTTGAATAATTTAATTTGTTCAGAATATATTTTAAAAAATTTACTTTAACATCCTAAATAATAAAATGCCGCAACTCTCCCGCACAAGTTTTCGTATAATGCGATTAGGATGAAATGTAAATATATTGTAACTAAATTCTTACGTACATTTGACAATATTTCGTAATCATTGCAATTTTTAAAATCCATTACAAACCAATTCTCCGTGGACAAATCGCTAAAGAACAAATCCATATTATTTTGAAAAATGCTTCCGTAAATTGCCATTTGCTTTGGATGTCCCGACTTTATGTTGGTTTTGTAAAATGATTTGATTTTACCTAAAAATTATACTTATAAGTATATAGCATGCTTGTATAAGAACTGTATATATAAGTACTTGTTTTCCAACAGCAGCTAATGGAGATTCTTGTATTTTTATGTTCAAAGAAATCTTCAAGAAACATAGTATCATCGCAAAACCCTAAATAATTAATATATATCAAACACCAGATTGATGTCACAAGTTTAAACTCAAGAATTTTCATAGTTTGTATAGATAATGTCTTATGCAGATACCATCTAATAAATTCTCTTCTTATGTACAGTTGAGTAGAAACGTTAATATTTTATCAGACGAAAGCAACGATTTTTTAATATCTGTAATTCGGAAAAAACGGAAGGTTTTGATTGGCATACAAAAGAAATATCACGTCGCTCTTACCTAAAATGTGACAACAAAATTATACAAGGACTCAAACTTGTAAGTAAATGGATATAGGTATACAGGGTGGTTCATTTTTCATGGCTCACGATTGGCATCGCGCCTTTTGATGGCAATTGAGATAAACAGATCTAAGATATCTGCTGCTGCTATTGAAATATTGCAAAAAACTGAAAATAACGATTTTAGAAAATGCCATCTAAGCTTTATTATTTGTCAATAGAAAGAGGTGAAAGGACAATGTTAAAAATAGCCGATTTTTGGCTTATCCGGAGGAACGCATAAATCATAAAAAACCAATTGATTATTGTTAATTAATATTAGAAATGGGCCCAGAAATACGTCAGATAGCTGGGGAAATGTCGCTACTACCCCTAAACCTATATAAACTACCCTTATATAGCTTTAAATGGATAATCATTAATTATTGTTATAAAATTCGTGTAAAATGAAAAATATGCTTGAAAATGATTTGAACAGACAGTATGTCAATATAAAAAGTGATAAATAACTGTAAAAATGTCCATTCCACCCCTAAAAATTAAAAAAACGACTATCAAAAGCTAATGGTGAGCTTACTTCGATCAAAAATAGATAATGCTTAAATGTTCAAGGGAACTAGAAAAAAATTATAGATGTCAAAAAATGCAAAAACTGATACTAGAGTACATTAAGTAAGTGGGGAAATATTAATTGCACCCCTAAATCTATATAAACTGCCTTTAAATAGCTTAAAATAGATAATCATTATTTATTGTTGTAAAATTCGTTTAGAATGAAAAAAATGCTTAAATCACTTTTAAGGTTCATTTATACTATTGCGACCTGAAAAATGAGCGCAAGGATAAATTGCCATTTTTTCAGTATGCGCTCGCAAAGTGAGAACAATTGGCGCTATTTCGCCATTGAATGGGCACTTTTACAGTCATTTATCACTTTTTATATTGACATACTGTCTGTTCAAATCATTTTCAAGCATTTTTTTCATTTTACACGAATTTTATAACAATAATTAATGATTATCCATTTAAAGCTATTTAAGGGTAGTTTATATAGGTTTAGGGGTAGTAGCGACATTTCCCCAGCTATCTGACGTATTTCTGGGCCATTTCTAATGTTAATTAACAATAATCAATTGATTTTTTTATGATTTATGCGTTCCCCCGGATAAGCCAAAAATCGGCTATTATTAACATTGTCCTTTGGTACAGTGGTATATGACAAATCAATTTTCGTCGAAAGAAAATTTCTACGGCCACATAGTTTAGGTTGTCCAACATTCAATTGTGTTTTCTTATGGGCGTCATATTGAATCTTGACAGTAACAGATGCAGAATAAAATTACGTCATTATGAAAAAACACGTCTATATGTAACTTTACTATTTCATTTGAAAACTGAGCTAAAAAAATCTAACTGTTCTTAACAAAAATCGATTTCTCGCATATTTGTATCCCTCTGCACCAAATTTCTGGCCGTTCTATTGAGTTAATAATAACGCTAGATTTTCTCCACGATCATTAATGAATGTAATAATTCTGAAATCATTTTTAATAATAGAATGTAAAAATTTTCACTCTTGAGTTAAAATATGTATTCTGAAACACTTGCCTCTTATGTGTATTGCATATAATTTCATTCTATAACAAGGTACAGATTACTTACAGATTGAATACTATTCCGTGATCGAACTAAACGACTAGATTGCCATGGATTTCAAAACTGTCAGTGTCAAGTGAAAATGGCGGCGTCGTAATAATTATTATTTTCAGACATGTTTTAATTCAAATAAAATAATGAGTGAAAAATCGAGTGAATCAGATATAGACTATGATAATAGTGATAATACTGCACCTGAAATTACAAATTACTTAATATAAGCGAAAACTGCCGCCGCAAAAATAAAGGTGTGAATATGAAAAGTATTAACAAGGAAGAAGACACACTCCTCCTTTTTCCGAAAATGGTTTAATAGCATTTTTTGGTGACTTATTAAAAAAAATGGAACTCCTCGACTCTATGGAAAATATATTCAATCCTAATAGCAACGATAAATGTGAAACACAATATCGATATTTCAAGATACAAAAAAATTAGAAATTTTGTCAAAATGCTTTTCTGAAATGTACGTAGCTAAAAAATCGAAGATTTTTTATATAAGAAAATCTTAAGCAATTCGTAGAAAATGCTCCGGTTGAGAGATATTTAGCTACAAAGGTAATAAAAATCATAATTTAAATAGCAATTTTAATAAAATGTAATAAAAAAGCGTAACTTTTTTCTAATTTGAGCCACCCTGTATATCTTACAGTTCCCCATATGCCAATGGTGAGCCATGAAAAATGGATCACCCTGTTTACCTATATTCGTATATTTAATCGATTTTCATAAATATTAATAAAATATTGATACTATTACTTATTCTTCATACCTACATACTTTTTATTTGTAAAGTGTCTATCATTTTCGATGACTTTCATAATGTAACAAATTTAGAAATGCAAAAGTAAGTACCTATCAATTTCTACGACCAAATATAAAAATAACCCCGTTGTGTTTATATCGCTTGAAAGAGAATTTTATGCACAATTAGATTATGGAAAAATATAGACGACGATCAAATAGAAAAACATAATATTAGTCTATAACTAAAAATTTCTTCTCCAGAATAAACTAAGTACGCCACTGGACTTAACAGAATATAGGAATAAAGGAAACAGTGATTTAAAAAATGTACACTGTACAGTATAGCATATAATTCAAAATGTTTCAAATATAATTATGATTATTTAGAAATTTAATTTTGCATCATTAAACAATCACTAAATGAGAATACCAATCTCATTTTATTTCATTAGATAAGTTCTAATACCTATTAACAAATCTGATAATGATAACAAAATCACGGGAATAAAAAATAAACAATTAGTGAACGCAGCACATTTCGAAAGTAATGCGAAAATAGCGGTGGTTCTGCGCATGCATCTCATGTGATTTTCGCTGCGTTACAATTGGTCTGTTTATCTTTTATATCTGTGGCGCTTTGTTTGTGGTGCCCTGCATTCTGCGTTACGTCAATCGCGATTTGCGGCTGTCAGCGAACTGGTTTGCGTAAGTGTATAAGTGACAGTTACCTAACCTAAACAAAAGTGCGAAGATAACCTCCACAAAGGATAACTATCAAAGATAAACTCCGCCTTTTCATTAACGTTTTACTAATTGTTGTTACGATGGTTTCCCTAGAACTATGATTCACTCTGACGACATCCCTTTTATTAGTAAAAAATGATTTAGAGCCTTAAATAAATGTTGTGTATACACTTCGTCAAAACCCCATATTATTTTCTGTGATGTTCTTGACTGAAATTAGATGATAATTTAGTGTTGTTTTAACTTGTACATACCTCATTATTTTTATTTTACAAAATGACGGTTACCTACACTGCGGAAGTAGCTACAGTTAGGGGCTTAGGATGTTTTTTAAAATTATTGGCCAGGTGAGTATTACTCTTATCACACATTTTATTTATTCTTACTGAAACGGCATTGTCTCGGTTTATTGCTGTAGTGATAATATAATAATTTTCAAATAGTAACACAAGTATGTACTAACTTAAAAAGTATGTAGGTATCCACATAAGTAGTATAAAATATTTGTTTTTTCTTTCTAATTTATTCAAATTAATACTTTAATCGATGATATAAAAAGTCAATTAAGAAAAATTCAATTATTGTTAATTAAAATGCACATAAACATTATCATTTATTATTTGATTGCAGGATTTCTTGGAATCCCCTTTTTTATTGCTTATCTTATTGAATTACGAAACTAATCTTTAAAGGTCATCTTCATCTATGATCTTTTCACTAACTAAAGAACGAGCTAAAGAAGTATGACTGAAAAATGCCTTTTTCCTTTGATAACTATATTGGATGACATACGATGTATTTTTTTCCTGCTAAGTATATGAATCCACACTGAAAATAATTATTTATTATAAGTACATAATATGCATTTACACCTTCTTATTCTAAAATGATATTTTGCAACATCTGTGAAACTATTTACTTATTAATCCTTAAAGTTTTAATTGTAGGAGTTTATTAACAGTCCAATTTGTAGCATGTAAGTAATATTAACAAAAAAACAAAAAACATTTTAATTCATACTCTAATAATTGTAATATATAATATATTAACATTGTATGTTAATTAATCACAGAGGTAATACCTCAGATAATACTATTCTCAACATTTTGAAAACAAAAAAAAATTACAGAGTAGTTTTAAATATTCTAATTACATAAGTAATGTGTGTAAGTCGTCAGGCAGTGAAGTATTTTAGATAAGATAAAGTGATTGAATTTTATTGTTCTTACTGATTTTGTAAATATCACAAGCGAATATCTAATCGTAAGGCCTTGCCAAGTTAAATTATTATACTTATTCGATAGATGATCGTAAAGCAGAACAATTTCTTCCAAACTAGTTTTAAAGATAACTTTCAATGCTTTTAACGGGTAAATTAGAAATAATAAACTCAACAGAGTAGATCATTACGATTGAAATTTAGTGGTTACTTTTACGATGGCATAAAATAAATGTGCAATAAATTTTTGTGAGTTTTAATGTAAACTAATTAATCAACTACCTTGAATGAACCCCAAATCGTAAACTGTGAATGCAAGTTATAAGAATTCTATTTCACCGAATTGTTAGTTTTCTGCAGAAATAGAATTAGAGATTTTAGCAATTTTTATCTACTGAGGTAGTTAAAACTTTGATTTTGATTATAATTTTGAATGGTATAAAATTATTTGCTTAAAATTGTTTATACGGGATGTTTTTAAATTAAATAGTAAAAATGAGACCACAGATTCCTTAGGTGAAAATAAATCGGTTTAACCTATAGGTACCTATATTCCAAGTCTCATAATAAAAAAAATACAGGGTGTCAAAGTTAAAAATTTATTTTCAATATTTGTAGATCTTTTTAAAAAACCCAAATATTTACATAAAATTTGTAAATCTGGGGTTTTTGCGGGCGAGAAATTCAAATTTGTTTCTAATTTTGACGATGCTAGTAGAGGGCGCCACTTATGGCACATCATGTTTCTTTTAAATGGCAGATTTTTTTTGCAGCTTAGTGTATTTATCTGACTGTCGAAACAATCGATTCTCCTACCTGTTATATTTGAAAAAGGTATACCTTGTTGAAGTCATTAGCAGTCGAAATAATCCTATTTGAAATATTCAGGGCACGGATTGAAAACTGTTATCGTTTCAGGTAAAGTGCCCTTTCTACTGAAAATGCAGCAAAATGTTACTGGAAAAAGTTGTTCAGAATGGTGAATTATGGAGACGTCCAAAATTTCAAAAAGATCAGCCTACATGGATAAAATCTTTGTGCTTTGTTGAAAAATGGTTTTATCAAACCTCGCCGATCTGCACATCTTCAGAATTTATCATTCTCAACAACTTTTTCAAGTAACATTTTGATGTATTTTCAGCAGAAAAGGCACTTTACCTGAAACCAATACAGTTTTTACTCGGTGCACTGAGCGTTTCAAATAGGATTATTTCAAAAATGGTTACTCCTACCGACTTCAGCAAGGTATACCCGTTTCAAATAAAACAGGTAGGAGAATCGATTATTTCAATAGTCAGATGGATACACTAAGCTACATAAAAGGTCTGCCATTTAAAGGAAACATGGTGTGCCACAAGTGGCGCCTTCTACTAGTGACGTCAAAATTAGAAACAAAAACCCCCGATTTATAAATTTTATGTAAATATTTGGATTTCTTAAGTTATGTACAAATATCGAAAATAAAATTTTAACTTTGACACCCTGGATCTTTTTTATTATGCGACGTGGGATATAGGTATGTTAGGTTAAATCGATTTATTTTCACCTAAGGAATCTGTGGTCTCATTATTGTTACTTCATTTAAAAACACTCTGTATATTTTAATTGTTTCAATTTTCAATGTGAACAGGTATTTAGTTCATGTCGAACCACGTGTTAAATTTATCAGATGTTTAAACTTGTTAAAGAAAGTTATAGTATTTTGGTAGTAAAGTTATTACTTATAAAGTTCTAATAAAACGGAACTAGATATAATTATTGTAAAAGCAATAATTATATGCATATTCCGTCTTTCGACTAGAAAAAATATATATAAAAAAATGGCAAAACCACCTCATGTGCCGATTATCCTTGAAACATTATGGATTTGATAGTGCATGATATTATCTTGTGTAGGTGGTACACTCTTTCTAGGAAGTGGGTCATGACAACATGCAATAATTACGATAGTAACATTTTTTGATCCGAAATCAGGGAACAAATTCAAAAGATCAGTTATCACTATACAGAAATTTATCAAAATATCAATAAAAATTTAAGGAAATATAATCCAAACAAACATAAATTTCAGTTAAGGCTAAGTTGGTATTAGTAGACTGCAAATTTTGTGACAAAGTATTCCAGTGTTTTATCTGCTGGTTTATGTTAATGTTAAAAAGAAAGCAGGAAAGAGGAAATGGTAACCAAATATATTGATAGTTCTCTTTGTTTATCGTATAATATGATATATACACAGTGTGAGCATGCATAATATATACCTAAAAATTAAAATGCAATTGCCTGACGATAATTGTAATAAAGAAGTCTTAGGTTTAAGAAAAAGTAATATTTTTTAGTTGTTTTTATTTTGTAAATTAAAATTCATTTATTGAACGAAAATGAAGGGCAACCTTTGTTACTTATTAAATACATCGGAAACGTGGACATCGAAAAAATGGAAATAAAGGTTTTTCAAATAAACTAAGTGCCATTATGCATACTAGTGCCCTCTGTGATACTTGCCAAAACTACTTTCTTAGTATGGATTATTAAAAATTATTTTAGTTTTATCAGCTGGTTTATGTTACTGTTGAAAAGAAAACAGAATAAAAGAAGAGGAAATAGTAACTTAAATATATGTAATGATATTTCTCTTTGTTTGTCTTATCACTTATGATACATATTTCTTTCAAATTATTTAGGTAACATGTGGTTAAGTGAGCAGATGCTTAAGTTATCAAAACCATTTTCTTTGATATACATGTTTAATTACTTTTTCAAGATACAGAAACTTAAAATTGTTAACATTTATGAGTTGGTTTAATATCACTAACAGTATAAACAAATTAATAGTGCAATCTACAAAATGACATTCAATAATTTGACTTAAAAACGTATGCTGGGCAAATGTTTTAGATATAATATTACCTCGAATATTATATACATGTGTATAATTACTCATTCCTAATCAATGTATATATTACATAGATAAATAGTTCGCAAAGTATAAATTACAGCCAAGGCTTTTCTCTATTTACATATTACGTAATTATATGCTTGGAAATATTTTTGGAATATTTAAAACGAAGTTTAAAAAATTACTTGAAATGTTCTAAGTCACCTACTTGTCAGTATGGAAAATTCTGTAATTTATTGTACATTCATGAGATTGTAAATAGTTTTTTTGATAATAACAAAAACGGTAAAGTAAGTTGATGGAAATATTTTGATGCCAAGGGAAAATTTTATTTTCCCTCTTGTGCTAACGAATCTGTGTATATTTTTCTATTATATTGAAAATTTTCTTGTTTCTAAAATAAATCTCAAATATGTTATATAATTATGTACAGGATTTTAAGATTAAGATGTTTTCATTCAAATTTTTGTACAGGCAAATTAAATAGTTAAATTTTTCGATATAAAAATAGGTAATTGCATAAATTCCATTAGAAAACATTATTATAAAATGAAGGAAACCAGTATTGTCTACCATGTAAAATTGGTTATTAATAATAGCAAATTCATGATAAATGACGTAGTTGTATTTTTTGAAAAAAAAAAAAAAAAAATTAGAAACAAAAATCCAAAATTAAAATACGGTAAATAAGGTAAATTGCATTAGGTCCTCATATTTTAGCCTCATCAATTTGTGCTAGTGTTTTGTACAGACCTTTTAAAGACTGGTATAGGTACTTAATTATGCTGAGTGTTAGATAAATTTTTTTTATTTTTTTTTGTTTAACTTTATTTCATTTATGCTTTTTTTTCTAGATGGCGTGGCAGTATATACAAATTAGTATGGATGGATTTACTTATATTTTTAATTATTTATTATGGTTTAAACTTTATGTACAGGTGGCTCCTAGATGAAGATGGCAAATTGTGAGTATTCTATGAATCTCTCATTTATTATGATGCCGGTATACATAAAACCTAATTAATTTTAAATCGACGAAAACGTATTATACGCTTATTCAGTTTGTGAATAATAATTTATGAATTTATTTGGAGGTTATAATAATGATATTTTATCAAATATTACTTTTGTGAAATTGCTTATACATTAACAAATTGGAAAAAAATTTATACATGAAAATAAATATATATTGTAATAGTTTTTTTGGATTTATTTAGAAAGGGCCTATAGACTATAGACTTTTATTAAGAAAATTGCAGTGTTAATGGTATGGTACTATGGTACTGTTTTATAATGGTTTGAGAATTATTTGAATGGCAGAAAACAAGTAATTAAAAGTGGTTCATCATCAGTTCTAATAAAATATTAAATTATGTTGGAGTCTCCCAAGGAAGTGTTTTAGGGCCACTTTTTATACTTTATGCAATTAAAAAACAGTCAGATTAAAAAAGTCGTTTAAATATTTAGGATTTGTTTCGGACAACAACTTGTCTTTAAATAATCAGCAGTATATAATCAAAAAAATCTCGAAAAAGCTTTTTTTTTCCTCATATACAGCTATTCGCATTATGTTAGATGCTCTAGAGATGTTGACTGTATCTCAACAGTTCTATTATTTAAGCATGATTTTTATTTAATACAAAATAGAAAATGGTCTTCATCATCATATTTAAACAATTTCTTAATAACAAATTCATGAACATTCAACAAGATTGAGAAATCATTTTCATAAAAAAACTGGTTAAAAAAATGTGGAATTCCATATTTGTTAAAGGACCAGATAGCTTTAACAAATTACCTAGTAATATAAATAATGTAAATAATTTAACTACCTTTAAAAGATCTGTACTGGATTATATCATAACAGTGCCATGGAATATTTAAATTCAAATTTTTTATTAAATTAGAAGTTGTTGCTGTTTATAGTTATCAGTAATATATTATTAGTTATAGAAGTTGATAATGTGTGTAAATTATTATTATTTTAATTAATTAAGCACAAAAAAACTACATACCTACTATGTATTAGTTGTATCAATTATTTTTTTATCTTTTTAATTTCTAAGAGAAATAATTAACACTGATAATTTTGCTATATTTAATTAACAAAAATCTATTTTGGTTTACATTGCAAATTAAATATTAATTAATATTTATAATGGAATTAAATAAAATATCTGACTATTAAGACATAATTTATTACAATTAAATCAGATGCAATAATAATAATTTATTTTGGCTCTTTATGTTATAAATATACTTTTTAGTTGAATGAATGAATATAATCACCAATATGAAAATAAAAAAAAATTAACAAATATCCCAAAAAAAAATCATCTGTTTTCTTTTCATTTTTAGATTGTTTGCCCAAGTAGTAAAATATTGTAACGATTATGGTAACTTGATACCATTGTCTTTTGTACTGGGTTTTTATGTATCTGTTGTTATGACGAGATGGTGGAATCAGTACACTTCTATACCATTTCCAGATTCTCTAGCAGTATTTGTCAGTGCCACTGTACATGGACAGGTATATGATAATAGATTTAAAGATTTCTGAAATTTTTACACTATACTGAAACTCCTTGCTCAAGAATATGACACATAAAACCTTTTTATTTTTTTAGGACGAAAGGGGCAGAGTGATGAGGAGGACCATCATGCGATACGTATGTTTGTCTATTACTATGACTTTTGCAATGATCTCGCCTAGGGTTAAAAAGAGGTTTCCTACGTTAGACCACCTTGTTGAAGCTGGTTTACTTCAACAGAGCGAGTTGGAGGTTTTAGCTGACTTAGAAAAGAAATTTCCAAATTACGCAAAGCAATGGTGGGTTTACCATACTTACACCTTTCTTGTCATGAGGAATTTCTCAATTTTTTCTACCGATTTTCGATCATATGTTCACCATGAGTATTACGTATGCTAAAAATTACAACACACAAAGAAAAATTAAGGAAATAGTGGTTCGTAAAGGAATTTGCGACAAGCGATCGACACTTCACAGTTCAGATACCAACTGATCTTTAGTCACTGTACTTCGTGCGATGTTGCCACATTCCGAGACATCGACTTTGTCGAATTTTATTTATTAACGAAAAAATTGTTTTATTAAAACCTTAATTAACTGAATTTTTACACATGGAATTGGAGATTTGTTAATTTTTTTCTCAAAAATAGTTGGTTTTAGGATCCATGTCGTATAACGCTTTTTTGTTAATTTTGATGTACTCTATCTCCTGTTAAATTTGCATGGTAATCAAACATCTAATACCCTGTATTGTTGTGAGTTGCCTAAATATGTGATGTCACAGTGAAAGAGTCTATTATTTGAAATACGAGGAAGATGTAGATTTTATAGAAGTAGGTACATGCAGTCAAAATATTAGTTACGGATTGTTAGATAAACGAGATAAAATCTTTGTTTACATTTACGTAATAAAATCGGTAATTTAAATTAACTGTGATAAGTTTAATTAAACTATATGCTGTGTTAATTAAATTGCATCCTTGGAGCCTTAATAGAACGCCGATATGAATATTTACTTAAAGAAAAAACGTCCATATACAGAAATCTTTAATACACTTAGTTCACCGCATTTTAAAGATAATTGAGTTAACGACGAAATGGCATGTTACAGCATAATTAGCACGAATGAAACAAAAAATCTACGGACATTAGTTATTTCAAGCTTAAAATTAGTCCTAAATGGGAGCATGAGAATCAAATATCTATCAGATAGTGATATTTAACTTAGGAAATTCAAGTAACAAGTATTTTAATCTTGCGTAAAAAAATTAAATAATTGCAATTTTGTATCACTGTCTAAAATTATTGTGATAATTTGTACAGTGGAAAGTGAATCTTTTTTTATGGTTCCAGTTCATTGTTTCAAATTAGTAAATTAGTCATGCAAAGTATTACCTTGTTTAATTAGCATACTGCTATGTGATTCATTGTTTATTCTAATTTGTATGTTTGAAGTGACTTGGCTAAACTTTTAGAGCGGTAACACTTGAGTATAAATATGATATATCTATGCATTCATTCTGTGATGATATTTTCTAATAATAATTATTAATTGATAATATATTTTTCTTAAAAATAATGAATAATATGGCACAGTTATTAAAATATACAATAAATATTCACAAAATGGACTTCAAAAACTACAAAGTTACAAGCAAAAATAATTATCCTTTTCAATTTAACTAGGTTTTAAGTTAATGAAAAAGACCTTGCATGACAGTTCTACACGATATATAGAGATCGTTGGATTGATGCACATTACCAGTTGCATGTGAACAACGTATAAAATTTATCGTTCTGTCTCTGGGAATTCTATGAAGTTCATTTATTAGTCGGTTACCGGGATATTAATATTGTATACTTCACTCTTGATTTCTAGAAAATAATAATAGTTTACAATGTTTTACTGTATTTTATGAATTTGTTGGTCGATAAAGCAAACAGGATCGGCCTTAGAACAAATTTTAAAATAATTTAATTTTATTGAGATTAAAAAAATCGCTAAATAAATAATTTGATAATATGTATTCACGATTGGTAAAAAATTAACACCAAATGTATAAATTTCAATGTAATTTCTATGAACTCGATAAAACAGACAGAATCGGCTTTAAAGCAAGTTTTACAAATTAAAATTTAATTTTATTAAGATTAAAAAAATAATTAAGTAAGCAATTTGTTAATATGGAATTGGTAAAAAATTGGCACCAAGAGAATAAATTCCATCGTCTTTTTTATGCACTTGTGCAGTCAACAAAACAGTCAGGGTCGGCTTTAGAACATTTTTTACAAATAATAATTTAATTTTATTATGGTTCAAAAATTAGTTAAATAATAATTTGTCAATATGTATTCATGTTTGGTAAAAAAATTAGCACCACAAGAATAAGTTTCACCATTGTTATTTGCTGAATTTTTTTAGGTTACCTATAGTTTGGGGGTCTAGTATAGTAACCAGAGCACGTAAGGAGGGCAGAATAAGAGACGATTTTGCCGTTAAAACAATTATAGACGAATTGAACAAAATCAGGGGGAAATGCGGCTTACTTTTAGGCTACGACCACATCAGTGTTCCTTTAGTATATACCCAAGTAAGTGCCCGTTTTATTTATTATTTATCTCAATAAATTTACTAACTCAATTGTAGGTGGTTACGTTAGCTGTGTATAGTTATTTTATTACCAACATAATGGGTCATCAATGGGTTGAGGGGGTTGAATATAAGTTCGATCTTTACTTCCCTGTCTTCACGACTCTACAGTTCTTCTTCTACGTCGGTTGGTTGAAAGTGGCAGAATCGTTAATAAACCCGTTTGGTGACGATGATGACGATTTTGAGGTTAATTGGATGGTAGACAGAAACTTGCAGGTATGATATTGAAATAGAATATATTCAAATGTTTCAAAAACGTTTTTTGTGTTTAGAGCAATATTTTTAGTCAATAGGCCACAATACCCTAATAGAGGCGACTTACGAGGAATATAACCTAACTTAATATAACTGAACCTAACCTAATAAGGCAATCCAACGTGCTGTCACTTTGCTGTCAAATCACTTTAAAAATGGCAGGTGAAGGACAAACAACTTCAAACTTGACATATGATAACAAGTATAAATTTGTGCTTTTGTGTAGAACTGTCAACTGGTTTGCTCATTGTATTTTATGCCTATTTCGTAATACCATGGATAATTTAGACTATTATAATGGTTTTGTTTTGTTGTGTTACACA
This sequence comes from Monochamus alternatus, assembly GCA_037114965.1. Taxonomy (NCBI): domain Eukaryota; kingdom Metazoa; phylum Arthropoda; class Insecta; order Coleoptera; family Cerambycidae; genus Monochamus; species Monochamus alternatus. The sequence goes on along the minus strand of CM073429.1, from coordinate 12,145,924 downwards.
AATCCGCACTGTTTGTCTGCCATTTTTAAAGTGATTTGACAGCAAGTTGACAGCACATTGGATTGCCTTATTTAATACTTTTGTTTTTATTTAAGGTATCATATTTAATAGTGGACGAAATGCACCACGAACATCCACAATTAGTAAAGGACCAGTATTGGGATGAAGTTTTCCCACAGGAATTGCCTTATACAGTTGCCGCCGAAGCCTTCAGAGACACCCACCCCCTGCCTTCTACTGCTAACATCGCCGTGCGACCTCAAGAGCAGGAATTTGTGGGTCCTTCGTCGTTAAAAATCGACGATATGCAGTCGTATGCGGACGGAGGACCCATCACCTTTTCCGCCAAGCCCAGAAATATTACCTCCGGCATTAGGTCTAGGGGTTCTCAGAGTTCTCTCGGAACTTCTGTTCCAGGTAAGTGACTTGATGCAGTAGCGTGCCCTACGGTTACGTGATTTTTCTTTAAAGATTCCATATCTAGGGTGAATTCAGTGACGAATATGTTGAGAAGATTTTTCAGTAGAGAAGATAGTAGAACAGAACCGGTTAAGTCCGAGACAAACGAGCTAAATAATTTAATTCCAGGTTCTGAGTCTTTCGGGAAAGGTAGTGTTAAGAGAATTGCCGATCAGGTCATCGAAGAGGTAATACTCGATTTTACAGACATTTTAATAACAAATACAATTGATCTAATTTTTTTAGGTCGATGAACAAGCAACGATAACTTCTCAACGTTCCGCTAAAGAATCTCGACCGACAGTGATGAATTTGTTTGGGCCTCCGCCAGCGTCTGATCCCGTCAATATTCCTCAGTCTCACAGTTTCCACAATCCGTAAGTTTATGGTTTTATTTCCTCGAAATTCACTTGAAGTGGCTAAACTTTTTTAAATCTTATTTCAGAATGCCCGAGGTCTATGAGCCTTATCCAAGGATATCAACATCAGCTCCCGACACTAACGGTAACACCCCGGATGCCATGGACAAAGTTAGTATAGGGAATTCCGATACCGACGACGAAGAAGACGACGAATTCAGTAAATTGAAGAAAAAGCGGGAGGAGGAGAGACTTAGTAGGTAAGTGAAATTGTTTTTTAACTTTTTTTTAATTCATTATATTGTTTTGTTAGAATATTTATGAGCAACGACTGCTATACAGGGTGTTGATGAAATGAGCTTTAAACGGATCATAGAATTTTTATTAAGCAACCTATTGTCTAAGATGTCATGATTTTATAGACAAACATTTTGACATGTCGAAGAAATTTCTCCTTTGTCGAACTGTTTATATTTAAACATTTTAAGGGCATTGGGTGTTGAAATAAATAATAATAGAAATTAAGTACTTCTCATAAATTGATATTTGACAATTCTAAAAAAATTGCTTGAAAATTATCTACACACCGTATCTGCTAATTCTTGATTTGAATAAGACATTTTTAAATATAACAACGTAAATCAATCTGCAGTTGACGAGACATGTTCACGCTCGTGCCGTTAACCACACTGAGACTGAACTTGATCTTGTTATTGGAAATTATGGGATTGCTTAATAAAAATTGTTTGTTTTCATATAATTTATTAATGTTTTGAAACTTCTAGAACCCCTGTATATTTCAAATTTGTTTCCAACTGAAAATTTTTGTACGAATTAAAAATATTTAGCAAAGTTTTTGACGGTAAACTCTTACAATCAAAATTTAAAAACAAATATCAAAATGATAAAATTGACTGATTTCTAACAAAATATGTTTCATTGGTTTTGGTACTAATATGAAATTTGAATTTTGAAGACTGAATCTGCTCATTAACCAATGAACTGTGATAATCGGAAGGTGCATTATGGGTAATTATATATTTTAACAAGTTATAATTGTGCCAAAATTTAATAGTTTTTTTATGATATTGTTTATTAAATCAGAGAGTAGTCTATAATTTTGTATTATTTTTATGGTAGTTGACTAAATAAAAAAAAAACTATATTTAAAAATGTAAAAATTCATATGAAGTCTTCTTAAAAAAAATTATCTATTAATAATAGTGTTTTTGTCCGTATTTAGGAGGTAGCCATTTTTTATTTCATAAAAACATCCTACCAAAAAGGATATATCCTTAATATTTTATGTACTTTGACTGGAAAAAAATATTGGCGATATGAGAATTATTCATTATTGGTCTTATTTAATAAACAATATTTAAAAATGTGTTTTTATGCTTATTTCTTTCTTATTTTCTTTTACGTTTGCTTGTTAGAATAGTTTTTATATGCATCATTTAAAATATCTGGATACACAATTTGCACTGTTTTTATGCTTTATATGTATTTCTTCCATAATTTGCACAATATAATTCATCTTTTCATCTCATGATAAAGGTCATTTAATATACAGTAATATCCCATTGAAAAAATTATACATATTTTCTGATGAAATATGATTCTTTTTCTATTTTTGTGTTACATATTTTTTCAGTAGATTCAGACCAAACTATTAATGTAAAAAAGTTGTGTGATAAAAATGCTCATAACATAAAATTTTGAGAGGGTCGAGAGGTAAAATTCTTCAAAATAAATCGGAATAGTAAATTACTATTTTTATTGATATACTGGACAAGATTTTTTATAAATAATACAATGAAACATCTTTCCCTTCTCTCTCTCTCTGCCATATTTTCTCTTCTTTCTCTTGCTCTCATTCACCCTTCCCTCTGTAGCTCTTTTTCTCAATTTTGTTCCTGCTTTCGTACTTCTCTCTATTATTCTTCTCTCGCTCTCTCCTTGATTTTACTCTCCCCCTCTACTTTTTATTTTTTCATGCTCACACCCTATTTTTCTCTTTTCTCACTCTTTCTTCCATTTTCCTCTCTCGCTCTCTCTTATATTTTTGTCTTCTTTCTCTCTAGATCCCTCCCCATCTCTTTTTCCCTTTTTCCTTCCACGCCTCTTCTCTTACTACTCCCTCCCCTCCTTTCTTTCTCCAGCCTCTTTCCTTTACTTTTGTTCAAAGAAACTCCTACAGGATTTTTTCAATAAGTTATTGCAACATCGTGATAAGTATGTCCCCTGCGATACAAACATTCATTAATACAACATCATACATGTAGCAATACTAAATCGTGCATAGTCAGCCTCTCGCATATCCAAAATCGTTCTGGGAAAAAATGTTAACATATCTTTATTCTGGCAGGATAAAGCAGAATTTGTCGAGATCTGTTAGCGTAAAGAATGATGACACCGAGGCCCTGCTTAACAGGAGGAGGTCCTCGATTTTAAGTACGGCGCCGTCCACTCCTCTGTCACCGCAACCAATTTTTATCATGCAGACGTAGATTAAGTAGTTTTTAAGTGAAACGGCACCTTTGTTTAGATAATCGCGCAAAGTAGTTTCTTTGTAGTGGATTTTCTTGTTGCCATAAGTATTAGTTTCCCTAGGCTAAGAAAATCTTTTAGCTGTATAGCTAACGAGTGATTATTTCTAGACAATAATTTAGTGCTTCCTATGATTTGATAGGAATCTGTAAGTAGTAGCGATCTCATATTTTTTCCCAGTGAGTAGCCTTTTTTAATGCTTTAAATATATTTTTTTAATAAAGCATTTTACTTCCCAACTTTAAAAGGCTTTATTGGAGATGCTTTTAAGTTGATAAATTAGGAAAATAATTATAAATTTTCTAAAAAATTTGTGGATAATTTTATATTAAGCAACTTAGTATTTTTTTATATACAGTATTATAGCTGTAATATGTAGGTATTTGAAAAAAAAAAAAAAACACCAGTGTACTTTATTAACAAACAAGCATAATCCTAGTTTCATTGACTTTTGACGGATATTATAGGGTTTTCACCAATTTAATTAGATTTTATACTAAAAAATAGGGTATAAATCATCTTTATTGACTGGGAACACATATTGATGTATTTGTTCAAACTATGATGAGTGTTTTAATTTTCACGAAAATCTTTATTAGAAAAAAATGAAACATGACCTATTTAAGCAGGTTAATGTTAATCTTAATTTGTAATTACTTGGGGTCCCCTAACTTTTTAATTTATTTTTTCAAACTATTTTTAATAGGTTTCGCAATTTGCAATAAAAATTACAACCGTTTTTACAATAGACATTTGAATTAACAGTTTTTCATCTAGCTGTTGCAGAAAATAGATCCCAAACTATTTTCACGCTGCCAACTGCAGAAGTTAGCTGTTACTTATGTAAAGCATACATAACCTAAAAGGTGAGTTTGTGTCAGTAGTTGCAAAATAAATTGGCAACTGTAAAATGATTCTGCAATAATTTTTACTGCAGCATACTTATTATTCAGTAAGAAAGAATAAATTATTTTAGTTTTTTTTTATTATATTGTAGTTTTACGTTTGATAATTTATTTTGGTACCAACTTATATTTTTGGTTATGTTTCCTTTGCTCAACGTTAGTTACCTTTGCAAGTTTGACAGCTAATTGAAAATTTGTGCCTGTGCATGCTTATTGGCAAACATACTGCAATTTTTATGCAAGCAGTTTGTATGTTGATTTATTACAAGATATTTCAATTACTGCTATCTAACAGAATAAGTTTATTAATAAATAAAAAAGTTACGATGGGTCGTCAGTCATTAAAGCTACATATAAAACATTTTTCAAAACTAGCATTGCCTTGTATCAAAGCTTTATCTGAGATTGAACTGTTATTTCCATTACTTTAAAAAAAAATTAAATCATTCATTACACGATGTATTAAAAATGTAGACCATGAAGTTATTTATTTATTTATTCGTTGTCCTTTAGGGTAATTATCTACAAATTAATGTTGAATTTTTATAGAATTTTTCATACCGTCTTTGAGATTGACTTTGTTGTGTGATAAAAACGAAATTGTTTAGATATTTCAGAAAAGGCGTGTGTAGTTTTATAAAAATTCGCAACTTGTTGATAATTGTTACAGTGTGATATTTTCATCGATGTATTATTCGAATAGCTAGACATTTCCTCAGTGCAAAATATGATATAAATAATTATACTCGTAAGCAAATAATTCTTAAGGAAATTGGGTGTCTGTTTCCAGAGCAGTATTTTAACTTGTACACATTCCTCAACCAATAATTAAATGTGTGCTTTATTTTTTATATTGTATAAGGATCTTCATCTAAGTTGTATATATTGTATATTTAGCGTCATATCTGGAAGCAATAAACATTTTTCAAAAAGAATTTTAATATTTTCCTATTTATTCCTTTAAATAAAATTTAAAAAAATATATACTTTCTGTAAATAAATGTACAGAGTACTTTAGAAATGAGTGCAAAAAATTGATGATAATGGGATGGAAGCTAACAGGATAATAAGGTAACAAATATGTTTTTTTTTTATTTAAAAATAATTTTTATTTACGCCCTTTAATATAAATGCTTTGCTTTGCAATAAATTATATACAGGGTGTGGTGTCTCTAATGCAGAATATTAAAAATTTTAATTGCTGACAGCAAGTGAAGTAAAATAATATAGGCCACATACCATCATTACAATGTATTATGAGATTTGAATTTAATAAGAAATTACAATAAGTTAACGCTGGTCTTTAACTCTATCACGAACACGCGTCGATCTCGTATCCCACACTGCAGTTGATGCACCTCTAAAGTGGAGTGTAGTGGAGATCAGTGTCGACAGAGGTGAGTATTTTCTTTGCATTAAAGATATTTACCCAAAATTTGACCCCTGTAGTTTTAAAGCTTCATGTTTCCTATACATTTTTTTATTCGATTTATAAATATTCGGTTATTACGCTATTCCAATGTAGTGCATCATAGTAAAATGTTATTAGAACTAGTGTAGACGTTGAATTCGTGATCGTTAAGTCATTTAACTTTTACATTGAGGTTTTTGTTATGTGAAGAAATGTTCAAATTGTCAAGTCAAGTCCTGTGAAAAAGATTGGTGTATTACGTTATTGTACTTATGGCAGTGTGTTGTGTTTGTTTTGCTATTTTGATTTGAGTATCGGATGAGTGTATATTAGTGTTATTGTAAATTACATAAAGGAAAATATAAGAAATCCAGTTGCTATTTGTTCATCTAAATTGGATTGGAACTAATTCACTTTTCAATTTCTTCTTCTTTGAAGTTCCATTTGCAACACGTGGATCTAGAACTTTTTGATGTAAGACTTTTATTATTGCGAACATTCCCAGGAATCTGTATTTTATTTTTCTGCATTAAAGATGTCACATCTTGTATAAAAATATTAATTTACAAGACAAACGTGTAAAATCCCTTGAGTTATCAAACCTATTAAAAAAAGTGGCTGAAATACTTCCGTGTACAAATTTTTGTATAGCTATATAGTATTTTGTGTAAAACCTAAGTAAAATATAACATGATGTAATCACTACACCGTTAAGATTTACTGTAGTTCTTAAATACTGTAGATATAATTAATTCCGTAATCCTGTAGATTTAATTTACTTTTAATAACTTGAGAACTTTCACCTTAATAAATAAATATGTATGATTGCGAACGTTACGAATTTAAAAAGAATTATCTCCAATGTCATTATTTATTCTCCTTTTCGTACAACCGTTTCAATTCTCGCCTCAGTATCTTTCCAGAGGCATTCTTTGGAATGCTATCGATAATCGATACTCCTCCCCGTAGCTGTTTGTACGGTGCGACGAGGTTATTCACGAATTCCTTGACTTTTTCCGGCCTAATTTTTGTTCCTTGTCTGGGAACTACATAAGCCCGGGGCACTTCCCCATAATTATCATGAGGAATACCTATAACGGCTGCGTCCACGATGTCTGGAAAGTCTCGTATTATTTCCTCTAATTCGGCAGGTGGCACCTACAAAACAATGTTTAGTAAAAGTAAAACGTTTTTGAAAGAATGGTATCGAAGAATACATTTATGTTTGAAGTACATACATTTTTTTTAACAGTTTTAGTTTGATAATGGTGGGACAGACTGTATAAATACATAATATTCCTAATTAAAGAAAAACCGGAATTATAGAAACCTAATTAATGCTATGTTTACCTGAAATCCCTTGACTTTAATCAATTCTTTCAATCTATCCGTAATGAACAAGAAACCATCCTCATTATAATACATCATATCGCCTGTCCTCATCCAACCGTCTATGAAAATGTTCTCTTCTGGTCTGTTGTGGTAACCCTTCATGACCTGGGGACCTCTCACGATCAGTTCCCCCACCTGATTAGGGCCAAGATGGGTGGCAGTCGCGTCACCGATTCCTATTACCTTCGCTTCGGTATTTGGTATCGGTTGACCTAATGCTCCGACTATGCTTTTGTTACCCAACTGACATTCTCTCGTTGTAACTAGTGCCGGAGAGGTTTCAGTCAGCCCATATCCTATGAAGAAAAATTGGTTAGTTTGAATAATGTATGTATTAATTACACGTTACCTTGCAAGACAGGAATTTTCTTATTTGCTTTCTTTAAAAGCTTTGCTTCGTCCAAAACACCAAGCGGTGCCGCACCATTCACTATTGTCCGAACACTGCTGAAGTCTTCTTCTTTTAGAGTTGGATGATTTGCCAGAAATATTGCTGCAACAATAGATTTCTGCATTATTTTTTAATATGCCTTAATATTTTCTGAAACTCCTGTTTAATAAAACATTACTTACCTATAGGAGGTGCTACGTAAAGAAGTTCAGGTTTGTGTTTTCTTAAAGTACTAATGTAAAGATCGGGAGTGAACTTTGGCAAAGTAACAATTTTACATCCAAGCCTAAGTTGGTACATGCACAGTATTGTCAATCCATAAATGTGGAAGAATGGTAGAACTGCTTGTGTTGTGTCTTGGTGGCTAGCTGAAAAGTTATTAATAGCTGTTTTACACTCACCGATTTATTGAACAATAAAATGACAATTTATTTGTGAAAAAATTAATCAGTTTCACAGTTTGTTAAATACTGTTTTACACATTTCAATATTTACAACAATTTGTCGGTCAATTTAGAAATTAGAACACGTTCTAAATTCACAATTTATTCATCAGTCTATTGAAATTAATAAATTGTAGTTCAATTATGTTTCACATTTAAAATAAATTGAAAGTCAGCTTGTTCAATATATTTGTTAATAAATTAGTGTATGTGTAAAACAACTACAAAACAAATATAACTGTTATACACACACTTTCAATTTATTTTAAGTATAATGTAGTCTTCGATAGTAAAATTGATCAATTTTTTTACAAATAAATTGTCAACTTATTGATTAATAAATTGATGTCTGTAAAACAACTTTTTTTTATTATTATCAAGATGCAAACTTATTTAGGGAAAATAAAACATATTTTACAGCTGTTTTACACAATCAATTTTTGAACAATAAATTGACAATTTATTTACAAAGAAATTGACCAATTTAAATTAATTAACTTCAAATCTCATCAATTAAAATTAAAATATTTTGTAGTGGAACCAGCTATCTTCCAATTACTTATTTTCCTATTAGTTTCAACTAAAGTAATTACCTAATGCTTTTAGTATAATAATAATATTATTTTATTTATTTATTTTTGGAAAACGACTAATCTTTCGGGGTTTGAGTATTTCTAACTTTTATCATTTTAACAATCTTCTCAAATATTTGGTTATAAATTCATAAACACAATTAGATTGATGGTATTTAAACACAAAATATAAGAATCCCTAAAATTGACTAAAAAATTAGAACATGCTCTAGATCTACAATTTATTAATCAATATATTAAATCCGACAAGTTGTAACCAATTTCTTAAAATAAATTCATGGCCAACTTGTTCAATTATTTGTCAATAAACAAAAAATAATAAAAAGCACTAAATAATCTACTAAATATATTATACAATTCAAATTTTATTATTGTTAACCCTATTATTACCTGTGGTTCTCCAATTGCAACCTATGAGAGGATGTTCCAGCTGGCATAAATTTGAAACGAGGTTGAAATGTGTCAGTTGGACACCTTTGGGTAAACCCGTGGTACCACTTGAATATGGTAACACCGCCACTTCCTCTGAACTGATGCTATCATCTTCAGAAAAGTCTACAGCATTGTCTGTAAGCTCTGAAAAATTTATAGCTCCAGCTGGTGTTGTTTGGCCACCCTGAGATTATAGAAGAGACATTATAAACTTATAATTCTACCAGGTACTGATCAGAGCAGAATTTAAGGGATTATTTGTTAAAGACAACTGCTAAGAGATTCGATCGGTACGTTCGCTTTTGTTTTTTCTCCAAACTGTCCGAACCTAGCAATCACTGATATAAAATTTGCCTAAGAAAATTTAATGCTTTAAATGTAACACCTTCAATAATAATATGAAATTAATAAGTGATTAAAAAAATAGGTATATAGGAAATTAATTAACTATAGAACTACATGGGGGAAGTCCCTGTATGTATACCTACTTACTTATTCTGCTTACCTGTGAATTAATAGTTACTATTGGAATGTCTTTGTTAATTAAGCCCTTCGATGCACTGGCTAAAGCCCATAATTCGTTCAAAGTAACTATAACTTTTGTAGACGAATCCAAGAGTTGTCTCGATATTTCAGCTAAAATTATAATAGTTAAGACGGTTAAATTCATATTACCTACATCTTTAAACTAGGTATACTATTTTTATTATATTTTCAAACCATTATTTAAACCCTCTTTTCAGGCTGCCACTGACCGCTGGCGGCAGTTCAACTCGGCCTGACGCAACGTTGCCAAATTTAAATATTTTCCTTGTACTTATGGTAATGTTAAAATATGTAATAAATTATTCTTCAAAAGTATGCAATTAACGTATTAAGTTTTAGTTTAAAAAATATTTATAAATATTGAAGTTACAAAACTCCCAAGGATCAATAATAAACCATTTACATTTCATTACATAAATAGTGAGATAAAAATCGAATACTCACTAGGTAAATTATTAACAGAAGTTGACAAATTTTTCGTATTTAAATACTGATAACATTGTCAACAGCAACAGACCGAGACATTATACAGTGATAATAATCTGACAACAATGAAACTTGATCTACCGTATTTAGGTCCTTGTTTTCAATGCCTACTCAATGACAAACTATGTAGTGCTGCGAAACAGTCAAATAATAGAAACAAGCAATTTAAATTCGCATTTTTATAAATACTCTGTGTAATCAATATGAAATCATGAGTATTTAACAGATTAGTCCTATAATAAAAGCTCAACCGCAGTGAGAATGGCTGTAATCGGCACAGCTAAAAAATTGGCATTATAAATTTTAATTACGTTTTCCTATGCCTCTGAAAACCCGCTGTCGAAATGTATGTTCACGTCGACACAGATGTGATCTCGAATTGTTTTGCGAAGGAATTTTACGTTAGAACTTGACAAAACGGTTAATGAATACCTTGAAAATGCAACAATTTTTAAAAAATATATAAAATGCTTACATTTTAGATTACATACTAGAAGTTTGTCATTAGAAAAAAATATATCACTTCAGTGCCGGGCGTTTATGAACAAGCTCTTATTTATGTATGTGGTTCTGAATGGCAATGCTGTTTCGCTTCAATACTCGAACGCGCGAACAGAACATTTATAGTGTAAATACCAGGAGGGTTGTTATGGGTTCATGTTCTTATCGTTTTAAAGGCCGAGTAATTTTTTTTCGACTGTCTTTATTAGGCTTTTATAAGCTTGTCAACAGTATTTCACTTTTACAAAATCAGGAAAATTATTTTTGCTGTTTCAAATAGGATTATTTCAAAAACGGTTACTCCTAACGACTTCAACAAGGTCTACCCTTTCCAGATATAACAGGTAGGAGAATCGACTGTTTTAATAATCAGATAGATACACTAAGCCGCAAAAAAGTTGTGTCATTTAAAAGGAGCATGATGTGCCATAAGTGGCGCCCTCTACTATAGTCAGGGGTCGAAATTGTAGAGAGTGCCTAATCGCTAGCTTGTAGACTAGCACGACGGGCAAGCGTGCGGCGAGCAACATAGGCGTATTAAATTTGAATTGCGATCAGATATAAAAAATATACAAAAATGACAAAAATAATTGCATTACATAACATTAATTATTTTTAGAGTAGAAACAGTGATATAACAGTTTTTATCAATTTATTATTACTTATTTTTTAATATTTATTGTAAATAGTTTCTTCGCCAGTTGTACAGTTATACTTCTTTACCACTCTTTTATTTGCACACATATGCTATTTACGTACAATTTTGTTAATGAAATACATATTTCAACATCACTTACACTCATATTTTGACCTCGCGCTCTAAACTCTTCATACATGTCATCATCCGATATTCCTCACTTCGATCAAATCATTAATAAAATTAATTACATTCGTAATTAAATTAACAAAAGAGATATACCCGTAATTTTGACCGCCCGAACGATATACCCGCCCATGATAGCGCTGGAAATGAAATAGTTAGATCCGACAATTCGTCGCAGCCAATGAAAAGCAGCACCACCGGCGTACTAACAGCAGCGCATGCGTAGCAGAAGCTGTGTAATCGGTAATGCTCTCAGAGATATGCGGCACACGATTTTGTAGAAAAAATATACGGGCTGCACGTATATTTCTTTGTGTTGGCTGCTATAAATTGTGAGCAGGTTTATAACATTAGTCACTTTCTACAATTTTGGAAGTCGAGTATAGTGACGTCAAAAATAAAAAGAAATTTGAATTTCTCGCCACCAAAAACTTCTGATCTTCAAAATGTATGCAAATATTTGGATTTTTTAAAAGGTTTACAAATATCGAAAATAAAATTTTAACTTTGACACCCTGTAAGTTTGGCAACATCGCATTATTTAGTTGTCAGATATCTACTCTTGCTCTATGTTGCATGTATTTTGGGACACCCTCTGTATTTACAAAATTTCATTTTACCTGGGGTGTAAATAGGATTTACAGTGGTGCATATTATTCCTGCTCGATTAGCACCTAGTATCACAATTGCGTATTCCGGAATGTTCGGTAAAAGAACAGCAATAACATCGCCTTTCTCTAGTCTCAGTTTTTTTCTCAACGCTCCGGCAAAATTTTTAACCTTCGTTCTCAGTTCCTTGTAAGTGTATTTTCTTCCTGTAACACCACATTCCTAAAAATAAACCTTGATAAATACATAATAAACAATTAATAAATATTACAAATTGAAGCCAACTGTGTGCAGTTCTTATTTACCCGGTTTTATTCAACTCAGGTTACTTAATCTGTGGTTTACTTCTTTTTTTAAATATGCATCAGTTATTTGTTAAAACAAAAGGAACTTAAGTTGTGTTTGTGTAAACACATTATTCATTCATATTCTTTTATCATTTGTTCTCATATGAACCAACACTTTTATGTAAACATTGTAAAATTAATTATAAAAAGCGTTATCGCAAACTTTAGTGAGTAATTTGTTACAATTTGTAGTTTTACGCAAAGTGATTTACTTTCATTTCAAGGACCGTTAGAATCTAGATATATTTTTGTCAAAGCACTCCAGTGGCGGGCATACGGATATTCTCTGGATTAGGTAGGTAATATATATATTTTTTTTAATTTTGACATATAATGTAACATCTTTTGTTGTCGAAACAAGTGCCAAAACGTTCTACTTTATGTATCTAGTTACATAATGAAAACCATTATGCAACTGGTTACGAAAAGTTCGTTATGTCACTAATTGCAAAAAAGAGTTAAACAAAATACAGCAGAAAAATAAAGTTTTATTTAAGTCAGTAATTTTATAAATAACACTTTATTAATTATTATTTAATTATAAATATTCACAACGCAGTTGGTACTGTTAGTGAAACTAATTCCAGAAGAAATCTTATTTGTTGAACTTGCAGTAATATTCCGTGATATGTTATTGGTATTACTCGGTTCTCTAAGAATATCACCCCAAATTGTTTTTTTTTATTTTCTATAGAATTTTCAATATATCCTTCTGGAACAGAAGTTGACTTCCAGTCGCCGTGTTGTTTTATTTTTAAAATATTGGCACCAGAATCTGCAAGTAAAGTGGCCGAAAATCTTCTGAAACTACTCTGTGAATAATTCACAATTCGGCAAATCAATCATTTGAGCGATCATCTTTGGTAACTGACCAGTAGTATTAATTGCTACTGGTTGTACACCACATTTACCTATTCTATATCTAACAAAGAATCTATTGTGTTTAATGTGTAAGTCGAGCCGCTTAGGCCGAGCAGAAGTAAGTAGACCACTTATATCTCACCTGCACTCAGTTTATATAGGAACCTACATATGAAGGAACAGCCAGTTCAATTGTCGGTCATCTCACCTACGGCATACTGATGAGGGCTAACAAGCCTGAAACCGGTTTATGTCTGGTGGTGTGTCCGACAAGGGTTCTTGGCTATTCACACAGATACTGCAGGATCATTTACATATCTCACCTATTGTGTTTAATACTTTCCGAGCGTAGGTTTCTATATTTCCTGATAATTTCAACAAAGTTTAGTCCTTTTCTATATCTCCCGGGGTGATTACTTGTGTGTTTTTATGGGGACCAAATATCGAAAATTACGTTGACAATAAAAACAAATGTGTAACATTAGCCTTGACGTAAGACGTCTGAATTCTTGACGCGAGTTTTTTTATATATGTCATTCCATGACTAACTGGACTTCTTGATATAAAATGTACTTGTAAAAAATAAAATGGAAGTATTTCTTGGGGACAAAAATCAAATACCTAAAGGCAAGAACTATATAATTGATAACATTGAATGTATGTAATGTTATTGAAATGATGTACTCGTATGCAGAAACGTGACATGTCCACAAAAGCACATTATGGAAATGGAGAAAACATGCTACTATAATTTAGAATACATTTTGCTTCATTTCAACCATCAAAAATATTAGTATGAGGCGTTTCTAATATAACGAAATATTGATTTTATTTTACAAATAAAAATTTTATTTTCTACGATGTTTTTAAATAATGGAAATGTGACTTTTCTGCACAGTCTAAGGTGAAAGTGTAATAATTATTGTAATTTGAAAAAGTTTGTATTCCAAAAATGTTGAAAATGAATTCTTAAAATTTAATCAGTAGCAGTTGGCCAAAGAAATATTGAATTGGAATATTCTTGATAAGCTTCTACAAATTTTGCACTTTTGCATCAAAAACAGGTGGTGCATATTTTATTGCTAATTTATACCTCCAGTTTCAAATTTGTAGCTTGTGCCGTTTTCGAGAAAATTTATGGCGCTAGCATAATATCTCTTTATTGCAGAACATGAAAAAGTAAGATGACAAGTTCCTATAATTTTTTTTCCTACAGGCCCTCCCTACGGAGATATGTCCGGAAGGACGCCGCTGGAAATCGGTTTTTCTTGAATAACTTTTAAAGTACTTAATATAATTTAAGAGAGATTTCCCACATTTTCCCGAGCATTCTATAGAAAAATGCAAAATATCAAATATGACGGAGAAACTACGACAGGTAGAAGAAAATGTCGGCGTAGTTTTTAAGTTAAAAACTGCAACAAATAGGCAATTCTCATTTAGGCCGCACTATATTTATTTTAAATTAATACCAGAATATACCCGTACCTCCGCCACTGGTAACTTCTAGCAGTTTCAAATATTTATTACAATCATGACCGTCCGAGAGAGGATAGAGCAGAGGTGTACAAAAAAAAATACCGGTAATTTGTGCCATCAAATCAATGCATATAATTCAGAGAAAAAAAATAATTGTAACACAAATTTATGTGTAAAATACAAAATCATAATTTCCCATGCAAAAATAGTGATGGCGAATGATCTTGGTGTTTTAAAAAATGTTTTTTTACAACGATCATGTCTTTAAGACAAAATACAAGGATACATTCATTAACAAATTATAATAAAATTAAAGAAAACAACGGACTTTATGCAAGGTTGAAGGTACTGTTAAATTAGTTTTTTCCTAGTCTTATTGTCATTAGTTTTATTGGCATGTGATTGCCAAGAAATAGAAGTAAAAACGCTGCTGTTTCTTATTTTTCATCGATATCTCTATTAAAAGTATGTTTATACTGTTTTTGATTTATGAGGGTAGGTATATGGAATCTTATTTATAAGGACTTTGGTAAGGCTTCTGATAAAATTAGACAATTATTTGTTGACAAAGTTTGTTTGTATAATCATAATCTGTTTTAAGGTTGCCGAGAACAAATCACTGATAACATTTTATTTAATGGGTGAATTATATTTGTATCTTGATAGATTGAAATTTAAAAATGTTGCAATATACTATTAAATTAAATTTCAGATTTAATTTTTCTCTGTTGGTGTAATATTTATTATGTAGATTATGTAGTGCTCTCAAAAAGTAACGAATAAATTCACTATTTTTGAAATTGATAAGTTTTCAAAAAAATCCCCTGGCACGTCGATTTTGTTTTTAATAAAGGCACTTTTTGACATACAACCCACATTTGTGACGTCATCGTTGTTTGAGATATGACGTCATCGACAATTTTTTTAAATAGCAACCCCCAATTTTGACCATGCCATTTGAAGTAGCATGTCATTCTACATAAATACATCATGAAAAATTATGGTGTTACATAACAAAAATTTCAAGAAAATAATGTTTGAGGATTTTAAAATTTAATTTTGACAATACTGTGCACCTTCCCATTATGCACCTCTCCGTGCTTATTTAGATGAGCTGTTCCCGAATCGTTGGATAGGGAGAAGGGGGCCGATTGAGTGGCCAGCCAGACCGCCTGAAAATTGTCGATGACGTCACAAATGTGGGCCGTATGTCAAAAAGTGCCTTTTTAAAAAACAAAATCGCCGTGCCAGTGGATTTTTCGAAAACTTACTCAATTTCAAAAATAATGAATTTATTCGTTACATTTCGAAAGCACTGTATATTCAGTTTCAGCATTGTTTATCCATTACAAAGACAATGGTTTCAGTAAGCAATGATTTTGTAATTATAAATATCTATAATGCATGTACAAGTTACACTTGACCTTGCACCTTGCACATGGACGTTTTTATATCTGAAGGATACAATCCGATCTTAACACAAGGCATGGGTGCTTTACCTTTACACTAAAACAATTCTACTCAAAAAATAGTATTATTTTTTATTTGCCCAGTTCAATATACGTGTATAAATACCCTGTACCTTGCACACTTTTTTAGTTATGTAAATGATTTTCAATAAGACCCTGACGTATGATAATAATTATAACGAAACGATTTTTAGCATACATTTTTTATGTTTATTTATGGTAAATTATATTTATTTATACATGGTGTGTCCCTTGCAAGACATAAATTAACATGATTTTTCAAAAACAAAATAATTTTTACGAAATATCCCGAAATACTTAAATACAGGGTGATTGATTTGATAAATGTGAAAATTTGACATGGCAAACTCCCTGAGGCGAATACAACTAAAATATCTGCAACTCTTCTGCACTTCCGATTGTACTGGAAGTCAACACCAACTTCGTTATTGTAAATTGGATTCCCTGATGTTATAGCATTTTTTAACATTTCTTATAGCTAAGAGTAGTTGGTAGCAACTTTTTCCTGGAAATAGATATGATGTTGATTTTTGGTATTCATAAAGAACTTCGACGGTGCTAAATTATGGTAGGTATATCCGTAAATTTGCAAATGTTGTACCAAGCGTTTTATTCCTGTCGTTACATTTCGACAAATTCAAATAGTTATAACTTTTTTATTTCAAATACAACACTATAATTTTTCGCTCTGTCTTGTGCACATTGGAATTGTCTTTCAACCCGTATAACCATTGTTAAGGTCATTATTGCTACTTTCGCAGATATATGTAAATTTCTACTATTTTCGCAGTTTTCTTCATATATGAATGTAGTTGATATTATGTCTGGATCTTATCAAATTTGCCGTGGAAAATCTGGTATTTTCCGTGACGCTCGAAAAATCTGGGCTTGTTTCTCATTATTAGCTAAGTAAACAATATTATTAAAAATTCCCGAAACAGGTCGATTTTTGATTTCAATTTACTGTTTTTCCAAATAATAATTTAATGTGCAGGGTGACCTATCTTCGAGTAATGACGTCATCACCGTTTTTTTTTTAATGGAACACCCCATTTTTTTCACATTTCGGATTTTCCTTGCTGAGCTGATTCCAAAAATCTTGTATCATGGTAAAATCATTCGAATCTAGTAAACGGAATTCAGCCTCACGGGTGGGACTAGACTCTCGTCTATTTTCAATAACAGAATTCTATAATCCAAAATATAAAATGAATTTTGGTATTTTGTTTCTTCGCAAACTATTGTCCACTGAATAGTTAGTTTCACACAATATTGTTAATACCTAAAAATATATAAAAACTTTTACATGAAAGGTGAACATTTTTCAAGTAGGTATTGTCATATTTAATTCATTGACAGGATGTCACTTTTTGTCATTGTCGATATTTAACTTCAAATAATTTTAATTTTTATAGTAATTTTTATAGTTAGATATTTGATTCAACTTAAAGGAGACCACCTGAAGAAGCAATCCTAAAAATGCAGAAATAGGTCAGATCTCATCTATTGTGGTTGAATTTATCGTGTTCCCACTGCCAAAAAGTGAAGTTAGATATTTATAGAGTGTTTCATTACCAGGTTAGTAGATTATTTTCTTTAGATAATTATTGAATAGAGCTTTGTCTGTGGAATTGTTCATTAGCATACCTAGATGTTTGGTATCAGAGAACATACATATGACTTCATTGATAGGAATTGTAGGAGATTTGATTTATATTAGCTTAAAATACCTTTCTAAAACAGTAAAAAAAATGTTACGAAATCTAATAATAAGGAATATATGGGTAGATATTGTGGGTGTAATTCAGGTTGGGGCTTTTGTTCACTGAGTAGTTAGTTTCACACAATATTATTAATACCTAAAAATATATTGTAACTACAGTTACGGTCAACACTGACTTCTACATTTCGATAAGTAGATAGAAATAATGAAGTGGGGCAAGAGATGTAATATAATGGGAACAAAATACAGATAGTGTTTAATTATCAAGCAGGAACAAAATCTACTATTAGAGCTGTTTACGAGGAAACAAAATTCCAAAGTTTATTTTATAGTGACGTTCGTTTTCTACTATCGAAAATAGGCGAGAACGAAATTCCACCACAGGTACGAGAAAATCCGATTCTCCGATAAACTTAACCTATAATGTCATATCTACAATATATGAAAATCTATGTGAAATTAAATAATAAAATGTCTTCTATGAGTAAAGTTGAGCTGGGAGTCACTAAAGGGTCAATACTTGGACCACTTATTTTCCTAATCTTTATGAATGATCTTCCATCGTCTGTTAGTGTAGAGTGTACTATATGCAGATGATGTTACTCATGCAGCAGCGGCAAATAGTCCTGAAGAGTTGCAGAACTATTTGTATACAACTTTGCTCGCAGGAAAATCGCATTCCCTTACACATAATGGTAGATAATGCCAGAATTGCAAATTTTTAGGAACTTAATAAATTGTGATATGACTTGGACTAGTCAAATCGATTACATCTGTAAAAAAATAAATTATGGCTACTACACCCTCTTGCAAGTGAAGAATTTTTAACCCACATTTATATCAACTTTTTATTTTTAATGTTTAATTGCATTTTCACTTTGACCATAATAACACTTTAGTAAAAGAGAGATTAACAAAACCTACAATAAAATATGTTTTATTTTTTTCCTCAAAAACGGTGCATCCTACGAAAAAAAAATCAAGAGACCAATTTCATTCAGAATTGATGGCGGATTTCTAAAAAGATATCAAACCCGGAAAAAGTCAGTGGCGTACGGCTATCTCGCACGAACGCCACTGGTGCAAGTAGAAATATTCGGATCACACCAAAAAATGCGCATTTATCCCTCCAAAGCGAATTTCAAATTTCGAGTCAATAACTTTAAAACTCTTTGAAATAATAAAAATAAATAAAAAAATAAAACTTAAACACTGTATCTCGGAAACGAACCAAATAACTTCGGCAACCACCCCCTAAAATATTTCGCACTTATTTACAAACACCCTGCAGAAATTAATTAACCAAAAATTCATTTATAGTTCTACTTACAGCAGCGGTTCTATCCTCCCACTGCGAAGCATGTTCGAGAACGTACTCGTTGAGGGGCAGTCTGGGAATTTCGATATCCGGCAATCCGGAGGTGACTTTTGAATGTGTTGCCCGCCTGCCGCTTCTGTTCAAAATTGCCGCTGCCAGTCGGTTGGCGTTTCGTTTCACTAGCCTAGCCACGACGAACATGACTGCGGAGACAGGCTGCTATGCTACTGCTGCTAATTTTATCTCGACGTGTCTCAACCTCAAATACGGGTATGCAGCTCACTGCCGATGTCGGTTTCAGGGCGACGATCATAGGCGCAACTAAACGAGGACTGAGGGGTCTTAAGCATCCCAAAATTAAAATAAATATGAAAAAACATATTTTTACAGTAAAATCTAAATGACACGCCACTGGCTTGGATAGACTATATAAGTCTATATAGTGAAGAGCTACTTTTGTCAGCGTACAAAGCCCTAGAAAGGCTATGTCTACAATTTTTTTTTAAGTTTAGACTTTAATCTCTGAATTCATACTCTTCACTCTGAATTCAGACTTTAACCTCTAAATTCATACTTTAATTTCTGAATTCAGACTTTAATCTCTGAATTCAGGCTTTAATCTCAGAACTTACACTGCTAACGAAATTATGGGACAAGTCGTAGCACTCAAAGCTTAGAATTGAGATTTAGAGGACATAATTAATATACAGGGGAAAATGAAACTTTACGATATTTGTCATCAACTATGAAATTTTACAACACCGTGTATAATTTTATTGTTTTTGATTCTAGAGACGATTTAAGCAAAGTTTACAGAATAAATATATAAGTTGTTTCACCCGTCTCGGAGACCGTTCGGTACCCAGGATCCTACACGGTGGCCGACACTAGAACTGTAACGTGTTGAGTGCGATCGATATAGTGTGAGACAAAAAACCTTGAATATCTGTTAGTATTTATTTTATTTTATTTTCCTTCTAAAAATGCCCGTGATATATTGTACTGTGAATAATTGTCCCTCAAGACGTGGTTTTTCCTTTTTCCATTGTTCAAGGTATGTATTTTATATTTCATCAACTATTTTAAAGAAATAGGTCATAATATAAAATTTTACGCGGTACGCCGATAAAAATTAGAATCTTCATTTGAAAGATTGTCCTGATCAATGCTATAAAAACATTAGAATTTGAACATTTTTCAAATGAAACATCAAACATTGTTTTTGTATGAACCAACAAGTAAGTTTTTTGTACTGGTATTTATTAAAAAAAAGTGTAATATGCAATAATTATGTAAGTAGGTACTTAATTGTGTCATGTAAATTTTACACTCAACCAATTTTGGTTGAAGTAGAGTCTCTGATAATATCAAAACTATTGTGGTGCCAAATTTCAAGATGCTGAAGTTCAAACTAGTATACCGATTCTAAGTGATACATGTGCACAAAAAGTATATAATAAAAATGGTATGTACAACAGGAACATCTTTAAATAAATTAAAATAATTTCTCAAATTAATTAATATACGTATAGAAATACCCAAATCACTAAAATAATATTAAATACCAAAAAATGACCTGGACATACCTATACATACAATTGCTTTTCATTTGAGTATTATTTTTTACTGAAAAGAATATAAGTTATTAGTTATTAGATAATAAAAAGTTTAAATTTATTAAAGGATTATTATTTCCACAAATGGTCACAAAAAATGCTACTCATTGGCAGTTTTAACAGTTTTTCTCAAACACTGAAGGGAGGGGCGCTACCATCAAGGTTTTGCCCCGGTTCGAAAAAATCGTAGATCCGGGGCTGATTGTTTTATGAACATTGTGCGACCGTGTATGTTGTTTACTGCGAACTGATGTGTTAAAACATGAATCAACGTTTGTGACCAATAGACAGTCATCCTGATGTGCGAGGTAGATGAACGCACGTTGATGTTTTAATTCATATATGTTCGTCTGTGCCCAGCCAATGCCACACTTTGTACAATTCTTAAAAAAACTAGTAACACTGAATTGATGCAAGATTAAGAAGATACAATAATTCACGTCAATAGCCAATCATTTTCCCTAGCGTATCCTTTCTCCAAAAGTTATAGGAAATTCTTCAGTTTCTGCATTATGGTTTAAATCTACGCTAGTAAGAACCACCACGTAGTCTATGCATTTTTTTGTGCAACCTTCGATGCAATTCTTTGTCCATAAATCACCAGCCCCCTCAAGACCTATACAATCGATATAAAAAATAAAATTACACCTTTGGCATTTGCAGACGACTGCAAAAATAAACATGTACGCATGCAACCAGTAGCGGCGCTTGATGTCATTTCTGTAGTCAAGATTGTGTCATTAAAATAACTTATAACAGACCTGCGTTCGTATGATGTAATCTTTTCCAAAATATTATATCGGTTGATAGTCGAGCGGAAAACGTTAGCATTTGAATCGTTCCATCTGCCGGGTTCCGAACTAGTTCGAATCCGCACCGTAGATCAGTTAGACTTGTGGAGAGGATTGGCACCCCCCCTGCGGGTACGGTAGGATGCAAGAACGTTGGTTTAGGTCAATGTGAGAGATTGATACCGCTCGGCGTTTGACCATCTTCTTATTTAATGGGATTTTTCTCATTCATGCACTGAATAAATACAAATATTCAAGAAAAAAGTGTAATAATTAACTTTTTCTACGTTTATGCAAAAAACAAAACGTTATTGAACTATATTTAGTGCAAAAAGTGGTTCTTTATTGCACTAGTGCATTAAAATGTTTATTGCATTCATCTGTCATTCTACTACAGCGTTTTGTCATCATGACAAACAAAAACGTTCAAATCGATAAAACATTTTTTGGTTTTTGCATGAACGTAGAAAAAATATTGTATGCAACTCGTACAAAAAGTGCTTATTGCACTCGACGTGTTGTTCTACTCGACCTAACGACCTCGTTGGACAATTTCACGTCGCGTGCAATAAACACCTACTTTTTGTACTTGTTGCATAAATAACTATTTTAACACTATATAGTAGAAATTGCTTAATCAATAGCTACAATATGATGAAACTGAAACATAAGACAAGAACATTTTTTTTTAAAATATTGAATTATTAGTCATTTCGATTTATTCAAGTCATGGATTTACATTTTGCTTTCTGATCGATTTTGATAAACTTATTTGTATTAGAAATGTTTTCAAAATGAGCAGAAAACATTATTTTGCAATAATAGAAAACGAAGGCCACTTTAAGAATCCTCTCAAATATGATAGGATGAATTCTAACTGTATTGTAGCTTGTAGCCTTTCGTAGCATTTGTCAATTCTCAACTGACTCGGCTTACATTGAATTTTTGAGATAACCCCAAAGCCAGCATATTATCCAGATCTGTTTTCTCACGGTTCTCCAAACAAGAGAGTAGCTAATAGATATTTATGCTGCGATCAGCTCTTCTACACCGACTGTGTAACAGATATGTTTTTCAAAGTCGATACAGTTTTTACCAAATGTTGCACTTTCTCAGTCTGCTGATGGTGAATATTCTAGTAGACGATAATCAGCATAAATCGGAAGCTTGCCATTTTTGCATTAGTGTACAATGCCATTATGTATTTATGACTTATGTACTATTGAATAACTACCTATACAATATCAGCAAACAATAAAACTCAAAGTGCATCTAATCTCTAACACTAATAATGAATAATTTGAATAGAAGTTAATATTTTTATTCGTAAAAACAGAAATCAGTAGACGACAGTACGTTAGAAACGTAACGTATAAATTCAATAATAGTCAGACACATAAAGGAAGAAAAGGAAAGGACAAGAATGGAAACGCTGACTATTACACAATATACTACTCACTATAAGTTACTGTATATTTTCTGTTTACTACACTCTATTGCTTGACCACACTCTCTTAATTTTACTATTTCAATCTATATAGGTATTCCTTTTTTTGTCTACGCGTACTTTTTGCTGTTCGTTTGGAAAATACATCTAATAACATGACCCTCAGGGCCATCTGTGATCCATCAACAATTTTTCTAAATGATTTCTATATTAATATTAAGTATCTTTATCCTAAACTGTCCCAAACACTTCTCAAAATCCTCAGACAGGTCGATTTTTGTTTTTAATTTCGCTTATTTTGATGCAATAAACAATAAGATGGTGCTCCAGGTGTTCTGGATATGACGTCGTCGATAATTTTTTTAAGTAGCAATATATTGTCACGCAATGGGTGTGATCCTCTATAGTAGGGAAGTCTGGGGCTTCCACCAAATGTCACGGAAAGTGTGACTGTCCTGCACCACCTTTAAACCTATAAAAATAATACCTCTCTTATATTCTTGGGGTACTCGTTTGGCTCCTGCGAGAGGTAAAGAAACTCAACCTTGTAATAAAAATACAGATTTATTCAAACAAACATAACAACCATACATACAATAATGAGACCTTTAGTATCTCTTCAGCCAACGGCTGACCGCCGACCTTTAGCCATGGACTGGCTCACATTAGCCCAGTTTTAATAGTATTTATACGCATTCGAAAAATGCTGAGTACATCAGAATTATATTACCTATTGAAACAATGGGAACAGCCAGCAAGCCTATCGCTTGGTTCTTAGAAAGAACAAGAAGGATAGACATAGTTTGGTTTGATAGTAACCTTTGCAACTGGACACTTTTAATTGTTTTGAATTTCACTTGTGTAAGATTGACACACTATCGATTGTAAATATGTTTATAAATTTGGTTCAATAAAATAATTTAATATTCGTATGTATGACAAAAGGTTTTTAATTTAAAATAATTAAATATGTGTCTAGCTGTAAACCATCTCTCTAAGATCCTCTTTGTTGACAATATTTTTCCGGTAGTCTTGTAGATGAGCTGTTTATGAGTTCAACCGAACCGTATTCGAGTTTAGAGCGCACAAATGTTATATATAATAGTTTTAGCGTATCTATATTTGCAAAATTTTTAAAATTTCGTAATACAAAACCCAAACTCTTATAAGCAGACTTAGTGATATTTATGTGTTCGGTGACAAGATCTTTGACAAACTCAGGTCTACATAGGGTAATCGTTAAACTTATAATCAAATAATGTCTTGTAATGTGTTTAATTTCTTGGTGTAGGACATAACATTAACACTTGTTAGCATTTAATATCATTTTATTTGCAAAGAGTTAACTTCTGTAAAAACTTTAGATCATCCGCCTATAAAAGGTATTTAACATTAAAATGTTTAATAATATTAATAAACAAGATGAAAAATATAGGGTCCACAACAGAACCCTGAGGTACTTCTGGTATCTTTCATTAGACTTGAACTCTCTAAGTTGTACCCTTGTACGTATAAATAATTGGATTAATGTCCGCATGACTATAGTATTTATAAGACAATCATTCGAATTCACCATGTATGAATGTGTACGTGATGTGCATGTAACCCATAGACCTTATAAGGTCTATGATGTAACCTTATTATTTATTAACAGTATCTGTATCAGTTTAAGTTGAAAACAGTTTTAAACTATATATGCCTATTTCATACTACGTAATTTTGTAATATATAGACAGCTCAAGGAAAAAATAAGTTTATTCAACTAAATTATAATGCATTTCATCGTTTGTTGTAACAATGCAAAGTATACCTTCATATTTAAACATATAATTCATATTTTTTATTAAAGAGTAAGTTGTAATTTTACTCTCTTGTTATTAACAATTTCTAGCCAAAAAAAATAACACAAACGCATTTTTCTATTTTGACATTGTATTGAACCTGATGTTTTCTAAATAAAATATATACACAGTGAAAAAAAAAAGGAAAATTGCATATGAGTGAACATTTTTATAATTTTATGCTAAAATGTTAGAGTGACTCGTTAAGTCACAACTAATTTCAGACTTTTAAGAACTGAATAATATAGAGTTTAGTAAATAACAGGAATGTTATCTCAAGCCACCTCCGAATATTAAAAGGTACCGAAGTAAAACGAATATACAATGGCAGAAAGTGTTTTAACCAACACATTTTTAGTTACAGAAATCTTTTGAAATTCGTATTTTTTTAAAATTTAACAGTATATGTAAATATTGGTATAACATACACATACCTAGTTCTGCATATAAGATTATTTACTTTTGTTTATAAGTATATGTGAAAATTATTGTTAAAATGTGGGATTAGAAATGATGTGTGTCTTCCAATCGCTTTTTAAAAGTTATTATATTATTTGAAGAGAATTTAAATAGTAAAGTCGATAAACAAAACATCAACAATTTTATTTTCGATATTACTTTATTAATTATATGTTTGATGATGAATTTTACAGCTTTAGTGATTTTTCAAGGTGCTTTTGAGTTTCAGTGAGCAAAAATACATGTTATCCATGACAGACAACTTTTTTTGTGGGTTTGTGTAACTGATTTAATAAAAATAAAAATACAAAAAATTAATTGCGGTTCTTATCATGAGAAGATAAACAATAAATATACACTTTTGGCTTATACTGTTGAACTTGAGTTTGAATATTATGCAACTAATACAACATCTACAAACGTATTACTTACCTTCAGCATAAAGGATCTTATATATATTTATTATTTACACTGTGGCAAGAGATATGAAATCTTTCTAGAGCCAAACTCAGTGAAGCAAGATTTTGTAAACTGTGAAGAATGGTTCTGAAAAAAATTAAGTATATTTATATTCCAAAAAAATGAGAACAGTTTATTTGCAATCAATTTAATACTCTTGTATACGGTCTTTCTAAATGCATTATGTATAAAAGCTCGCAGCGCTGCACGCCACTGTTCAAGGGGAACAAACTTTCCAAGTTGCAATCCGGCTCTCAATTTAGCATAAAATACGCTCATTCATTTGTTATACGCAGATCAGTACTAACTAATTTTGAAGCGCAGAAATGTTCATTGCACTTAAAGACTCTTAAAGGCAAGGAATTAGGTGTCGCTATAGCCTAACGTATGTGTTATTTGAATTGTGAAAATAGACGGCTTATTCAATTTACATTCAATTCGCGGTTTTATGAATGCATATCGAAAGTAAGTTGTAAAATTTAAATCAAAACATCTAACGAAGAAAGATAAACAATTTAAGTAATCCATTTGATTTACCTGATGAAGAATTAAAAAAAAAATGTTTAGATACGGGCAATTTATTAACAAATTAAGACCATTTTTCGAACTTCCTCAGAGAAAAAAGTATTCCGGCAGAGCTAAAGGTAAAATTACAGCTCTCTGATTTTATTTTTTGATAGATGGATTAGATATTTATTAGCGTTGAGTGAGAAATTAGAAAGAGGCGCAACCTTAATGGCAAAATGCGTATTCGATCTACAAGTTTCACACCCTGTATCTTAAAAACAAAGGCCCTAATAGAAAATATAATGTTTTTAAAGTCGGACAAGAAATAAATGCCTTCATGTTTGACACGTTCCGTTATGTTACACCGTGTTTTACAGTTATTATTATTATTATTTGTCCGCCTGTCGAGAACTGTTGTTAACGACAGTCAATTTTGAGTGTTCTGTGTGATTCAATGGTTTAACAAGCAAAGAAAACCTCCGTGAACAATAAGTTGTCGATAAATTGACGAATTCTTAGAACCAAAGAGCTGCTATTACCTAATACTATATCGGGCCCAAAGGGGATACGCATTTCGCCATAAGGTTGCGCCTCTTTATAATTTCTCACTCAACGGTATTAGTTACAATTTTTATTTAGGACTGTATTACACAGAGGATAATGACATTCTAGGAACCCTCAGAAAGCAGCTACTGACGTGTGTTTCTCAATAAATTGCCGTATTGAACCTTGAAACTAAATGTTTATATTTTTTAAAAATTCTTCATCAGACAAATCAAATGGACATTTTATATCTTTCTTCGTTGGATGTCCGCCACACATTACGTTGGAATGGAGAGGAGTTTTGCAAATGTATTTAAGTGAACGGTGGACATTTTGAACATATGTTAAAATAAAAATATTGATAGCATTTTTGCATTTAATAACTAAATCCTAATATTTTAACGCCTAGAATTTAATTTTGTTTTTTGGCGCATTTTTTTATTATGTAGGTCCTCCTATTTAGTATGTCATGAATTAGGTTTAGAAATCGTTTGGAGACGAATATCTCGAAACCGGCTCGTTCTATCAATTTTCTTCGTAGAAATAATCAGTCTATCGAATGCGTTAAATTATGTTAGGACGTTCCATAACAGTTTTAGCTGAAAATAACACCAGAGTCACGCGTAACTAGCGCCCTCTAGCAGCTGTCGCAAAAACGACGTCAAATTTGAATTTCTCGCTACCCAAAACACCCACTACCAAAATTTCATATTTTCGTTGATAATTACAGTAATTATTAAATAAATTTAAAAAAAAATGACACCCTGTACATTTTATTAAAGCATGTTTGGTGGAATCCTAATATTTTGACTTCTAGAATCTAACCTTGCTTTTAGGCGCATTCTTTATGGAACACCCTGTAACAGTACAGTAAAACAAAACACATGCGAATTATTAATTTCAAGGTTATTTTTATTGCTATTAATGCATTTTTTAATACAGGTAATTATTATCTATCAATTATATTCCTATTTTAATATTATGTACAAATTTCTCCAAGATGGAAAAACAAAATGTTTACATAGATTTTTTATTTATATGCACAAATAATTGCTTTATGTGCAATCTACTATTTCTGGCATCAGTATTGCTTTACACAAACCTAGAAGGTTTGTGATTGCTTTATTAATTAGCCAGTGACCACTAGACACTTACATCTGACGCATTCGTTACTTTCTATGGATTATGATGACACAGGCGAATAACTGACAGGTGGCATGCTTGAAACCGGTGTATGTCTAATGGCACCGCTAGAAATTAACCGTGTCTGTTTGCTATAGGTTTTTTCAAATACTTAGAGAGCTTATGTACAGAAAAGTGTATGTATATACAAACAAATATATATATATATACAAATTAGAGTACACAATTTATAATGTATACAATATACAAATATTAGAATATAGGTTCTGGGACATTTTCAAATATACTCGCGACAAGAATTCAGACGACTTACGTCATACGAACAAATGAATAATTCATTATATTTTCACTTATAATACCACTAGAGCTTCAATTATTACTGGAAATTTTTTCGAGCACACGAATATTTTGAAAATATTAGCACACGAATATTTTGAAAATATTCGTGTGCAAGAAAATATTTCCAGTTTTTAATTGAAGCTAGAGTGGTATTCGGTAAGAAAATTTCACAATGAAGTGTTAAAAATATCGACAAAAATATAAAGATATTAAAATTTTTTTATTGTTTTGAAGAGACAGAAATAATAAAAAATAAGTTGATAGTAGTTCAATATTTCAGTTTTCTAAAAATTTAGTGTACTAAAGTTGGTAAAAATATATTTTATTGTAAAAAAACTTGAAGCAGTATATATAATCAAAGTAACTTACATACATATAACATTAGGTTAAATAAAATACAACTAACCGACTTTAGTTAAGCAAAATAATAAAAAATAAGTCAATAGTAGATCAATCTCTCAGTTTTCCACATACTCATTTTACTAAAGTTGGTAGAAATATATTTTCTTACAAAGAACCTTAAGCACTATGTAATATCAATAAAATTCATATGTATATATTATTAAGAAGGCCATGCAATCCATGTCAAACAAGGTAATCGTGACTTTTGACGTTATTTGACCATTTTCTTTAAAATCGTTGTGTTGTACAATTGAAAAATGGAGCGGTTTGAGAAATACGTTTTATGCAAGTTTTGCAAAAAAGTTAGTGAAATTAAAATGTATCATCGGAACCTAAAATTTTTAATGTATTCATTACAAGAATGCGGGCCAGAAATTTATTCGCCAAACTTGTTTGGGATTATTAAAAATCATTTGCTTCTGGTGTGTAAGAAATATGGAGCTCTTCGTGGATCACAGCAGAATAAGATTGTTTCAAAGTACTACATTTATTTTTTGAAACATAAACATTTTATAAATTTTAGTGAATGTGTGCTTGTTTATTCCCCATTAAGAAAAGAAGACGTGGCTGAGGAATTTCAGCAACATTTGGACGCTTTAATTAAAACTACTAAAAGTACATACTTGGTAAATAATTATTTATAAATGATTTGTACTTATTAAATTATGATAGAATAAATTTGAAGTTAAATATAAATGACATTTTATTTATAAATGTCAAAAAATTTCCAGTGTAATTTCATGGAAGAGAAAAATTTCCGGAAATTTTCTTAGTTGCTATAGTAACGCTTCAAAATACAGGCCTTTAATTGGCTGAAAAATACTATTGTGAAATTTTCATCAAAATATTTATTAAGAAACTGCATCTGATAGTAATAAAACTATAGATTATACTAAAAGTTTGCATTATATATTGCACTAAATTGCAAAAATGATTGTTTTTAACACGACCAAATATCGACAATTACGTTGACAGTAAAAACAAATGTGTTGTGTATAAAAGTTCAACAATTGTTTCCTAATTATACATACAGTTTTTGAACGTGCTTGTTCTCAAAAATATTATTTCCTTGATTTTATATCCTTACAGAGGGTTCAGATCAGACCACAGGATCAGACATTGACGACAAATTGTTATTTTTTTTAAGTAAAAATATATTTCAATTGCAATGTTTGCCAACTGTTCAAATCCGATTCTGACTAGGAACCCCACAACAGCTGATTGATGTTATTCAATTGATTAAATTGTTTAGCGTCCTAATAATAACATACATTATTGTCACACTAAGATTAAAGTTATTTAAAACTCTTTAGATGATTTAGCAGACATTTATGCCGTTAATGAAATGACCGATTATATTAAAAAAAACTAGGGTTGGCTTTGAAAAAGGTAGTTGATTTGTATAAAGCCTTGTCTTCATGGACGCGAAATTCTCGAAAATTCTCGCGAATTTTTAAATGGCGGGAAAAGTCTCAACCTTTAGCCAATTTTGCCAACTGCAATATTTTCTATCATTTTCGTAAAACTATCATTGATAGATTATTAAGAGCTCAAGTTAAAGTTACTAATCCCACATAATGATGAAAATAGGGATAATATTCTTGTTTTGCTAAATTAGTCTTGACACTGAGACTTTTGCGGTATTAATAATTTAAATCAAATTTTCACGTATTTTGAAAGATTTCTGTACCTAAAAATTTGTCGCTTAGACTGCTTTCTGCCGTTGTATATTCGTTTTCCTTCGGTAGCTTTGATTATTCGTAGATGACATGAAATAACATTCCTCTTATTTGCTAAACTCTATATTATTCAGTTCTTAAATGACTAAAATTACTTGTATTTGTAGAAAACACTATTTCAAGAATAATAGCTAATTTTGTGCACATTGTGACAAACTTACAATGGCTGTATCGTATCTGCTCCATATTACGATTGTCATATTTGGAAAGTAAATAAATACATTTTAAGTTTTTAAGATATTTGGCATTTAAAACTCATCTCCAATGTGATGATGTTCATGATTGGTTAGCTTATTTCCATTATTTCTTGACACTTTCTATATGTAGAAAACATAAAGATTCGAAATTATTTTATATCATTAATTCTAAATTGTCCTTGTTTCTACTTCCTTTCGAATATTTTTTATTGGGGAGTCACTCGATTTGAGAATCTCCTACGATGTTCTTCCACACTTCTACCAGTTTCCTTCACAGAAACCCAGCACAGGTAACATGTCAACTTGTTCACTGAATGTAAATTTTCCAGCTATTTTTAAAAACTAACAGTAGTAGATATAAACTAGTTTTATTACTGTCAAATTTTAAAGACAAAGCATCGACCGTATTTTATGAAATTTGGTATAGGAGGGTTTCTTGGGACTAGAGATTCGAATATGTCGACGATTTTGGTGTATCTGCTAGAGGGCGCCACCAACGATGGTTTGGACCTAAATCGCTAGGCCTTTTTTGTGCTAAACTGTATCTCATTTTGGACTGGAAAAATTGTCTTCCCTATCTTTTCTAGTTAAAAAAGGTTAATGTCGCTAGAAGCAATGGTTTCTGAAAATGTACAATAAACCAAAATAAAGTTTATAAAAAACAAAGAGATTGGTTTTTTATTGAGTTTTCTAAGTACAATGTACTAAGCAATTTATAAGTGGTTAAAGATGACTTATTATTTTTGGGGTACTATACTTGATGTATTTATCGTCAAATAACGGAAAATGGAAATCTTCTTTGATAAAAACTCACATAATCTTTTTTAAAGGGCTTGAAAATAACCTTTGAGCCCTGTTAAACGTCATTTCGATTAAAACAAAACGATATGTGATGAAAAAAAGTTGGATTACTCTTGAACTTTTGAAAAAAAGAAAACGACCAATATAAGTAACACTATTTTTATCAGAATTAAAATTAAACGTATATCTTCGAAAATTCATTTTATTTTAGTGTTATTTATTAGGTCCAAAAGTTTAGCCGGTTTAAAAATTCGTATTTTTCGAAAAAAATCATCTTTAAATTATATATATTTTTTTTAATTATCTCAAAGAAATTGCATTTCTCCAGAATAAATCTAAAACTATAAAAGTTACGTAAAAAATGGTAGAATACAAAAATGCAGTTTTTTTCTTAACGAAAATTTAGTTTTTTGTTATTTTTGTTGCAGCTTGAAAAATAACGGAAATACATCCGATTGAGGTTTGAGTTAAAGCGCGTAACTCACCTGTAATCAGCCCTTTGGCCCTTCACTATTTAAAAAGAAAGGGTTTTAGAACAAATTAACTTAGCCTTGTAGCTTTTGAAATTACCTTAAAAATTAACGGAGTTATCGTAAAAAAAACGAATTGCATTTATGAGAAAAAAATTTTGGAGCACGTAAATTTGTATTTACAAAATTTACAAAATTAGATAGGTTCAAATAATGGAGAAAATAATTCAAAGCCGTTAATTGAAATTGGCGTGAAAAGCATTTATTTCAGCTTTTTTTTGTGTGGACTGTAATATTTTACTTTATCATATTTATAAATATAAGTATATCATGACTTCATTCTGTAACATTATTGTTATTATTCAGTTAAAAAAAAACAGCAGAAGTCAATGATAAATAATAGATGTTCATCGATCGTATCAGGCATCCAGGCAATTCTTGAAAGCATTGATGGAGGGTGCAGTAACTACGGAAGGAGATAGAAAATTCCATACTGAGAACACGCGGTTTGGTAGAAACGATTGGCGAACAGATGTCTTGAAGCTCTCCTTTCTCAGTTTCAGGTGATCAGTCCTCTGAAGCGACTACCCGGACTCAGGGTATTAAGCTTGGAAACAACAGAAGTATTTTTAAATAAACCATGAAGCGCTCTAAATGTAAATATTAAATCGTCGCAAAGCTTCCTTTCGGCGAAAGAAGACAGATGGGCAAGACGTAGTCTCCTCATAGGATGGCCGAATACGTCCATAAGCGAAGACGTTGAATAACAAGACCTTGCACAGCCTGCAATAATTTCTGATCCCTTACTAGATCAGCACTCTACACTGGACCAGCGAATTCAAGCAGCGGTCTGACATAATACGTATATAATCTCACGAAAGTTTCCAGACCTGCTCCAATAAACGACTTCCTCAAAAGGTACACCAATGAATTTGACTTTTTGCACCTGGATTGTATGTGTTCAGACCACGACAAATTCTGAGAAATTAATACTCCAAGGTCGTTTTGTGAGGTAACGGATTTTTAATGTCCTGAAGTAAGGCGTTATTCCTGCCAAGACAGGGAACAGAACATTTTTCAGCATTCAGAGGTATCATCCAGTCCTGGCACCATTTCGAAATGTTCATAAGATCACGCTGAAGGATGTTATGGTCTGTCAAGGGATTAGGACAGAACTTAGTTTCGTCCGTAAAAAATGCAGATTTGGAATGTATGTGATACGGAAAGTCGGAAGTATATACTAAAAAGAGCAGAAGACCCAACACAGATCCTTGGGGTACACCACTAAGGACAGGAAATGCTGATGACCGATAGTCACCAACCCTCACATTAAAGGTTCTGTCACTAAGAAAAGCCCCAAGCCACAGAAGAAGATCACCACGATGCCACAGTGGTTCAGTTTGTGAAGGAGTTGCTTGTGGGGCACCCGGTCAAACATCTTGGTGAAGTCCAAATATATAACGTCAATAGGTTTCTTACCGTCGAGGGACATGGAGCAATCATTTGTCCACTGCAGCAGATTCAAAGTTACCAAGCGTCCAGGAACAAAACCATATGCTGTGACTCAGGAATTACTTTATTGGATAAGAGAAAAGAAAACATTTTTTGCCGTATTACTAATTCCATAATTTTACTTCCTATAGACACCAAGCTAATTGGGCAGTAGTTTTCATTACTCAACTTGTCACCCTTTTTAAATATCAGAGTTACTGAGGCACGTTTCCAAATCATACACACATGTGTTATTATTTAATTGTTGTTACGAACAGTATCATAACGACATTACTTGCATTGAAAGGGAGCAAAAATTAACTTTATATTTAGCTTGAATTTAACAAATGTCGGATCATAAATTACTATAGAGATTATCTAATTGGTTTACTTACCTATCTTTAGCTTTTTACCTTAAGACAATTAAAAGGAAACGCCACATTTCAATGAAAGTTAAATTTTGATGTCAAAGAAATTATGTTTGAGGGTAATTCATTGTTTGAATGGCTATATTGGCATATCTTTGAAGGATCTCTCTCTCAATGGCTACCAACAGATCCCATGTTCTCCATCTCTGTTTTACCTATATATTAATGGTATAAGGCATCCCTCAGATGTGTCATTTATTTTATTATGCTTTTGAACGTGTTTACAGTAATTTATAGATATACATAGGAATTGCATAGCCAATGTATTCTAATGTTACTTTGATGTTTTCTGAAGATCAGATAAACCCGAAACAATCGTAAAAATTTAAAAAAAAATTGTGGTAATTTTATGTTAATTTAATTTGACCAATGTCTCAGTAATGAAATTTTAAGAATTATTTAATTGATCAAAAAATTGGTGGTTGTTCAATAAGAATTGATTTCTTTCTCCAAAGATGGAGATACAACATTAATCTACACTGTTACAGAATCAGCTTAAAATTGTAATAATTGTACTAGGATTACAAAATTACTACAAGTGTATATTTTATTTTTATAATTGTACTAAAACCAGCACGATTTGTGTTGAAGGCACACAGGTGTTCTCTCTCGTTTTTTTTTATACTGGAAGTTGATAAAAAATTGATATGAACAAATACAGGAAATATCACTCAGGATTTGCTTTGATCCAACATCAGTTAATTCTTTATCTAACAGGTGCAAAAAATTGCTCTCTTCCTGTCTTACGCACTGTTCTCTGCATTGTAACCAGGAAATGGCACGCCCTGTATACTTTAATGACGTCTGCGCTACTTTCTTATTACACTAAATGGATGAATTTATCAAGTGAATCAAGAAATGTGTAAGAATTTTATTCATACAATTTACACATGTATAAAAAACGATCATGTATTACTAATTTCTCTCTGTAGACACCCATTTATAACTGTAGCTACTTCTTCATTCTCCAATATAGTGATATGGTTCCCCTCCAATATGTGAACATCAATAGGATTTTCAAAGAACTCTGATAATCCATAGTCGTCAGGAACATTCCGTGAACTAGCTTGAGTCGGTTTAATCAGTGTTACGTTTGCCTTCAATTTGCTGTAACATGGAGTGTAAGTCATCATGGCTTTTGACCTTTTATAAACTCCATTGCCAATTAGCCTTTGGTAGTTCACGTCGTGAGCGGTATTGTGTTTGATCAATTCCAATGTGAGGTTCAACCGTTCATCCCAGTTTGCACAGTTCAGTATGGACCTCTGGAAACATATTTGTGTTGCTTCAGATACTAAATAAAATTAATAAATAATTAATTTAACTTATAGCTAATCTTTGAAGATTTAGGGAGCGAATCACAGATAATATAAAAGCACTATTGCTAAACCGTATATAAAATGATTTTAAGAAGTTAAATATTATTTATCTCAGTATTAGTACTGTGCCGTTCTTTATGCACAACGATAGAAATGTGAATACGAAACAGGCTTATCAAACTGAAGAGTAGAGGTTTAGACACACAATTTTATTTTACTGTATCAAAAATTTGGCAGGATGGTAACTTTTGGAGTAAGAAAGAGCATTTTTAGAAGGATTTTCTACAGGATTAAAGGCACCTTAATAACACATTGAAAGGGATTTTTAGAAAATGGTTTGTATGTTTTTCAATCACTTAAGACGGAAGATTATCATGACGATCTGAGCAGTGATGTATTTGAAAAATGGTTAGAATCTGTCCTATCCAGGAGCAATTAGCACAGCTATTAAAAACTGTCCAAAATAAAAAGGTCAGCACATACAATACATGTGTGATGATATAGCCAAAGCTCAAGGAATTTATGTTCTCTATTTACCACCATAACACCCTGTCGCTGCTGAAATATGGCATAAGTGTATTGGCGCTTTCTAAACTGGTACTCCTATGGACTGTGGCTCTACACACACTTTGCTCGTCGCGCTAGTTCAATAGTTAACGATATGTCACTTTTTAGATTTTTAAAGATTAGGTATAGTATGCAGTTACCTTATGTCTCTCAATTTCTTCCAAAGGTATTAAGAAAGAAAGCATGTGGCATATCAGAGCCATTTCATAATCCTTCTCCATGTTTATGCCCAACTCAATTAACATTTGTTTCAGGAACAAAGGCGAGCCATCAATGCAAATTAATGTGCCACTATAGCCCAGAGATTCCAAATAACTGACCACTTCAATTGCCAACACTGTTCCAAAGGAATAGCCCACTAGATTAAATGTCTTGTTAGGGAAATATTTCCGAACAGTCTAAAAAGTGAGTGTTAGTTTGATTCACATTAATAATGTTACTACTTACTGGCAAAAGGGATTGTGCCATTTCGGCAATATTATCCTTAAGATCACAGTTTAAATTTAGAGCAACTGTATGGGCATTAAGATATTTGGTGAATTCTTGAAATACTCTAGGTACTCCTTCTGCTCCTGGAAATAGCAGTAATGTAGGGGCATCCGAATTTCGCAGAACTTTTGAGTCCAGTTCTAAATAAGGCGAAGGGTCGTAAGTATCGCCAAGCAGTCTAAATAACATATCCATACCACCGATTCCGTTGGTATCTTTCGCAACCTCTTCATCCTGAATATCTCTTAACCTACGATAATCGTAAAATCAAAATAGTCAAAAAATACAATATAAAATAGTCACTTTGATAACGTTATGCTCCGGACGTCTTTTACATCAAGGAACACATCGAAATCTCTCTCCAAAACTTGCTTAATTTCGACGGCTGTCATCGAATCCATACCCAATTCAGCCAATGTTGAATGCAAGCTTACAGATTTTGAATCGGTTATACCTGAAGAACAGTTTCAATTAGTAAAATGTTTTATGAAACTTTTCGATTTTAATTAACTATTAGACGCATTAATATTAATTTCATGTAGAAAAAGAACAATGATTAGAAGTTGTTGACAATTTATGAACTTCACGTTAATGTATAAATAGTATCATACTTTACGAATTTACCCAATATATTGAGAATGGCATCAACGACATTATCGGCAGAAGTTAATAATTTCTTTTCAGCTACTACCATACTGGACACAATTGCAGCATCGCTCTGTCTTAGTAAATTATCCAACACTTGCAAGCAGTTGGATATTCTCTGCTGTAATGTTCCGCCTATCTCAATTTCCACGTCATCTTCCATCATTTCAGCGACCAATCCAACCTAAAAGTTGTGTGAATAATAATAGTATATACTAAAGTGCCATTGATATTTGTGTATTAATACTGTTTCATAGTATTGGACATTATAAAAAAGTTCCTAAATATGTTCAAGTATTGAAGACAAACCTCCCCAACAGCTCCCCATTCGATGGCTAACGCGGGATATCCAGCTTGTCTCCTCTCTTCACATAATCTTTCCATCACTGAATTGGACATGCCATAGTTAGTTTGACCGGCGTTTCCTCGTCCACAAGATACAGATGAAAATACCACAAACTGACTGCAAGATAAAAATTAATTCCAAATTATATGTTTTCCTCATATTTTCTGAATATACTTGTTAAATACTTTCTAACCTTAAGTCTGGACACATTTCTCTCGTAAATTCGTCAAGGTACTGCGTAGCGTAGGCTTTGGGACCAAAAGAAATGACGAAACTATCAGGCGTTTGATTTTCAATAATGCCATCAGCGAGAACCACCGCCAAATTGAAAATGGCATCTATGCGGCCCAATTCCAAAGATTCCTCGATGAGTTGTTTGCATCCTTCCTTTGTTGTTATAGGAGCTGTTGAAATTTTTATTATAACCCCATACGTTTTCCAAATTCTGTTAAAGAAATCTGTTAGTAAAAAATTTCTGTACGCACGAAAAAAATTCATATATAATTTTGCAACATTTGGTTCAGTCATATGACAATTTCTTCGAAATAATTCACTATGACTTTAACGCAATACATTTACACAAAAGAATCATATCATTTACAATTAAAAGTAAGTGAAAGTAACTAATATATTATTAGAAAATTAGCAGTATCGCATGTATATGTTCGGCTTATCAAAGAAAGTTTGAACTGGATTTAAATAAATCCCAATTAAAGTGGATGTAGTTAAATTTAATTTTGTAAACTGGCCGATAATAAATCCAGAATGCTGTTTATTTCTTACCGTAATCTGTAGTCCTGATATCCATTGGTAACTCCTTTTCTCGAGCTTAATACTATCCTTCTGGCTCCTCTAAGGATCAACCAGTCGGTCAGTTCCAGTCCAAATCCTCCAAGTCCCCCAGCAACTACGTAAACTTTCTCGGAATTACAAAAATACCTCAAAGAAAAAATAAATAGATTTTAAGTTTATTATGAAGACGCGAAGTGAAATATTTATATACTATTTTACAGAAAGAACGCTACAGACTAATAACATACTGCATACAATAAATAACATTATCCATTATAAAATTGCATCTTGCATATCAAGTACATTTGTTAACTGTAAATACTACTCGTATCTCTAATAATAGACGCAACATCGCAGCCGAAAATATAAAACTATGAATTTCATTATTCATACCAGTCAAACATATATGTACAATTGAAAGAACAATCTAATATTGTTTTTAGGTGTGGAACAGTAAAACAACTTTTATATGATACATAAAAATTGAGCAAATGTAAAATTTG
The DNA here is from genome assembly GCA_037114965.1 of Monochamus alternatus. Classification (NCBI taxonomy): domain Eukaryota; kingdom Metazoa; phylum Arthropoda; class Insecta; order Coleoptera; family Cerambycidae; genus Monochamus; species Monochamus alternatus. Next base: position 12,107,472 of record CM073429.1, on the reverse strand, counting down.
ACTACCAGCGGACTGTGTTACGTATAAGTTTGTGAAGAAAGTCAAGATAGGAAATTTTGGCACGATCTTCAAATGTATTGATTGAAAATTATAACATGAGTTCGACCTGAGAAAAACAATAAGAAGATAAATGCCATCTATTTTATAAATAGAGAATTTAAAAAAAGGACATTGATATATATGTCGATATAGATTTAATGAAAATATATTCTGTTATTGGGAGCTTTTCTATAGGAAGAATAATTTAGTCTTTAAGCTAACATAATGTTTTTACCTTGGGATGCCCGGAAACTTGGTAGGAGAACAGGGTATCATCAGTTCCTTTTCCGGCTCTCGAATTTGGACGAGAACCTTTCCCGTATGCTTGCCTGTAGCCATGAACCTGAACGCTTGTTCTACTTCATTGTACTTGAACACCGTCCTATTTAAAGGTTTAATAACTCCTCGATCCATCAAATCTAACATTATTTTAACGAGTTCTTGTCTAATTCCGGGAGAGCAACTGAATAATTGATCCAACATGACACCATGGAAGCTGATCTCTTTTTGGAAAAGGAGCGTACTAAGCTGGTGATTGTTGGCCAAGTCGAATTTACCGATCTCTAGGAACCTACCTCCTCTGGCGAGGCATCTAACAGAAGTTACCAATTTTTCTTCTGCCAAAGAATTCAGCACTAGGTCGACACCTCGACCTCCAGTTTCAATGAAAACCATCTGCTCAAACGATTCGTCGCGGGAATTGCCGATATTTTTATCTAAAGTGTTTTGTAAAGGTCATATTAACACATAAACTTGCTTATATATGCTATACTATTATTCTCTTCACAAACCTGTAAGTTGTGGAAACGTCTTCTTAAGAAAATCGCGCTTTTCCTTGGTGCCCACGGTGGTGAATACTGTGCATCCGTAATACAAAGCAAGTCTTATAGCTGCTTGCCCGATTCCTCCAGTGCCCGAATGTATCAGAATGCTCTCGCCTCTGGCCATTTGCCCTCGCTGAAAATTTATTGCAAGAGACGTATTTGTTATGAATTACAAAACAATAATGCATATTAAAACCATTATGGGAAATCTTTCATGAAAGGGTAAGAAACTTACTATTATCAAAGCATAAATAACAGTGCTGTAGACCATTGGAACTGTAGCTGCTTCTTCCAGGCTCCAATTATCGGGAATCGGAAACTTCAAGCTTACATCGGCTAAAATTAGTGTTGAAAGTGACCCGCAACAGACCATGCCCAAATAACGTTTTCCTCTAAGGAGGAAAAGGAACAGAAACATTTTATCCGCTTGAAACAGTTGTTAGTCATAAGCAAAAATTTTTTCAATTAAATTAATTAATCTGATAACTAACAATGAAATCATCATTCACTGGTTTCAAAGAATCGGTAACAAAACAAAAATTCTCCGGTGTAAGCAATTGTCCCTGAACCTCTTGTGTGAAAGCCAAACGCTACCCACTATACCAATAATTACCAGTCGTAGACAAAAGATAGTATTCTACTTGCATATAATAGTTGAAATTCAGTCGGAACATTTACACCTGTAACCATCATGCTCGTGAATTACATCCATCATTATATGCTCATTGATTAATATACTATTAAAAAAATTAAATTATGTGAATATAATACAATTATTAAATTTAAAATGTCTAAAGTATACACTTCCTTAATAATATTATTATTATAGTCTATGACATAGTATATAAATATAATGATAATATAATGATGGCAATTAAATAGCGTTTTTTAGTCAATACTCATTATTCTTTAACCAAGTAAGCAGGTATTCTATACAAATGGTTTTACTTTGACAGTTTCGTTAATTCAATCACCTACTTCCTGTTTTTTCCTGAAAATTCAATTCCTTGAACGCATTCCTGTATTACGCGATCTTGGGTTATGACATCAACATTAATTTTTCCTGTAGCAGTCATAATATCTCTAAAATTTAAAGCACTGTAATATACCTGCAAAAATTTTGTATTGTAACTTTCAAACTTGATACTGACAAAATTTGCTTACGTATATCAATTCTTCCCCCGCTTCCTCTTTGACATGGTGGTGGAGCGATCCCTCTATCCATTTCAGGCTGGACAAATCCCCCCTTGACGTTACGTTTAGAAAACAATGTTCGCTCTCTACATAGTTTTCCTTTTTCAGTAAGAGATGCCTGTAGGTACCCCACTGGCCATTCTTATAAATATTAACAGCCATGTTTTTTTCCAACTGGTCGCGGTAAAATGACTCCTGCGGGTTAAATTGCTTCTCTTTATCCATCATGAACAAGCACCTGATATTTTTGCTCTGCGGTTCCCTTCTAAGACAATTAACCAGACCCAAAATTCCACTTTTGTATTCATTTTCCGTGTACAGTACCAAATCTTGGTTTTTCTCTTTAGTAATGGAGTTCTGCACTTCTGGTAACCATCGAAAGTCTTGTGTGTCGTTCACTTTGATGTATTGAGATTTTCTTACAAGAGGTTGCCTTCGGAGAAGTACTAAGGTTTCATCTAAGGTTTGATGTACTGTGAAGACTGATAATTTATTATTTAAATTTTTAAAAACATCAAACTTGTGGGACTCCCGACTTAGGATGAAGCCATGTTCTGTTAGTACAGACAATGCTTTTTCCAGAATCTAGAATATCAGTTAATGTTTTAAAATTTATGTAGTACAATAGCAGTTAGAAAGTATTTATGATACACTTACATTGTTTCTACCCAAAATGTTTGAAGCAATCACAAGCAAACATCCCGATTCACTCTCTAATTTTGTCTTTTCAACAATAACGTCTATATCTGGAAGAGGAGTTTTACTGGATATTTTAAGAGTCGGCTGTATGAGAGGCTGGTCCTCAAGAACTTGTTTTACGATAGGCATCAAAGGGATTAAATTTTTAGTAAATTCATCAATGTGTTCGACAGCTTTAACTTTATGAACTAGGCTGTTTTCCAGGATTATTTGCATGTTCACTCTTACAGATTGGTGTATGTCCAATTCCGTACAATTGGGCACGAATATGAAACTCTCCAATACTGGCACAGACAACAACTTTTTTCTTGGGATCGAGGTAGCTATTAAGCCTAAAATATCTACCCCGCCAGATCTAAAACCAAAGGTACATAACGGTCATTTTGAAACTTGATATATTTAAAAAAAAAAACGGCAGAGAATTAGAGCACTACTGCAATCACTGTCTCTAAATTTCTTTACCTTATAACTCCAGTTTTCATATTGTTTGTTACCGACAGAATTACAGTATTTTTCTCGTTTTTCATTGCATTGCTCACAAGCTCCAAATGTACCTTAGCCTTTATAATTAGTCTGGAAATGAAGATCGGCACGTAAAGTAGTCTAGTGTCGGATTGTAAGATCTTCAATTGGAGCATGTTATCAATGAAAGTGACCCAGTTATCATCCCATCTTATGTAAGCCTTCGATACAGTGCTGTTACATTCTTCTATTGCACGAAAGTCTCCCCTAAAATATGTTTCTTATGTATTTTATTACTACTTAAAAATGATAAAGTACAATGGGTAACTTATAATCTTCTACATACGTACTTATAAATGTAACCTCGTAATCTCAACTCCTTGTAGATATCTTTGCTCTTCAGTTTAACACCGCCATATATTTCTTTATATTCACAATCATGTGATAAACTTTTGGAGCTTATACTCGTTTCCAACAAGGAAATCCTTCCGGTAACAACTATGGAATTTCCTTCTGTCACCTCGAAATTGCCGTTGCCCGATTGAATGTTGATCTGTAGATTGAAATACCCTTGTTTGGGTACCGTGGTCGCCCTAAGGAATCTACAGTTTTCAAAACAAACTTGAGAAAAACTCATTTCAAAGTCATTCTCTATTGAAAAGGTTTTCCATACTAGATATAAATATCCGGATGCAGGAAATATATTTCTACCTGAAGTGCAAAACACATTTTTTTAATGAATGCAAAAACTATCACAAGTAACACAATATATTTTTAGTGGTTAAGAATGTTCCTGTAACTAATTTTTGGAGAGTTAGAATTACAATGTTTAGTCGCATAAACATCGTATTGGCATCAACGCAGCAGCTAATAGCGTGAAATAGGCACATTTTTATAAAACATAGTTGCTATATAAAAATTATATAATCGTGTTTTAAGAGTTCTATATAAAAACAAGTTATGTTTTAGCAATGAGCTTGCAGTATTGATACAACAAACTATACGATTCCAATAAAGCATGTCATGATAATGTCTTTATAATAACGTTATACAATTATTCTGCTTTATTTACAAGCCTATCACAACTATAAAGCTAATATTCAACTTTCTTTAAATTTTACGACATATGTCTATTATAAGTATCTTTATATTAGGTATACGATGTTATACTTAATAATAATAATAATAATAATAATATCTCTACCCCTCATTCTAATCACAGGGATTAGCCCAGAAGTCGGAGACTTGTGCGGGAGAGGGGGCGGCATATTATTATTAAGCAGGCCGCATTTGCGCCCAGGAACGACTTACGTTGGTAAGCCCTAACCACTATTCAGTGCAGGAATGAGGGAAACCTGGAAAACCTCATTAATTAGGGCGGTAGTCAAATATCAACCGGTATCAATCTCTCACATTGACCCAAGCAAACATTCTTCCACCCTACCATACCCGCAGAGAGGGTGCCAATCCTCTCCACGAATATAGCTTATATACTGTCTACCGGCAGCTGGGCGCGAACCCACGCCGATCTAGTTACCTCGATTCAAGTACTGACGCCTTAAACCGCGCGACCACTGACCGACCCAGACTCTAAGATATTTAATTCAGAGTTGAATTTCAGGTAAGAATACAATTTTACTGTGATAAACGAAAAAAGTAGGCCAAAAAGTCATAATGCGCCCGCATAGTACTAAAAAATAAAGATACTATTTTCGTTCACAAAAAAACTGAAAATTTAAATACATACACATTTGCTGCTAAAAAATATTATCAATTGAAATTCTAAATTCCATATAATAAAACCTTTTAATGAGTAACTGAAGTTATTTTCATGAAAAATTTCACGTAAAAGTTGTTGTTAGAATTTTTTTGAAGATGGATGTTGAAAAGCGATTAGAATTAAGTGAATAAACATGGCGCTAAAATAATAAAATAGTTTGGTCACTTCAGAAGCATTTAAAATACTTATGTAAAAGTAATATTATGTAAAAGCGAAACATAAGAGCATTATGTTTTGTAGAAAATCGTTTGCTCGTATTAACTACCTTTAAGAAGCAGTTTGCTTTATTGTCGCGTAAAAATATTTTAATACAGAATTTATAAAACAAATGCTGTAATTATACAGCTGAACAGTTTTCTGAAACTAAAGTGCTGCATAAATGACATAAGAACTTTCTTAAAGTAGTTTAAATAACTTCTATAAAATACTTTTATATTTGATGTAAGAATCTTCACAAATATTTCTCTTGTGGCCACTACAACATTGATTATGCTTTATAGTCAGTTGTGTAGATTGCTACCATAGACATTATACAGTAAAATGACCTCCACTGAAGCAAAAATACTGTATATAAGTGCAGACCCAAGAACGTTCTGAAAATAGTTTACATAATTTCTGTAAAACGTTTTAATTGTTGGGATTACATTATTCTCACAGGTACTTTAAACAGCAAAATAGCAGCTATTAACAAAAAAGTCTCAAATGGAACAATAATATGATGAAATTGCTGTCATGTGACCGCTATATATCTTTTATATAAATTTTTGGTCTATAATTTTGAATTATTTAACACTAGTGTGCTACTTGGGATTGTAAACATTTTAATACTTTTTTATTTATAAATCACTAACCGTCAATAACATGTCCTCTGATGTATTCCCATTCGTTATCTTCAGTGTTTATAGAAACTATTACATTCCCATACTTGACCTCATTTGATAAATGTTCCACATTATATTTTGGTACATATTTAGGTTTACGATGATTCCATTTTATATAAGGAGATATCATTTCTGTTCCTCTACTCACAGGAACCGGAACATTAGGGTATAGGTTACTTATTTGGAGATTATATCCATATTCGTACAAACTATAATTGGCAAAAAAAAAATATTTTTTAATAAAATATTTTGAGAGTTTCTACCTCCCAAGTCCTTTCATAAATTCCGCTAAATAATTGTCAGACTCTTTATTAAAGATAGTAACAATAGAAACATCTTCCAATTTCTTTGATGAGCTATCGCCAATTTTTAATAAGACCGAATCTGGATCCAGTACATCGGTATTCGAAAACATGTTGCTAAATATGGTGTTCATAAAATACTTAATTTTTTTATTGCTATATTTAGTACAACCTACATCCTTTAATACTTTTTGCAATAAAACATCTTCTGCAAAAAATTAATTGCGTTATTCCTGTTTGATAATTGTTTACTTGTTCACTTACTCATTGAAGTACTTTTCAAAGCAGTTTTAATGCAGTCCAACGATGGTTCTGAACCATTTTTCTGAAAAATTTGGTATATCTAGATGAATCTCGAAACCACTGGACCAATTTAATTTTAATATACACATACAACATATACTTTTATTTTTATGAGGTTTAGATTTATTTGAAAAAAGTTATTCCTCTGATGGAATAAATATTTATTGAATCACTTTCAGACTTTAAAACTCTATTAATTTGGAATTTTGTTTAATATTAAAACAATTAATGAAAATTTTACCAGGTTATTGTTGTTGGTGGAGCCTAATATATTAGTAAGAGCCTTGTTTATAAAAAAGATGTAATTGATGGTTTCTTCCAAAGACAATGATGCATCATAGTAGGCTGAGAGTAATTCTGCAAATGCATATCCGAATTTCCCAGTCGGTTTAATTTCTACCAAATTGAATAAATCAATTAGACCCATTTGAACCACCACACTACCCAGTAAAGGACCTATGTCGTTGTCAGATTTCTTTAGCAATACATCTAAAATATGTACTCTTTGGCATAGAACCTTTTGTATCCTAAAATATATATTTTATGTAAATATACATATCAGGAAGTAAAGGTGGATAATAATACGGAAGAATGCAGTGCAATGTTAACTTATTCCTTTTTCCTTAAGCCAACTAAAGACTAAAGGTATTATTAAAGGTATATTAATATGGTTAATTTTCTTGACCTTCTCCTTAACAATTACCTTTGAATGCAAGTGGAGAATGCAGAAAGCGCCATGAGGTCGCAACCGATGTCATACCAATTACTCAATGCTCCAAAGTCAAAATACAGCGGTGGGGAATTGTTAGGAAAACGTCTTAGTAACTTTATAGACCTTGCAATTTCACCATATCGGGATGCTATAGTGTAACCTCTATACACATGCGTTTCGATGTTTCTCCTACAAAATATTACACGGTCTTCTTCACAAACTCATGTAAAAAATCAAGAATCATACCGGAAGGTTTCGTGCAATAATTTTATATATTCAGCGTCCAATTTACTAACATCTGCAGAATCCAATAAGCTTCTAACAGATTCTTCTGTTCTTCCGCTCACACACACTAGTCTAGGTAAATTATCCTTTGGAATGGCATTACTTTCTTTAGTTTTTGGATTCCATCGAAGCAATACATGGCAGTTACCACCACCAATTCCAAAATTGTTAACTCCTAAAACATCGGTAACGTTAGAAGGTATCATAAAAGGAACAAATAATATTACCTATTAAGCCTCTGTTATCATTGAATTTAGTTTTTTCTGTAACCACTTGCAAACGTCCTTCTGTTATTCCCTTTATCTCTGGCTTTGGGTTATTGTAATGTATATTAGGGGGAATGAAGCCAGTTTCCATACCAATAATGCTCTGAATTTTAAGTTTAAATTACTATATCGATTTAGTGCAATTTTGTTATTACTAAAACCATTATCTATGTAAATTAAAAGCCAAAGTAAGATTTTAAATAAATATTTGAATTAATTTTCACTTGTAAGGGCAAAATAAAAAATAAATTCAGTTGTGAAGGTACCTTAATAATAGAACAAACACCCGATGCTGGTTCTGTATGTCCAATATTGGATTTTACGGAACCTATTAAGAGTGGTGCTATCCTTTCCTTCGTAAGGACACCATCGATGGCAAAACATTCTTCCGGATCTCCAACAGTTGTGCCTTAAAACAAAATTTTATAATAGCATGAGCATAATTTCAAAGAAAATTAATAACTACAAATAATGTGTAAGAAAGCTACAAAATATTGTAAAAATAATGATATTACCTGTCCCGTGAGCTTCCAAAAAGCTGAGACTGTACCTGTCAATGCCACACTCGTCATAGAATTCATTTAAGAGATCCACTTGTCTGGTCTTGGAGGGAAAAGTGATGCTTTGTTCCTTATATCCATCACAATTTGTTTTGACATGAATCACCTCCGCATATATCCTCTTCGCAGTTTTAACCCTTTGTAAAAACAGAATTCCCACAGCCTCAGACCTGACGTAACCGTTGCTTAGTGCATCAAAAGATTTGGAAACTCCATCCTCACTTAGAACCCCCAGTCTGGATGCCAATAAAATTACGTTCTTAGATTTTAAAATATTTATTTGAAGATATATTCGATATAGTAATAAGTAATACCAATTAGTTTGGTGTGTAAGCTTCCGGGGCAGTTGTTTACTAGTTGAACAATTTCCGGGCTGGATACCATCATGTTGCTCTCTTCAGGAGGAATTCTGAAACGAGATTAGATTTTCTGTTCGATGCTTATATTCCAGCATCCAGTCCAAAAATTGCTCAACCAGTAATACCAGTTAAAGAGAAAATGTAATGAAAGAATACTCGGACACATAATTATCATTTTATAATAAAATATGCACTCACCTTGCAAACTGTAGGCTCATTAGAGGATGCAGGCATAGATTCGCGCCACCTACGATGGCGTTGTCAATCTCTCCCTTTCGAAGGGCCCAATAAGCATGTTCAAAAGCGTACAGAGAACTGCTACAAGCTGTGTCAATTACGTACGACGGCCCTTTCAACTTTAAGAAGTAGCTGACTCGATGTGCTATCATGGATCTTAGCGTTCTGCAAACGCAATCATTTTCAATCCTCACAAACTAATTTTTGACGACGATTGAAATTTGGACACGATAAAAATAATAAATATAAATAATAATAAAAATTATATGTATAATAAGGTGTCCCAGAAATATTTTGGGGCACGACCGTTCTACCACGAACTCCTAAAATAAATAAGAATATACTGATATATAGTCTTCAGTATGTATATAGATTTTTTTTAATATTTGGTACAATGTCTTTCTTTATTTGAATACTTACAGGGTATAATTTTTTTGGGATCCCTGCCTCCTTGAGCATTCCATAGCTATTTTATTCATACACCTACAGCTGTCTAGTTTGTATTTTTAATACCTCTTTTATTTGGAGAAACGGTTAGAGGTACACGTAAGCAGAATAATTATTTACAAAATATTTTAGTTTCGAGAATTGTAAATCAGATTGCTAACATATAGAATTATCTTGGTACAAAAGAAATAAATAAATTAATAGAAAAACACTAGCCAAGTACTTGTCTAAAACCTGATACATTTATTATTTCTTGAAAAAAAAAAAAAGATTCTACTTTAACAATAAGCATTTCTGAAAATAAACAAGGCTATGATTGTTCTTAATTCTGTGAGGAAACATATACTATACTATTATATAAAAATGCAAGAATCACCATATGCATTGTGTATTGGGTAGCATATAGATATTTAGTCTGAGATCCTCTGATTCTGAACAATTACAAAATTTAACTTTTGTTTGAACACCAAAGCAAGCTGCCAGAATATTTAATTTCATCATATATAATAAGGTACTCAACGTTTTAATATTTCTACTTGCATATTTGAATACCTACTCCTCATAATTAATAACCATACTTTGTGATAACCATGACCATACATAGAGAATAAAATGTCAGCAAAAATGCTAGTAACTAGCGCCCTACTACCAAAAAAGTACCTATGTCAAATTTTAATCAATTCTGTTGGTCATGTTAAAAAAATACATTCAAAATTTAATTTTTTAAAATGATCTTGCACGACCTCTACCCTAGATAAAACGTCTACCTCAGAAATGAGTGGTCCTAGAACATACAACCCCATTTATCTGTCAGTCAGCCCTAGTGATATTCCCATGTCTTTTTGAAACACCCTGTAAAACTACTGATATTGCGACATTTTTTGAACTGCAAGCTTTTCGTAATGAATTCTATTTACAACTTTCAGCATAGTTCTTAGTTATTCTAATCATCAATAGAGGTGATGGAGGTCTAAGAATGTTTTGTGAAGTTCATAAAAAAACAATAAATTTGACAACTTATATTCGTAATTGTAATCTCTGATTCCTACTTTTTAATTTTAAAACAAAATAAATATTATTCCTACATCTTTTGCTAAAACCTGAACAATCAGATTATTTGCATTTGTTTGTTTATTGGCAAAAATCGATTCTATTCTATGAACTATGACTTGCTCATAGGCGGGGACTTGGGAGGGCTTAGCCCCCTCTCCCCCCCTCAGAAATCGAATTAGCCCCCCAGAAATATTTATAAACAACTCACACACTTTTCAGAATCGAAATTAAAAAACAATGATGAGCTAACTTCACCCTTGGACTTGCTTAGAATTTTAATAGTAGCCAAATCATAACATTCATCATAAATGTTTGTACCAATAATTATTCTTTACACGAGGGAATTTTGAACTTTTTTTAGGTAGGTAATACTAGATGATTGCCACCTGTATGGGTGCCGCGAATTAACATACGATATATAGCTATTGCACGGATTTCTCAGATATATTGTAAAACCTGCTATTTAAATTTTTGAAATAATAATAATTTTTTTGTGTTTTAACAAAAATTACCTATATATTTTTTAAGCAACTAGGTACTTTGACGTATTACTGTTTTTGTATTACGACGTAGGTATTATCAGAAGTAAACAATCACCAACAAAAAATAATAAATAATATAGCATTAAAAGATTACATTGCAAAACAAAAAAATGCGAATGACGAATAAATAAATAATATATAAAGTAGGTATAGGTCACCCGTCTATTTGTAGTTAATAGGTCGTGAGTATAGGTTATAGCCTTAACTATTATAGGTATTATCCTTGTGTATTATATATTCTGTGGACTCAAGGGTTATAGGTATAGGTCACAGGTACATATAAATATTACAGTTGCTTGAATGCGATTTGCTGTCCGCGCCACGATATTTTCTCTCTTATTAGAGAGAAAATGGTAGTAGTAAATAGTTATAACACATTTGACTTTGGCCGAATGATTCTCTATCTCTATTTTATTTATTTCTTATGAGGAATTTACCACTAATTATTTTGATCGCATCATCCTCTCACGGCGGGAAAATATTCATACACAGTGTATTTTTCCGTCGTAAGAGGGCGATGCGGACTGAAAATTCGAGTGGGTCTCAAACCGTTTTAAAGGATGTCATTAATATTGCTAAAGTTTGTACGTAACAATCAATTTAATTTAGTTTGCAAACTATACAAACTCTTCTTTCATGCTTACCCAGTCATTGCGTAGTAGTTTGGAATGAGGTTGGTAAAGTACCACATGCTATCATTTTCACAATAGCAAGTGCCCATAAACACACCAGTTCTGGTGTCGGCCAGGTCGAGAGGATTCAGACCTGCGTCCAAAATGGCCTCTATCGTTCTTTCTTGAACAAGTGATGACACCGGGTCCAGCGAAACCGACTGTCGGTCGTGAACGCCTTTGACAAAATGAAATTAAAACAAACATGAAAGTTCAACCTATATCGAATGTTGATCCCTCTTATGAAGTTTTTCAATAATTTCGTTTAGGCGCCTCCTGGGGCACCACTGCGTTGTTTAATTGTGTATTTCTTCGGATTAAACATCTTAAAATGAAACTTTCCTGTTGTTTGAATGTTGAATGACTTTCGTATCACACTTTGTTGTCGAGAAAAAAAAATCATGGCTCTTTTTATTAAAAATAAAACATATAATTTGTTTATTATTCTTTTTCTCGTAAACGGTTAATTTTATCAACAATAATTTTTTTGGTCTAAGGTTGAGGCTATCCAGATTTATTATTTTAAAGTCTTTATCATACAGGATGTTAAAAATTTAGACATTAAGTTCCAAAGCTGAGCTCGCCCCTGGTAAACTGAAAAGGCTAAATATGTTTCAAGGACACTATTTTAAGAGGTCCTTACTAGTGTCCATCACATTAAATTTTTATAAAATTATATTGAGGACTTTAAAAGTTATTTAATAAAAACCGATTTTGTAATGGATTTATAATTTAGCAAATTAAAAAATATAATAAGTTTTCATGTGTTTCAACAACATTATAATTTACCAAAGAATCCACGGTCATATTGTTCAATATTTGGAATTGTGCCTGAATATGAAGGAATCTCTGGATGAATAAGATCCCATCTCATATTTGCCGACACCATGTTGACTTTGTTGAATAACTTATCTCTAAATTCGTGAACATTAATTGCATTTGGAAATGATCCTGATATACCTGTTAAAAAATTATGTAAGATACTTAAATAAAAAACGGTAAAGCTATATATTATTTTGACCAACAAAATTATACCCGAAATAACGATTTCTTCGCCTGGATGAACACTTGCTATTGCCCTTCCACCTTGCAAGTAGTAATCTGTTTCGTCCATTTTCTTATTAATATCATCTTCCAAATTTTGCGTACCTTTCATTTTAATTTAAATTTCACCTTTAGATTACAGAATAAAACGATATAGCAATTGTATTTTACACCGTAACGATAACAGCTATTAAAATCTTTAATTCGTTGGTCCTCTATTTATACATTTGGACTAGTTTAATGTTTTACAATTTATACATTGTGTCCCAAATTAAGATAGATAGGTGTCAAGAAATAATATTGAGCTAACTAAAACAAAATATGAGTTACTAATGACTAAAAGAACTCAAGAACTTAGTAGCTTAACTTGTTTCACCCAGAATAGTTACCAAAATTCGAATTTTGTTTTCATTAAAAATTCCTCATGTAACTGTTTTAAATGATAATGAGTTCAATTTGTATACACGAATTGAATTGAATGGCTGAACTAAAATATAACAAAGGACATAGATCATTACAAAATCAAATTAATGTTACCTTGCTGTTTATGGTAAGGATTTAGCCGAAAAATCAAACAAGTACACGTGTCAAAATATGCGAGTGTTATATCATGGGACACAAGTATTCAAACGCATGTATTGGGTCTGCTAAAAGCTTTTCCGATATCAATTTTACTTTACCCTCTGGTATTTTATAGGTTAGCAGGAAAAAAGAAAAAGGCGTACCTATTTTTATGTTATAATTTTTTTATTAAAAATTATTATTTGATTATTTTTTAGTTGCACAAGAGAAAGAAAATTTGCGTCACATTCGTTAGAATTGCAAAAATGTCAAAAGTAAAAAAAAATAATAAATAAACAGAAGCAGAAACAGACAGAAAAACATATTAATTTATGAAGCTAGGAAATTTTTAGTATTCATTTCTCAACTTTTTTTTCTATACCAAAAAATTTATGTCAAATTTTAGTCAAATCAAATTTTTTCATTTTATTAATTTATTTAAAAAATTAAAATAATCATATAAATTTTTACTGAGGCATATAACATCGTAAGTTCAGTTTCAATATATACCACATATAGGGCGCTGTTTGCAGTGTTTTGCCGATATAATAATAGGATTTAACTTTTTTGTAGATGTTTATTGCATATTTTTTATAACACACAGATGAATTTCCTCTGTGTTATAAAGAAATACAATACACATATTGAAAGTGAGATTACGATATTTAATGTGCGCCTCAAAAAAACCTCCCTATACTAAAGAAAAGTCTATAAAACTTTTTGAAATATTGAGAAAAATCAATTTCAATATTTTAGCTTCTACACCTTGTATCGTTTTCAATATTGACATATAGACTAAGACAATATGGCTCACATGGTATATTTTAATTATTTATAATCTATAGTTGGTCTATGGCGCATTCATAAGGGCCACGCTGTAAATCGGCTGAAGGATCTACCGCTTCACTCTTTTCAACTATTTTCTAAACACCCTCTGTATATTATGAGACCCTCCCGATAAAAGGTACCTCAAAAGACATATAATATTTAAATTTAGCACCGCCAAAAAAACATCAACACTAAATTTGAAATTGATACGTCAACAACTGTAAAAGTTATTAGAAGTTTTCATAAAAGATATTTTACTTCAACGCCCTATACCTCTCTGTTAATATTAGCATTCGAAGTCTCAATATAAATTTGTAAGTGAAGCATAATTAGTCGGTTAAATCGCGTCGCCTAGAGCACGACTGGAAAAATTAAATTATATGGAGTAGAAAGACATTTTGGTCGAGCCGCCACTGTGCTCTACTACATGGAAGAGAGTGGGGATCAAGCTGCTGAACGCAACGAACTAAATACTTGATTGAAATGTAATAATAATTTATTGATCTTTTATAGTCAAGACTTATGATACAAAATATGTATCGCGGGTTGCCTACTTTATTGGGTCTATTTACGTTTCCTTTGTAATATAATAAGTATGCATCTATATTTACATTTATTAATGGTGATGTCATTGAAATTAGACAATATTCTGTGCTCAATGGTAATCAAAAAAATAGGTTAGAAGTAGAAGTCAAAAATCCTATGAGCTGGAAGCATAGATAAAATATATAATTATAGAAACTAGAAGCCAATGATCTGTGAGTGAAGTCACAAAACATATAAGAATAGAAGGTATAAATAATAAATGCAAATTCTGGTCTGTGCAACACTTATTTATGTGCTGTAATATTTCTATTTTTAAGTAATGTTTCTGTATTAAAAGAAATCTCAACAAAATGGTTATTTATGGTATTTATATAGTTTCTAAATCAGGAGGATTAATATTCAATTATGATAACAATGTTCCAAAGATAGAGACTGAAAGAAAATTCTCATACCCATTGGACATAAAGCTTCAAGTAGAAAATAAAAAAATAGTTGTCGAGTTTGGACAGAGAGACGGAATAAACGGTGAATAAAAAAAGGCCTTATTTATGAACAGTATATCATATTTCTGTTTTAGTTGGTCATGTTTTGTATGCCGTGAATGGTGTGCCAGTAACTGGTTGCCAAATGGACGATGGGCAAGACGCAATTCAGTTTTTACAAAACAAAGAAAATTATCCTGTTACTTTAAAATTTGGTAGACCTAAAATGACAACAAATGAAAAAATCTTTTTAGCGAGCATGTTCTATCCCTTATTTGCTATCGCAAGTCAACTTAGTCCCGAACCAAAGTCGTCAGGGATAGAGATTCTAGAAGCAGATACATTTCGACTTAATTGTTTTCAGACACTAACCGGTTTTAAAATAATGGTAGTTTCCGATCCTCAACAAGTCGGGGTTGAAATATTCTTAAAACGCATTTATGAAATTTATGCAGATTATGCTTTAAAAAATCCGTTTTACTCGTTAGAAATGCCTATAAGATGTGAGTTGTTCGATAGTAATTTAAAAAGTTTGCTAGAACAAATAGAAAAATCTGGTATTGCTAATATATAATTATCTTTATTATACAAATTTTATTTAATATATTTCTGTCCATTTTTTGTTACGTTTAGTACATAACTGATGTAAACTTCAATATACAAAAAGTACATTGTTTAATTTTTTTTTCTTTCATTCAAAGCAGGAAAGTATTTAGTTAAAATAAAAACTAAAGGATTTTATATATTTACTCGGTATATTTTTTCTTTGCATGTTTCTTCCTGATAAGTAATTACTGTATCCAATATTTACAAATGCTTAACAATGGTGTCGATTTTGTTTGCGAGGGGGGCATCTTTTTGCACGAATTAGATGGATCAAACTATTGCCTCCCGAGCGGGGTAAACATCTTCAAATTTTTAAATGGAAAGGGTGATTGTCAAGTTGCATATTGTTCAAAAGCTCTTTTAATTTTTGAGGATTTGAAAGCAAAATTTTATGACAGCAAATGTTGGCCCCCTACGTCCATGTAATTATAAAGATTTTGTTCAAAACGTTGTCTTACATTCTGGAGCATTTCAGGAGTGACTAGATGACATTGATTAATGATACGCTGACGTAGATCTTCCAGTCTGGTTGGGTGGCACAGATTTTGGTTTTCAGGTGTCCCACAAAAAGTAGTCCAATGGGCTTAAATCTGGGGATCTAGAAGGCCATTCAATGGCACCTCTCCTACCTATCCAACGATTCGGAAATGTATGGTCAGACATGGTGGACATAGTGGGGGGGGGGGGGAGCCTCGTCTTGCTCAAACATCAGTTCACCTTCGAGGTAATCATTATTGTTTTCCACAATTACCGTTAAGGCTGGATCAATGGCTTCTTGCAGCAATTCCAAATACATATCACCAGCACAGTATAGAAAGATCAGTAGGGACAGCTAACGAATTTATGAATGAAATCCGCCAGTCGAATTCTTTGACCTTGTTGTTTGAAGTGAAGATAGCATCACTCCCACTTGGGAGTGAGGCTCTCTTCACCATTATTTATGGTGTGATTTACTTTGTAACCTGTGACTGTCAAAATTTAAATTGTAACTGTGGTACTCAAAATGTAATATGATTTTGAAAATTTATGGTAAATGATATTGGTTTTATAAGCTATCTATAAACAGTAAATTTAATGTAAATAGTTTAAATAACGAAATAAATAAATAGAAGTTGGTGTGACCTTATTTTACATTTTTTGTTTTTATTTACTACTACATATATATTCATTATTTGTAATTAATATTGTTATTACCAGCAGTTTTTTTACCCAATTTTATTATAGTTTCCGCAAATATAAGTACATTTTGTAGATTTATATATTTGTTCGAGTCACCAGAAATTCAAATAGGTGTTGCTACAAGTATAAACATGCAAATTTGTGAAATACGTGTAATTTTTAAAAATAATACAACAAATTATAATTACATATTGTTTAAATTACCAAAAAACAATAGATGTGTGAAATAAATTGTTATGATAGTTTAAATTCTTCGAGCTTATAAATTACGAATATATAGTATTATTTGTATTACGTAAAATTTTTAAAATAAACATCTTGAGGTTTATTATTAATAATTTAACAAGCGTATAAAAACTTTAAAGACAATAAATAAAACAGAGATGTTCCCACCTGGAACTATGACATTTAATAAAATACAATTTATATAAACATTTTATTTCATTAACAAAAAAATGGCATAAAGCTATGGCGAATGTACATTTATATTTAAAATTGAACATACTCAATTATTTCCTACTTATAAACAAAAGTAACTTGGTTGAACAATTCCTAGGCTGGTTGCCCTGTTGTTGCTTTAGGTTTTTTGACTGGTCAAGAGACATATGTTCGCTTCTTCAGAAGCAATTCTGAAATTGAATTAAGTCTTCTAATCGAAAGTATACAATGTGCATTGGTTCATGACATTTCAGTGCATTGTTTGAGGTCGATCGCAAACAAATTTACGAATGAAATCCACGAAGCACGTAGATATTATATAGGAGTTGGTGAGATAGATTTTTCTCCTTGTCTGATGCTACCAAAATAATTCTCAAGACTGCATTCAAATTTCCACATTTTTCTGTGATGGTTCTGAAAGAATTCATTCTTATATACAGATAGCTATTTCAAAATAAACGTTAAATATTTTTACCTGCCACATCGTCAGAAAATATTGTAAGATAAGCATTTGAGGTAAGTAGTTTTCTTTTCTGATCTTTGACCATTTTTTGTGAAAAATGCTAAGCACATATTCGAAAATTATATCCAAAAGATCTCTCTTACATTTAACGGTCCACTCCTTCGCTCTAAAAATAATAATTTTATGTTAATAATTTTTACATGAATTTCAATCGTAAAATGCAATCAATTATTATAATTAATTATAATTCTATAATGATCGCAAAATTACCTTCTGTTGTATTTTGGGAATCTAAAAAAATCATGTGTATAATTTCCAGCATTGTTCTTGCAACTTCCTACTACACAATAAACTCCTACTATATTGCACTTTTTTGTACCTTGGTCCGGTTCTTCTGATGCATTCATAATTATTTTTTAAAAAATATAACAAAATAGTAAAATTTAAAACCAGGACTGGAACGCAACTACTCAAATAGGTTAAGAACTAAAATATCACAAAACGAAAAGACATACAAGCGGTTATACTACGAAACGTAAACCAAAACGAGTGCGTAAATAGTAATGAATGAATTCTGAAAATGGCTTAGCGGGAAAGTGCAGCTGTCCTTACTGGTCTTTCTATACTGTGTCACCAGGCAAATTAGCATTTATAAAAAAAGGACCAACAAGGGAATCACCAAAGAAACCAGCACCACAGAATAAAGGAACTACATTCTGTGCCAGCTTTTTTGTCGGCCAATGATCTGTGGTACTGTGCCAGCATAGCCAGCACAGACAGGGCCACAGATTACAGGCAGAATAGAATAGACAGCAGAAAACAATTTATTATTTCGTGACCAAGTTCATTACCATTGAACACTAAACATTTAGAATTTTCAGAAAAGTGTTTTATTTGATTTGACATTTGTTTATAGTATAGAATCAAGTTAGGTTATTATTGTAAATTGTGATTTGTTTTCCGACTATAAAAAAATAAAGTGGATTTTAATTTTTAAGTGTATAATGGCTTACAATTATAATATGAGATTTATGCAAAGAAATAATACTGAAAAATCACCAGGAAAATACAAACAAAAAATGTTATTGTTGAAACAGATGATTAGAGAATATGTGCATGTAAGTTGTGATTTTTCCTGCTTTTTTTTATTGTTATTTACTAATTGATTTGATGTGTTAGTCGGATATGAAATATAAAACAACATAGTTGTTGTGATATAGAAGAAATTGAAGATTATAGTATACTAATTATAGTTTTATATTTTTTAAGGAAAATGCAGCTTTGGTGGACGAATTGGAAGAAGTTCAAATAAATATCATTATTAGAAAGGAAGAAAGAAAATTTTTGCTCAGAAAATTGTGTGAATATGAACCACAAATTGCTTTGGAAGTTCAAAATACTGCTAAAGATGGACCCCTTTCTCGTACAAATAATATCGATAGCAAAAAAACTAAAAAGAAACCTCATTTGGAGTCTATAGGTAAGTTCTTGATGGAAGTAGCTCTCCTACATAAATGCTCGATGTTAACATTTTATGTCAATTTAGAAAGAAGGTCATCTTTAATGAAGTCTCGTAAGAATCCCTCAAAAAATAAAAAGAAAATTGTTCAACCAATACCCGTTGACAATAACGGAAGACCTGTTTTTCCAATCGAATTAGGACGTTTAACAGTACATTCGTTGGGTGAAGTAGTTTCTGACAGAATGGAATTTCATTCTGAGGATGCCATCTACCCTGTAGGTTACGTTTCCACAAGATTCTATGGCAGTTTGAAAGATCCTACACAGAAATGCATGTACACCTGCAAAATTTCGGACGTAAATGACTCGCCAAGGTAATTTTTTATTAATATTTGAAAGAATATTTTCTTACGTTACCTGTTTGTTGCTGTTGCAGATTTGAAATAGCTTCGGATGACAACTGCCCGCCAATAATCGGCGACACGCCAGATGTATGTCACTCCTTACTCCTGCAAAAAATTAACGATGCACTCTCTTTGAACGTCGTCAGTACCCGCCCGCACGGCAACGATTTCTTCGGTTTGACCCATCCTATAGTCCTGCATCTCCTTCAGAGTTCACCGGGCACCAGGAAGTGCATTTACTACAAATGGACCAAGTTCGAGGTGTCGAAAAATGCCGAGCCTTGTTCCGAGGATAACGATGCCGGTTTGAGCTATGAACACCTTCAGCGGTGCATTAGTTTCTGTAAATATAAGATGGCTCCAGATGTTTTGCAAAAACCCGATGAATACGGTGATGGTAAAGACGGTGGACATATGTTTTAGTTGATTTTAATATAATAGTATTGTAAAATTAAATACATATTGATATACAATCTATATATATATATATTTTTTCATTAGTCGAAAAAAAAACGTAGCGAAATGAGCTATAATGGTAATTTTTTAAGACGTATGGAGCGAATAGAATGGAATTTGAATTTTTCACATTTTTAATTAAAAAAGTGGGGCGTGGTAACTCAATGCATCTCTGAATTGCAGCAAAAATAAGCTGCTTTCGTAAACACAAAATTATATTCATATTTTCGTACATCATATCTGCTGATTCTTGATTTGAATAAGATATTTTAAAATAAAACAATGTAACCCAAAACTGCTATCAAAAATATATGTTCATGCGAGTGCCATTAATAACATTGAATTGGGGAACTCGATTCATTTAATGCATTGTAAACAGTTGAATAAGGGGGACCATGCAGAAACACCTAAATTGTGCATAATACTTGACTAAATTTCATACGTAACATAGGTTGCTTAATGGAAGTTGTTTATTTTCATGTTCTCTAGTGCCTATTTGAAGAACTTAACTCATAGTAATTTCGAAATATTTGTCAAACTAGAAAGAATATTGAATTACAAATTTTTTTTGGTGGTTGTAATTTTTACACTTAAATATTTTTGAGTTAGAAACTGTTGAAATACCAATGTGACTGATATCAAAGAAAATTTCTACTTCCCATAAATTGATATTAGAGAATTCTACAAAAATTGCTCGAAAACTGATTGTAAAAATTACTCTACACAAATCTAATTTCATTAGTTGTAGCAAAAATATGCTGCATTTGGTAAACAAAATTATATTTACATTCCCCTGACATTGTTAATATCTGCTAATTCTTGATTTGAATAAGGCGTTTTGAAATAGAACAACTACTTCTACTGTCGATGGGGTTCAAAGAACAGAAAATTATAAAAAATAAGTTGTCATCGAGTTCTCTTAGATGGCTATAAGTCTGCCATCACTCTTACACCTACCTGATGCGTACTTCGCAGATAACACACTTTAACACTATACACAACAGGTTACTAGCACTGTCACTACAAGGTGCGCTCAAGTTCCCTGATTTTTTGTTTCGGAACTGGGAGCAGATACAACTGCGGTGTGGTTTATATGTGAAGTTATTGTGAATGTGTGATAGAGATGGCAGCACTGCAGGGCATACATACTCTCTAGCAGTGGCGGCGAGAGTGAGAAGTGTTGTTGACACAAAATGATGACATTTTTGTTACAAGAAAAGTGAGTTATCATTCGTTTTCTACATTTGCGTGGTGTGACACCCATTGAAATTTATTACCAGTTCACTAAGGCATGTGGCGATGGTGTCATGAATGTGAAAAATGTACGTTCTGTCAATACGTGATGAATGCATGAGTGGGGCTTTCGTGACAATGGATGAGGCCGGGACTTTTTTGGTTCATCATTCGGTTTTCTTTGCACTGTCTGATCCACGAACACAGGTTTTGAGCATTCTGATATGATCTGAGGTATGCGTCAATAACTATATGGGCTGCATGTATTTATCTTCATGTTGACTGCTTTAAATGATGAGCGAGTTTATAACGAATCACTTTCTATTATTTTGGACCTCAACTATAGAAACTTTTTTGATGTATTTTTAAAAATTTTTTGATTACAGTGTTGAAACGTCAATGGGGTTCATATTAATTAAACAGAAATACTACTTACCATAAATTGATATTAGGTAATTCTAAAAAAAATTAGTGATGGTGAAAATTACTCAATATCAAATCTGCTAATTCTCGATACGACTAAAGCATTTTTTAATAAAATAACTCAATCTACAGTTAAGAAAATATGTCCATATTTACGGCATTAATTATACTGAACTCGTAATTCAACACAGTGCATTGTAAACAGTCGAATAAGTGGCACCATGCAAGAACTTATTTCAAGAACACCCTGTATTCATATATCAATACAATTGTCCGATTTTTGTTTATTAAAATTAGATTGTATTAGATTTTTAAATTGTTTAACATATTTTTTTGCTCAAACGTTGTAAGGCAGTCCTGAAAATGTTTATTTTTTGGGAAGGTAAAATCATAAAACCGTGAGCTTTAAGAGAAGTTTTTATTGTTATAACGTTGTATTTAACATCAAATACATACAGACATTTCTCTACAATATAATATTGTTATGTAGTGTAGCAGAAAAGTAGTTTTAAGCAAAAAATTAAAACTAAAACCAAAAAGACCCAAAGAAATGTGCACTACTCGTGTGTTTATATTATATATATATTTATTAATATATAATTGCAAATAATGACGAAATAAAATTACGTAATCGTAACCCTTAGAAATTTGGTCATAATTAAACTCTCTATTTATCACTAAGATCTCTCGGCAAACTCGATGTTCATAACGAGAGACGCTAAATTCATATAAATATTATTAGCTATTTTAAAACACTTTATATTCTTTTTAAGGTAAATATATATATACTTGAAATTTGCCTAAGAATTCAAAATACGGTAATTAGAATACAAATAATACAAAAATCCTCAGTACTCTCTTAAATAGTTTCACCTTCAATCATAATTACAACATCCTAATCAAAGAATTAAACATGGATTTACACGCTGACAGGTCGTGAATAAATACAAGCACGAACGCAACTGCTGCACCACTAAAAGAAACATGATACCCTTAAAAACGTAATAAAAAATATATATGCCAAACTAACGTGCACTATCCATACACGTAAGCTCAAAATTGTGCCATATCTATGCACGGACAAATCAACGTGGTTAAGGTACAATTACTTCTGTTAAAATAGTTCAATTCAAGTGGAAACCTTTCTCTTTCGTGGCCGCTAACAGTCTCTGCCTCAGGATTTCTTCCGTGGGATAGTCGGGCAGTTTCAAGTAGTGGACGCACGTGTTGACGGAGGGGTAGGAGCCCTCCCCGGCGTCCACCTTGCGGACTATGGTCAGGCGTGGGTAAAGGTTGGCCAGACCGCCCGGCGGGAGAGAGCTGCAACCTGTGGTGAATTGTAGGAACGCTTTCCTTTCTTCGGGCGACATGCCCACCAGGACGTTGACGAATCGCAAGAAGCCCGGACTGGAAGAGAAATCGTTATATTGCTACCATCCGCCAACGGTTAAATTCATAGGTCAAAGGTACAGAGTGGCTCAAATAAGAAAAAGCTTGTGCCACGAAGAACTTTAATGATAAATAAGGTTCCGTATACAAGGTTAACTATGACTAACTACAAATATTTAAAGAGATGATAGACAAAATTAGAATTAAGAGAACTGCAGTTCAAAAAATTTCTAAATTTATTTACAAAGCAAATTTTTTTATTTATGACACCATATTAAACCCCGATTTATCAACAACTATGGTCATTTGATGTTTGGAGAGTAGTGCAACCAGCAACACAACTGCAGCAGACAGAAAACTGAACGGTATGTGTCAATGCTAAATTCTTTTGTCATGATTGAATACTGTGTTTATATTGGGACTATGTTTTCCTTCAGTTTTTAGTGACAATTTTTTTTTTAATTTTAAAATTTCTATAGTAATTAAATAATGGAATTTGTATAGGGTACAGTATGGTTCGCCCTATGCTATAGGACAAATTCAGCAGAGTTACAGTTACCGGACAAGATTTTATAATTAAAGATCGCCGTAGGTACATTTCCAGTTTTCTATTGGTATTTCTTTCATTAAATTTAAATTTAAGCTCGCCTACCTTTTTTTAATTACGTTCGTGTTTGCATAAAAATTTATTGTAATAAGTGTATTTTGACATTTTCTAGATATTTCAGGCCATATTCGATCATATTCAATTTGGTTCCAGATGTGTTCTCAAGTCCATGGAAACTTTGAGAACTCTAAAAATATATATAGCGGATCGGCTTCGCCTCCAGAGTTAGTTTTTATTGAGCAGTCAAACGCGAGTGATAAATGTTGAAATAAAGTTTTGACAGTTTGAATTGTTTGAAGTATATTTGTTGTGAATCAAGTGGTGACAAAAAGTTTTTTTTTTTGTACCGTGGAGTATGCCAAGGCTAGAGGTTACAATATATAATATTATCTAGACGATTTTGTAGTTTATTACCCATTTTCAATTATATTGACTAACAAATTTGTGAGTACTAAAATTTTTCATTAGAAACGACAAAGCATATACCTACGAACTGCAAAGAAAAAGTGACAAGAAAGGCTACCGTGTAAATTTAAATCAGCGAACTATAAACATGTGAACAACAAAGTTTTACTGTACCTAAAACTGATATATTGTAACATTAAAATATGTGTCGTGAAACAAAATAAAATCCATTTCTACCGATAGTGTGATAATTTTGACCTGACAAGATATGAAATTGTGTTGATGGTTGCTTAACTAAGGTGCAGAATAACATTTTGACATTTTAATTCTGTTTCAAAGAATAAATACATTAAAAATATTAAGACAATGCCCGCGGCACAAACTTCTGATTTCCACAATTTATTGCCAGAAATACATGTCTATCAAATAGTACATTTAAAGTACTAAGTGTAAAAAGTAAATTTAAATTTGCTTGTGGTGATCGACCATGGGCTTTTAATAGTCATGGCCACGGGGGTTTATAATAGTTAAAAAAGAAAAAAAAAATTCTTAGTCATAAGTGAAAACCCTGTTAGAAAATTCAAAAATTGATTTGATTGATTTTATAATGGCACCAGATTTTTTCATAAGTTGGCTGCCCTGTATCTTTTATCTTTTCTGATATCCACATGGTATTTTAATTTTCAACAAAATTTATCGATTTATGAAAAAAAAAAAACAAAAAATTAAAAAAAAAATTTTTTTAGTCAAGTGAAACCCTGTTAAAAAATTCAAAAATTGACTGCCCTTTATCTTTTACCTTTTCCGATATCCACATGATATTTTCAACAAAATTTATCGATTTATAAAAAAAAAAACTTTTTAGTCATAAGTGAAAACCCTGTTAGAAAATTCAAAAATTGATTTTATAATAATATCAGATTTTTTACCCAAGTTGGCTGCCCTTTATCTTTTACCGTTTCCGATATCCACATATTTTAATTTTCAACAAAATTTATCGATTTAGGAAATTGTTAGGAAATTCAAAAATTGATTTGATTGATTTTATAATGGCATCAGATTTTTTCCCCAAGTTAGCTGCCCTGTACCTTTTACCGTTTTCGGTATCCACATGGTATTTTAATTTTGAACACAATTTGTCGATTTATAAAAAAAAAAACAAACAAAAAAAAAGAGTAAAAAATATTTTTTTTCATTTATTTACACTTTTAGCCAATAGGAGAAACACTCACCTGTCCTTCGTGTACCCCAGTTTAGGCTCGGTATAATTAATGAGATCCTCCTTGGTCCATTCGGGATTCTGATCGCCGCACAGCATAACGCACATCTCGTCGGGGCTGAATGCCGCCAACTTTTCCATCGGGAACACCATCGAGAAACCCTTGTAGAACGCCTCCAGTTGCCTTGCTATGCCCCTATCCAAGCAGAACTGCGTGGTCAGTTCCGCGTACTCCTCCACGTTCTCTATGTTGACTTCTATGTCGGCGCCGTTGCTCACCAGATCCACCGAGGTGAACCCGTACACGCTCGAGCCGGGCGAATAGGTGAAGGTGAGCGCCAGGTCCTCCAGCAGGACGGGACCCGACGAGTGGTTCAGGCTGAGGTTCTGGATCTGGTGGGCCCTGGTCTCGGCCGAGGCCGAGTGGTCCTGCATGATCCTCTGTTTCTGCTTCACCAGCTCCCTGATCTGCCTGAGGAAGCCCGCCCGGATGGGGTCGATGTCGAACAGGTCTTCGTCCCCCAGGATGTTGCTGTACCACGGCCTCTTCTCCTCCGTTATTATCTTCGGGGGGTCCAGTTCCAGCTCCTTCTCGCTCTCCTCCGATATGAAACTAGACGTCATCACGTCCTCGTCCGTCGACTTCTTCGTCCCAGCAAAGCCAATCCTCTCGTTCACCGTGTTCTGGATCTCTCCGTGGCACATCAACTTCAAGAAGCTTTTGCTCAAGGGTAAATCCACCAGTCTGTTGTCTTGCAGGATTTTCGCGAGGAACACTCCCAAGAAGTAGAAGTGCCTCACGACTTTGTCGCAGATCTCGGAACTCTGTGGAAGGGGCGCTGGGAATAGACCGGATGCCCTTCGTACATAGTAACCGGGCGGTTTCAGTCCTTCGCCCAGATCCACCGACTTGTTGGAGTTGATCGACTCGTCCTCGCATATCCACATGCCCAGATCGCGTCGTTGCACTTCGGCGGCCACCAAGGCGTAAAACTCCAAGGTGGGTCCCAAACCGGTGCCTTCCTCTCCCGCGAATTCTACTTCGAGGATGGACTTCCTGTCAGCGTGCACCTTCATCACTTGCATGGCCCAGTCGAGCAGCTGTTCCCCTCTCGGTACTTTCACCCGTTCGTGCTTCAACCTCCCGACTCTGAATTCGTGGGGGTCGTCTCTCCGTGGGGACAAACCGGGCGTTCTCTGTCTCTCCATCGTGACGTCTCTCTGCGTCTGCAACCAGACGATGCTCCTGGAAGCGCCGAATGCAGTACAGTTGAAATAGAGCTGCCTCGTCTCGAAGGGGAAGAGGAAGGGACAGGAATGGTTCAATTCCTCGCACCACGTGGGCAGGCTGGAACTAGACAACACCAACGGATCTTGTATTTGCTGGAGCAGCTTGTTTGTGATTTTCTTGCTGGAGAATTCCTCCGGGGATATGTCTGGGTGATCCAGGGTGTTCAGGTCCATTTCCTTTGTCGTGATGATGACAAAGAGGTGACGTAGGAGCTGTAGCACGTCCTCGACTGTGCAGCTCGACACGGATGGGGTACCAGGTACGGGAGTGCTAGGGGAAAGGGTCATTCCGGCGACTGAACTGCTTCCGCTTCTGGAGTATTGGGTGGCAACTGGTGTCGCCCTGCCTTCTTCCCCATCATAGTTACCATCGTCCTTAACTTCTTTATAAACAATCCTGTAAATAGCAATTTAAATTCAGCAAATATTTATGACCTTCATAAAAGTCATAAATATTAAGATATTTTAACGTTCACTTCAAGTTGAATGTTCTTCAACCCATACTATTGACATGGTGAAAATCGATAAGTTTGTACATAATTACTTGTAATCATGCAGCTTTGAATAGCACAGAAAGCTATTTGCTTTGTATTCATTGTAAATCGCAGCCACACCTTACCCACAGCAATGACTTGCATCACAATGGTCAAGCCATTATACGAAGCTGTGAATAGCACGGAAAGTAATATTTACATTACAACTCGCGGCCCCGCCAATGACTTGCCTCCCAACGCTCCAAACCCAATCACAAGACATTCCACAGTAATATTTATTACTTACACGTATGTGGGTTCCCAGATCCTTCTGAGTTTCTCTTGCTTCGAACTGAACTCCGCCAGCTGCATCAATTCCTGAACTGCCCTGAAGATGGTCCAGGAGGGGTCGCTCAGTTCGACTTCCACGTCTAGGATTCCGGGCATGTTGGGTCCCTTCAAGATCAGCTGCAATTTGGGTTGTGGTAGGAGCTCGTGTTCCAACGTGGAAGAGCTCTCTTCCTGACCGGGAGCAGGGACTTCGAGATCTGAAAAAGAATGGAATATTGCAGTTGACATAATTAATAACTAGGAAATGGGTATTTTCTCGTTTTTCATTTACTCACCTGTGGTTTGATTAACATTGGTCCTACCGGGCCTGGGATCGAAGGCAGGGATCAAAGCCGAAAACTGCCTCTTCAGAACGTATTCATCGTCCCAAGACCTCCGCTTGCTCGGTCTCGTCTCGAAACTCTCCTCCTCCATAAACGACAGCAAGTTCCTAGACACCATCACCTCCTCGTAATCGGCGTCGTCCTCGTTCTCATCGTCGTCGTTATCATCGTCGTCGCCCATTTCCTCGTCGTCATCCAATTCGGCGAGCAGAGTAGGCGCCCTGCAGGACTCCAAGAAGTCCTCGAGAGACACCTGTTCGCTGTCGCTGCTCGTAGACGTCAAGCTCATCGTCAAAGCCTGGCTCAGACCTTGGACAGCGCCGGCGGTGGTGGAAATGCCTCCCGATTGGTTCGCGGCGTTGTTGCTCGACGACAGGCTGGGATAACTCTGAGCGGTGCTCAGCAATCCGCTGGGGAAATTGCTAGACAAGGCCAGGCGGACTAGACTGGACACGGAGTTGGGCGCTCTGGGGAATATGGAGCCGGAATTCTGGTTGTTCTGGGCGTTGGAACCCGCGTTCTGCGAGTTGTTTGTGTTGGTGTTGGAGGCGTTCGCCGCCGATACAGAAGCAAGGGTGCGGCGACGTGCTAGCGCGGCAAATGTCTCTAACAGACCTGAGAAGTTCAGAACTGAATTTTAATTAAGTTGAGCTTAAACAGCCATAAATATAACAAATTCATGTTTTTATATCATTCTTGTACAGGGTGCTAAAATTTGTAGGTGTATAGATAGATTTTATAGAACATTATAATAAATAAATAAAAAGTTCCAAATATTTTTAAAAATTAATATATCTGTACCAAAAATATTTTTTATAAGTGCAATACAGAAATAGTTTATGTGAATATAGGTCAGCAAATGTTTTATTATCAAATTGCTCTACATTTCCTCATGAATGGTAACAACGACTACTTAGGTCACCAGATTTGAAACCACCAAAACAATTTATTGACAAACAAATGGAATAAACTGACCCGGTTTATTTTATCAAGTGTAAAACAAAAACTGACCTGTGACTTGTTGATTCAGTTATTCAAGTCAATAAATTGTAGTCCCAATTTCTCTTTTACAGCTGTTTTACACACAATCAATTTATTACTAAGTGAATAAACTGTAGTATAATTTGAACTAGTCGGCCTTCCATCTATTTTATGCAGTATAAAACAGAGATGGACTACAATTTATTAATCAAATAATTTATCAATCAATAAATTGAAGTATAATTTCTCTTTCATGGCCGTTTTACACAATCAATTTATTAACAAAATGAACTAGTTGGTCTTCAATGTATTTTACGAAGTTATAAAACAAAAATTACAGTACAATTTCTCTTTTATAGCTGTTTTTCATACAATCAATTTATTACCAAATAAATTGAACTAATTGATCTTCAATTTGTTTTATGAAGTCAATAGATTTTAGTCCAATTTTTCTTTTTACACACAATTTATTTTATAAAGTGTAAAACAAAAATTCAACTACAATTTATTGATCAACTTATTGCTGTCAATAAATTGTAGTACAATTTTCTGTTTATAGCTGTTTTACACACAATCAATTTATAAATTGAATTTGTTGACCTTCAATTTATGTTATGAAGTATAAAAAAGAAATTAGACTATGATTTATTAATCAATTTATTTAAGTTAATAAATTGTAGTCCAATTTTTCTTTTATAGAGGGTTTACACACGATCAATTTATTGACAAACAAATTGAACTTGACCTTTAATTTATTTGAGAAAAATTTAACTATAATTTATTGATCAACTTATTGCTGTCAATAAATTGTAGCACAATTTTCTGTTTATAGCTGTTTTACACACAATCAATTTATAAATTGAATTTGTTGACCTTCAATTTATGTTATGAAGTATAAAAAGGAAATTAGACTATGATTTATTAATCAATTTATTTAAGTTAATAAATTGTAGTCCAATTTTTCTTTTATAGAGGGTTTACACACGATCAATTTATTGACAAACAAATTGAACTTGACCTTTAATTTATTTGATAAAAATTTAACTATAATTTATTGATCAACTTATTGCTGTCAATAAATTGTAGCACAATTTTCCTTTTATAGAGGGTTTACACACAATCAATTTATTGACAAACAAATTGAACTTGACCTGTAATTTATTTTATGAGGCATAAAACAAAAATTGAACTACAATTTATTGATCAACTTATTTTTGCTGTCAATAAAACCAAACTAGTAGACCTTCAATTTATTTTATGAAGTGTAAAAAAGAAATTGGGCTACGATTTATTAATCAATTTATTGAAGTCAATAAAATGTATTCCAAAACTGCCTTGTATTAAATATTCAATGAAAAAAGCTTGAAAAATAAAATCAAGTATTACTTTGTCAGTGGAATTTTGTATAGAGTGAAAAAAGAAGCAGATTTTACGATAAAAAATAAGAGAAGTGTACCTGCTGTGGTGGTGGGCTCTATCTGACTGTTGGCCTCCGTGGACGTTAGGTTAGGAACACTGACACTCATCGGGTTCGTCACGACAATCGTATTATTACTACTATTCTTAGCGTTATTTGAGTTTGTCACAGCCTCATCTTTATCACTACTACAACTGCCGCTCTTGGCCGATTCCGTTTTCCGCCTAACCGGCTTCTCGTCGTCAGTCTCCGAATTGCTCGACACGGATATCCGCACACCCACCGAATTCAAACTAGACAGAGTGTTTATCTGGCTGCTCTGGCCAATGTTGAGGGCCGACTGTAGCAGCTCTGCCGACAAAAAGTTGTTGGTGTTGTTCCTCAGCATGTCGGACCCCTCCCGGATCTTATCCAGGGCTTCGACTGCCTCCACAAAGCTCTGGGCCGCGGCGGCCGCAGCCTGGGAGTTGCTTATCTTCGAGTTGCGGTTCGACTTGCTGATGTTGGAGTTCGAGTTGCTGGAAACCATGGCCTTCTGGGAGTCCGAAGAGTTGGCGGGCAGGGGCTTCGAGTCGCACAAGGCCAGGCTCTCCACGATGGTGGCGAGGTCCGTGGAATTGTTAATTGTAGACAGATCGTGGTGCGGGTCTCGCAACGGATGTACGACCACCGATAATTCGCTGTCGTTGCTGGCCGCTTGCGATTCGCTGGTGACGGCGACTAGGGCCTCGTTCCGAGCTACCGATAACACGCTTTCCGCAATGGTTTCAGCGGCTTGCTTGGCGGCGAGATTGTCCGCAGAAGCCGCTTGCTCCGTGGATGCCACCGAGGTCTTGGCGTCTGTCGCTTCAGGTAGACTGGGCGTAGAGCTGCTTTTCCTGCTCGTGAGCACGCTCTGTTTGTCTTTTTCGCTTTTCTGCTTATTGGTGGTGCAACATTTTGACGTCGTGGCGGCTTCCACGTCATAGCCGGGGGCCAGTTTGATGTCGTACTTGCCCTCCGCCCCCATTCTGTAGGAGTTGGAGCCACCGTGGTCCCAGGTTACGTCTATCCAGCCGCTGTGTAGGTCTCCAGTTACCGTACCTGCAACAAACAGGTGTTTCAATATATAACGATAGCTGACGACTAATACTTAAATGCACCATTTTTAAAAATATTTTTCGTCAAATTCATAGCCGTGTCCTGATATAGATTTTAAAAAATCTAAGTTCTACAGGGCGACCGGTTGCCAAGACATTTAGAATAAGAAAATAAATAATATTATTAACTGTTATGTTTCATCATTATTTTATACCGCTGCTGTACCTTAATAAAATCGTATACATCATTATTACACCTCACTGAATTCTTTTAAACATTTTTTGAATAGATATAAATGATTAAGTATTTTTGAAATGCGATACAAAACAGTACAATTGTTTTTAATTTGTTACTTTTAATGATTAGGCACGTTTTATTTCAAAAGTTAAAGGAAATGATCTAATGATCTAAACTTGTAAGGTAACTTAATATGGGAATTCTGAGTGGATTTTCTTTTATTTTATTAAAGTATTAAATACACAATCTACACAATTTTAAACAACTGAATTCAAATCGTAAAAGCGCTGAGCAGTAAGAACAAACATTAGTTAGCGCTACCAATATATGTTAATTTGTTTACATTTGTCGCTAAAGATTATAAAGCTTTCAATGCTAGGAGTGTATTTTAGGACTTGAAGTCCCATGTTGTCAAAAACCTACGTTTACAGCGTCTGCTTTAGTTCAGCCACCCCATGAAATATCCATCTTTTATTAAATAAAACAAATTGGCAGTGTAATGTGTAATACAGATTTATAAAGATCCTTAAATAATTCACAAGATAACCTTGTTATCACTTTGCATATCCTGTACTAAAAAGTTTGGTACATACTTTCATGTGTTTAGTTATCGGTTTTCTGATTCTCATTATTGCGTATGTTTTTCATTTTTGTACACTTTCTTTAAATAAATATCGTACCATCACAATAAAGTTTGTAAAATTACCAAAAAATACAGAAAATTTCCACTACCCCTACAAATTTGTTGGATTGTTCACCCGCACATTCGATTTATTACAAAATGTCTTATGCAGATTCTGTACTTTTCTTCATTCAAGATAAAATTATATTATTTTGAGTCTGTTCTGGTAATATTTATACAGAAAAAATGAAACAAAAATATGAAATAATACACAAAAACTTGTAAAGTTTTGTGCATTTCCTCTATTTCTCCTATTATGCAAGTAATTTGTTGTTCACCTCTACAGCAGTTCTGAAAGCTATCAATAGGTGTCAGTCACTTCATGATTGTCGCCAATAGTTAAATATTTTGTGAAACTGAGCAAAACTTTTTAATTTCCGCTATTTTGAAAACATAACTCCAGAGAAATTTTAACTTGTAAAAATAATCTATAATGTATATTAAAATCTGAATTTACACGTCTAAAAATTAAAAACAAAATTGATATTTGACTTTAGTATTATTAATTATATTTTTATGTAAAAAATATTGAAAATTTTAAAAATATATATTCAAACATCATGGAAATGTGTGTTCCTTCTTCCATTCAAACTTTATGAGTTTCTCTAAAATTCATTAGACGATTAAAATTTTGCTATTCTTTTTTTATTTTTATTAATGTACTTATTCATTCATTTTTATTATTTTATTTTAGAAATTAAGCACCCAACAGCATAACGGCAACTATAGGATGGGATTCTAAATTAAAACTTGATTTGCACCTTTTAAAGGTAATTAAAGGTAAGATTTACATAACTCACCTTCCCCTGGTGGATTCCCGTCCTGATCCCTCCACTTCCAGTCGACTCCCCTCACTACCCTGGCGCCGACCACCATGTGCTTCAACAGCTGCGACTTTACCAGCCTCCTCTGTTTCCTCAGATGTGCCTCCTGCTCCTTGTGGGCCTTGCCCATGTCCTCGCTCACGCCGATCACCTGTCCATAAATCTCGAACCCGGACAGGCTCAGGTAGTGTGTCTGTCCGGAAGCGTTCTTCCCCGCCTGCTGTATCCTGACGTGCCTCCATCCCTGATACTCGTCGGGTGACACCTCGATCGGCCAGGTGGCCGTGCTGCCGGGATCGTTCAGCGACATGTCATGGATGTGGGTGTAGAGCGTCGTCCAGGTCTGGCCGTCCCGCGACATTTGGAACTGCCAGTTCCTGAGGGCGGACCGGCCGTAGCCGCGAGCGTGTCTCAGGGTGTACGCGCTGGGGATGATGTAGACGCCCAGGTCGATGCTGAACCAGGCACGGTTGTCATCGTTCGTGTGGCAGTTGAGTGCCGATGGGTC
Organism: Monochamus alternatus; assembly: GCA_037114965.1. Lineage (NCBI taxonomy): Eukaryota > Metazoa > Arthropoda > Insecta > Coleoptera > Cerambycidae > Monochamus > Monochamus alternatus. Next base: position 12,073,946 of record CM073429.1, on the reverse strand, counting down.
ACGGGATAAGATGTCCTCCACGCGACCGTATGGCAAGTTCCTGCTGTCGGAGCTGGAGACGGTGACGAGACCGTATTGGCCGGGGTTGACCCACTCGGAACTGGTTTTTCCGTTAGTTCCGATGAAGTAGATCAGTCCATTTTCGTCAAAATCGTGGGAGTGCTTGAAGGTCTGGTGTTTGGGGTCGCGCAGCTTCTTCAAAAACTGGAAGGAGCTGCGTTCGTAGTCGTACCATTGTTTAGCTACCATTTTCAAGAGATATCTCTCTAATTGTGCGACGGTTGCGAGCGGTTCCATTTTCAGGCTTCTACCGGTGCGGTCTATTAAGGTGCTTTCTCCCGAAGCCTTCTCCAGTCTGAACCTCAATCGTCGGGTGAGTATCTGTAAGCCGTATCCGGATCCAGGTGTGTCGTAAAGGTAAACGGGTAATTTTTCGATACTTTCGAGCACGGCTATAAGTTTATGGACTAGAATGGATATGGAGTTGTTATCGTCGTTTAGCCTATTCCTGAAACACTGTTTGAAGACTTGCACCCTTTGCTTTTGGTATTTGTTCATCTTGCTCGATTTTAAGCCTTGATCCCAGTAACTGGTGGACAGTAGAGAGAGCAGCGCTTGCACTAACCCGGAACTATGCAGTTCGTAAGCAGAAACCACGCCGTCTTCCTGAAGTATCTGAGTCAAATCGTCCAAGGCGTTGTGTAAGATTTCCCTCCAGGAATTGTTGCCTTCGCGGTTATTGCCGTAGGAGCACTGCTTCTGGCAGGCGCGTTCTATTTGCGCAACGATGTTTCCCAGCTTGGCCACAATCCCCCTAGGTTGTGCCTGGGCAGCCCTAAAGTACTGCTCGTAGATCTGGTGTGCGAGATATTTCACTTTCATCTTAGTGGCTTCCAGTTTAGAGCGTAGTCGTTTGCCTTTTTTCGTTGTCCAGCCAGCGGAAAATTCGGGTCCTAAAAAGAACGTAACATATCGTGGACTATTAACATGTATATATGTCTGCTTACCTAAACTAGTTTCGGCGATAAACGAATGTTTTGTGCCTCTGTTTGACTCGAAAATAAAACCCGGCAGATCTTCTCTTAAAATCGTCGTCTGTTGCTGGCCATCGCAATTGTGTATGTGAATTTCTGCCTCCTTCCTGGACGTCAGAGACCAATTGCCGACTACCAATCGGGTTAAGCCAGGTTTTGAAAGTACTGGTATGGAATTGTTGGTACACCTAACAGCAGCTCGAGCCCTTTGTAATTTTTCCAAGAATTCTCCACGGTTTTCTGTTAAATAAGTCAAATGAGCAGGGTCTTGGGAAAGTATGCTGCCGCCAGACAATTACAAAATATTCGATAATGTAGTTTTTTGAATTTATTTACTAGATAAAACAGCAAAAACTAAGTCATCGATTTTGGTTTGAAATTTTTAAGTAACCAGAAAAACTATAGTTTTTAAATATAAAGGATTATAATATCAAAATTTTCTTGAATGGAATTGCTCTGCTCTGCTATTGTCATTTAGCAAGTTCACCTAACTTTGCTGTTAACTGTCATATTATGAGTTTAAAGTTTATTAAGTGTCCATCTAATTTTGATATTACCCTCAACTTTTGACATTTGTAAAAGTAAAGAGGTAATTTTTTACTTATTACACTGTTATACTTAAATACTGACTAGGATAAAATCAAATCATTGTGTATATAATAAAATAAATGTATTAGTCATTAAATATATATAACACTTCAAAAAGATTTTAATACAGTTGTTGGTTATAACATGCATTCAAATAAAAATAGTCAAGTTGGCTCTGAGAATTTGAACATAGGGCGTAGCATAGCAATTTACGTCCATCTTCAATCTTGGGTCCATTTTTAAAGTAAGACTCTATGATAAACGTTATTTGTTCTTGAGAAAACACCATTTTAGACGCTTTTAAAACAAAATTATTGAAACTATCATCGGCAACATAGCATGTTGACAGATGAGGTTAAGTTAAATTTTCAGAGCCAACTTGAACTCGTTTTTATTTGAATGCTCATAACCAACAACTGCATTTTTAACACTATTTTGAGGTGTTAGTATTGTATACTTTATACATCTATTGACTAACACATTTATTTCACTTTATAGATAACGAAACTTGATTTTGTCCCAGAGATAACAGTTCCGTTAGTTAAAAAAAAAAAAAAAACATTTGAATGATTCAATAATTATGAAATAATTCATTTTTGTTGTTACCTTGTAATTTTATTTTTAACAATACACTTATTTTTCTCCTAATTTAAATTATGTGGACCTTGGCAGCATACTTTGTATGATTCGAAGAGTAATTCACATAAATAGAATTTTTTCAAGGTATTGCATAAAAATCACATTACACAATTGTAGATTTGGATCTTCTTTTACAGATACACAACAATTAAAAATTCTGACAAAGTTGATAAAACTAAAAATACAATTTATGCAATATTACTCAAAATTTATTTAATATATGATCTAAAATCTAGCATACACTGCTAGAAAGTTATTTAAATTTCCCAAAAATGTATATTCGTTCATATAAAATTAAATTTTATATACAGGGTGTTCCACAATGAGCGTGCATTAGACGAATTTGAGAAACTGGAAATTATAGAAATCTGAATTTCAACACTGATGCAAAATATTTAGTGATGTGGCACAAATAAAATACGATTTTCTCATTTAAAGTAAGCGAGTTACCAAGATTTGAATTTGTCACAGTAGTCTACCCACTTTTCAACATCCTGTGTAATCTAGAGTAATTTGGACCTATTCTTGATATTGTCCTCTCAGAATTACTTCCACAAAATTATTTTTTAATTAGGTACCAGTTTGACAAAAAAAAAAAAAAAAAAAAAGATGAAATGAAAACTAACAACTGTTGAGTTTATTTAAGTTGAATTAAAATTACAGGTAGAATCTGCAAATTAAATAAAAAATATCATGTTCCATTCAAAACAAACCCTTAAAAATGAAAATTCAGATTTCTCTCATTCCCGGTGTCAAATACGTCTAATGCACGCTTGTTATGGGACACCCTGTAGTTACAAATTATAAATTCAGTTTTTCATGCTCGATCAATTAAATAATTTAAAAATAATTACTGTATAAAATTACTAAAACTGTACTCCGTGAATATTGAGCACATCAAAATATGAGCCCCTATTGCAAGCAGGATCGACGGGAAAGATCATTCGTAATTGGGCGGAAAAAGTGTGAGACCTGAAGCCAAGTAACTAAGGGTAAAAGCAAGTTGAGCGACTAAGTGTTGCGGGGAAAAGTTTAAGTAATTACAAAAAGCGTTCTTACCTTCAGTGGTGAGGCTGTCCGCGGCCCGGCTCTTGCCTAAATTCGAGACAGACAAATCAACATGACGGTTGCACACAGCAAACATAACGGAAAAACAACACAAAAATCGGGTTGCAATGTATAATTTTTATCGCATCGACAAACGACTTGTATACGGAATAATTTTAATTTTAGTTATCAAACTAAAACAAATTACCCCAAGAGTATTAAATGTATTTTCATTATTTTATTTCAAGTGTTTTGGGGAAAGGACCAATGGAACATCAAAAATAAACACAACAACATTTTTCGTATCAAATTTAGGTTATAGTTTTGTCTTGTACGAGTTGATAGCTGGGATTTTCTTCAGTTGTATTTTTAGAATTATCTTTGAGGGTACATTTGCGGTATCGCATATTCTTTCGTTCTATACCAACTACTTACATTTTTTTCAATTCAGAATCTTCTTATTACGAAATATTCAATTACTGAAACATTTTTATTTTTTGTCTTAGTTCTTTTTACCATATATCATTACTTTTTTTGTAATATTTTTTTATTATTTTATTTTATATTAAAAAAATAATAATAAATCTTCTCATAAAATTGCTGAAATTTCACTCACAACTCGAGAATATGCAACTCATATTTTTCTGAAGTTTCCGGTAAATTTTTTAATTGAATATTTTACACATATTTCAAAGTTAAAACTTTTAAAAGGTTATATGCCAGTGGTTAGATTTTGTACATTAAAATAGTTGTTAATACATTTTACATTCTACTTATAAGAACAAGATTTAGTAGACACAAAAAATACACAACTGTCCTCTCTCTAAGTAAAAATTTAAAAGACATATTAGTTCGTTAGTTTACGAATAAGAATTTGTGCAAAATTTAAAAATTACATACATGGTCTTCTGATTTATATCGATGAAGTAAAACACAAATAAAATTCAAATATTTCACCTACTACCTACTTACACCCGACAAACTTCAATTTGGACAAACCCTAGTCTTGACCCAATCTGCATAGGTCCAAATAATCAAGGCATACACAGGCATTAATGACATAACCAAATATGTCTCGGATTGTTGTTTGTATCACTGTCAGTATTTAAATACGAAAAACTTTCCAGCCTCTTAATAATTTACTTAACGAGTTTTGGTTTTTATCTCACTATTTATGTGATGAAATACAAATGGTTTATTATTTGACCCGTGGGAGTTTTGTAACTTAAATATTTAATACTTTTTAAACTAATACTTTTAAAAATAATTTATTGCATTCATTACACATTTTAACATTACCATTAAATACTAGGAAAATATTTAAATTTGGCAACGTCTCGTCAGTCCGACACCGAGTTCAACTGCTGGCAGCGATGACTGACAGTTTGAAAAGGGGGTTAAAATAATGATTTGAAAATATTTTTTTTCAGTAAAAATATGCATTTCGAAATTTTTTTCACAGCGTATTCGTATTATACTCAATTTTCCCTATCTTAAAATTCATCACACTATGACTGAATCAATTTGTACAATTTAAAATGTCCGTAATTTATTTATTAAATTTTATATTTATATTTTTTCTTAAAACAAATAAAAACATAAAATTGATTGCTAATTATAATTATGCACAAATTCCGCTTCGTATTAATGCAGAACACTCCACTGGTGTAGGGGGGGGGGGGTTAACTCTCTTCCATAGTAAGTTACATGGTAAAAAGTACGTGATAACGTGAAATAAAAAAAAACACACAACTCTCCTACTCTAACGACTTACACAACTAAAGGGCTGACATATGCTAATTTACCATATAATCCCTATGGATTGAACATCTATAGACATCAGAAGCAAATCAAGATTGCTCAGATGAGAAATGTGGAAGCCAAAAAAAATATATGTACTAGGCGTTTTACTATGCGAACTAAAAAAAATCCCATGCATTTCTGCACGTGAACTTTAGCGGACTTACCTGACGTGTCGGCTCCGCCTTCCGGCGACCCGCTGGAGTACATCGTGGCCAGCTTGCCGTCCAGTATGAACCTGAACCAGCCGTTCGAGCCGTTGGATAGTTCTAAGGCGGCCGCGTCCGACCAAATATACAGACAGTCCCTGCCGCGGCACACCGACCAGTCTCGCCAGTGGTACGCCTTGCCGGGTAGGATCTCCTTCGCGTCCTCGATTTGATTAGATTCGCTCGTTTCTACAAAATAGAAAAATTTGTCTCTGTAACTTCAGAAAACTCCTATGAAGTTTCACCTACCTTCCGCGACCGGTTCGCTCTCGTCGTTGTCTTGAGCCTCCGGCGGGCCGGCTAAGCCCTGAACTTTGGTGAAAATTCCCAGTCTCGCGAAATGATCTAAGAATACGTCCTGCGATTTCGTCATCAGGTCTTGTATGACGGACAAGACGATAGAGTGGCCGTCCTCGTCCTCCTAAAGCAAGGAGGCATCATAAGATATCCTTATTTTTTTTTTAATAACAAAAAAAAAAAATAATAATAAAAGCGGCAGGCTCTTCTAACAGTGTGTAAAAGCATAACAAAGGTGATTGTAAACTTTCAAGGAACAAAAAAAAACAGTTTACTAAAATTTGTGTACTTTGATAATTAAAATTTTGCAAATGTAAAACTTTTAAAAAATTTAGAAGTTGCATGAAAACTGTTCAAAGTGATTAAATAGAATTGTAAAAAAAAAAAATAAAACCACAGCGCAAAGCTTTGAGAAATACAGGGTGGGGCCTGTATAATGTATAAGTTAAAATACAGCTTTCTTTTAAGATATTTGTAATACAAAAGTCTTATTCAAAACAGCTCTAGAAGTTTTTTTTTAATTAAATTTTAACAAAAATGAAGACCAACTCTGTGTTATCCATGGGATATACCTCGGAAAGGTTTTTATGCAACCCTATTTAGGTCAGTATAATCTAACACTAAGAGAAAGTTATCTACATTGTCATAAAAAACCTGTGCAATCATCTGATTTTATATTCCATTATTAAGTTAGATCAGTATTCACTTAGTTATTAAACAGCTGTGTCCAGCACCGTCCTACTTTTTTTCACCAGGACTTTTTCGTAGGAGACTTTTCTGTTACAAATATCGTCAGGAAATTGTAGTTTAATTTTTATACATTATACCCTGTACATCAAAAATAATAAATTGCATATCTGTTATTAAAAGAAATTAAGGAAAAAATGTCCAGTAAGTATGGAAAATAAAATTTTATGCAGTTGATAAAAATACGAGACCAAAAAATTACAAATAAAGTGCAAATGACGAAAAATTACAAGACACAAAACAAAATTAACTAAATAAATAAAAAATTATTAATACAATTCCATTCCATTCCATTTAATTACGATTATACAATGTGCAATATAAAGATAATAATAGCAATACTTGATGAGATTTTTTGACTTAAATTTTACTTATATCTTTTCCGATATACATACAACTGCATTGAAATTACACGAAAGTTTTTGAAGTGCTAAGTAAGACATTGTAAATTTTTATTCATCTACTAGAGGTCACTAGATATTATCTGTTCCAGTGACATTTAACAACAACTATTTCAAGGTTAGGTTTTTGACAGTGTAAGTCTCATATAATAATGCAAAAATTTGCAGCGTTTTTTGAGAAAAACAAAATTGGCTGTCTGAAAATCATTCAGCTTCTACTCCCAAATATGCATTGTCCTTAAACAAATTGGCTATACATCAGAGTAGCTTCTTTAAATGGAAATAAATCAATTTTAATCGAACTATAATTCATTTAAAAATTATAGATAGTCGAGTGACCTAATAAGCCCATTAACAGTTATTTAGTCCTAATTTTGTTATTTTTGACATTGGACAAAAAAAAGTGGCAACCACCGACCTAGAACTTCAAATACGCATGCATCTTTTTTGCACGTTGCTCTGTTTGACATTTCAATGCACTAGCGTCAGTATAGGTTATTTAAGGAAACTTTTATTAACCATTAACAGTCGATATTAAATTACTTTATATAAAATATGTGTCTAGGATTGTCAAATGTGAATTGACAAATTAGAGATATTAGACCTTTATTAAAATAAAAATATCCAAATCTTTTCCAAAAAATAACACAAACTTCCACTCAAGGATGAATCTATAATTCTTAGATAGGCTGTACTTTAGTATAATCGTTTCTGTAAAAAATTATACGTTTTAAAAACGTAGTCACAATGTAAACGGAGTCTGAATCATTGGTCTTCAAAATGAGATCACGGGATAGTCAAACGCTTTTTTGTCGGGAATGGTGAGTTTTCAACAAATTTAACAAAAATAACTGTAATATTGACATATACACCATAAACAACCTAACCTCAGAAAAATTAATGTCACTGGCAGAGGTAGCAGCTGGCGACCTCTAACAGATGGATTGAAATGACGTCTTTTCATATTTAAGAATGCACCTTTAAGTTTTCTCCCTATATTTGTTACATGTATATGAAAAATAAATAAATGAATAAAACAAAACAATAAAAAATAAATAAAAAACATTAAAAGATTATAACTAAAAAGAATAAATTTGATTTTATTATATTTCCCACATTTGGAGACATTTCATAAGATTTCAAAATAACAGAGATGCAATCCGGTAGTACTTGTTTTAAGCTGAGGAAACGAATTAAAAAGGGGCATAGCGACAAGCAGATAAACTGACCAGAGAGTGATATGGAATAACACGTCTATCATGCACGTAAGCACGTATCGAGCGAACAAATAAACTTAAGGGTGAGACGGCGACGCTACGAGAAGTGACGGGCCAGCAATAACTCATCTGTAAAATTTTGCCATTATCAGGCAAGCAATGCTGTCGTACAAAGGCCTACTGAACAAGTCCCAAAAAAACAGCAAAAAATACTCCTTACGCCCGTCTGTTTTAAATTTATTTTATTTATTTATGTACAAGATGCACATACAAATGCTGCAAAATCCAATTTGTGCCAAGGGATGAAGTAATCATTATGACTTTGTACATATATTCAAATTATTCAATGTTTTTACACTTACAAAAAATATGATGTAAAACTTAAGCTTCAGTTTCCCAATCTACTTTGGGTCACTTTATTTTAAAATCCCTTATCCAAATCAAGAATTAGCAATAATGTACAGGAAGCGCGAATGATTTAAATGAGGCTTGCCGTTTGTATGTGAATCGTTACCGCCAAAGACAACAACCAAAACTAAGAATGGCACAAGATCAAACACTGGTAAACATCAGTAGCTAAAGACATCGTGCGAATAAGATGCTCTTTGTCGAAGTAAACCCAAGTCATAGTAATATTGCACGTGACATGAATTTAAAGGTTTTTATTACCTATTTTTAAATCAGTTAAACACAAAAATATCAAAACTTGTAACAAATTACACAGATGAACATGACACTCAACATAACTTTCACCACTACTTAGAAGCATGCTTGTTAGCCATGGAAATAATTTCGAGCAAATTCTGAAGAATTACTTTCTATCAATTTATGGTAAGTAGTTTATACCAATTATTTATCATATTTAATTTTAGTCAGTGTTTCATCAACCACCAAAACCTCTACAAAATGTTTAAATTTGTGCTTCTCTAATGTTTTTATCTTGGAAATATAACATTTTAGACAACAATTTGCTTAATGAAAATGATTTATTTTTATAAAAACCCTGTATAGAAAATTAAGATAATTATTTAAGTATGCAAAATATTTCCTGAAATAACAAGTTATAAACAGGAAGAAAGTGTAAATAAATATGAAAGAACCTGATATGTTTTATTTATAAAATGGTTTACCAAACACCAAAATATTTGTCGGATAGATTAAGTTTGGCCAAAGTTCATCAACATGTTCTCGGTCCATGAAAACATTTAGGGTTTGTTATAACAATTTTTTATTCAAAGCTTAATAAGAGAGTTACAGGGTGTTACATTTTTATACTCTGACAACTTATGCCATAAAATGTTGCTGCTATGGAATTATTTGTAGTTTTATTGTTGTAATTATCGTTTACTGTTTTAAATTGCCATAATGTACCTCAATTATCTTAAGACCGGCCGATGTTATGAACATTTTACTGGAATATTTTTTGTCAAAAATCGATCGGAAATACTTTGAAATGTTTGAAATGTCAATGTAGTATTTTTTTTTCTTAAAATATTTAACACCCTTTATCTCATTTATTAAGATTTGAATAAAACAATTGTTACATAAACCCCAATTATTTTCATCGATAGAATGTTAGTGAAGTGTGGTCAAACTTATCGTTAACACCCTGTATATGGTAATTTAATTTTATTAAAAAATTAGCAACAGAATGTTCCGTTTATACTTAAATAATCCTGTTCGTTCGTCTCCAAAAAATAGTGTAAGTAGTTCATATGACACTTTTCTTATAAATGTTGGATTTCCGAGACAAAAGGCGCTAAAGTTGTTACTTTGAAGGTTTTTCTTAATTATCTTAAATATGTTTTTATTAATAAATACTTTTGGTTGAAAATTTGAAAGATTTAGAATAAATAATTTATTCTGTCTGTGACTAATTTTCAGTGATAAAGTCATCAGCGCCTCTTTTTCTCTCATTAAAATACTGAAAATACACCAATTATTTTTTATTGAACTTTTGGAAGAGGAACTCTAACAAAAATAAACAATAGAATGTTCCGTTTATACAACAATGCTGGGGGAGGGGGAAATTTAAAAAAAATAATGTAGGTAGTTCATATGACTCAGTTTCATATGACAATATTTTTGTTAACGTTGGATCACCATTATTAACAAACAAGTTTTGTTGGAAATTTAACAGATTTTGGAAAAATAGTAATTTCTCAATTTTGTGTGATATACCAATTTTTTTATAATAAAAATAACACTGAAAAGCTGGAAATAGATTTAAAATAATTATTGGAAAAAAAAGGTTCTGCATCAGGAAAGGATACTAAAAAATAACATTTTTGCTGCCTTATCTCAAACAGTATAACTCACCACATTCGCTAATTCTTGATTTGAATAAAACATTTTGACAGAAAATAATATAAATCAATCTATAACTGATGACAGTAAGTTTTGCAGGATCGGCCTAAGTAAAATATAATAATTTTTTATTCATTTTCTGGAACACATGACACTGTAGACCACATTATTTTAAGTATGATATATCGTTAATTGCAAAATACTGCACAGTTAACATTGTTAACACACAACGTAATCACGGTACAATTTAATATTCCTTTAAAACAGACGAGCGTTTGCAAACTAGGAAATTTTTCCTGTTCCCTCATCTACAACAATCCCACATAACCTACCTCGTTATCCAACACCGTGGCGATGACCTCCACGACTTGCGTGCCGAAATTGGGGCTGGACTCCAAGCTACACAGTTCCTCCAGCAGATTCGGCTGGATGTAATGTATCATCTTCCGGATGAGTCCCAGACTCGCCTTCCTGACGCTGGGTAACATCGTCGACTGAAACGTGGTGCAGAACACGGGCAGCAGCCTCTGCAGGTAAACGGGGGCCATTTCCGGGTCACCGCGCGGTTCGATGGAATCCTCGTTGTCCGATTCGGACTTTCTAGCTCTGTCTTTGTCCACGGGTATCATCCACTCGCCGGGAGACTGTAATATGGCGGCGACTTCTCTGTGACCCTCATCCGCCCTTTCCCTCGCTTTGTCCAAGGGAGTTTTTCCGTCCTCGTCCCTCAAGTCGGGATTAGCGCCGTGACGTAGCAGGACTTTGGCTATGGCCGGACGGCCGAAACAAGCAGCGTAGTGCAAGGACGAGCTACGTTGGCCCTTGTTGACGTCGGCACCTTTTTCGCACAGATACTCCACCATTTCTTGGGTGCCGAAGGCCGATGCCCAGTTGAGAAGTGTTTGACCCACATCGTCCATGAAATTTACCTAAAGCAAGACGTTTAATTCAAGAAATCAGGAGTATAAAAACAACATTGCTAAAATGAAGTATACAATAAAAATTATGTAATAGTATAGAAAACAAAAACAAGAACAAGAACCACAAAAATAAATTACTAACAAAAACAGGATGAGGCAAAAAAATCTAAATGATTAGAAAATTATTAGCCATTAATGAACAATGGATGAACAAAAGAATTGCATTCGTAATTAGTTCTGTGCACAAGGACATGCAATGAACTATTTCCTCTTGTAGTTCCAGACAGAACATGAAATTTAATATTCTAAAGAGGCAGGAACATTATAATTTAGAATTAATAATATTATAAAACTATTTCAAATCTTTATGATGAAGAAGTTACAATACGAGACTCATGAATGTCATTTATAAAGATGTTAAACACCAGAGGCCCCAAGTGAGAACCATGGGGTACACCAGACACCACTGCAAGTTCACTGGATATGAAGTTCCCCAATCTAATCATCAGATGTCTTTCTGAAAGATACCTCTCTATCCAATCAAGAAGGAAACCACAAATTACCAGTAATTGAAGTTTATAGATTAAAAATATTGTGATTTACTTTGTCGAACTCTTTAGAAAAATAGAATTGATCTGAAATCCAGTCTTCAAACTATGTAATAAGTAATAACTATAATCCAGCAATTTAACTGTCGACCGTTTAGATATGAACCCCAATATTGATTAATAAGAGGCGGAGGATATTAATAGGATAATTGTTAATGCAATATCGGATTTATAATTTATAGCTAAGAATAATTAACGATCATCTGCAAACAGTAAGAAATTACAATACGAGACTCATGAATGTCATTTAGAAAGATGTTAAAGACCAGAGGCCCCAAATTAGAACTTTGGGGTACACCAGACACTACAGCATATTCACTGGATATGAAGTTCCCAAATCTAATAATCTGATATCTCTTATACAGTCAAGAAGAGGACCACAAATTCCCAGTAATGAAGTTTATAGATTAAAATATTGCGATTTATAACACATTTAACAAAACGTTAACATAAAAATAAGTAATGACTATAAACCAGCAATTTAACTCTGACTGTTTAGATATGAACACAAATTGTTGATCAATAAGAAAACTCGATAGAAGAGAAGATGAATAAGTCATAGATAATTAATAAACAGGCCCATAGTTAAAAAATTAAGTCATTCTGTTGAAGAATAAACGAAGAAAATAGTTTACAGCTATTTAGGTACTGCAAAACTTGCCTTAAAACATGAAACAAAATTTTTATTACTTAGAGACCCAAAAACTTACCTCTACACCTCCGTTTTCGATAGCCTCTATCAAAGCGTCGGTGTCCTTCGACCTGATGCAGTCTATGAGCTGCCTGTGAGACTTCTCGGCCGCCGAATCCATACGTCTTATCCTCGGCATGAGTTGTCCGGAAGATCCCCCGGATTTACCTAGAGCCCTACGTCCCTCGAATAAAAGCACCAATAATAAATCGACTAGCCGCATCGAATCTAGAGCGCAACGCTCGTCTCCCTTCAGCGATTTCTCTATGGCGTCCAACAGTTCCGATCGCAATAGATCCTGAAAACGACGACATGAAACTTGGATTGAGAGAATATTATCGGCGTTCTTACGTATGTAATTGTAGGCGAACCTCTACAAAGCGTTGACAGAAGGCTGATAATTGTGGAAACAGAAGCAGCGTTAGCTTTGGAATCTGGAGCCGAAGCAGCGGCGTTGCCCGTAGAGGACGCTTTCCCTGGTGTGTTCTGTGTGCCGCTTGCTGTCGCTGGGCCGGCAGCGCTCGATAGTCTACTCAGTAATTCATTAACTAAACCTGAAAAATTTCTCCATTTCATAAAACATTCAAATCTTCTTCAGAAAAACGTTTTACCGTGTTGCGCAAGAGGGGCAGGATCGACTCCCCTCCTCGTGAACCTATCAGCAACGGAGGCGAAACACCTTAAAGCTCCATCTGCCACGTGGGAGTCCTCGTGTCGTAACAAAGTGCTAAGTGCAGAAACGCACGTAGGTAGTTCGGCGTCGGCCGGTTCCAACTTGGTGCACAACCTGGATACGACTGCCATAGCTGAATGTAAGGTGTCTTTGTGTACACGCTGACCGTTGTCACGGATGAAGGGCAAAATGCAGCTCAGGCCGCCCGCATCAAAAACAGCGCCCGCTTCTCTGGTGCATATTAGTTCTAATACCTATAAATAATATTCAAGATATTTGTGAAAGTTTGCTAACTTATCACGCATTGGCAGCACTGTTTAAATAACCTGTTACTAATTTTTTCAATGTTTCCGTCAATTCTGCTTGTTCATTGACTTTCTCTCTTTATCAACGATACTACATCTCTCATCTGAATATCATTTAATCCACATAAATAAATGAAGAGAGATCAGGGTAGTTGATGATGATTAGAACACAAAAAAAAATAGAAAAAAAAATGGACTAATTGTGCACAATGACATTTTTCAATATTTCTGCCAGTTCTGCTTGTTATTGGCCACTCTGATCTCTCTTTATCGACAATACTCCTCTGCCTCTCACATCTGAACATTATGAAGAGAGATCACGGCGACTGTAATGATTAGAATACAAAAATATTGACCAACTGTGCACAATAAAAAATATTTTCAATGTTTCCATCAGTTTTGCTTGTTATTGGCCACTTTGAACTCTCTTCAGGGTAGCTGTAATGATTAGAACACTAAAATATTATAAAAATTAAGCTAATTGTGCACAATGACAATATTTCTGTCAGTTCTGCTTGTTATTGACCACTCTGATCTCTCCTTATCCACAATGCTCATCATCTCATCTGAAAATTATGGAGATCAGGGCGGCTGTAATGGTTAGATAGAAAACAAAAATATTGAAAAAATTAAACTAATTGTACACAATGACAATTTTTTTTCAATATTTTCTCCAGTTCTGCTCATTACTGACAATTTTAACCTCTCTCTCTCTGAAAATCATTTAATCCATTTGTACTCCATTTTCTTTATATAATAATCTAATAATCTTCTTAAACTTGGACTAACAAGTCACTACAAGTTTAACAAAAACATGCAAGAATAATAATGAACATTACTGAAACACTAACAACCATACTTGATCCAAACATACCTGTAAAACACCAAGGCCAAAAAAATATCAACATGTTCGTACAGTGTTGCCAAGATAAGCATATGTTGCCAAACTTCACAAACTCATCATTACACTTTTATGTTTAAACCAAAATTATCTTCTACACCTGAAGATGTACTTATATTCTTGAAGAAGTGTTTGTAATCTTACAGAACATTTATAACTTCGATTTTTACGTTTGGTTATTGAAAAAATATACCAAATTACCTTTACACATTGCTCAGCTAAATCTTTACTAGTCCTAGATGACAGTTCAGCTACTACGAGGCGGTTACATATGGCCTTGACGGCCCCGTCTATGGCTACGATTCTCCTGGTGCACTCTGCGGAGACGTCCAGGTAGTACGTGATGGCGCGTGCCGTCACTTCCAGAACATTTTCAGGCGCCTGTTCGTCCAGAAATATGCGACAGAGAGCAGGTAGGAAGGTACGAGGTGGGCAACTTTCAAAGCAGCGATCTACATTGTCTGACATGAGGAGCAGCATGCAAAGCTGCTCCAAAGCGATGAGCTGCATGTCCCTTTCATCGCCCAGGCCGCTGTTCAGCCACTCCAGCAGGGTCTCTGGATCTGGATCAGCCATCTACAAACAAATGAGAAGCAAATTACAAATGTCTGGACACTATCAAGAAAAAATTTGTATATTTTACAAAGTTTAATATACAAAGACATTTTTTAGTAATAAAGGTTAGTTTATTGGCCTCCATATTCTGATTTTTTCAGCTTATTTTATAGGAATTTAAAGATGTTTTGCAACAAATCAAATTCATATGTTTGCTGCCTAAATTTATTATATAATTTACCAATTTTTAAACTTTTTATTTGGAAATGAATAAGGGTCAAAAGAAACATCTAATGTGAACTAGTAGGAAATATAGAATATGAAGATAAATCCACTTGATATTAGTAGATTAAAGAAAGAATAAAAACAAACTTCAAATACCTTCAGCACTTAAATGGTCAATAACATCAACCATTAACATTGAAAATATTTATAATAATTGAGTATGTCATTGGCGACTCGTAGAATTAATAAAAGGTGAAGCGGAAGGATAAATATTACTTCATAGTTAATTTATTATACAAGGTGACTCTAACAGTAGTACCACAAATTTAACTACATTTTCTAGACCCCAAAATATGACGAAAAGTCTATATAAACATGTGTAAACAACGAGACCCGCTAATTCTGACCATCTATACGCGTCCCCGTTATTATAGCCACCATAGTAAATAAGCGCAGCGGATTTTGACTGAAGTCTATTTTATACCGTACGTTTCACAATAATTATTAATTTATTTGACCTACTAATTTTGATAAACTGTTTTTATCTAAAAAATAAATTAAAAATATTTTTAAGATAATTTTTTTCTGGAATTATTTACATTTTTTCAATTTTTAAACGTCACCGAATTGCTCAACACAGTCAAGTATTTTCGTTTCTGAAATTTCAACTTTTAAATTTGGAAATCCCTGTACATAAGGCACACAAATTATTTATTTCTGTAAATTAATTTAAGCAAAAAATCATAAATTTAACCCTAACGACGTTACCTCAGGACGTCAGAAAGAAGAAAACTGAAGGCCAATTAACCTTTTATGGGCTTTTGAGCAATGGCCATAAAAACATATAGCAATGTTGACGTATAAAAGATTTCTCATCTTGTTTTTTACGAGCTGAATTCAACCATTGAAAAATTCATTTAATTGGAGTAAAACAATGCGATTCTGGATAATTAAGTTATTTTATAATTGAGGAAGTAATTACCTGCTTCTATGGCAATGTGAATTTCGAACAAGTTATTAATTGCAATAATTTATAATATGTAATTGCCATCCGAAATGATATTCACGTTTCTGGTTAATACGTAATTAATTGGCGCCCTCGCACGGCAAAAATTTAAACCATATCTAGAGAGTCGTTTGTAATATAATTCAACTTGTGTATTCGTTTATTTAGTTCTTTTTTTATGAAACACAAGAAGAACAATTAAAAATAAGATAATGCTGATAATGAGAATGTTTAAACAAACTGAATAATTAAACCAAAGATATCCCACTTTGCTCTACACTTATAGTTGTTTTATCACAAAGGAGAAATCCTTCGACATTCTGTGTCTCGAAAACGGTTTTTCCCGTAAAAAATTTTCTGTATCTCTTAAAGATTATAATAAAATTTACTTACAAGGATTTCTGCAGCAATATCCATGGCTACATTCAATTAAATTACAAACAACATGAGCACTTGTCACACCAGGACCAACTGTGTCCAACTGTATGGCTTCATAAATATGGACTTTTACAGGTAGGTATACATTTATTTTGCCTTAAAAGACTTATGTTAACGACATAAACTTAAATTAGGGTTAAAGACCCAAAGCTGTAATTTTCTAAAAATATGCGAATGTTATTTAAATTAGGCTTAATTTTGAACAGGTAACTATTTCCCAAAAATTGTCTTTATATATTGACTTGATCTCTTGCAATAAAGTAAGTGATTTAAATTGAGCTTTAGATATTTTCCAAGTAATAGAGATGATAAAATATACCTGAGATAAGTGGGTTAATTTCTGGTTCAAAAAGGATTATTTTTCTATACAGGATGTCCGGGAAAATGCGAGAAATCTCTCGGGTGCAGATAGAACATGAACAAATAAGATGACAAGTACCTATACTTATTTTTTTTTCCTACAGGCCCTCCCCATGGAGATATGTGTCCCTGGAGAACGCCACTGGAAATCGGTTTTTCTTGAATAACTTTTAAAGTTCTCAATATAATTTAATGAAAATGTAATGTGATGGACACTAGTAAGGACCTTTTAAAATAGTGTCCTTGAAACATATTTAGTTTACCAGAGGCGGGCTAAGCTTTACACATTAATGCCTACATTTTTAACACCCTGTATGATAAAGACTTTAAAAAATAGCAACTTGGTCATTTTATTTTTTCATGTTCTATTTGTACCCGAGAGATTTCCCACAATTTTCCGGACAACCTGTATAAGTACATATTTAAATGACTGTATTCCAGCTTTATGGTGCGCAATTATATGCGGCAAACTTTGACTATTGGAAATATAATTAAAATAATTACGCACCCCAAAGCGAGTAGCAACATATGTATTAAATATTCTTTCCCGCATAAGCGTGTACCAGAAAATTCAATACAAGTCTTGTGTTAAGTCGAGCAAATTTCATAGCACGTCGCGTAGCAGATTTGACCTTAAAAATCCATTCAAAATTTCACAGCATATAACCGTTGTACTTACTATAGTATCTCTTAGTTCCTCTTTACTGCAGTCATTGCTAAAAAAAAAACGGAAGAGAGAGTTTGTGGTGCAGGAAGCTTACTCCATTTGGCAAACATCTATTACTAATTGCTGCGCCCATGATTCGGGCATAAAATAAATAAATACCCTATCGGTTATTGTCATTGAAAGCATGACTAAAGACGGTAGTGGGTGTACGAACGTACGAAAAGGTGCACTGAACCGTCAAGAAAAAAAAAGTGTTTGACTGCCGTATAAGGCCGTACTCACTAAATCACTCACTTACTTGAATGTACACGTCTGAAGGTTTCCGCTGTAATTGATTCAGTTTTAGTTTGATTCATTCTGCTCTTATACATATTAATAATATTAAAAGAAAACATTTTCGAACACAAAGAATAACAAAATTCTACAGGGTGGTCTGTAAGTAATGTCATATGGAGACAAACTAGATTTTTCTCTTCAAAATATTACGATTTAAGCCAACTTGTCTTAATAAAATGTTGACAATAAAAAAGATAATGGATGTCAAAGTTGGAATTTAAAAAGTGAATTTTTTTGTAATAATTACATTGTCTTTGAATGTATCAACTCAAAATTTGGGAATAGATGTTTTTGAATATGAGAAATCATAATCTGTTTTATAATTCGACGTATTTCCTAGAGCACGGTTCCCTCTTTTAAAATATGTTACATTCCCTGACTTTTCCAGGTTTTCCCAGACACATTATAAAAAAAATAACTCAAATATTGTAACAAAATAACTATTCTTTGGCACGAATACATAGTATTTGGATTTGGAATATATTGTAAAATAGATATAAAACCAAAGTAAATTAAAACAAAATATTTGTCAATTTCAATTAATTTTAAAATTCCCCGACTGTTGTGAATATATTTAAAAATTCCCTGACTTTTACGCCATATTTTTAAATTCCCTGGCAATTCCCTGACTTTATTACGCTTAAAACGAATTCCCTGACTTTTCCAGGTTTTCAAGGTTTTCCAGGTGAGAGGGAACCCTGTAGAGGGCGCCACATTGGCGATATTTGTGAGTGTAACTTTTTTGGCCCAAACGTAATCACGTTTTTTTTATTAATCTTAAACCTACATAAAAAAAGGTATACTTGTCATTAGTTTCAGAATTCGGCCATTTTCGAGAAAATAGCTTTTCAACAATCAGCTGCATAGTTCAGTGTATACAATATTTTAACATAGTAGGCGCCAAAATTGCCTTGCAAATTGGATATTGTCACGGGTTTCCTATCCCGACTTTTTATTTTACCAGAAAAACAAACAGTTAATTATAACTGATATTTATTACACTCTGTACACCACTGAATACTAATTACAACTCAACTAAACACTATTTCACTTTGAAACTCCAGGAAATTTCCAACTAAACACTCCAATTCAAGACTGACTGACTCGGCCGTTTATTCTTCTTTTTTAGACACAATGAATATTCCAGCTATTTTCTAGCATCTCTCAATCCATGTCTCGAACGATTCTCAATTTTCCAGTCGCGCCTCGATACACGGCATTATTTGTTTGTTTACCAGAACCGCGTAGGGGCGATCGAGGCAATCTAGCGTTTCGCGATACCACAGTCGTCGAATTGGGTGCGAGCGGGGCAAATTCTGACAATATGTTGAAGGTAGATCGACAAGCAATAAAATTTGCACTGGTGTAAAATGATACGGATAGTATTTTTCAATATTTTTAAAATGGAAGTCATAAGCGGCTTCGTCAAGTTAATTGACAAATGTAATACTAAAACTTGGACGCCAAATAAATTGATGAACTTCGTCAAGTGAAATAGTGTTTAGTTGAGTTGTAATTAGTATTCAGTAGTGTACAGAGTAGTTAATAAAGATAAGTAATTAATTAACTGTCTGTTTTTCTGGTAAAAGAAAAAGACGGGCTAGGAAATCCGTAACAATACCTTGTTTCCTCAACAACAATGTAGCTTTACGATTTTTTATAAAGAACGTCACAATGTTAGAGTAAACAAAGTTACGCTCACATTTATGTCACAAATATGGCGGATGTGGCGCCCTCTAGGGAAGACATCAAAATAGACAACAGATTATGATTTCTCATATCTAAAAACATCTATTTCCAAATTTTTAAGTTGATACAGCCAAATACAATGTAATTATTACAAAAAATATTTTTTTAAATTCCAACTTTGACACCCCGTATCTTCTTTATTTTCAACATTATGAAGGCAAATTGGCTTAAATCGTACTATTTCAAAGTGAAAAATCTAGTATGCATCCATGGGCCATTACTTGCGGACCACCCTGTATATCATACTTATAAAATTTTAATAGAAATATTAAACTACAAATTTCAAAACATATTTTAATATAAAAAAAATATAAGTCATTACGGTGTTGCAGGACCTGATTGTTATTGAGATAACACAAGATTTGTTACATTTTTTAGACACAAAGGCACTACTTTTATCGTACTTATTCGTCTCTACGCTGTACCTAATTATTTTGAGACATTCGCGTGTTACGCATTGCGACGTCTCAGTTCTCTAACGGGATCCCGATTATTCACCAGAACCTCGGCCTGCCAAAAATAACGGAAATAGTAAACATATTTCTCGAAATTGCATACAGCATACTGCAGAGAAACGTTTCCCATCATCTAAATGCACGGTTGCTAATCCGTCGATTATTCTAGCAGAGAAAGTAACCGAGGTGAACAATTCAAGCTCTCACTGTGGCAAATAATTTAAAATAATTTCGTACACATCAATATTTTCGAATAAAAATTAATTTCGAAAGGAAAACCGAGCCTACAAAATAAATATAAAGGTTACCGTATTTCTCGTCGTAAATCAAACTTGTGGTGTTTTTAGTTACTTAAATCTAGAAAAATTAGACGTATAAGAAAAATAAAATTCTTGATGTTTTGTTTGACTACTTTTACTGTTTTAAATTCTGCTCAAATAATATAAAAACTTTTAAAAGGCGTTTGTAAGACACATTATTTTGCTATTCTAACCACATTTTAACAGTTATTTTCACACTTATAAACAACAAATGGACAAGGTTTGAAATTATCCTCAAAGCAATATGACAGCTATCATTCAATTGTTTTCAAAGTATACTTTGCTTAATCGTAAAAGAAGCAGTATGTCCATTTTCTGGCAAACGGTTAGTTTTATTGACTTCAAACAAGAGTTAGAATTATTAGTAGAATTATCTGTATGTATTTATTTACTTTTAATTAGTATTATGTACCGTATCATTTTAAAATTATAACTTCAAATAATACGTCAAGACACAAACATGTTATGACGATTTAAATGGTAGATGAGGCGCCCTCTACAATTGACGGCCACGTTTCAATTTCTCATGCAGAAAACTCCCCCTTCCAAGAAAAAATAAAATAAAATTGTAAGTTCAACACCCTGTATCTCTGTATGCACAAACATTCAATAAAACCATCGATATTTCCATCCTGTAATGAAACAAGGGGCTTTGCTATAAATATTCCTTCACTTGGAAAATTTCAACCCCACCTCTAGACTCGGATTTTCCCTGCTTATCTTTTTAAGTTGTTAACGTGCAAGCTACTTGCCAAAACGCAGATACGGCTATGCCAAAAATTAAAATAAAACCACAAAACTCCAACGATATATCAATCTTCATTTAACTTTTGGGACCGTTCCAAAATTGTTTGACCTTGACTTATTAATTATTTGAACAAAGTACCTACTAAATTCATGTCTGATGGGAATCGATAGAGATTGCTTCTCCGGTAAAGTTGGAATGTTAATAATTCATTAAACATTTAACCAAAATAAATGGAGAATTTCGTAGCGTTTTGAATATGCCGTTATTTTGACGAGACTCGTAATCTTTTAAGTACCGGTATGTCTCATCACGAGTACATTATCGTTCGTTTTTAGCTGTACATATTATCAGATGAAAATATAATCGGGCAGTCACATAAAACGACAAACATTTTTGGTGATAAAACTGATAAACTTTTAGACTTCCTTCTAGAAAGAAAAAATATGATAGCGAATGATGATACTATCAACATACGTTACAATCAACGAATGTTACAGTGATTTGTCACGAGGATTGCAGACCACTGCGTGTATGTATAAAAATAGCAATTAATCTTTGATAAACAAAAAAAAAATGCTAAGTAATGGGACGCCAGACGTTGACAAACATATCAACACGTAAATAACAATAATAAACAGGTATATCGAACAAAAAATAATTGAGAAAATAATTAATTATTTACCGACTGCTTTTATCCACAGCTGTTAAACACAAAAAGCAACCAAGCTTTACAAATTGTGAATTGTGAGATCCGCCAAATGAAGTTTAAAAAGAAAATGTCACAAAATGTAGTTTCGAGAAAAATTAATTTTTTTAAGTGGGTATCTATTGACGCTGAAATAGAAAGCTAGTTTCCTGAAATGTTGCTTAAATACACACAAAATTGTAAAACTAATAATTCAAGAATGAACGGAAACTGTCACAAAAATAAACGTCCATTCCATGAATATGGAAATAAGTAGAATTGTCCAATTTGATTTCACTGAACTATAACACTTTTTTCGAAAATTCAAAATTAGCGAAGATACAGAACGTCATTTTTTTTCCATAATGAATTTCTTCTAATAACTTTTTTGTGAGCCTACCGATCTTTTTCAAATTTTATACACGTATCAGTGTTCCTTTGTATCCACGTTCTTAATTTGACGCAACACCAAAGGGCCCAAGCTGCCCTTGGCCTTACATTTAAATTCACAATGTATATGTATATTAGGTATTAATACATTTTGAAGAAAAGTATTAGAGATAAATACAGATAACTTTATATCGGGTGAAAGGTAATGAAATGTGTTATCTGCTGACGTGAAAAAATATGTGGGTTCCATTTAAAAAAATCAAGTTATTCATGATTGAAGTTTTCAAAATTAGAGCGACGATATCAGCCGTAACAAACAGAGATCATAATAGACTTTCTAGCTCTTGGTAGTATGGAGGGTGGTCAATAATTTCCTCCAATCACAGCCTCCTATGTTGCCGCCCTCCTCTGATATTCAACTGTTTCTAGACATCAACTTTTTGACAAAATATCGAATAACGCCCAAACGGTACGTTTTAGGCACCAAGTATGGTACATGAAGTCACACTAGAATTGACCGAGGAATCCAAATATGCAATAATATACAGGGGGTTCCATTTAAAAAAATGTAACTTTACTATGAATCACCCTGTATATGTCTAGGTATTCCAGTAAAAATATTTTTAGTTTGTAGCCCTTACTAACCCCCCCCCTTACCAACAGCAGATTTTAAATATATATCAGTATAACAATTATCTTCCGTCCACACACAATTGGCCCACCCTGTATAATCCTTCGCTACTGTACTGCTCTTTCATCCACCGTGTCTTAACTGTTGTAAGATTAACACCAAAGTCTGGAAAACAAACTAGCCGAAGATCGTTGGAAGTAATGTCCAATAAAAAGGTGAGAATCAGGCAATTTTAGAAATTCAGCAATATTGGCAGACATCTTACTAAATGTGTTGAATCCAACTGGAAGCGTGGCACATTTACTATTATTATTATTTAGTATTCTTAAATGTCCGCTGGACGAATGGCTTTGTGCTTTTTATTATAACAATGACGCTTCAAAACAGCATCAAGATTCTTTATGTTCATCAAATCATCATCGCTTTCAACATACGAGCAACGCGTATTTTCTTATATCTTAAACAAAGAATATGCATGTATGGCATAGTTGAATTTGTAGCTTCGGTTCTGAAAATATAATGACCTAAAAAAGTATACCGACGTAGGTATACGAATTTGTCTTTTAGAACAGTTATATTTCACAGAGCAATTATTTCAGCAAAGTAACGTTTTTCCAGTTTACAATGTCAACTTTACATTTCAGTCTTTTCGAGTTCTATATTAATTAAAATTTGCGAAATTAATTGCACAACCGAATACGCGAAAAATAGCTCCAAAACAAACCGTATAAGACTACAAATTATTCGTTTGCCCCAAATTCAAGTTTTTGCGCGTCTGAGAAGTAGAATATCGGAACACGGTAATAAAAATGTAACTGTTAACTTTAGCAGTAGAGATAGAAGAACAAACATGAGAATTCGGTGGAATAAGTAAGTTTCTGGGTTAAGCAAATCTGATTATCTACCCAGGATGTTATGCAATTTGCTGCATATAAGCTCCATGCACAAATTACGAAGGTATAAAATATGATACCTACATAAATTTCAACTTATTTTTTAATAGAAGCAAAACATCAAATAAAATTTAGACACGTAACTTTAGTTTACAATTATACAAACATACAATGCTATTATAACAATAATGTTTATATATCGAAATAAAAGTTGATAAACATTGCAAAAAACAATACATACAAATATAATAAAAATATAAATAAAATTCGATACAGAGTACTGATAAAATCTAACCTCCTTTTAATATTACATAAATAACGTTAAATATATAGGGTGTTTCTAAAATAGGATTCCAAACTCATTAAAATAAGTCAAAAGTTCTTATTAAAATGTGGTTCAAAATGAACACTTAGGAAGTTACATGCCCTTTAAAAGGTACAAATAAAACTGTTATTTTAGTTTAGAGGAGTAAAAAGGGTTTCAGACCCGTAAATTATTAATTCAACTTTTTACAATTCTTTCGATTTTGACAATGGTTTTCGAGTAAACTGATTTTGAAGTGAATAAATAAAAACAAAGACGGCTTTTTCACACAAAAATGTTAAAAAAACACCAATTTCTCGATAAAATTGTAAAAAAATTGAATAATAAAATGTACGGATCTCACACCCTATGATCTGAATAACAAAAAATGTAAGAAGTTATGAATGTTCCGTATGTGATTTTTGTCAACCTGACACCTGTCATTTAAATATTCTATTTTTTCTTTGTGACTTATAGATTATCGTCTGTAGGTATTCGTCATTTTTATGCATGTCAAAATATTCAGCGGAGGCTGAAAAATAGTTTGCTGTAACTTTAATTTCGTTAGTAGCTCCCTAAAAGAAGGCTAAAAAATCAATTGTAGTTGTGAATGGTGTTAGTCGGGGATGATTTTTTTCAAGGTCATATATATATTTTTAATTACTACAAACGAAAAAAAACACACAACTAACGATATTGTATAAAAATCACAAAGAAAAAATTGAATTTTTAAGTTCACATAGCCCCTAATCAGAAGTAAATTTAAATAATTAGGTATGCCGCAAATTTGGGTGACTTTTATTTTATAATTTGTTTTATTTACTTAATTATGTCTCGTTAAAAAAATTAATTTTAAATAAGTAAGCCCTTGCGCCAAAAATCATGAGGTTGGCTGTATAAATTTAATATATATTACTTAACCACAAATCTCATACTGGGTACTAGTTCAATATTACACCAGTATGGTGCAAGCTTGAACAATGATCTATTTTTTTTCTCAGTATAACATGCTTATTTGCAGCTAGGCAGTGGCCAGTGATCAGTTTTGCTAAAATAGATTTCCTTAATTAATTTTAACCGAAGTCAGCATATCGCATTTCGATTACACAGAAAATTTTTATTCCAAGAATTATTTGTTAGTAAGTCACTCGAGGCTCTTCACCTTACATTTCACAATACAGCATTGTAAAAAGAATTTTCTACACATTTAAATAAGTAAATATATCATTTACTCGCCGAACTGACGAATATTGATACCTATATAATGGATAAATCAATATATAATAGGTATGCCTGGATTTACAGAAAGGTACTCTTGTAAATATGAATTCAGAACAGTGCATACAAACAAAACCAAATTTGACTTACCTAGTTTAATTCCGGAAATTTCCGAACATAGTCAGGTATAGAAGGTAACAAAAAAAAACAACGATTTTTATATACTTACTTACAGGATGTCCTGCATTGCAGGAACCAAAATGCCAAGAGATCTAAAAGTTTGCAAACCAAATTTGCTATCAAACGAACGTTTCAAATGTTTCACAAATATTTGGAGAGAAGAAACCGTCCGGGCATAGTTTTCGATAATTTGTCGCGTTACAAACCATGATGTTTTGTATTTTAGTGCAATATATAGTCCAAACATTTAGTGTAGTATATAGTTTTATTATTGTCAGTTACAGTTTCTTAAATATTTTGTTGAAAATATAATGAATTATTAATTTGTTCGTATGACGTAAGTCGTCTGAATTCTTGCCGCAACTATAAATACTTTTACTCAATGACTATAGCTTATATCACATTTACTTGCAGAATAAGAAAAAAAACGCTATAAAATGTTATTAAAGCCTATTAATGAATAACAATACTGAAGCGTCATCAACTTTGTATCGGTCGTTTAAGAATGTCAAACAATAAAATTTAAAACTTTTTTTACAGAAATAAAACTGGTTAAGTAAATAAATAATACCTATGCGTATTATATGAACCGTGCAATACCTACATCTAATAGAATTTCATGTAAATAAATAAAAATTCCTATATCAGTAAAGTGCAATTTTCAAAAACTTTATATTCAATATAACATGGTACAACCGTATAATAGGATGGTAACATTAAAAGACGCACGATAAAATCTCAATAAAGTAAAAGGTATAGTTATAAATAGTTGGGTATCTTTCGTAATTTAAAAAAAGCGAAGACAACGCGAATTGTGAATCCCGAAATATTCTGAAAAAGCTGAAACTTTGGTTATAATTACAAGTGCAGAGAACTTACACCTACTTCAGAATGATTGCGATAAATTAAACAATGGGTATATGAAACTGTATGTAACATGGTGAGAAACAATAATTAGAGTATAACTTTTACGATTTGTCATTTTATGCTTCTATTCTATTTCATTAAGTATGCAATACACAACAAAAATTCAATATTGAATATACAAATATTCATATTGCTTTAAGTTTAAGTAATAAACATGTAGCTAATAAAGATATGAAGTGTCCAAAGTATTTAATTTGGCAATAGTAAATAGATTTAAGAAATAATCAGTAGAAATAACAATAGGTATTGGTAAAATAATTTTCTTTCCGTGAAAATTTTAGTAACATTCGCATCGAAATGAAAAAGGCAAGAATAAGGAATAAAGCAAGTAACATTTAGTAAGTATACCATATACTTAGTGTTGGGAGCACCTCCTGTTGTAACAATACTGACTCCTTGTTATCCACGTTA
Organism: Monochamus alternatus; assembly: GCA_037114965.1. Classification (NCBI taxonomy): domain Eukaryota; kingdom Metazoa; phylum Arthropoda; class Insecta; order Coleoptera; family Cerambycidae; genus Monochamus; species Monochamus alternatus. The sequence goes on along the minus strand of CM073429.1, from coordinate 12,047,064 downwards.
AAATAATTATAAAGCTAAATTTTACGAAATATTAAAAACATCTGTGGAAATGACAAATTATGTGGTTCTGTCTTAGTAAAGCTAAAAATATAATATTTACAATACGTAAAGTAAATCTTTAAAAAACACATATACCTATGTACATCTAAAAATATGTACCTAACTGTTAAAAATATTTATATTCTCTACAAATAAAAATACTAATTTCATTTTCCATAAAACTCAAAATTCCTTTTACTTTGCTTTTAGAGATATTCACGAGGACAGCCATGTGTGGTTTATAAAAAAACTTGAATAAAAAAAATGTAAAAACTAACCAGAATCTCTTTTAATTCATTCTAATAGTACGAAACGTACAATAGTCGAACGTACCTTATCAAACCAATATCAACAGACCTATTTTTATTGTTATTTAAGTGTGAGTAGGTATCTTTATAGGTATAAGGAATGTTTACTTTCATATAGGTGGAGTAACCATCCTTCATATACAAGTGCTTGCACATACAAAGAATAATAAACCAATTAACCTTTGTTTAGTATAGAATCATATGTCCGTTTCGAAAATTTATATTTCACGTACTAAAGCTGCAGTAAATTGGATCATGGCAGATGCTAATCTACTGAGGTCAACAATAAACAAAAAAACTTACCTTTGTGTGTGACCTTTACAAGCTCACGATGGCAATGCCCGTCGATTTCCAGCCCCAAAGTTCCTACAATCGGAAAAAAACTGTTGTTACACACAAATGACTATTTTTTTAACATATTTTTCTTTCTTCCGTCAATTCAATCAATAGTAACGGTGTTTGAGATAACCACCCACTCGCGATTTTACATGAAATTGTTAAGACGCTGCGAAATATTCGCGACAGAACCAAAAAAAATTATTTTAATATGAGGGAAATAATGACATTCATGCTGACAAAGAATTTGTGCACACTTTTCTACGCAAATAACTGGAAAAATTTGTTGGCGATATTTGACATCACTAATCACTGCATAATGCCTCACCTTATTTCCACTCTTCACATATCCATATTTGAAATGTTCAATATACTTTATATAACAATAGAAGCGAGGAAAATCAACGAAATTACAAAGAACGATAAAAATATTTCACATTCACCTACGTTGCGCTTTACACTTTGCAAAATGTCACGCTCACTCACGCAGCGAATCCGTGCAGCGACCTCTTACGTGTGAAGGTGAAGTTATTTTTGACATTCTTTCCGCGGGACATTCAAAATCTAAACTTATTCAAAAAATATCCAGAATAATTAAACAATGTTAGTTTATAGCAATACTACAGTTATTTATGTAATTTAATAATAATGAAATAAATCAACAGTAAATTTAAATATACTTCAACTATAGATAAAATAGCATAAAATACTATTGCCATATACAATATCAGTTATCAGTTTATAAATATTTTGTATCAAATTCATTAGCTGAAATATAAGTTTTATGTTTCTGAAGACAAACCAAAAGAACAGTCCTAGACTTTGTTACTAAGGCAAATTGTTAGATATATTGGAACAAGCTTATATAACTACTGGATAAATGTGAAGTGAATGTTATTTTCACTTATTAACTCTTATTTATTAAAGTAGGTACACAGTAAATTATACAAATTCTAAAATAAAGCTTATTGTTAGCTGATGAAATTATATAGGAAATTGATGACCTACTACTACTTACTATTAAAATAGAATTGTCATGTTTTTGTCAGATTGACTTAAATAAAATAAATAATAATAAAATAATGGAGATAGAGTCTTTACTCAACAGTTTAGATACATCAGGCCATTTTGGCCACATATTAAGTATTGAAGAAAGCCAAGTACTGTATAATTCTTTGCTGATTCTGCAGAACGAAAACCATTTCAGAAAAATATATTTTTGGGGCAAAATCTTTGGCTGTGAAAAGGATTATTATATAGCCTTCGGATACACAAAAGATGCAGTGCATGGACGGATATATTATTACAGCATGAATTGTAAAACTTGGGGTTTGTTACCTCAGCCGACAAAAAATGGAATGCAACTGACACCGCTCGCTTCAACTAAATTTATAGGTAAAATATATAAAAGCAAACCAATTGGTTAATGTTAATTTCCAATACGCAATATACAATTTTATATGTCTAAACTTTGGACTTCAAATAATTTCATTTATATTTTTTTACAATTCATAGGTGACCCATCTTTGGTGATAGATATTTTAATAGAAAAAGATGAAACTCTAATACCCGGTAAAAGGAAGCAACCCGAAGTGAGAAAGTTAAAAGAAGAGGACCGGCTTGCTTCTACAGTTCACCTGATCATAACTGAAGTTTCAGTTATGCCGAGGGGAGCTCTGTTTAAAAGGCCCGATGGAGTAATTATAGACAATTTAAGTTTCGAGGGTCTTTCAACATTAGATGCCAGAGAAATAAAATCATTCCAACATGTCCGTGTGCCAACCCAAAAAATAAATTCTAATCTGCTTACAAGAGACGATTATAATTATGCAATGGATTTTTTGGATCCTTTAGATCTTGATATTCCAGAAGGTTGTTGGATGATACAGATAACACCGGCAGAGGACATGGTTATATTGAAATCTCTCTTCTGGCCAGGACTTATATTTTATCATTATTTGCGTAGCCCCAAACACGGTTTCATATATTTTGGTCATGGCAAAAAGAGCATGGACCTTCCTTTCATGCTTTGCCCGTTTTTTACTACAAACTAATAAATGATGTTAATATCTTATGTACTTTCAATATTACAATTACCTATATAGTGTGTACGTTGTATATCTATTGATCATAAAAATATATCAATTGTAAAAATATTAACTATTAAAAGTGTGAACTATCGAATATAAAAGGAGTGAATAACATTTTTCTATTAAGTACATACATAAATATAAATAAATATTAGTTACATAACCTCCACACATCACTACAAACTTAACCTCGAACAGCCCGAACTACCACAGTCTATTATACAGTCCGTCGTCTTCACGTCGGCTCCTTTGATGTCGAGGTCCCAGATTTCGTTTTTTAGACGACTGCGCATTTATCTGCGCACATTCGCACGCTCAAGAGGAGAGATTTTCTCCCACTTCGTCGTGTACAGATGAATTTCATTGGTGTTCATTGCGCATTTAGCCGCGATTTAGCCACACCCTCTGGAGCCTTCACTCGATGAACTGTATAAACTGTGGAACTACCATCAGTTGCAGTTCTACCAATAGACAAACAAAATACAAAATTCGTCTTCCAGAGACGTATTAATTTTTATAAATACATATTTTGGTATATTGATTTATTATTCATTCGACAACTGAAGACAAACGTGCACATAATAAGTAAAGAAATATTTTGTTCATAAGTATATAACGTAATGTATACATTATTCATCTGTTTCTTCAATTATAATAAAGTACAATTGTTTGCAATATTAATGATACCTTAAAATTAATTTTGCGATTTGTTGACTGCTGACGTAAGTATATGTAATGAAATCTACTCTAAACTTTTAACATTAGTTCTTAGTTGTTTCCCTCACCAATAGAGATTTATTGAAATTTCTACTCAGACCTTTCTGGAAGGTCTGAGTAGAAAACTGTTTTGAAGGAGTGTCATTATTATTGTAAAAGCATGTACACACATAATGCACTATATTAGTGTATAATCATTATTCACTTATAATTAATGATTATCTACACTTCTGTCGACAAACTTTAATTCTTCCGCCAAGAACCTTTGTCAGACACTCCACTAGATACAGACCGGTTTCGGGCTTGTTAGCTCTCATTAGTATGCCATAGGTAGGATTCAATGCCGGTCGGGGCATTAGTCCGCGGAGTAATTGTTATCTGCAGTATTTATTGAAGGCAAGGTGTTTTGAGAGTAAACAGACATTCTTTCAGTAAAGTTTGCTAAAAAATTTTATTTGTAAAACAAATTTTACTTATATTTAATTACATAATTAAAATATTACGTGACATATACAGTACGTGTCTACATCTAGTGGTCACTAGTTACTCAATGCCGGATCTAGACACGCCCACAAGAAGAGAGCGACTCACTATACTGTGGACGCTATTAAAAGCCTCGACCAACACCATCGGTAATTGTGTACTACCTATAGTACAGTGACCACTGTAGACGGTACAACATCTAGCATACTCATGGCCTTCTATCGGTTACGGCAGTGAGCAAACATCCAGTAGAAAACCTATCGTGACTATAGCTGCTATAAGTTTTTTTTTTGGTGTAATTAAATGCTGGTCAGGGTATTCGATCGCAAAATAGTTAATTCCTGAAATTCTGCTTTTGCAAACCACCTTATTATTTGACGCTAATTAACAGTTTTTGGTTACACAGTTAAGCGTATAGCTCATTACATAAGATACAATAAATCACATACATTAAGCCAATAATGGAAGAAAGAAGCAACAGCACTAATTATTTTGAGAGCTGCCATAATAAAAATAAGAAAAGGAAAATATTGATTGAATTAATACGATTATTTCTCCTTTTCCGGTTAAAAAATGTTTTTGAGGGGAAATATACGCAGGTATATAGTCCGGCCCTGGCACAAATGTAATAAACGTAAACTTAACCTAAACAAAATCCCTAGATTTTCGCGCCATTTTAGTACCGTTTTGCGTTGTTCTCGTATTAATTTTCCCTTTCCCTAAACATTGACAACCGGAGATTTGTCGTTGACATATTTTTAATTTTTGTGATATTTCCTTTAAATTACTGTAGTGTATACTCTTGGAGACCGTCAAATATAAAACAATGTCTGAAGATAACAACGCAGAGGAGAATAATGTGGATAATATGGATGATTCTGATGCTGTAACCCTAACTTTAAACGAAGTTCTGGAGTTGGAGGACGAACTTATAGAAAACACAGCAGCTGTTCTTGGGGCTGCAAATGATAAGACATGCTCATATGTAGAGGTATGTTGCTAATTCCGCCTTATTGATTGAGACTTTTTAATAAATACATATATGCTTTGGAAAATGAGATATATGCATAGGTATGTGTTCAGTTTTTCAATTATTTGCTTTATCATGACGATATTTTGCTTCTAAAATATAGTTTTATTACTGTAATATTCCATAAATAATTTAGTAAGTTTAGTAGAAAAATGTAAACTATTTCATTTGTTAATTTCCCATATGGAATGAAATTTTATATGTGGAAGTACCTATACCATGTTTGTTTGGCTCTTGTATGTCTAAAAGGGAAATATTTTGTGAATTTGTGGGTTCATACTAGTAGCAGTTAGGAACTAATTTGAAACTGTTAGAAATGTGTGACATTATTACGTTGTATTCACTGGAAGTACATTTACAACTGAATTAAATGAATATTTCTAATACCATTATATGCCACTGATTCACTAAAATTTAACTCTGTTTTGACATGAATATACATTTGTAAAAAAGTACAATTAGAGCAAATAAAAACATGGTTAAAACGTCTAATGATAGCTCTGATAATAACATTTATTTTGCCTTTCATAGGGGTACCTCAAAAGACAAGCTTTATATTCATGCCTAACCTGCATCCCAGAGGCCAAAGACGATCCAGAAAAAGGAGCCGGAATATGCTTGGCATGCAGTTACCATTGTCATGATGGTCATGATCTTGTGGAGCTTTACACCAAGCGAAATTTCAGATGTGATTGTGGAAACAGCAAGTTTCCCAGTTTAGAATGCAATCTGTACAGCGAGAAAAACGATGTCAATGATTTGAATAGCTACAATCAGAATTTCTCAGGGTTCTACTGCGTGTGTCACCGTCCCTATCCCGATGCTGAAGACCCCGTTCCTGATGAGATGATCCAGTGTATTGTCTGTGAGGATTGGTATCATACAAGGCATTTGGGAACAGAGCTACCGTCTAATAATTTTGCTGGTAAGCTTCACAGAACTAGTGTTTGTCAATGTAACATGGAATCTTAGGTTTTTCGAGTAGTTAAAGTATTAATTTTAATAAATAGCTCAAAATTGTACATAATGATTAAAAAAATTTTTCGGAGTTTTTCGTTTCTTTGCATTTTCTGAGAACATTTACCATAGTAATGTATATTTTTTTACACCATCAGAAAGTAGAGATTTCAACGAACAAAAAGCCCACCGACTTTTTTAAAAAAGCAGATATTTTGATGTGAGAATTTTCAATTGAAGATTAGGGTACTTTTTCGACATTAAGTCAAAATAAGGGGAAAAAATAAATACTTTAAATCATAAAAATTACAGTGTGTTTGGGTCATAAAAAGGTAAGTTTTCACCAAATTTCGTGAAAAAAATTTTTTTTTGTAAAAGAAAAATAAAAAACCAAAAACTTCTGCATTTTTCACATAAATTTTGAGGTTATGTGAAAAAAGTGTAAATACAAACGTTGTAGATCTTTTTATTACCTCCAACTTTGCCATTTAACTTTTTTCCGTAGGACTTGTAGTTTTGCCGGAAATCGAGATAAACTGTTGTTTACTCTTAAAAACTCACTCCCTTCCACTTCCCAACCTCAGATCACCCGTAAATTATTTTTCCTTTCATTTTTGTTGTATTCTCTTCCTTTTCCAATGGGTTTCATCCTACTATTATTTTTTTTCACTTTTTAACGTTTTCAACGGCTTCAGCTCTGGTCTATAATACATAATAATAGATATAAATTTTATATTTATTTTATTTTGTTTTTATGTGTTTTTTATTGAATATTTTGATTTTGTTCCATAATTTAAAAAAAAATCAAATGCTAAACTCATTGTAACATTTTATGGATCTTAAAAGATAATTTGCTTGTTCAGTTTTACGAAAATAGGCATTGTTTTAGAAATGATCTGTGAATCGTGTGTGAAAAAACACGAATTCCTACTCCACTATGATGAGGCTTGTAAGAAGCTTCAAACAGAAGATAAACAAGAAGAAATCGATCCTGTGAGCGAAGAAGAGGCCTCCGATGACAAAGACGTCAACTACTGCAAGCAACCAAAAGAAAAGTCGGAGAAGTTATGCGCCAAATTTTGGTCAGATGTACGTTTTATTTCGGTTTTAACCCGACCAAGACCTCTAATTATTTCAAATTTCAGATTAATTGGCGTAAAGAGCTTTGCACGTGCGACGAGTGCTTAAGGATGTACGAGAACGAGGACGTGGCCTTCCTGTTGGACCCCGAGGATCCGGTACATCTATACGAGGAAAAGGGCAAAGCCAAAGCGAAAGAAATTGTCGAGAGCCACGACAGGAACTTCATCAATTCCCTGAACCGCGTCCAGCTGGTCGACTGCATCGCGGGGTACAACGATCTGAAGCAGCATCTCGGCGACTACCTGAAGAAGTTTGCCGAGAACAAGAAAATCGTGAGAGAGGAAGACATCAGGGAGTTCTTCGAGGGAATGAACGCCCGCAAGAAGCAGAAAGTGGAGGTGCCCCATTACTGCCGTTGAATAGCGGCGCTTTTTAAATTATTCCAGCAATTATCTAGTTAGGCTTCAATTCAAATTTTTTAAGATGGGTGTACGTTGAGTCATTGTATGTGTATATGAATAAAATGTTTTCAATAAAATTTAATTTCTTGGCCCTGGTATTATTTTAAGGCACCGGATGAGTGGGTCTGTGCCGAATTTCCTTCTTCGTTACGCAATTTTGTTGTCTGATGGATAGATCATCAACACATCTGTTGCATTGTATTCTTGGTTGCATATTTTTTGAAATATGGTGTAGTCAAAGCTTACAGCATGGTGGCGGCATTTCATGAAATTTCAAATTTACAAAAAATTACTAATTTTTTAGAAATATTTTATAGGAAAAATTTGTTTATTTTTGTATCAGGCAGGGTGGAAAGTTGGTCATTTTATGGGGGGGAAAAAAAATGTTTTTTAAAAACGTTATTGTTTTACATAAAAGTGGATTACTTTCCACTGTGCAAACTTTAGTTATAAAGCTACTTGCCAGAAATAGGCTCATTGCAACAAATATGGAGCTCAAAATTAGTAATATACTATTTTCAATATGGCGGCCTAACTAGAACGCTCTTAAGATGTATCCTACGTTTGTACAGAACACTTGAAATTTATATAAAATAAAATATGGTTAACTAAGTACAAAAATTTCAACCACGTGTTCAGGGAGGCCTAAATGAATAAAAGTTATTTCACAATTTTAGTTCGAAAATCGTCACCTATGACAACGTAAAGAGTGCTCTGCACCAGCTGACCGAGTTCGTGCCGAATTGTCTTGTACCTTATGCTATTTCGTTATTTGTTGCATAGATCACCAACACATCTGTTGAACTGTATTCTTGGTAGCATATTTTTTGAATTACGTTGTAGCCTTGAGTATATAATCAAGGGTTGTAGTCAAAGACATCTGGTAAATAAAATATCAAGAAATTTCAAATTTACAAAATATTACAGTTCTTGGAAACATTTTATAGGAAACAAATATTTACTTTGTATCAGACATAGTGGAAAGTTGTTCATTTTGTTCTGGAGAAAAAAAAACAATTTTTAAAAACACATGATTGTTTTACATAAAAATGAATAACTTTCTACTGTGATTTTATAACTACTTGTCATAAATAGACCCATTACGACAAATATGGAGAATTCTTAAGACGTATTCTACGTTTGTACGGAATACTTGAAATTTATATGAAGTACAAACATTTCAACTACTTGCTCAGGGACGTCTAACACAATAAAAATTATTTCAAAATTTTAACCCAAAAAGCGGAACCTATGATAACATCGTAAACCGAGTTAGTTTTGCTACATACCATTAGATGGCGCTGTATGCCTACAAAATTTACTGTACCCATTCACCAAAATTATAAAGAGTGACTCATCGTTAGCTTCTGGATTATCGCGATGGGCGAAGCGTGCGAGGAGCAATCGTGCACAGACGTACCAAATTTGAAGGCACTCGGATATAAAAAATATACAAAAAAGACAATAAAAATAATTATATTACATAACATCCATTATTTTTAATAAATATATATTAGATAAGTTATTTCCAAATTTAAAGTCTTTATCTCGTATTCGTATGTCAGTTACGCGAGGTCGAAAATAATAGAGGGTTACACAACACAACATTACCAAATAAATTGATGTCGAGTGAACTTCACGGTTTACTTAATACAAGGAGAAGAAATGGGGGTTGAAAATTAGTATCTTGTTTTCAGAATTACAGATCACAAAGTAATTACATGCTGAAAATTTTATCGAATACAGCTGGAAATATTTCTGAACGGATAAATATCAGTTAAAGCAAAGCTGAATTATTGTGGGCATTACTATGACCAGCGGCGGCGGCATTACAACTTTCAATTAAGTGGATAAAATTAAAATAAATTAGTTAAAAATAATAAAAGTTTTCTTGTACAGGATGCTTTATAATTCCCTATCGTTTGTTTATCTGTGATTGAACGATCAGATAAATCAGAATAAACGAAAAAAATATATTAAATTAAAAAACAATAGTATTTATTTATTTAGTAAGTTAATCCAAAGCTTTCTTGCAACCAGCAATTAAAACAGTAGTAAACTAGTATGACAAAAAATATAAAACTGCCTGTTTACATAAAGTTATGTTTATAACATATATTTATGTAATAATCAAAATTCTGATCGCGATTAAGTATGGTGGTTTTTAGGCTTTCACGGCCGCTATTATTTGATTCATTGTGATTTTCCGGTTTGTTTGTCCATGACCTAGGTAACTGGTAGCTGCCAGAAACAGAATTAAAATGCACATCCCTAGCATTAGCCGGGATTCTTTTACCTGCCCTGGTTGTTCTCGGGCTAGGCTCTGTGGGGACAAACCCGCTATCGGTGTCTCCGGGCCCGCCCATATATTGATTTCGGATTCTATTGTTGGTATTACGACTCAAACGGCCGGAACCGTTTCTCGGATAAAGGTGGACCTCCGAGGCGTTCCGTAGCCGCCGCTATAACTGGTCGCATTCCATGCTTCCAAACGTTACGCCGCTCTTCACTGTCGACTCCGCAAAAGTTTCGCCGCGACTGAGGCTGATTGGGACCTCGTTAGAGGTCTCATAATGTCGGTGCTGCTGCGGTGCAGAAGCTAGACACCGATGTATCTAAAAGCATCATCGTTTGGAATAATGGATTACAAATGTTCTTCAGGGTAAGGATATAACGAAGTGGACTATTTAAATTATAAAGCGTTAAAATTCTGCAAACTGTAATGCGACTTGTTCTTCTACACTAATATTACTTTATATAAACTATTTCTAGGTTTTAAAGGCATCGTAATCCTATATCACTCTATTAACCCAGACCTAATCTAACTTTGGATTTAAATGAACCACACCAAAATAGTAACTAGATTATAAAATCAGAAAATACTACTTTAGCGGATTAGTACTTAGTCGCCATGTAAACACTATATCACAATAAAAGGAATAGTTTACTGTTAAAGCTGAACGAAACTTTATTAAAATACATAATTTATAAATTACTTCCGTATACTTGAAGCTATTGTCGGAAACTGACAAGTAACTTTTAGTAGCTTCTATTAATACGTATAGTTAGTTAGAAGAAACTGTCGTAGACGACACACGACTTTCTTTTCCTCCCAAAATTAATTTTGATATCTTCTTTTCCTTCTCGATCGAATCTTCTATATAAATTCCAGCTACTGATGAAGATCGCCATACACCGTGACGTTTTAGAGTTACTAATTCAGGATTCACATCGGCAACAAGAGTAGTAGATGTTTGTTTGAAATATTGCTAAGTTGTTCGGGGTTAGGTAATTTCAGATACTTGGCAACCAATGCAGGCATTTGGTATGTATACTAACTTGTACACTGCACCTAAGTGCTCTATAACCACGAAGAATTAATACCTAAGAACGTAGTACCTTTCGTGGACACAACAAAAACTAATAAAAAACATTACAAATATTACAAATATAAATAGAGTAGAAGTACTGCCCGCTAATTAATGGTGTTTAACAAAATCACAGATTATTTAGAAATTCAAGTCTTGCTTTTGAGGTGTAATATTAAAATTTGTTAATAGTTTTGATGTCACTAATAGAGAAACCATTTAGAATTTCTGACGAAATGTAATACAAAATGAAATGGTACTCACTGTCTTTAAATGAGTATATTTTTAACGTGTTTTTCCCCAAAAACATGTAGTACGGCTGTGCGCTAAGAAAATTGTGTATCTTGGTTCTTATTAACTTTTAAACATGGGAAAATTTCGTTAAATAATATTTTTACATAAGCAATCTGTGGTTTTTCCATGTACTATTATTGATCAATAGATATTTAAAAACAGTAGAAGATTGAATGATTTTTGATGCAACTATCATATTTTTATAATTCCCAGAATTTTTGACACGCCAATTATATTAATTTATAAAAAATTTGTATGAAATGTTGGAATGTTAAATATTGTATCTCCTTATTCCAAATGAATTTACACTATACTGCTAAAGGTAAAGGTATTTCACGTGGTAATAAAAAGCCTTCTGAAAAATATCCTTAAATATTTATCGCTTACTATTTGCAATCGTTTAACAAGATTAAAATAATTATTAAATTCCATAGCACAATACTTGAAGTTAATGAAACTTAAATATTTAGGTATATGTTAATTGTCATCGAAATTAGTCAATATTAAAACAAATTTATTCAATTACATGAATAGTACAAATACTTTGTTAAATACTTTTCCGACGAAATGCTTTTATATCTACAACCTAGTGGTTTCTCTTAATGTGGTAAAAAAGTGCATGTATTTAGCGAACAAAAAAGACAATTGCAGACCATGAACCTTTACTTTATTATCAATGTTTTTACAAATCTGGTCAGTGGGCAGTGTATTCAGTCAAGTGTTCCTTTGAATATTTGTACATTATAATGCCAGGACGTGAAATTTCTACATTTACCCGAACAAGAATGACTGCTTTACATGATGCAGGACATTTTATTCATCAGATATCGAACATGATGCATTCCTAGATCGTCTGTTGTACGAATAGTACACAGATATGAAGAATTTGATAAAGTGGACAACAGACCACAAATATCTAATAAAAGGGAGGATCGGTATTTGGTGCAATATGCCCATAGACGCTACATATCTTCAGCTTCAGCTCTCAGAGTCCACTTTTAAGGTACGTTTCGCCGTATATCGACACCTACTATTCGAAGATGACGCCATAACGCAAATTTACGTGCTGGAAGACCATTACGGATCCCCACTATAATTTCAAGACATCAGGCTGCTCGTCTTCAGTGGGCGTGAGAGCATAGGGATTGGCTTTTACGCCAGCGGTGGTGGGTCTTATTTACAGACGAAACCAGAATTGAGCTGGTTACTGATGACAATCGACAAAGAGTCTGGAGAGAACCAGGACGTCAAGCGCCTTCATTTTCCCCGTGAAGTTGCTCCTTATGAAGGGGGTACCGTAATGTTTTGGGGTGGAATAATGTTGAACCGCCGCACCCTATTAATTCGCACACCACAGAATATGACCAGTCAAATTTTCATCGAACAAGTTATTACGCCCATTATCTACCACCTACGTAATGAATTAGGTGAAAATTTTATGTTTATGGACGACACCGTTCGCCCATATCGCGCAAGAAGAGTTCGAGAGACACTCGAAGCAGACATATCAATATATTATATTGGCCAGCCAACTCTCCTGACATGAATCCTATAGAAAACATGTGGGATTTCGTTGCTAGAGCCATTCATAATCATATTCCTCCACCTCAGACTGCAGATGAGTTCGTCGTGGTGGTAGAAGAGGAATTGAACAATATTCCGCAAGAGATCGTTAACCGCTTGATTCTCTCAATGCACAGACGTGTCAATATGCTAGTCGAGCGTGGTGGAGGTTATACCCACTATTAGTCAAGTAGAGAACTTGCTTTGTTACTTCTTTTTGATTTAATAAATTTTGTCGAAAATATCATACATTTGCTGGTTTTTAATTTTCTAAGTACTCAGTGTATCGAACATATTATTTTCACAAAAATCAGAAAACAATATACATTTATAAATGTATTTGTTTTTTCTGACAAAAACTTTAACAAGAATGAGGGGGAGTCAAGACTATTGACGTTGTTTGTATGACTTGACTGTCGTCCATAATGGTATAGATGGCGCTGTGACACAAAATATTTTTTTGATGCAGAAACTGAAAAATAGTCTACCTAAATTTGAATATTTTAATTCTGGAAAAACAAATCCGTACATACTGGAACTCTAGATTTTTTTCGGACCGAATAGTACTCATATTGCGTAGGTAGTATGCCTATGTATTTTCAGGACTGCCATTGACGACGAAAAGTATTTTCAAAACAATGATACAGTTCCAACATTTTAGAGAACTTATAATTTTGTTTCAAGTAAGTAGTAATTTATATTTTTAAGTGGTACGTAACAGTCATAATAAGTGTGGGTGCTACTCTGCTTTCTACGGATAAATCATGAATTAATGAAGCATTGCCATAGGATTATCTACAAAACAAATAATACAGTTCAAGCTTTTCCAATATCTTGGTAGTACTCTCTCTCTCTCTATTTGATTTTGGTTAGCATGATATGGCACCTGCAGTAATCATTATAATTGTCACTTAATACTACGTTTATCTGTTCAAATGTACGGAGAAATAATACAAAATTTTAACCGTAAATCAAAGAATATTAGAAGCATGCCTAACAACATAGTTTGCTTCGCAACTACTTTAAAAATATTTCGAGTTTACCAAGTGTTCCCTGTACAGGGGCAAGAATTACAACCTGGAAAAATGTTCTTCATAAAATTTGGTTTTACTAGTTTACTTGCCTCTGCCATTTTGGTGGGAAGCTTCCTGCACTTTATTTATTCTTTAAACAGTAAGTTCTAGAAAGAATGCAAACTGTGTAAATGAGTATTTTTTCGAATTATTAAATAGTAAATAAATTATTTTTTCCCTAAAAAAAATAATGTTCACTTTTCTAGCTTTAGTTGGGAATCTTAATCTCAGACTTGCTCTTATTATTCTCAAAATTTAGGTCAGAGTTTAACAATTCAAGAAGCCATAGTAGATTTTTATTTTGCATTTAAGAAATATTACAAATCATATTTTTTACTTTCTATTAAAATTGATTGCAGTCAGATTAGAACAGCTCTACCCGACCGCCAAAAATCTAGATAGTAACTCATCGCTAGCTCGTAGACAAACGGGACGTGCGAAGCGTGCGAGGAGCAGCATTTCATAGGCGTACTAAATTTGAAGGCGATCATATACAAAAAATATACAAAAATTATAAAAGTAGCTAATTGCATTACATAGCATCCATTATTTTTAGTAGAAGCAGTCATATAACAGTTTTTGCCAATTTTGAGGCGTTAGATAATAAAAATGATAAGAATTATTTCCAAATTTAAAGTTTTTATCTTGTATTATCAATTACCCAAGGCCCAAAATAATAGAGAGTTACTAATTCACAGCACAGAGATGAGTACAGAAGGGAATTATTTTAAATAGTTTTTCCCGATATCACTATTTTGTTTTTTTGTATCAGTATATTTTTTCGATTTCATTTATACGGAAATTCACGCTTAATTCACAAAAGCACCTTTATTATATTCTAGGCAAAGTGTCATCTTGTTAGCTATAGCAACCCAATTTTTTTTCGTCGAAAACTTATTTTTAAAATATCATTATCCTTCCGCGTGTTTCCACTATTAGTATATTTTTTTCGATTTCATTTATACGGAAATTCACGCATAATTCACAAAAGCACCTTTATTATATTCTAGGCAAAGTGTCATCTTGTTAGCTATAGCAACCAAATTTTTTTTTGTCGAAAACTTATTTTTAAAATATCATTATCCTTCCGCGAGTTTCCACCATTTTCCATTTTGCAGTTGTACTTCTTTACCATGCGTTTTTGCACTATACACATATGCTACTCACGTACATTATTGTTAATAAACTACATATTTCAACAGCACTTACACTCATATTTCGACCTCGCGTCCTAATCCCTTCATACATGTCATCATCCGATATTCCTGACTTGTTAAATTAGTGCGTTTACGATTTTGAGAATACTTTGTAGAGCTTGAATTATTCTCCATTCATAAGAACACAAAATCACAAATAAATTAATTACATTCATAATTAATTTAGCGGAAAGATATACCCGCTCGAAAAATATACCCACCCATGATAGCGCTGGAAATGGAACAGATGGATCCGTCATACGTATTTGCTGCAGCAGAATCTGTGTAGTTGGGTAGGCACTCAGAGATATGCGGCACACGATTTTATAAGAAAAACTAGGTGACCCGGCAAACGTTGTTTTGCCATATGAATTATTTCTAGTACATATTTTGGCAGTTAAATAAAAAATAACTAACTTATTGTAAGTGTATGGAGATGTGGTATATGACTAAAAGAGGAATGGAGCACTGTGAATGATGACGACCTATAAGAAAAACAAAACACGAAACATTTATTTTTTGAATTATTTCGCGTGCCTGCAATTTTACTTGTTTGACGGCCCAAATAGCCCCTTTACGTCTTGTTGGCATTGTTCACTGTACAAAAAAATAGCCATACAGTAAAATAACAGCTGTTGTTGGCGGGAGCTCGTGACACGTGTTGCGTACTTTTGAGGTTATGTAGATCACTTAATTAACTAATAATAAGAACTACACTTAAAATTAATAATTTTATTAATTATTGATAAAACAAGAAATAAATAATCATGGCCCAGCAAATTAATAATAAATTTACTTGAGAATTACACTTAGAAGGTAAAATGATAATTGTAAACGACACTACTACGCTCGATTCATGCACAATAATATGGTCGAAAACTATGTAGGGAGTGAGAGAAGGCTTATTGTGTGAGAGAGACAGGAGACCGGCTTCATTCTCATCCCTACTCCATACTGTTTACTGGGTGAGAAGTGACACCGGTAGATGCTTGGCGGGGATAACTAATCTAGTGATAATCGATCAGTTATCAAGCAGGGTTAAAAATGATTAAATTACTGAAATGGTTATTAAAAAATAGGGGTTTGTGATAGAAGGATGAAAATTAAGGGTTGTATGCATTTTTTAATGCCACATCATAAAAAAATAAAAATAAAAAATTTTGTCAAAAAAATTAAAAAAAATTGTTTGGGGTGGACCACCCTTATCACTTAGGGGTATGAAAAATAAATTACGACCGATTCTCAGACCTACCGAATATACATATAAAATTTCATAAAAATCGGTCAAGCCGTTTCCGAGGAGTATGGCGTCTAAAACTGTGACACGAGAATTTTATATATTAGAATATACGGGCTGCATGTATGTTTCCTGGTATCGACTACTATAAATTGTGACCAAGTTTATAACATGAGTCACTCTCTAGATTTTTGGCGATAGTGCTGAAAGTTGTAGAAATAATGTCTAATTTCAGGTCACAAGCATAGCTACGTATACAAAGACATATCGTACGTACTCTCTATGCTAACAGGATATTCCTTCTTCGTGTTTTTCTCTTTAAACACTAAATCCGCAGCAAAACTATTTGTTTTCCTATCAGATTTCAGCAAATTCGGAAAACCTCCAAAATTCGACGAACGCAACGATCAGCTGAATAGATTTTCTATATACCACTATATATACATCTCCCTTGCTAGTCTCTCTTTTTTATCAGTCACCAACATTTTTAAGTCGAACCAGTGCCTCAAGGAGAACGAAGAATATGATCTTAACGAAGTTTGTGGGCTGATAACTAACGCTTGGCTGCCTTTTAATATAGACTTCTTTCCTGCGAAGCAAATTTTCGCGAGTCTACAGATTTTCAGTATCTTTTATGTGTACGTAACAGCCGGTATGGTCACTTGGTTGGTGCTGGAAATCGTAGAACACATTTCAGTGAGGATTGATCACATTAAGCATCTCTTCGTTGCCGCTTTGGAAGAGAAGGATCCGGAGGAGATGAAAAAGAGATTTCGATTTGTTGTTCAGTACCACAGTTGTCTCTTGAAGTAAGTGAAAAGTTCGTTATTCTTGAAGAAGTGGTCCTAATGTTTTTAATATAACTAACTTGTCACTGTATTAGTACTACCTAATTTTTCTTGTAATTAAGGGATCAAAGTTTGGTAATAAATTGACCAGAGACAATTGTTAACGGTACATAAATCTTTTGTTTTTAGTTTTAAACATACGATGTGTCCACTATCCGAATAAAATAGTTATTTTTCGCTTTTGCTTAATTCAGAAAAATATATCAATAGTACATTTTCAGAAAAAGACATACACTCTATTTGCTTTGCTAATTAAATAATTTACCTAAGTTATTTACTTAAGAACGTTCTCATAGCAACCACATACATCCTGATGAAATTATTATTATTCCTGAAAGAAGTGGTTATCATACAGTTTTAATAATATAACATAAATAGCCTTGTTTGCTATTATGATAAAATTGATCCGTAAAAAAATTATGTGTTTAACTTGGCAGTAAAGTAGTTTTAATACCTTGGCTGCTTTAATAGATTCGGTTGCACCTCGTCTATTAAAAAACAACAGCGGCATTAGATCTTATACTTTTATGCCTAGTTGAACAAATAACAATTATTATTTTGCGCGGGATGTTTTAAAAATCTTCCAAGTGCATTCGAGTTTTATATATCATTTTCTCTAATACTTATAAAAATTAAAATATATAAATAGCTCATTTTTGACATTTAAAATTCATAAAAATGATATAATTTTGATGATACGTATTGCATTATTTTTTGTTTTCAATTTTATTTGAGAAAATATATTTTTCTGTTAAAATAATCTCATCGCCATAGTTTGATTGATTTTGTATACATTTTTTTTATAATTATTATTTTTTAGTTCTTATATTTGAAAAATTAAGGAGATACTATTTTCCATTTTTAGATTGGAAGACGATCTAAACAAATCTTTCTCTATTCCTATGTTTTCTATGATGCTCTTGGGTGCAGCTATTTTAGGATGTGCGGCATTTGGATATATGCAGGTGCGTTGAAAACTTTCATACCTTTGTTTGTTTAGATTTGATTTGTACCTAAAATAAGTAAAATATGAAAGGCAAATAATTTCAGTAGTATACTTAGATAGTTTTTATTATCTTTTGTTTTCTTTTGTCAGTGTTAATAGTGTGGTTTGTTGAACTTGGCACAATCTTATTGTTAAAATTTGCAATCATGCAGAAACGAAAAGGTTTTAGATAAAATTATTGATTATATTCAAATATTTCATTTCTGAAGTCTTGAACAAATTCGTTATAAATAGCAATTAGCATACTATTTTTAGACGGGATCAAACAGTTTGCTGGTAATTTGTCTGTCATGGTTCAATGCATTGGCCCTGGTTTCCATCGCTGGACAGCGTCTTATAAATGAGGTAAGAAGCTATATTTATTGCAAAAATGCTTTGAGAAATTGCGTGGTGGCTATTATTTTCATAGAATCAAATCTTCAAAGATATCCCCTCAAATAATACCAAAAAAATAATTTTAGATATTTATATTTTGATTGGGTTGGGTTGCTTTCAAATCTTTCTCAGACAATTTAATTTATATATTAAAAAAGGCCACATGCCACAGTGTAGTTGCCACTTTGACAGAGGCAAAAGTTACCTGCAACTTTTACAATGACAAGTGCACTAGTGGTTTTCCCACTTATTCATTTTTTAAACAATTATCGCGATGTCCGTTGCCTAAATAAATAGTTTGACATTTTTGTGAACACCTTATTGAATTACTAGACACTAACAATGAGTCGATTCGGTGAGTTTTCACACCGAAATTAGCAAACATTGCAAAATTCTCTCATATAATCATCATCTCATCTAATTGCTAGGCAACAAAATTTACTCGGTAACATACAAACCTCTTGTGCAATTATAAGTGATAAAAACATTTTCCCAACCAAACATTCTCATGAGATACCCAAAGTACCCAAAATCTAGATCTAGAAAAGCATCCAATTATAATTTGGTTTCAGAATATGTCCATTGCTGAAGAAATTTATAATACCAAGTGGTTTGACGTAGCCAATATTTTAGGAAAAGACGTCATCATCGTCTTGATGAGATGCCAAAAACCTATGAAATTACGAGCAGCAGCATTTGGTGTCATGAATCACGCCATGATTCTTTCTGTAAGCCGTTCTTAGCATACTTGTATGTTATAACAAATGTTGTTATAATAATAGCAGTACGCTATTTAGAAATACATTATTAGTAGGTAGAACATGAGATGCACGCTATAGGTAGTTGAAAATATCTGTAGATATTAAAAAAATATACAGGGTGATTTGTTACTAATGGGACAGAGCTTAGTGTAGGTTGCTGACTTCAAAATATAGAGATTAAGCCAAATATGCCTTATCCACGCTTCGCTTCGCAAATACAAAATTTGCTTGCCAAAAAAGTGACTCTTTTAATACTAATGTAGCAATATACTATTACCGCTGAAAATACAGCAAAAGGTTACTTGAAAAGTAATTTAGAGTAGTAAATAATGATGACTTGCTAAATTTCTTTCATAAGGCATAATAGCTCTTTTTTGTCTGTCTTATAATATTAATGAATCATCTTGTATGAAGTGTAACTTCTTTGTGTAATGCATTGGTTATTTTTCAGGTTTCGAGAGCAGCTTATTCTTATCTAAGTATTCTACGGGCATCGTCTAAATAATCATTTCGGTATTATTCCACCCCTTAATGAATAAGGATATTATTTATGCAATTCTTTACTGCTATATCATTGGTTATTTCACTGTGTCATTAGTACACAAACTGCGTAATTAAAAAATCATAAATATGATGCCATCAAAGTAAAATATAACAATCTAGAATCCATATAATATGGTGCATGTAGAAATAGGGTTAATGTATGTGTAAGAAACAATAGATGCAATATTTGTATGAGTTTATGATGTTAGATAAATAAAACACTTAATTGAAGCAAACAACAAATATGTTTTCATGTCAGATCTCTAGTGATTCACAGGTACTTAATAGTATAAAATCGAAAAACTTTGTCATTAAATATAATACAAAAATATCAATAAAACACACATATCCTGGATCTTGCAACATTTCATAATAATTATTTTCATTTTGCTGCAACAATTTTTAGTGGGCTTTCACAGCACATACAGGGTGGTTCGCTTTTCATGGGTCACCATCGGACACGGAAAAAAGTTGCGCCTTTTAAGATAAACCAAACAGATGCAAGATATCTGCTTATGTTGCTGAAATATTGTAAAAAAACTGAAAATAGCGATTTTAGAAAATACAATCAGGCGTTATTATTTCTTAACATAAGGATCTAAAATTTGTTAGATGGATAAGAATATAAATCATTTAAATTACCCTGTTTTAGTATTGACTACTACATTTATGATAATATACCGAAAATAACTTTCAAGATAACGAATATATAAACAATATCACTTCCCAAACGCACCTGGTCACTAGATGGCAACATCAGGAACACATATTTACAGATGGTTCCGCAATAAACAACGAAACAGCGTCTGCAGTTTACCATGATAACGATAAAGTTTCCATGCAGTTTAGACTCCCTTCAAAAGCCAGCATCTACACGGCCGAACTTATAGATCACACAATTACGGACTCAATCGTCATTTCGTCATATTCACGGACAGTAAAAGTACTACACAAGGGATCCAAAATTGCAATCCAACATCAAAGACAACCCTAAATAAAAATCTTGAAATAGTTTGGATAAAAGGTCACGCAGGAATCACGCAAAATAAATTCGTAGATAGATTAGCTAAAGAGGCATCTTTAATCGGAGATTCCATCCCTGAATTTAAAATTCCAGCATCGGACATCAAAAAAATTATCACGGAAAAACTAATGAACAACTGGAATAAATATTATCTTGACTACGCAGCAGGAGAGGGTTACAAGAGACTGCAACCTGGGATAAGAAAAAAAATCGCTCTTAAAGTTTTATTAAACATCAAATTTTAATAATTCTTTCTCTAATTAATCAAGTTGCCATGCTTCAAATAAATGTCATTAGTAATTTTGTTGTTACAAATTGTAACGAAAATTGTTTAAAGCAGATATGTTTTATTTTTCACCATAATAATTTGAGAAGTGGCTCAGCAATGCTCATGTAGGTATTGAATAACGTGAAATGAATTTTTGTTATGGACAAGCAAATGGTAATGCACAAACATTAACGAGAACTGCAGAAAGAATGCTAGATGCAGTAGAAATTCGGCTATAAGTACAAGAAGAATTGTTGCTCAGGAGGGTATTGCTCATTATTTAGTTTGGAAAGTTATCCATGAGCAACTTCTTCATCCATTTCATGTGCAAAATGTTAAAGCACTTTATCATGAAGATCTAATGTGTCATTACTGGCAGCCATCAAAGCCCCACTTTTTCTAGTTTGAACCATTCCATATATTTTAGGCTTTCCTAGATGCCAAAAACACCCTGTATAGAAGAAATTAACCACCTTTTTTATCATCTGGGTGCAGTTATTACAAGCAGAGATATCTAGATAAAGAAACTCATATTTTTATATTGTTCTGGTTACATATAAAATGAACATGATAAGTACAAATATTTACTTTATATCATATCATATTCCGACTATATAAACAATAATTGATTTACTTTTTGTATTTGCGATGTGAAAAATGTGGTATCATCAGCGAAGTATTAAGAAAATAAATTCCTGTCTATTGTTGCTCGATTTATTTATTTAGATATTATGAATTATGTCATGTATCAACTTACCTAACAGTTAGAGCTTGAGAAACAGAAAATATAAAAATGCATCTGTTTCTCAAATAAAAAATATATACAGGGTGTATCTAAATAACACCGAAAAGATGTAAGGGGCGATTGAAACAACTTATATATTTATTCTGTAAACTTTGTCTATATTTAGTATGGACAGGTTACTTTATTCTTAAAAAACACCACGATTATCACGTGATACTAAGTGCTATATACATACAATAGCTGGAAAAGGTATCTATTGTTTTTCTAACTGTTTTAACATAATCTTATTACTAAAATCGTTGTTTTATTTAGACGCATCTAAATAAAACGGCGCTGGGTCACGTTTTACCTATAATGTTAAATAATTTATGTCTAATTATGTTACATAATGGAAATTCCAGCGTAAATACGATTCTTGAAGAAAAACTTTAACAGCCTTCTTCGTATCCGAAAAACTTTTGATACTCTACTGAAAAAATATATTTGAGAACTTAGGACCTGGAATTATATGCAAATTGCACACGTCACTAACTATACTGTCTATAACCTTCTACTTTTTATGCATTTTCATTTACTTAACAGAATATATACCAAAGGTGGACTACTATCTAAAAGTATATTACTGTTGTGCATTCTTTTCATACTTGTGAATGTATTATACATTATGTTGGCAAAACTTCAATAGCTTTAAATTATTACAATTGGCAACCATAAGGATTATGTTCAACAATTAATTTTTTTTAAACATAATTTATTCTCGGGAAAGATTGATTTGGTACGAAAATTTAATTTTTTTTGTCGAGTATTTGTTTAAATGAAGCAAATAGTTATTCCATTTGAACAGCAAGAAAACTTAATTTTGAAAAATAATTTTTGAAATAATTTTTTTTTTCAATTCAATTTGTTCAAATCTGTATAAAAATAAATAAAAAAATGTTTTTTTTTATTGAAATTAATGTGCATTTTGAATTAAATAATGAGTTAATTAAATTCAAAAGGGCATATTTTTAATTGAGGGATGTGGAGAAGGAAAACATGTAATATTTTAATTCATTTTGTAAAACTCTTAAATGAAGTTTTATTAGCTTATATAATCTAACAACAAAAACTTAAATCAAAAAATTTGATTATATAATCGTATCGTCGAAAAAACTATTTGATTGGCAGGAAAAAATCGAACTGTTCCCTATAAACAAAAATATTTGTCAATAGGTGACCGCTAGATATAGCTGTGCTACATTTCGCGCACTCAGGTATGTCGGGTTTGAGAAACATGACCTGCCTTGGTTAGTCGTCAGTTAACTCATTACTCACCTGTGCTGTACTAATGAATGCTAAAATTCTATGCTGGACGGGGCATTAGTCCGCAGTTGTTTTCTACAATTTGTGAGCAATAAATTGTTAACGTAAATAAGCAGTTGTTTAATTGGAAAATAATTCTTTGAAATATACAAATATTGTTTTTATCGTAGAATATAATTAAATCAATACCAGAAGAGTATCATCGAAAAGGAAATAATATTTTTTAACTTCTTTACACAACATAACTGTACATTTGCTTTTTCAAAAAAATGATTTGGTATCAAGAAATAAATATTTGTTTGTCCCTATACAAACAAATTTATTATTTATTTGTATTTTTATTACAGAAATTTGTTTAAGTATAGATTCTAAGATGTTACACCATGGAAAATTTAAGAAATTTAAAATTAACGATCATACTTGTCAGTTATTGAATGGTGTAACAGAAAAATTACAAAAAAAGTTTCAGTTATTTTATGTACCTATATCTTAAATTATCGCTCTTGTCTCTGCCAGTAACAGTAACGTCCTTAGCCTTAGCTAAAATTCTTTGACATGCCCTTGTTGTTCTCGGACTCGGCCCCTAGGCCCACCCATGTACAGGATATTTAAAAAAGACATGGCAATATTGCTAAAACTGTTAACTCAGAGATAAGTAAAATTTTCTTAATAAACGTAAATCTTAAAGCCACTTATTTTTTAAATAGTGTAAGATAATTTTGGAAAATCAAATTTTGGATCTAATTTTTTTAAAGAATAACATATTCGATGCAATTCTGGCATAGGTATGTTTTTGGTGGCACGCTAGTGTTATTATCACTACCAAAACAAACATCGTCACTATCAAAAATATTGAAAAATAAAAAATGGTAACAAACTACAGATGAAGATGTTGTTTCAATAACAATTTTGATGATGGCAGGCATTATTTGATCTATAAATATTAAAATATTAAAAAAACAAAAATTACGGCAATTCTAGTCAATGTTTTTCTAAAAAAGTGTAATTCACCTCCTCAAATTTTTGAGATCAGAACGCTATTTAAAATACCCAGATGTTCAATCATTTATTTAGGTCAAAGTCTTTTATATCTAAATGTGTAAACTCAAAAGCAAACTAATTACATTTTATAACAAATCGTTTATTTCGCATGCTTACTTCCTTTTAAATTTAAAAATTGAAAAAAAAAAACAGCACAGAACATCTCTGGCATGCACGGCAAGATAAAAATATAATTTGACAACAGTGAGTGTTTTCCTAGCGGGCATATACTCTCATTTATTTAATCAACACCGATAAGGAACCTCATTCTAGTCGAGACTGCTAGCGCGATAGTTCGGTGAATTTGTGTCTGTCTGTGATACCACAATGTTTCTGTAAAATGATCAATTTAATCGTGACCGCAAAACGAGACAGTGGGTTTGCTTGGCAATAAAACGTTGCATAACTGTGATCGTAATAGTCGAAACTTCCCCGTTTAGAATGGACACCAGTAAAAAGTATGAAAACATCTCGCCAGAAGTGTCCACGAATTTTCTTTCGAAGTTGTTTTTCTGGTAAGTATTTATCTGACGGACGAGTGTCAGTAACTTTGCAAACAATATTATGGCATCTATAAAAATGAGATTATTTTTTATTGCTCTCTAATAGTCTAGTTGTAACAAAAAAAATCACATCACTTGGCATGCTTCTAAATCTTACGACTTTCTTAAAATTTAAATAAAAAACAATTGTTTATAACAATTAGAAAATGTAAACAGTGTTATCAGCACTTTTAATTCTCATCAAGGTCTTCTGCTGCTATATGAAGAAGAAAGAGTAGAAATTAATAAACATTTTCCAGAATTTATAGTAACAATATCAATAATTCAAAAAATAATATAAATTGTATTGGAATTGTTTATATCCTTAATACGTATATATTTATTAAGTGTTCTACTGTGGAATTTAAACGAACCAAATAACTTACATTAAACTAAGCAATTTTTCTTAAAAATAATGTGGCAGAATGTTAATATAGAACATTGGAAATTACTGCAACAATACAAATGATGCTCTTTTCGTAGCTAAAGGATAAAAACTTGGAACATGCGGTTCTAATAGGTAATTAATTGATGACATTGATCACCATGTCTTTTATTCAATTATTGTCTTTTATATCCTACTAGTAATGATGACCTTGTATTTTTTTCAATTATTGTCTTATATACTCGATACTTTTGCACTTGTACATACCTACCTACATATCCAATAGGTCTCTTTTGAGAAGGGATCTTAGGCAGGTAAAATATTTTACCTGACCTTTGTGTAATTAACAATTTTTACTTTCTGATAGGTACGAGTACTATTGTTACCGTCATAGTGAATGTGATGACTGATGTTATTTTATACCAAGACTGTAAAAGCTGCGCAACAAAATCAGAAAACCATTTTCAGTCACCTTAAAAATACCTGTTATTTAGCTCAATATGCACTAAAAATTAATGAAGTGCTTGTTGACTGTGCGGCAAATCTAAGGAACTGGATTCTTAATTATTTTCCAGGTCACCTAATTTATCTCTACTGAACATTTTCTGACTATAAAAGAATCTTCAATCTTAATTTCTGAGGAAAATACAATGGGTATACCCCAATTCAGATTATTTTTTTACGTTAAGTCATTCTGTGTTAACATTTTTATTTATTCAGGTAAAATATAATGATATTGACATAACATTTTTCGTAGAAGATTTAGCTTCTTTTATCTTAAAAATGAAAGAAACAGAAAGTGTAATTTATTAATGCATAAAAGACAAAGTCTAATAAGCTGTTAACATTTTATACAGATAGCAATGTGTCAGTCGTTTCAAACAAATTAAATCATTATAATTTTCTTAATCGTGTTCTTTAAACGGTTTTCATTGGGTGATAACATTGAAAATTTATTTCGTTGGTAGGTATGGTCAGAATATTAACGAATTACCTTGAGAGCAACCTTATTTTTATCGGAAGGCTAATAAAAGAAAACGTGGATGTTCATGATGCCGCCATAAACTTTTTTAAAGATTGGGCGTATTCAGACGAGGTCAACCGCTGAGCCTCTGAGAAATCCAGGCCAATCAAATGGACGCATTTAGCTGAATTCTTACTCAGCGGCTCAGCGGCTGACCTTGTCTGAATACGTCCAATTATAACTTTGCAGCTATCTCAGCTAATTTCAAAATCAACAGTAACGCTAGGGATTGACCGATTGTATTATGTATTTGTACGCACTTGCTACCAAGAAGTAAGTAGTTGTATAATGTAACCTCAAATTTTGGTTTTTAAAATAAATGCAGCCAATTTTATTTTGCTGATGCAAAATGTGGCAAAATGCAAATTAAATTAGAATTGTTTTTCGAACACTTCGGAGAATATGCAGGGTGATTCTTAACTTATACTCATACATTATAGCTGACGACAAATAAAGACGAATAGTGAAAAAATAAATGTTTTTCACCACCCGCGTCAACAATAGTCGCGGACGGGCGTCGAAAACAGTGTCCTGTATAAGTCGCTGCTTCTGGTAGTCACAGATCTATGACTATTTGGAATCTTTCCTAACTTGTTGATGCCAACACACTGTATGATACATTTTCCGTTTATATAGTTTAGAAAAAAGGTAAATTTTGAGCTGTATTTACTGCAGAACGAAAGTTTATATATTTTTTAACCTTGGGGTAAAAATATCAAGTCTTGAATACGACTATATGACGGTTTTATATTATACAACTCTTATAAAAGCAAACTAAAAGAAGATTTGAAATAAATGTACATATCTAATATTATATTGAGCTCAATATATTACCTTCATAAACAAATATTTATTATCTGATGCGTTTTCTAGAACAATATTCACATTTTTAAAAGATTTTATATTTAAAACTACAAAATCAAGCCTATAAAAACTAGTTATAATTATAATTAACAGTAACTGTGCAATGTGAATTTCCTTGCAGGCTGAATGCAGGAATACCTTTAGGGAGAGAATCTTCACTAGACACGGTAGTGGTGGTGGATATAGTTTGTTGCTTGGTCTGAAGAACCTGTATAAAGTTTTCTCCATTTTGAATCATCCTTGGAGCTTTTGCTTTGTTTTCTAATGAATCTTCAATGTATTGTTCCGCAACAGATGAGCTTTTCCATGCACCATGACTCTTCAGTGTTGATAAATTAGCTCCCGCATTCGCCAAAAAAATGGCAGATGTTCTGCGAAAACAATACCCCGTATATTTTTCTGGGTGTTCCAACTTCAAATATCCCGCAATTTTTTTTGGTACCCCCCAATGGTATGTATGCCCGCTCTTTGGGAAACACATGTTCCTCTTCTATAACCCAAAAAAAGAAAATCTTCCTTCATATTTTTAGGTCGGAGCTTAACGTATTCTCTGAATATTTCCAGAAAGTTTATTCCTTTATTGTCGTCACTCACTACAGTGAATACCCGTTTTGTATTCGTCTTAGTAATGGGAATGGTTATAATTAGTCTGGTGCCACAATCTTCAATGTCTTTTAGGGTCATATGGTATAACTCTTTTCGCCGACAACCACCAGCAATGCCTATCATTGGGATTACCTGTAACAATAGAGAAAATGGTTTAAAACTGATTGTCAAATTGATGAAATTTCGACTAACGAAACCAAGAAATGTATTTTTTGTAATTAATTGACATTGAGTACCTATATCATTCAAGATGCACATTGTTTAATTCAAAACTAATGAAAAGGTTAAACTTGTTTACCTTTATCAAAAGATACTCTTCTGATGGGGCTTCCTTCATGAATCTATTAACTTCTCTTGTTAGAACTTTTGATTTGTTTGCCTGATGACCAACTGCTTACCTTTTTAAGAAAGCCACCAGTTTTGGATATTTTGAAATATCACCTCCTTCTTTTACCATCAGCATCGAATATTTTGCCCACATTGTCGCAGGATTCATCTTTTTGGAGATATCCAAGAAGTACGCCAAAAGGATATTCTTATTCAGGCCGTTTTCCACCTTATAGGTTTTTATCCACATGTTGAAGAACTGGTATTCCTTCTCTTAACGAGCAGAAGACTTCGTAGGCACCAATTTACTGGTTGCTTCAGCACATTTTAGCTCGATTTCTTCCATTTTTTACGAAAATTATCACAAAATACGCACGGGATGACAAACTGTCAAATTTGTTATTTTTGTTTTTACATCACTAAGCTAAATCAAAAGCTATGCGATAAAACAAGAATTGAAACCACGCTAACACCTACATATAGGCAGGTTATGTAAAATAAAACATTAAAATTTAATTTTTAATACAACACAGTATGAAATAAAACGTTGTACGATACACGGCCGTGAAATGTCATTTAATATACCATTTCCCGGCCTTGGAACGTAAATAACTATAAGATTATGACAGTTTTTGAATAAATTTGCTTGTATTGACCGTTGGTTAGGCGGTTGCTAGGAAAACTGTACGATGTTTTTACCAAGCTGTGCGATTTCTTTACCGTACGTAATAGGAATCTTACATTGATCGCAGACGGTGTGGTTTTAAGTATTTACAGTAGTGGCCGTAGGTAAACGCTGATTAACTGAGAACGTGAAAATCCAGTCCTTTATTTTAGCTATAGTAGCGCCAATTTAAGGAGCGTACTTATTTGAAGTTATTACTTGCCGTATCAATTCCCTTAGTACTCATCAAAAGTTTCCGGTGGCATGCTATTAAACCAGTTAAAGAATTATGCTTACGTAGTTACAGCGTAATAGATTTTTTCCTGGATGAGTAAGATATTCAAATTATCATGGAACGTATTAATTGGATATATGAAAGGCTGCTCTTGCATATGGCACTAATTATTATAGACGATGTTAAAAAAGAGTGTAAAATATTTCAGAAGGTAATAGTATGAACCAAAATAAGCAGAAAAGTCTTAATAAACATGGGTCCGCAAAGTAACGGTTGCGGAGATATGGACCACTATTCGTTTTTCAAACATTTTATTTTATTAGGAATAAACCGACAAAGGAAGCTTTTAACAAACAAAAAACAAAGTTACAGAAGATGTTCAAAGTGCCCTCCGTCCATTTCCAAGCAGGCACGACATCTTCGTCTCAACGATATTCGAACTCTTTCGAAAACACCTCCTTGGTTTGGATTTCTTGATACTTTTGATTAATCCGTAGCTGCAGCTCTTCCAGGCTATTTACAGGAGTACCATACATTAATGTCTTCAAATATTCCCAAACAAACAAATCTGGAGGGTTCAGATCAGGCGATCTTGGAGGCCATAAAACAGGTCTGACCCTTCCTACCCATCTATGTGGAAAAGTTTGATGTAAATGCTCTCTAACGACCATGGAAAAAATGAGCTGGAGCACCATCATGCTGGAACCACATCTGTTGCCTCTGATTCAAAGGCATGTCTTCCAAAAACTCATACAGCGTTGCAGAAAGTTGAGGTAAGCAGCGCTTGTTAATCGGTTTGGTAAAACAACAGGACCTAGAAACCTGTCATCTACAATACCTATCCAAATGTATAAAGAAAAACGTGCCTGATGTCTAGATTCTATTAGAGCATGAGGATTTTCGTCGGCCCAAATATGTGTATAGTGAAAATTAAACACTCAATTTCTTGTGAACCCGGCCTCATCAGTAAAAAGAATGTTTGCAAGAAAACGAGGGTCTTCAGCGTCATGACGTAGAAACCAGCGGCAAAAAACCAAACATGCTTGATGATCATTTAATGGATTTAAGGTCTGTACTCGTTGCACATGGTATGGATAAAGCAGTTGCTCGTGAAGGATTCTCCAAACAAGAGGACCACTAATTCCTACCTCGGCTGATATTCTCCGCACACTCGTATCTGGATTCTGCTCTACCAGTGCTAGAATTTCTTCTTCTGCTCTAGGAGTGGATACTGACCTTGGTCTTCCGAATAAATGACACTGTTTGCTCAAGGAACAGGTATCACGCAATCTTTGGTGAATTCTTTCAAATATGCGTTGTGAAGCAACCTGGCGATTTGGATAAGCGTCAACATAAAGACGTCGCGCTTCGGTGGTGTTCCCATTAGCACGACCATACATGAAATGCATGTCTGTTAATTCTGCGTTAGAGTAACTAGCCATAGTGAAAGAAAACTTGTGCACTGAGAACAACTGTCAAATACGTACTGTTTATTTCACTAGACATCACCCAACTATTATAAGAAAATACACAACGTTTTTGCAAAATAAAAAAAGGGGCTAAAGACCATAAAACATTCCATATTTCCGCAACCGTTACTTTGCGGACTATTACTTCATACTATTACCTCCTTAAATATTTTACACTCTTTTTTTAACACCCTGTCACATTAGTTACTGCAAATTTGCGTTGAAAGTGCTGAAAATAAAAGCAACAATTTATCAGTTTTAGAAGAGATTGCAATCGCGATGTGATAGATCTTTAGTAGATAATTTGTGGAAAAGAGTTGTTTTCACTATTTTGAAACATCAAAAACAGGCAATTATACAAAACGATCAGCATAAGCTTTTGCACGTAGCGCGAGCTTACTGGCGACATTCACAATGGGTCAGAAAACCTGAGTGATGTGTGTTCAATAGCAACGTAAAGGACAAACAGATTATTTGTGTTTGTTTGAAAATATTTAATAATGTTTAATAAAAATTAAAAGGTATATTTAAATTAATATTTATACCTTATTTTATATACAGGGTGATTCACAACTTATGTAAAAAAAATTTTGAATGTACAAGGAAAAAAAAGAAAATGGGCGGTTCAAAATGATTTAAACGGCACAAAAAATGGTTCCCGAGGAAAGAACTAAATATTTTATAACATCTATTTTATACCAGCAAATTCAACTGTTTTTGCAGCTATTGTTATTAATGTTTAATATAATTAATTTATAGTTGGTGCGATACACTTTTTTAAATATTCCCATAAAAATAATTTCAAATGAATTTGAGCCTCGTGTTTGATACGCCATACTGCTGCAATACGCCGTGGACGCCCTGGACTTCCACCTCTTTCACGATTCGGTTTCAAATTTCCTTCGCATTGCAGTAAACTTGCACTCATGCATATTGCGGTAAAAGTAGCTGCATTTGGCTCCATTTTTCATGACGCTTCTATTCCCAAATTTTTTTTACATAAGTTCTGAATCACTGTATATCATTAAATGATGTAAATTAACGTTATTCTTTTGGGTTTCAGTTGGATCCTGCCATTTTTCAAATACGGGTACCAAAATGACTTAAAAATTAAAGATATATATAACACGACAGATAGCGACCTCTCAGGGCCTTTAGGAGATGCACTGGAAAGGTATTTTTTTATCTAATTAATTGTTTCACGTATTTAGTAATTTTTCTTTAGTTTGATTGGGTTTTGACCGCACTTCTGAAAAAAGTAAAGATATTAAATAAGCCCTTGCGCCAAACGGATCAGTCAAGGGTTATTTTTGTAACTAAGTTTGCATAACCAAAAAATCTTACCCTGAAAAAAGCAGAAGGAAAACAGAGAGTTTTTCGATACGTCAAAATTGATAGTGATGTGATTTTTGTTATTTCTTACTTATCTGCTTTTTTCAGTGTGAGAATTTGATAAAAAATATAACATATGGTTATTTGAAACAGTTTAAATCAAAACAACTTGATAAGAATTGTTTATAGTTCGTGGATTTGTTTGGTTACGCATTATTTACCAGCTTTATGTAGTATTTATAAAAAAAGATAAAGCAGCCCAATGACGTTATATTTTTATAGTAAATAATTTTTTCCAAAAACTCAACGCATGAGATCCAGTTACATCCAGAAACCACATTTTATGATAAAATTAGATAAATATATAATTTTTAATGTCGTACAGAGATATTGAAGAACAATTTTAATAGTAGGATATTATATTACAGCTTTGAACTGATTTTATGTTTCAGAAACTGGGAGAAAGAGTTGAAGAGGGTTAAAGGCACAAAAGAGAAGCCAAGTTTCAAAAGGGCTATATTTAGGACGTATGCTAAATCGTATTCCATATATGGGATTTACTTGTTCATAAATGTCGTTATTTTAAAGTGAGTGACTTGACTACTTCTTCTCTACATCTTGACTACTAATAAACAGTAAAAATCATTTTACAGGGTGATTGATCTTTATTTGGTAACAAAATGTACAGAGCACCTAACATTATATTAAAACAACTACAGGAAAATAATAACATATTTTCTTCATAGGTAAATTGTAAACATTTCATTAATTTTCGCTCCCACACCCTGTAAATACTATCAATGGATCAAATATAAACCTAAATTATTATTGAATCTCGCAAAATTCTTCCAAAGTGCTAAATCTATTATTCGTATAACAAATTTTTAAATGGTAGAAACTAAGTGGAAAACGAGATAACCCCGGACAAGCATCAATAAGGCAAACATTCGTGCGATTCCTATCCGAATAGTGACCAACATAGAACAGTATGGGGAATTGCTGCAGAGGTGGGAATGCCGATAAAACTACTCAATCAAAATAGAAAGCAAACTGGTTTATATTTGATCCATCATCATATAAATAAATAACAAATATTAAACAACATCTTCATCCTTTAGATCTTTGCATCCTATAATATTGTCCGAGTACATTCAGTATTATGAATCGCCTGTCAGCGATAGAAAGCAAGAAGAAGGGTGGCTTTTGGCTGGAGGTGTACTCCTCATCACCTTTTTGAACATACTTATCTTCCACCACTGTTGCTGGGGTTGTCAGAGGATAGGAATGAGGGTTAGAATTGCATGTTGCTCGCTTGTTTATAGGAAAGTAAGTTTACTTTTGGTGTTCAGCATTAAGTATATCTTAAATTTAAACTGCAAGTATTTTCAACCTTGCACGTTGGTTCTAGTTACAGTTTTGCTTTTCAGTTATTGAAATTAAGCCAGGCTTCCTTAGGGCAAACGGCTGCTGGCCAGTTGGTCAATCTCCTTTCAAACGACGTTCAGAGGTTTGATCAAGCTTCGATTTACCTTCATTATATTTGGTTGATGCCCATCCAGTGTGCCGCAGGGTTTTACGTTATGTTTCGAAGTGTAGGAGTGGCGGCTTTATCTGGGATGGCGGCTATGATGTTAGAAGCTATACCTTTGCAGGGTAAATACTTCAAAATGAGTGTCGAACCATTTCAATATACAGATTTCAGGTTATCTGTCTAAACTGCAGGGAACACTAAGATTTAAAATTGCTCAAAGGACTGACCATAGAGTAAAGTTAATGAATGAAATTGTATCTGGTATTCAGGTCATAAAAATGTATGCTTGGGAGAAATCCTTTGAAAAAGTTGTGGAGGTGGCTAGGAAGTAAGTTCTTTAAATACAGAAATTCTTAATCTGTCACAAACGGTGACCAAAGCACTAACACAAGTTTTTATTTTAGAGTGGAAGTGGATGTCATCAAAGTAGCGTCATATCTAAGAGGAGTCTACTTAGGTCTAACAGTATTCACAGAGAGGTTGTGTCTTTACTTAACTTTAGTAACTTACGTATTATTAAGAAATAGATTAACAGGAAACATAGTATTTTCTTTGGCACAACTTTTCAACACCATACAGCTCTATATGGCAATCTACTTCCCAACTGCGTTGTCCTTTTACGCGGAAGCTGAGGTGTCTATCAAAAGACTAGAAAAATTCTTGCTCTTAGAAGAAAAAGCAAAAAGTATTGATACTCACGAGAATCATAAGAATGAAATCGACAATCTGGGAACTATTAGATTTACAAAAGCTAACGCGTCTTGGTTAGCAAGCCCTATAGCGGATACTTTGATAGATATTAACTTGGATATTAAGCCTGGAACACTTTGTTGTGTTGTTGGCAATGTCGGTGCTGGCAAAACAACTCTCTTGCAAACGATACTAAAGGAACTGCCTTTAACTAAAGGCAAAATGGAAGTTACTGGTAATGTTTCATATGCTTCCCAAGAGCCTTGGTTGTTTGTTTCAACGGTTAGGAATAATATCCTTTTTGGAAATCCGTATTTGAAAGATAGGTATGTCTCTAGAACATTATGTGCAGGAAATAAAATACACATGAGTATTATTTTTAATTGAAAACATAGAATATATTAACTTTAGACAAAGTCTTCTTCTTCCAGATATAGAGAGGTAGTAAGGGTATGCGCTTTGCAGAAGGATTTTGAACAGTTCCCGCAAGGAGACAGGACATTAGTAGGTGAACGTGGTGTATCTTTAAGTGGTGGTCAGAGAGCCAGGATAAATCTGGCTAGAGCTGTCTACACTGAGGCAGATATATACCTCTTCGATGATCCTTTGTCTGCTGTAGATACCCACGTGGGTAATCATTTGTTTGAAGAATGCATAATGTCGTACTTAAAAAACAAGACGAGAGTACTCGTTACCCATCAGCTGCAGTTTCTGAAAAAGGCTGACTTGATCATAGTTATGAATAACGTAAGTGCTCGCGGTGAATAGTATTTTCCCTACGATCATGAGAAAAGTATCAATTCTCGCACTTAATAACTGTTACATCATACATTTTCAAAACTAGTTGAAATGTGAAGTAGTTTTTGATTTATTATTTTATTTAGGGAAAGACTGATCTGATTGGAACATTTAACGACTTAACAGAAAGCAAGTTGCACGATTTACAATCACCAGTCGAAGAAAAAGAGCACGTGAAAGAGTATGTGAAAGCTGAGAAACTACAGTCTATAAGTTCAATTGCTGTACGTTGTCTTCAATCTTGTGAAATCAGATTATAAATTTTCGTCACTTTTAGAGTTCGATTTTCAACTTGGAAGAGGAACCTACGGAAACACAAGAGTTGATAGAAAAAGGAGTAATACCTACCTCAACTTATACAGAGTACTGTCGAAGTGGTGCTAGCATATTACTTTTACTTTTTACCGCCGTATTTTTAATTGTCTCTCAAATGTCCGCCAACGCCTCAGATTTTTGGGTATCTTATTGGTATGTAGAAAAATCAGATCATTTTTAAGCATATTTTATGTAAATAAAGCCTTTTCAATACAATATTATTCAAACAGCTATAGAATGATAAACAATTTTTAGGACAAACAAAGAAGAAATGGGATACACTGTCGATGCGGCAGGTTTTGAAAAGGAATCTTTAAATCTAACTCGTATATCATCAGTAAAACGTGAAGTGGTTATGGAAAATATCACGGAACCGTTTTCCAGCTTTGCAGATCTCACCACTGAACGACCAGTATTCGATTTTAATAATATCAAAGTAGGCTCTAGAGAGTATTACATTCTAGTCTATACATCGTTTATACTAGCATCCATCATTCTAACGCCTCTCAGCAGAAATCTCTGCTACCTCATATTTATGAAAGCATCCAAAGTGCTTCATAACAAGATGTTCAATAACATTCTCCAAGCTCCTATGAGGTTCTTTGACACGAATCCTTCTGGTAAGTAAGTAGGCAATGGTGCAAACTTGTTTTTGGAGATTTATTCCATTTGAAAGCTTCATCTCCTGTATGTTTCAGGAAGAATTTTGAACAGGTTCTCGAAGGATATGGGGACTATAGATGAACTATTACCTCGCTCAACGTTAGAGGCCATACAAGTGTTTCTTGTAATGGGTGGCATTTTAGCAATGGTGTTTTTGTTATCCCCTTGGATGATCATTCCTGCAATTCTGCTTGGTGTTCTATTTTACTACTTTGAGGTCGTTTACGTGACTGGTGCCCAAGGTGTCAAACGATTGGAAGGAGTCAGTAAGCAGAAATCCCATTAAATGCTTGTTACATTGCTTATTTGAACCATATTTTAGCTCGAGCGCCTGTATTCTCTCACATATCAGCTTCCTTGTATGGATTGCCTACCATAAGATCATGTGGCGCTGAACAAATGGTCGTAAAGGAGTTTGACGCCTTGCAAGATCAACACACTAGTACATGTTGCGTAATGATAGTTTCTAGTGAAACGTTTGGTTTCTATTTAGACATTATAAGCTTAGTGTTTTTGTCTTTTGTCACAATCCAGTTCCTCGTTTTCAGCGACGGTTAGTATATTTAAATATTACCTGCTTATATCCAGGGAAGGAATTATTGAATGTATGTGAATAAGACGCTTATTTTTCAGAAAACACATTAAGTGCAACAGTGGGGCTGGTCATATCCCAGGCCATGGTATTGACTGGCATGTTGCAGATCGGAGCTCGACAGACAGCTGAGGTAGCTTCCAATATGATCAGCGTTGAACGTGTGTTGCAGTATTGTAAGTTGGAGAAAGAAGGCCCGTTTGAATCCCTCCCAACAGAGAAACCACCAAGAGATTGGCCTCAGGCTGGTAAAATCACATTTAAGAACATGTATCTTCAGTATGACCCTCTGGAAGCTCCGGTGTTGAGAAACTTGAACATTGAAATTAAAGCAGGGGAAAAAGTAAGTCATACAATAAAACTGTTTTTTCACAAAAAGAAAACACTAGTACACAATGAAAAAAAGACCTACTACTAATGGTTTTATTTAAAAGCAAATCCTTAAAGTTAGCATTAAAACATTATCATCAAGTTCATAAACACCTTGTAGATATCAATTTTCAGGTTGGTATAGTTGGCAGAACTGGAGCTGGAAAGTCAAGTCTAATAGCAGCACTGTTTAGACTAGCTCCTATAGAAGGTACCATTACCATCGACGGGATAGACATATCTAAAATAGGACTGAATGATTTAAGGTCGAATATCTCGATCATTCCACAAGAACCAGTATTGTTCTCGTCTACAATCAGATATAATCTAGATCCGTTTGAAAAAGTTACCGACGAAGCTTTGTGGAGTGCTTTGGACAAAGTGAGTATTTCGCGAAAAAATGTTGCTAAAAATTATTGTTTTTTAATTCTTCAGGTGGAACTGAAAAGTGCCGTAGAGAATCTTGACCAGAAAGTAAGCGAAGGGGGTTCCAATTTCAGTGCTGGCCAAAGACAGTTGGTGTGTCTAGCTAGGGCAATAATAAGGAACAATAAAGTTCTGGTCATGGATGAAGCTACTGCCAATGTTGATGTAGTGTAAGTGTTTTGGAACGGTTCTTGATATCAGTTAAAATAATTTAATTTCAGAACGGATTCCTTGATTCAGAAAACGATTCGGAAGAACTTTAAAGACTGCACCGTCCTCACGATCGCTCATAGACTGAACACGATCATGGATTCTGACAAGGTGTTAGTAATGGATGCTGGACAAGCCGTAGAAATCGCCCACCCTCACGAACTGTTGCAAAATCCCGACGGGTATTTCACCAAAATGGTGACGGATACGGGGATAACAATGGAAACATCGTTGAGGAAAATCGCCCAAGAAGATTTTGAAGCAAAATTTTCAAATTGAAAACCCATTTTTTGATTACTAAATTATTTCATTCCATTAAGCTGTTATGATTTAAAGATATATTTTTAACATTATAAATTTATTGGTATTGTTATCAAATGAAATATTCGTTGCATGTAGGTACTGAATACATTTTTTATTTTAAATTACCTGGAATATTTTATTTCTTAATACAGAGTGTCCCAAAATAGAGGCCATACCATTAACCACCTATTCTTTGGACAAAAATAATGCGACTTTCCTTATGCCATTTTTTATTTGTGCGTCCCTGTTTCAATATACAGGGTGTTAAAGTTACATTTTAAAAAACTATTTTTGTTAATAATCCCATTGTTTTGTAAGATACACACTTGGAATTTTGTAAGTAAGTAAGTATTACGATTTGCTAAGTTGCCAAGGTATTGTAATAACCGGTAGATCCATAAAATTTCAGTTTAACTTGAAAATGGCAGTGAATGATAGATTTATGGGCACAACAAATTGCCGTTTTTCTCTAAAACGAGGCATTTAAACAAAAAATTACAAAAAAGGTAAAATGATCAGAAGAAAATTCTACGTTTGATATTTCAAGAAAAAACTGCATAGGCGTACTTATAAATAATTAGAGGGGATAAAGGGTAATGCATCCCTCAGTTACCTCCAACCGGCCTTCAATTTTTTTTACCAAAATTACATGATAAGTATGCCACAATAAGATAAAAGTACGTGCAAAATTTCAAGTGTGTATCTTAGAAAACAATGGGATTATTAACAAAAATAGTTTTTTAAAATGTAACTTTAACACTCTGTATATTGAAACAGATACGTCCAAATAAAAAATGGCATAAGGAAAGTCGCATTATTTTTTCTCCAAAGAATATGTGGTTAATGGTATGGCCTTTTATATTGGGACACCCTGTATGTACAGACTTGCATATAAAAGATCGTCAGAAAGCTCGATGAAAGAGGTGTAAAAATATAATGCAGTTATAATACTAACTTACATCTTTAAGGAAAAAAATAATGGATAATAATAAGAAAATTAAAAACATGAATTAATAATAAAGGTATGAACACTTAACGATTTAAAATGCACTTTCTTAGTTCCAAAGTTATCAAATATTTTTAGAAATAGAGTGTAGGTATATAAATTTATACAATAATAATTTGTTCTGTTTACGTTTTAAACTAATTTATTCGTACAAAAGATATGATTTGCAGCATCCTTGAAACTATTTTATTTTTCTAAGGAAACTGGTGCAAGAAGCATCGAAATCGAATCATAATTACGGGAGTTATTTTGAATTTATTTTCAAGATACCTAAAAAGGCCCCTTAAAGTTAAAAAATAATGGGTAATGATAGTAATAATACTTCAAGGAAATTAAATTCACGGATTATAACAATAAAGATAAGGCATGACCAATTAATGGTTCTTTTTATAAGGAAACTAAATTATACTATGGTAGAAAAATGTGCTTATGGTAACTACAAATGAAAACAATGTCCATATTCTCATAGAGCCAAAAGATCCGCTACCGTTGCGGTTAAAGGAAGAGTTAAATAGTAAGAGTGATTTAACTGGAAGATTTGGCATATAAGTTACAGTTTTTCTGAATTCATCTGGAGAACAACCGTACATGTAACCATTCAGGATGTCGTTTCTAGTAAACGTAGTCGTCCAGTTGACGCTATCGAAAATATCGTTGCAAATTATAGCTTCAGATATATTGCTGATGTAAGGGTTGTTAACTCCAACAATTACAATTCCTGAAAAACAGTGAATCATGCTTTAGTTAATCTCAAATACAGGTAAGTACTCGCTCATGGAGACATACTACATTTTTCACTTCAAAATATTACGATTTAAGCTTGCTTTAATGAAATGTTGACTATAAAAAGATACAGGGTGTCAAAGTTGGAGTGATTTTTTTGTAATAGTTACACTATGTTTGACTGTATCAACTTAAAAATTTTGGAATAGATGTTTTTGGATATGACAAATCATAATCTATTGTCTATTTTGACGTATTTTCTAGAGGTCGCTATATATTTGTGACGTAAAAGTGATCGTAACTTTTTGACGCTAACGCTATCACATTTTTTATTAAAAGACCTTAAACCTACATTATTTTTTAAAGAAAAAAGGTATACTTGACGTTAGTCTCACAAATTGGTAATTTTAGAGAAAATAGCTTTTCAACAATCAGCTGCGTAGTTCATTGTACAATGCCTTAATGTAGTAGGCGTCAAAATTCTCTTGTAAATTGGATATGTGGAAGGTAGTTCGACAAGCAATAAAATTTGCGCTAGTGTAAAATGGTAGAAATTGTATGCAACGTTTTTAAAAGGAAGTCTCGTTGTCCAGCACGTCCATTGAAATTTAGTTGCCAACGAATAACAGTCACATGTTAAGTAATTGATTTTAACCAAAACTGGATAAATATGTTACATTTAGAAATACTTTAACATAAATTTTGTCTAAAAATTGTTAAAATTTAACTTACTATTGGTACCTACTACATTAAGTTTGGTTTGTAGGCTTCCGTGGTTTCCGTCAATGGTTTGGCTGCTTCCGGGCTGTTGGCCACGTCGTCGGTTTAAGACTCTTGACGTTTCGATACGTCAACATGGCCAACAGCCTGGAAGCAGCCAAACCATCTGCTACGTTAAAATATTGTACAAAGAACTATGCAGCTAATTGTTGAAAAGCTATTATCTCGAAAATAATTAATGTCTAAGGGAATTATAACGCTCAGGTTGAACCTCCGGTTGTCCAACTCTAGGTTGAATTTGAACCAGCGGTAGAAAAATATTCTGTATTATAACACTAGACAAGGTCGGCAAATAGATCTGGATGGACCAAACTGCAGATAATTATAATTTTATGTATGTTATAATTAATATCTACAGTTAGATGGACAAAACAGAAAAACATTTTATTTAGTTCCACAATTTCAGCTTGTGTAAGTACGGAGAATGATGAAATAAAAAAGAAAAATATTTTTCTTCATGTTTCATTGATATAATTTAATTGTAACTTCTACAGATCAGTTCTGAACATTGCAAATGAAACTCATTTTCTGAAAGTTTAAAAAATATAAAATAAATTATTTTCTAAAATTATAGCATTATAGATTAAAATACGTCAAGAAAGTACCATTTTTAAATAGCTATTAACCGGCAAAGATAAATTTAAAGCTAATACAGGGTGTTAAAAAAGAGTGTAAAATATTTCAGGAGGTAATAGTATGAACCAAAATAAGCCTTAAGTCCAAAGCCAAAAGTCTTAATAAACATGGGTCCGCAAAGTAACGGTTGCGGAGATATGGACCAGTATTCGTTTTTCAAACATTTTATTTTATTAAGAATAAACCGACAAAGGAAGCTATTAACAAACAAAAAACAAAGTTACAGAAGATGTTCAAAGTGCCCTCCGTCCATTTCCAAGCAGGCACGACATCTTCGTCTCAACGATATTCGAACTCTTTCGAAAACACCCTCCTTGGTTTGGATTTCTTGACACTTTTGATTAATCCGTAGCTGCAGCTCTTCCAGGCTATTTACAGGAGTACCATACACTCATGTCTTAAAATATCCCCAAACAAAGAAATCTAGAGGGTTTAGATCAGGCGATCTTGGAGGCCATAAAACAGGTCCGGCCCTTCTTACCCATCTATGTGGCAAGTTTGGTGTAAATGCTCTCTAACGGCCATGGAAAAATGAGCTGGAGCACCATCATGCTGGAACCACATTTGTTGCCTCTGATTCAAAGGAATGTCTTCCAAAAACTCATACAGTGTGTTCTGTAAAAAGTTGAAGTAAGCAGCGCCTGTTAATCGGTTAGGTAAAACAACAGGACCTAGAAACCTGTCCACCTACAATACCCATCCAAATGTTTAATGAAAAACGTGCCTGATGTCCAGATTCTATTAGAGCATGAGGATTTTCGTCGGACCAAATATGCGTATTGTGAAAATTAAACACTCCATTTCATGCAAACCCGACCTCATCAGTAAAAAGAATGTTTGCAAGAAAACGAGGGTTTTCAGCATCATGACGTAGAAACCAGCGGCAAAAAACCAAACGTGCTTGATGATCATTTATTGGATTTAAGGCCTGTACTCGTTGTACATGGTATGGATGAAGCAGTTGCTCGTGAAGGAGTCTCCAAACAAGAGGACCACTAATTCCTACCTCGGCTGATATTCTCCGCACACTCGTACCTGGATTCTGCTCTACCAGTGCTAGAATTTCTTCTTCTGCTCTAGGAGTGGATACCGACCTTGGTCTTCCGGACAAATGGCACTGTTTGCTCAAGAAACCGGTATCACGCAATCTTTGGTGAATTCTTCCAAACATGCGTTGTGAAGGAATCTGACGATTTGGATAAGCGTCAACATAAAGACGGCGCGCTTCGATGGCGTTCCCATTAGCACGACCATACATGAAGTGCATGTCTGTTAATTCTGCGTTAGAGTAACCAGCCATAGCAAAAGAAAGCTTGTGCACTGAGAACAACTGTCAAATACGTACTTTTTATTTCACTAAACATCAACCAATTATTATAAGAAAATACACAACGTTTTTGCAAAATAAAAATGGAGCTAAAAAACATAAAACATTCCATATCTCCGCAACCGTTATTTTGCGCACCCATATTTATTGAGACTTTTCTGCTTATTTTGGTTCATACTATTACCTCCTTAAATATTTTACACTCTTTTTTAACACCCTGTATATTCAATATAGTTCCTCTGTTTTTGTTTATACGATATTAGACACACTTT
Organism: Monochamus alternatus; assembly: GCA_037114965.1. NCBI lineage: Eukaryota > Metazoa > Arthropoda > Insecta > Coleoptera > Cerambycidae > Monochamus > Monochamus alternatus. The sequence continues at coordinate 12,004,827 of CM073429.1, read as the reverse complement.
TATTTATGTAGATATTTGCAGTTTCAAAATAATTTCAACCGACAGTTGAAATTAGACGTGAACTATAACCATCGGTTGAGTGAAACGTTGCTAAACGGGCACTTTAATCTTCAGTTGACGTTTATAATACTCAAACTGCAGATTAACTCAACCTCCGGTCAACCGGACATTATAATACCGGCCTTAATACTAATGATGACGTTAGGTCCAAAAACAGATTATGATTTCTCTTATTTAAAAACATCTATTCCCAAATTTTTAAGTTGATACAGTCAAACATAGTGTAATTATTACAAAAAAAAAACCAGTTTTTAAATTCCAACTATGACATTCTATATATTTTTACTATACTCGCGTCAAGAATTCAGACGTCTTACGTCATGATTGACATTAGGCAATTGATTTTATTGTCAACGTAATTTTCGATATTTGGTCGCGTTAAAAACAACAATTTTTTGCAATTTAGTGCAATATATAATGCAAACATTTAGTGTAGTATATAGTTGTATTACTCTCAGTTGTAGTTTCTTAAATATTTTGATAAAAATATAATGAATTATTCATTTGTTCGTATGACGTAAGTCGTCTGAATTCTTGACGCGAGTATATCAACATTTTATTAAGACAAGTTGCCTTAAATCGTAAAATTTTGAAAAATCTAGTATGTCTCTATGAGCCATTGCTCATGGACCACAGGGTGGATATAACTTTAAACTTGCCTGCTTCAGTGATTGGTTCATACAAAAATCTCCAAAAAAGTAGTGGCACGGGAAATTCCTGATTTCCTTGGTCGTCATTGTATAGATAGATTTCTACCAACTCGTTTGTTGTTACATGGGGTAACCTCATCACTCCATAAGTCCCCGTGTAGGCTTGAAGAGTCAGATTGTAATTTATCGCCAAATTCCTCGCGTCAGCTTCAAAATCTGCCCAGTTTCTTCCGTTGAAGGTTTGCCACTGGGGCATTGCATTCACCTGTAAGTATTTACACTCGAATACAAGAAGAAAAAATGCTTTGTTCTACTCACCATGTAAAAAGTTAACCTTTGCTGGGATCCAAAGACAAAATCTGCCTTAGCAGTAAGATGCCCTCTTGCCAGGTACAAATCAGCGGAAGAATTTACGTAGGGATTCTCAGTAGTGCTATTGTACCCTATCAGTTTACTAATAGTCGCGATTTGATTGACAACGGTTACCAAGGCATTGGCATTGTAGTTTGAAGCGTTACCACCGAAGTTGTAGAAGTAGCCGTTGACCCAGCTAGGCCTTGGAAAGTTCGACTGTCTTCCTCGGATGTTGGGAGGTAGTTCAAAATGCGAGTACAGGGTTACGTGTTTAGTGTTGTTGAAACATATCCGTAAGTGCCTGACGTAGGTGGAGTTTATGAAAAATCCTACTTCTATTTCTTGGTTATCTTCTTCGCAAGTGTTATTGGTTAATCTAAAGAAATATTTAAAAAATTGTATTCCAAATCTAACATAACATAATAATATCTTATATAAAATCATTTATGACATGACTAAGAGTACATCCTGTATACATATATAAAATGTAATTCATTCATTAAAATAGTAATCGATTTATTATTTGGTATTAGAAATATTATCGTGACTTAAAAGATTTAACATTTACGTACGTTTTTATTTTATCGCAAAACAAAATTTTATGTAGAGGTACAAAATATACAAACTTAATCCATTTTTTGGTATTTATTATTGTAATGCGATTTTATTGAACTGGATTGAACTATTCATTAAATATGTCATAAAAAAACAAACGTGTAATTCAAAAGCCATTATCAATAGAAAGTGATTATATTCAGATTATAATTTTATAATAACTAATTCGGTCTATTTTTTATATATTTTTATGTATTAATAATATTGTGTGAAACTAACTACTCAGTGGACAAAAGCCCCAACCTGCGTTGAATTACATCCACAATATCTACCCATATATTCCTTATTATTAGCTTTTGTAACATTTTTTTACTGTTTTACAAAGGTATTTTAAGCTAATATAAATTAAATCTCCTACAATTCCTATCAATGAAGTCATATGTATGTTCTCTGATACCAAACATCTAGGTATGCTAATGAACAATTCCACAGACAAAGCTCTATTCAATAATTATCTGAAAAAAAAAATCTAATTTACTAACCTGCTAATGAAACACTCTATAAATATCTAACTTTACTGAAGAAGCAATCCTAAAAATGCAGAAATGCCAAAAAGTGAAGTTAGATATTTATAGAGTGTTTCATTAGCAGGTTAGTAAATTAGATTTTTTTCTTTAGATAATTATTAAATAGAGCTTTGTCTGTGGAATTGTTCATTAGCATACCTAGATGTTTGGTATCAGAGAACATACATATGACTTCATTAATAGGAATTATAGGAGATTTAATTTATATTAGCTTAAAATGCCTTTCTAAAACAATAAAAAAATAATTCGGTCTAGCCTATTCTGGTTTTAAAAGATAAACAACAAACTAGATGCATATATTTAAATGCTAAATAATTCTCAGCTGATAGAAATTATAAAATTATTCGCATAAATAATAGCAAGAGGAAAAATAAATTATTTTGTTGGAAACAGAACTTTTGAAGAATGAAAATTGTACCTATATCTACAAAAACTATAGAGTGTGTCCCATCACGAAAAGTATATACAGGGTAACACAGGTTCCTACCGCTTCCTTTTCCTTCCTTTTAAATAAACTACCTTGTATGTTCTTCCATTATACATCAATTTCGTATACAATCGTCTATATCTAATTCAGTTGTTTTCCAGTTTTAAAAGTATAGTTAGTGCAGGTGGCAGCACAGTATTAATATTGTTTCACAGACTACTTGACAATACGAATTTTTTGAGGTATTAAACATTTTTATAGTAAAATTCATGAAATCTTGGAAACCTTAAGATATAAATACATATAAAACAATCAAATGATATATTATTTGGTTCAAAATTTGATAATTTAATATTCCATCAATTCATTCAAGAATGGTTATGATCGTCACTTGACTAGTTTGAATGCACGACTTTTATTCTATACAATATACCTTTTTTGCTGGGGTAAAAGTATTTATACCTACCATTAGTAATTTTTGTTTCCAGTCTATATATATATATATAAGGTGTTCTATTTTTATTTGAAAATATCGAGTTTGGTGACATTAAGTTGGCAAATTGGATTCTAATTTTTTACAGTCCCATATGTTTCTCAGATATTGTATATCATTTTCAGAAGTAGAAATTAAAAGTATTTTACTGTTCAAGATGCAACATTTTTAATATACTATGCTGTAATCGACACTTTTGATATCTTGACAATAAATTAAAGATTTACTTAAAATGCAATTACCTTGCAACATGGTAAGGATATCGAGAGCAAGTAATGTTAGAAAATATCGTCGTCGTATTCTGAACAGTAAACATTGTTCCAGAAGAGCATGTAGCGTATTCGTTGTCGGATAAAGTTGCATTCCCACTACTAGACGCCACTATTAGGTAACCACTAGGACAAGATAGCAAGAATTCTTCATTTTCTTCAAAGGATATCTCGTCTCGTTCTTGGGGAAGTCTTATAGTAATGTTTAAGTTGACTATGACGGGTTGGGGCTCTCCTAAATCTCCATTCGTTGATATTGTACATCCTAGGAAAGTGATAGAAATCAAAATTACAGTTAGAAAATGTATACAGGGTGAACCTTAAATAAGTACAAATATTTTAACCGGCAGTATAGTTCTCTGTGTAGAACACATAATTAATAGTTTACAAAAATAATCAGAAATAAAAAAAAATTCGTGATTTTTCAATAAAAAATTGTTGAGGATCGCTGACCAGACGATATTTCTGAGTCACAAGTGTTGCAGATTGAACGCGTGGTTTACAGCGTTGCCAGTGTTACACTAATGTCTTGGCTTCAAGAAAGTTGTAACCTTTATGTATACATTACATTAGTAAAGTTGCAATGCCTATAACTACCTATAGAGGTTAGAATAAAAAACAAAAAATAATTAAGGCGGAAATTTTATTTTAATGTGTTGTGTAAAAATCATAGTTTTTCGTTATCCTTTATGCATGTTTATCTACAATTTTTTTAATCTATGAACAAAGTAAAGTCATTAATACTTTAATTGTGAGTTGGTATCAGATATCGAACTTGCGGATCTTCATTTTTTAATCATTTATGGTAATGTCAGCTAAAAAGTTAAAATTTGGGTTAATATTACTACGTAGTGTACTACCTACCCAATTTTACTTCTCTTGTCACTTAAAACAAGTATTTTTTAATTCAAGCTATGCAGATTGATTGATTGTTAAATTTTTTTTATTTTTAAGACGATATGACAACTTCGCCTTGAACGGATCAGCTGGTTTATTATGTCACGCCAGTGCTCTGTTATATCTGATCAGTGACCCTCTAAATGTGGGGTACTTTTAAAAAAATACAATTTCTCCATAAATATTAGAAATTAAAAAAAATGACTTTCACTAGACTCATCTATATGACGATCTGCACCTGCAGTTAAAATATTTGTACTTATTTAAGTTTCATCCTATATATATATAGCTGTAACTTTGCTAGTGTCGGCACCTTGACTTGCTTTTTCTCGATCTTTCAAAACTAGAAAAGAGCAAGACATGACAGCTTGAATTGTTAGATAAGATTGTAAAAAAGTCTTTGCTACCCCGGTTTCGAGTTTGTTAGCTCTCATCGGTATGGCGAGATCATTAACGCTTTTGCAAAGTACAAGTTGTCTTTTCTAATTATGAATTATTAAAACTATCATAGGGTGTTAAAATCATAAACATTAAAACTAGGTTCACTTACAATATTCATCAAAAAATGAAAAAATAAATATTGCATATGCTAACTTATGAATTAGAAATGATAAATTTTAATCGTTCAGTACAAAAACGAGTACTGCTTATTTTGCTGCTAATAATACTAGTATTAATAACGTGATAAATTTGTTCAATAGGTTTTATTAGGGTTATTTATTCGATAAACAAGATCTGCCTATAAATATAATATTTGATATATGATCAACTTTACTAGATTAATAAAATAAGGACGTTGATATAGTGTTCAAAATTAAGATGAAATAAAAATGAGATGATTTTTGAGAAGTTTTTATAAGAGATCGATGAAAATATATAATTACTAGAATTTCACTATTACTTTCAAGATTTCGGATCTTTATAGTTAACCATTTTGCTTTAGAAAAAAAAACAGGAAATAAATAGTTATTTATGATATAATTGTTAAAAGTGATATTTTATTTTGTGAGAAGGCAAGTTTACACGTCCAAGGTTATTAAAAACGATTTTTAATAATCTTGAGACATGACGTCAAAAGCAGGACAGGCAAGTTCGATCGTTTGTTTGACAAGTATCTTCAAATCTAGTGAGATGGAAAGTGATCAAGAAAATAAAGCCATTTTCGAGTTATTGCCTAGTAAGTCAAAGCAACAGTATGAGTAGTTTCGTACAATCGTTTCTTCAGATGATATGATCTGAATAATGTTAGTGGCAAGATCAGTGAAAAAGTGCTTTTAGCACTTTGACTCAATTCCTCCATGTTGAAGGCCATGATGAACATAAAAAATCAGGACATAAGCAAATATTACAAGCTTGTTGCCTTTTTGAAGCAAAAGGACGAAGGACAAATCGATAAATTTCTCGCAGAAGCGCAATATGAAACATATCTCATGAAGAAGGTAATTTTTGATGTATTTGAAGCTTAGGAAACTTCACTAGTTGTGCATACAGTATGCGCCAAAAGTATGGAATAAATTCAATAAAAACGAAACAATTATATTTTGGGAAAAATCCTCAAACAGGTCGATTTTTAATTTAAAAAATACATATTTTAGCGTAAAATGCAATTTTCAAATGTCATTTGTTTTCGAGTAATGACGTCATCGATTTTTTTTAAATGGCAACACCATATTTTTTTCCTTGATTCTGAAAGATCGTTTAATTCTCTATCAGACAGTACTAAAATTTTGCCCTCTTACATAGGAAAGTTTTCGAGTAAATGACGATTGAATGTTAGAAAACGTAAATTTTATCCATAAAAAAGTAACAATTCTGAGGTATGTAAAATAAAATACGATTGATTAAATTTTATACTTAAATTAAATGTTCGAATCCACCAACTTCTTGACAATGCGCAAGTCTGTGAAGAAATTCTTCTTGCACATTATGAATGATTTCTGGGGTAACTCTGCGTATTTCGTCCCGAATGCGATTTTGAAGTTCTTCTAAATTACGTGGTTTATTAATGTACACTTTTGACTTCAAGTATCCCCATAAAAAATAGTCAAGAGATGTAAGATCTGGTGATATTGCAGGCCATTCTATCGGTCCGCGTCTGCCGATCCACCTCCCAGGAAAACAGTTGTCCAAAAAATCTCGTCCCGCATAGTGCGGAGGTGCACCGTCTTGCGGAAACCATATGGTATCGTCAGGAATGTTAGGGTCATTATCGGTAGGAAAAATTTCTGCAAGGGCTGGAACAAGGTCATTTTCTAGAAACTCTAAATATCTTTGTCCTGTAAGGGATCCGTCAAAGAAGAAAGGCCCTACTATTCTGTCGTCAACTATTCCAGCCCACACATTTAATTTCTGATGGTGCTGGGTATGTGCCTCTGCCATCCAATGAGGATTTTCCCGACTCCAATATCTGCAAGTTTGACGGTTTACTGTACCATTCAGACAAAATGTGGCCTCATCTGATAAAAGTATTTGCCGGTGTAAATTTCTATTTCCTTGACATAAATCCATTAGAATTTCGCAAAAGTGTAAGCGGCGATCAGAATCATCTTCATTGAGTTCCTGCACAAGTTGAATTTTGTAGGGATGCTATTTTTCCTTCCTCAAGATACGTAGCACTGTGCTCTGACTTTTGTCATTGTTTAATGCAACCAATCGTGAAGAATTATGAAGATTATCCACCATACTTATCAAAATGTTGTGTTTCTGATTTTCATTAATGCTTGGACGTCCAGGTTTTGGATTTTTACAACATTGCCAGTTTCTCTAAATTGAGACTCTACCTTACTGAGTGTTGATTGACTGATAGGGCGATCTGGATATTTTTCATTAAATAAATCGCAAACTTCCTGCTGAGTTCTAGTCATATTCCCGCATCCTATAAGAACTAAAATTTCAATTCTTTGAGTAACAGTTAAATGTGCCATAATACTTTAAATTGAATAATAATTTCTATGTCGCTTACAATACTTGTTAGAAAGTCGGTGTGACAATGACACTTTGCAAAGATTTTCACCTACGTGATCCATAAAAGAACTATGGAATTCGAAAAACTAAACTTGATAACGCTTTTGCTTTATTTTAATTGCTTTACGTTTTCTAACATTCAATCGTCATTTACTCGAAAACTTTCCTGTGTAAGAGGGCAAAATTTTAGTACTGTCAGATAGAGAATTAAACGATTTTTCAGAATCAAGGAAAAAAATATGGTGTTGCCATTTAAAAAAAATCGATGACGCCATTACTCGAAAACAAATGACATTTGAAAATCGCATTTTACGCTAAAATATGTATTTTTTAAATTAAAAATCGACCTGTTCGAGGATTTTTCCCAAAAAATAATTGTTTCGTTTTTATTGAATTTATTCCATACTTTTGGCGCATACTGTACATCACATACAAAAATTATCTTGCAGCGAACTTTCGTTGTACATTATAAAATGTACATGACACTTCGTCCAACGAAGACTAGTCATTCAACAGTTTTCATAAAATACATTAAGAATAAAAAAAATGCCACGACATATTTGGAAAGACGTCTACCAATACTGCTGATATATTCTCATCTTTATATTCAAGATTGATTCCGACGATCTTCGACTAGTTTATTCGTACACTCTTGTTGCTAATCTTACTACAATTAAGAGACAGGGTGGATGGAAGTCCAATAGCGCTACTATAATAGCTACTAATGCGATTGCCCATGGAATTACTTATTGTAACTGTAGTTGGTCTAACTGTACATTTAATTAATTAAATCAATATTTCTTTAAAATTTCTGAATTGTTTTCTGTTTTTGCACCAGTAGTAGTAAATTACTTTTAACACCAGCGCCTTAAAATTGCATTTTACACACTGACAGCGTGGTTTAAGAATTATACTTTTACTGCTATTTGCAGAAAAAATATTTAGAAACAAGACTATAACCTTAAGAGTTAAATTGTACAAATATCCTTATCAGTTGGTATAATGCAATGTGAACAAGTGTTTATTAGTTTGAAAAGAAATCGTTTTGCTAACACTCTGCTAATTTTTTTAAGAGTGGCAATTTGTCGAGGTATAGTCGTTCCTCGTAGCCAATTTAATCTTGAATGGGGTTCAGCTCTATTAGAATTTTCCACCTGTTTAAACAAACAAAGGCTGACATTGACCTGTTGCATATTAATGAGTTACGGGGAATAAATTCTTCTCAGATGTTGACTACATTAACTTCTCGATTGAACTGTATAATCAAGCACAAATGGTTTTACTCTCAAGATTTGCAGTGTTGTAATAATTAGTAAAATAATGTATATACATTTTCTTTATCAAGAATAAAAAAATAATTACATCTGAACGCATATACAGTTATGTTAGTAATTATATCTGTAACATAAAAATATATACTTACCAGCTGATATTACATTTGAGACAGAAGAAAATACGACTAATAATAATAGGAACCACATATTTATATATTTTTTGAATAACTGAACTGAGATGTGTTCTCAGGTATGACTTGGTTATAATGAAATTTCTCTACAATGTCAAGGTGGGAAACTGATGACTAAAGTTCTTGTTTTATATACAACCGTTATAGATAAAAGATCTTATCTATATTTAATATAAATAATTAGCACTAGTATAATTTTATTGATTAATATTTTGCGCTATATTAGAAGATTAAAGAATACGTTGGACTAATATCACCGACTGTATTTACTCACGTTACCTGAATTATGACATTATGCAAATTTAAATTAAATACACTTTGTATAATAATATTGTAATATAATTTACCGACACAATAAATATAAAGAGAAAAGTAACTGCTTCAATGCTTTCTTTTATCTTAAAAAAAAATAACCGCACTTCTTTAAATTTTTAAGATCCGACTTTTACACAAATAAATGTTTCTTATCACTGTAAATTTGTTTATTAAGGAAAAAACAGGAATTTATAAAACGCTATTAGTTATTAAACGAACGATTTATACAAACATTTAATTGAAAAGAATTGTAATTTTAACATTTTAATTTAGTAATTCAACATTTTAGTTGCTCCACGTGCCTCCAAAATGCATAAATGAGCAATAAAGAATATCTGACATTTTGAAAAACCTGTGGATATTATCTAATTTCTTTAGTCGCATTTGTAATACGCCTTTTCAGTTGATCAATATTTTCTATTGATTGAACAAACGTCGTCCTTCATAAATCCCCAAACACTGGACCAATGAACTAAAATCGTGGGAGCGTGGTGGCCATTGACTTGTTGCGTCTCTTCCACATCCAATTCACCGGTTTGGAAAAATTAAACTAAAAATATTGTCTAAGATTTAATTCGAGCACTATAAATTCGCATATTGATGAAGTGACAAATTCATCAATTATCAATCAAATCATTATAAAATAATATTTCGTCTAGTTCGCGATTAAAATTGTGCATTTTTTCTTTAGTTATTACTTAATATCAGGCAGGCCAAGTAAACAAACGACTGTTTTCATGGCCAGCCTACCTATTCATGTAATCTTTTTCATTCCGTAGATTATGCACCAAAACCTTAAAATCGATTTTTCTTGAAAATAAAACATTTCATCGAAGTAAATCAAGAGCTTTGAGTGTCCTACATACCAAAATTTATAATTATGCGTTAACTCGTTTTGGAAATATTTTGAAAAACATGGTCTCTTGAGGCCCTTTTCAGAGGCACCCAGATCCCTTAGGAAGCATTTTTCGACCTTTATTTATAGAAAAAAATCTTAATTTTGATCGTGCAATCTAATGCAAAAGTATCGCATACTAGTTATGGGACACCCCGTATATAAACTCAATGTCTTTGTTTTAATTTTAAATGTACATACTTTTTTATTTGCTTCCCTCTCTATTATTTTGTGGAATTTATTCTAATAATTAAGATAATGTACTTAATATCGATATAGAACGATTCTGTTCTCTATTAATTCTATTAATTCCTCTAAAAAACGACGGTCTGACGTATCGCCACCATTCGGAAACCAGGTGCATCGCTTACCCCTTATCCTAGACCTAGGTAAGCTGCACAATCGATCTCGCGCCACGACGCATGGCCGTCGTCGCGACGCCGTCTGCGCAAAGCCGTCATTGATTCATAAAACGAATCCCGTAGTTTTTCCGTCGCATTTACCTTTCGACCCCCAGGGTAAGTGTCTTGCATTCATTTATTCCCGTTGTTAGGCTTGAATGGCACATCGGTCAAGCATTGTGCAACGGATGAGGCTTTCGGAACCGATGTTCCGAAGCGGTGCATGAGTGACGTGGCGATTGAGGTTTTGTGGTGTGCGGAATAATTGTAAAACCGGGCGTGAGGAGCAACAGGCTCGATCTGCCAATGAGACGGTTACGGAAATCTTGTATTTGGTGCACGGCACAATTTTTTATCTCCTGTAGTCTCTAACAGGTGGTTATTGTTTCCTTACAGACCGATGTAATAAATTTTTTTAATATATAAAGCCATGCTTTCGTAAAATATGGATCAACTAATGTAATCTAGCTTTCGAAATAGAAATATATGTAAATTTTTCCAGAATAATTATCCTTTTGTATTGCTCCAAATCCATAATTTGATCTATCTGACCTTGACTAATTATACTCTGGACAGTTTCAATATGACTTTATCGGTATTATCCTCGGAACAAACAGTAATCTTCCTCCTTTTTGTGTAGGTCGATGAGTTCAGCCATGAAATTCGTTATACTCCTGATGTGTATCACCGGCAGCTTCTGTTATCTGCCTACAGGGAAGGTAAAGTGTATTTGTCCATTCATCCTGGGTATTTATGTGATCTGTACTCTGTTTCCGTTAGGATAACTTTCTTTCCGGGATATTTCTACGGGATCTGGTGAATCGTATCAACGGCAAAGGAATATCTGAAGGCGACGGCATTTCTTATCTGGATTTCACCGATGGACTGCCTCTGGATGCGCGCTCCCTCACCAGAGACCTAGAGGAGGAGCAGCTGCTGGATTACGATGGTTTGGCAGAGGTTAGCTTACACCCTAGCATAAGGGATCAGGAATACCTGCAACATAGCACCCTCTGGGGAAAACAGGTATGTTAGTAACTCTAATATATGTTATAGACAAGAATCTAAACGTACACGTCATATACTAGATTGAAAGAAATCACTCAGTGCGACATTTCACAAGTACACATCAACTAATTAAGTCTGTAGCTGTGAAATTTAATTGAAATAGTTTAGCTTCAGAGATAATAGTCAATAATTTAGGAAGGATTAAATTCGTTCAATATGTAGATCTGTAATTAATATAATTTTATTAGCATCTATTCTACGGACTAAATCACATCATTGGGTTCAATACTAATTACACAAGCCACCGCTAGATGTCAACACATATGAATAACTTACATTAGTTCGTTGAGGTATAATTACATATCTGAAATCTAATTAGTTTTAAAAAGTGAGGGATGGTCATCACACATTTAAATAAAAATAATTTTGAGTTACCAATGTCCTTAACTACAAAAGTTTCCTAAAATCCATTGTTATCTAAACTTCTCTTATATAAACTAACAGTGAGGGCGTTGTCAACTGCATAGGCAGTTTAAAAGTAAGCCACATCAATGAAGTACATTATTACTAGAAATATAATAATTCAAAATTGTCTCTAGATTTTGTGGAGTCCAAATTTACTTATATATAGTACTTTGCATGTGATTTTTGGTTATAAGCTATGGATATTCTTTTAGTTCGTAGGAGAAGGAAACCAACTGATGGAAAGCCAGGGAATGAAAGCTAAGCAAAAGATCAAAACTGATGCTACTCTACCTGCTTACTGCAATCCTCCCAATCCTTGTCCAGTAGGTTATACCGGTAAGTGCTTTAGGTAGAGTGGTGCCGCAATGGATATACGGAAAAATATATACAGGGTGATTCTGAAAATTTGGTTACTTATCAACGCTAGTAAAACATACTTTTCAAAAATATGTTCATGTTTCTGCCATTTCCGGCTATATGTGAAGTCGATACTAAGCAGATTTTAAGTCAATTTTGTACACATACAACGTTTATACATACCTAAATTCAGTAGTTTTCTGGTTATTTAAGTTTTAAAACACTTCTAATTAAAATTTTTGCAACAATAATAATTTAGGAATTGCTACATCTAAAAATGATCGCCTAATGTTTGAGAAATATACAGGCCGGCAAAATTTAGAAGCCAATTTCAAAATTTAATAAATCACAAAACTCGACTTTTTTCAAATGAAACACCCAGTATATTATTTTACAGTTGAAAAAATAATCCAATTTTAGACCGCATGCTATATCATTTGTTTTTTATTATAAAATTGTTGAACTCAAATATATCATATTAATCAAGTAGTCTATGAAACAATAGAAACAATTTAGCTTTCCACACTTGGTGTCATCAAATGATTACTTATGACATGTTGGTTGTTTTGTTTTCAAGCTTGCTAGCAATTTCACAGCCATCCTTTCAAGAAATTCAATCGTTTTAATTATTATTTATCACAAAAACCATCAATAACATAAATATTAAAATAGTTGCGGCAAGAATTCAGGCGACTTACGTATGAACAAATGAATAATTCTTTATATTTTCATCAAAATATTTATGAAACTGCAACTGAGAATAATAAAACTATATACTACACTAAATGTTTGCACTATATATTGCACTAAATTGCAAAAAATATTGTTTTTAACGCGAGCAAATATCGAAAATTATGTTAACAAAAAAAACAATGGCGTAACGTCTGAAGTCTTGGCGCAACTATATAGCGAAATGTAATATGGAAATTCTACAACAGTTTTTGATTAAATATACAGGATGTTTCATTTTGAAAACCCAAGTTTTGACTGTTCAAAGTTATGCAAAATCGACAATAAGTCTTCACCACCCTGTGTAAAATGAAACAGTTTTTGAAATATCTATACAAATGATATGCGTCCCTATCTCTCTTTTCAATATTAATACTTCAGCATGCACGATGTAAAAAATAGACAATTTTAGATTTGGTTATCGAAAAGCAACTTTTTTTGATAAAACTGAAATATCTCGAAGACCATTAGAGACAGATATAATAAAACTTTGTAAAAGTTCTCCTAAAATTATGTGTAGAATCCAAATATGCAAAAATATCACCATATAGGCTGTTCCATTTGAAATAGCAGGTAGATGGCGATCAAATTTACAAAATCACTCTGTATATGCTTTTTCATATATCGATAAAAGCTATACGTGGTGGGACACACTGTATTAAACATGTTTGTATCATTAATTGCAAAAATATAAAACATATTAGCAAAATCTATTTTTAATACAAAATATACAAAGTGTAAATTTTAATTAGCACGTTTACATATCGCTAAATGAACTAACATGCAATAAATCAATCGATGAAAGTGTAGGTTATTATAAAGGAGTATTTTTTTATTATTTCGAACGACAGGTCTCACATGCCAAAGCCATTAATCAATAATTTAATACTTCACCCTTCAAACCATTACATTTCATTGTCATGTATCAAAATATTTATACAAAGTGTCTACATTATCATTTATATTTCATAAATTGTATTTAACTAAATAAAATAAAAGAAAGTTGGTAAATATTTTGTTATTCTTCTAAATCTAATTGTCTAATTAATTCTCTATATAAAAATAAGATCCATCTTCATCGATAATGAGACAATTTCAATATGCCAGGCGAAAATAAAATAAATAATAATATTGCATTAAGAAAAAATAAAGCTGAAGTACGTAATTAGTATTTAAGTATTCTTACTATATTGCATTCCTTTCTACAGGGTGTTTTTAAATGAAGTAGCAAAAATGAGACCGCAGATTCCTTAGGTGAAAATAAATCGATATAACCTAACATACCTATATCCCGTATAATAAAAAAGATACAGGGCGTCAAAGTTAATATTTTATTTTCGATATTTATTATAACTTCTTAAGAAATCCAAATATTTACATAAAATTTGTAAATCGGAGGTTTTTGCTGGCGAGAAATTCAAACTTGTTTCTAATTTTGACGTCACTAGTAGAGGGCGCTTTAGGGCATACCATGTTTCTTTTAAATGACAGAACTTTTTTACCACTTAGTGTATCTATCTGATTATCGAAACAATTGATTCTCTTACCTGTTTTATTTGAAAAAGGTATACCTTGCTGAAGTCGGTACGAGTAACCATTTTTTAAATAATCTTCACCGAGTAAAAACTGTTTTGGTTTCTGGTAAAGTGCCTTTTCTGCTCAAAATACAGCAAAATGTTACTGGAAAAAGTTATTCAGAATGGTAAATTATGGAGAGGTGCAAAATTTCAAGAAGATCGGCAATATTTGATGAAACCATTTTTCAACAAAGCACAAAGATTTTATCAAAGCAGGCCGATCTTTTTGAAATTTTGCACGTCTCCATAATTTACCGTTCTGAACAATTTTTTCAAGTAACATATTGCTGTTATTTTCAGTAGAAAGGACACTTTACCTGAAACGTTAACAGTTTTCAATCGGTGCACTGAATATTTCAAATAGGATTATTTCGAAAACTTATAGGTAGGTATATTATACGTAAATATAGATTAGATTATTTTCCATGTATAAGATCTGGCAGATCGAAGACTCATATTGTGACAATCTGAAGATAATTTTGTATAGACTACCCGAACCTATTATAAATAAGCCATTGTTTTTTTTTTTTTGTTTCTAATTTGACCAAAATGTGTGTTTTCGCACCTTCAACACATGTTGCCAAATATTAGGCCTAAAATAATAAAAATAATGACTTGAAATTCCCAACTGACGAATATTTTTAGGAAAGAGACATTATTAGTTAAAAAATATATATAATCTCTACAAAATGTTACTTTATTAAAATGTTCAGTATTATCCGATTTACATATTTCCAAATGTAAGATTTTTTTGAGCTTGAATCCATTAGTTTTTGCTTAGATAAGGTATTATATTAGGATACTGCTAATATCAATTTTCTCGTATAAACCTATGTTTGATCTGAATATGAAATATTTGGTTCATAACGATGAACTTGCATAACAATAAAAATTTCTTACTTTTACACCTTTGTATAATTGTCTACATTTAGAGGGCAACAGTACCTTTTTTGTAGTAGTTGCAATGGCTCCATTCTGGCAATGTTTCCGTCAAACTTTTGTGTTCATTGTTTGACAAAAGAAAACAAATAGCAAGCTAACCTATTTTCTATAAAATATACCTAATTTATAGTTTCCTATAACAGTAATACAAAATGTAGAAACAAGCCGTAAAAACTGAACATATTTTTTAAACAAACGAATCCAAGAAACTACTTGACTTGCAAATTATTCGTTTCAGTGCATGTATTACATCCCACGCGAATATCAAAATTTCTTTTAGACACGTTTAATATATGAGTCATATTTTGTGTCACATATCTTATTGTTCGTAGATATCTGATAAACATTAAAAAAGAAATGAGTGTTGTTGAGATAATTCGACGTAATTCTTTGCAGAGGAACAAGGATGTATTGTGGATTTTGACAATTCTGCTTCGTACAGTCGTCGTTATCAGGCGGTTCAAGACTGCATGTGCGACACTGAGCACATGTTCGACTGCCCAAACCCAAATGGCCCAATGGTAGATGATCCGATGGAATCTATGGATGATATGGAATTTAGCCGTCTTCTAAAACAATCTTTAAAGGTAATAACAAGTAATTGATAATATTATTCCTGTATTCCTATTCATTCCTGTACTGCTGAATATTTTACATACATTTCAAAGTAGATATATTGGATTAATTTGTTCAACTATTTCTGTAGACATTTTATTTTTTATATTGTGAATTCTACTAGCATGAAATACGTAAACCAATTTTTAATATTACGTTATTGCATCTTTTAGATGGGTCAGCTATATCCTCACAAGAATTTGGTTGCCAAAAAGTATCATCCAAGTGAACAGGTAAAAATATTATTATTGTTACAGTTGAATTTAAAAGAATCTCCTATTTTGTCCTTTAACAATGCATTTGCTACATACATATACCTACAAAAGTAAAAGAAATAATTAGGTACATGAAAAGGAAAATACAAAATTGCAGAAAACAAGTATGAACATTCATAACTATAAATTGGACTTTTAAAAAAGATCCAAGCGGTTTTTAAAACTGTTTACAGTAGGTCACAAATCCCTTCTTCAGGTAATATTTTCCAAACGTCTAACACACGACAAGGCCAAAAATACCTACATATGGTACAAAAGCATTCGTGTGGCAATTTAAGTCTATGACCTCTATGTCTCATATCTCTATTGGGGACAGAAAAGTTCAAATTTGTACCGAATAAAAGAGTACGATAAGTCTTTTGTAAAGAGTTGGAATGTTCATAATATTTAGCTTCTTTTCATATACTTAAAGATTATGTGGTACTCTAAATCTTTATATCTTTTGCAAAGTACAGAGACCAAATTGGGGCTGCAATTTCTAAAATTGGACAAACATAAATAGAGAACGGTTTAGTTATTGTAGATGGTGAAGGGTACTGAAATCATCTGCTAATCAAATGTAACATTTTATTAACTTTTTTAACCACAGAAGAAATATGAAACTTGCACTTTAAATCATCAGATATAATAACATATGGGTAGAAACGAACTTTTCCTAACGATTTTCAATAGTATAACAAATTCTAGCATTACTTTTGCCAAGATAAACTATATTGAGTTCAGGAGTCAAGTAGAACACCAATTTTGCAGTGTATCACATCTTGTCGAATTTCGTTTTGTGAAGTTTGTTTCATGAGATTTGCTAAAAGCCAAATCAAATTTTCATGCAACTGTAGATGAAATCTCAAGTAAATTAGGCATCAAATACATGTAATTGTAAAGTTTCTTGTATTTGGTTCAAACTATGCAAAAATTACTCTAGGTTTTGAAGTCTACTGGTAGATTAAA
Source organism: Monochamus alternatus (assembly GCA_037114965.1). Taxonomy (NCBI): domain Eukaryota; kingdom Metazoa; phylum Arthropoda; class Insecta; order Coleoptera; family Cerambycidae; genus Monochamus; species Monochamus alternatus. Next base: position 11,987,579 of record CM073429.1, on the reverse strand, counting down.
CCATTAAACTAGTATTAGTAAAAAATTTGCTGTATAATTACTAAAACGTTTGTAGTATATTTTCTCTGGAATTTCTAAAAGATCTCAGAATTGAAATTTTGCAGTAATTAATCTCAGTTGGTTTATGCGCGTGAAGCACAGTTGCAGAAAGTAAAAACAGACATGTTGAAGTGAAATGCAAAAAAAAAACAAATAAAACTAATTTGTCTATATAAGAAGTCGGTTATATTAGGTATAGGATGTTATACTTATAAACTCAAAAATATCTAATTCAAAGTTGAATTTCAGGTAGGAATAAAATTTTACTGTGATAAACGAATAAAGTAGGTCGAAAAGTCATAACGCGCCTGCACAGACACTATTTTAGTTCACAAAAAACCTTAAAATTCGGATCCTAAATTCCATATAATACAAACCAGTTCCAATCCTAAATTCCATATAAAAAAAACTCTTATTTTTAATGAGCAATGAAAGTTATTTTCATGAAAAATTTAACGTAAAAGTTGTTTGAATGTTTTCAAGATGGACGCTGAAAAGCAATTGGAATTAAGTGAATAAAAATGACTCTAATATAATAAAACAGTTTGGTCACTACAGAAGAATTTAAAATACTTTAATGTTTTGTAGAAAATCGTCTACTCGTGTTAACTATCTTTAAGAAGCAGTTTTACTCTATTGTCGCCCAAAAATATTTTAATACATCATTTATAAAATAAATGCTGTAATTATACAGCTAAAGAGCTTTCTGAAACTAAAGTACTGCATAAATGGCGTAAGAACTTTCTTAAAGTAATTTAAATAACTTCGATAAAATACTTTTATTTTTGCTGTAAGAATCTTCTCAAACATTTATCTTGCGACCACTACAAAATTAATTTATTTATTAATTCCTGAAGCAAAAATACTGTATAAGTGCAGACACAAGATCGTTCTGAAAATTGTAATAATTTCTATAAAACGTCTTTCTTGTTGGGATTACATTATTCTCACAGGTACTTTAAACAGCAAATTAGCAATAACAAAGAGTCTCAAATGGAACAATAATACCATGAAATTGCTGTCATGTAACCGCTATATACCTTTTATATAAATTTATGCTATTAGTGTGCTACTTGGGTCCGCCCCTTCACCTGGAATGTTTTGGTAGGCGAAGTTTGGCTAGTTACTACGTGCACTGCACAATGACACACTGCTGAAATTGCAGCTGTATCAGCAAGTGGTTTTTGAACAGTAAAGACAAAATGTATCGTACTCGAACTCATATTATTCTGTAAACTTTAACTAGGTCAATAATTTGAATGATGTTCTCAGAGCAAGAAAACAAATCCATTCCTGTCTGGCGAGAAGCTCCCAGTGGCAGCGAAGAAAGGCAACAACGTCCTTTTCTAAACCGGAAATGGATTACCGGCAGCTATGACGCTCCTTCGACGACTGATCACGTACCTAGTAATCGACTTTGGCTATGAATAAGGCTGACGAGCTGAAGAACAATAATTAACCATTCCAAATCCCCCTACCCTGAAAAACTTAGATAGTAGTTGCTTTTTATGTGGCGCGTATTCTTAAATAAATTTAAAAGGAACCCATACTTTTAAAGATGACGGGTACAATCCGTTGAAATTTGTAACTCGCAGAAACAAAAATTCTCTTAGGAATGATAACAACCAGGTCCCAATAAAGAAACTTAATTTCAGCGGTTTTTTTGTTCGGATCGAGCATGGCACATCAATGTCGACCAACTTAAGTGTCGTTCTAGGCCCTATTGACTTTAGCCGACATCCTACCGGCAAAAAGGACGAGGTGGACCCCTTCTCCACCGTATCCTATTTGAACAGCAAGGATTTCGGCTAAAATCAAAACGCTGCTTAAGTGAGGCGGACGAGTTGACCTTCTAAACCGATCAAGACTTGATACAACCTGATTGTTGAGTTAGTCTTGCACTTATATGTCGTAAAAGAGGTGGATATAACATAAACTTAGCTATGTCTCTACTATTGATAACATATACTGTTAACATATTAATCATTGATGTTTAATAAAGTATTTATGAATGTTACTGAAGTTAAGTGGTTAACCATTTTTCCAATCAAGCTTCTTATGTGTAAAAGTCTGTTCTAATTTATTGGACAAAAAACGCACTGACAGAATTCTCTGTATGTCAGTTGTCGAATAAATGTATTCTCTTAATGTAATCATTTTGTTTTTTAATTTACCCTTCCCTTTTTCAGGACTCATACTCATCAAATGGAAATTTTGGGGCTTTGTAAAAGCTGTAGGTAATACGTCACTAACAAGTGTGAACATTTATTCCCATTAAAATAATGCAAAAACGATTAAAAAATAAAGGGAAATGTATATTTTTCCTAATTTTCTCATTAATAAGTGTTTAAAATATTGTCATCATCTCTTTAGCACAAATTTAAACAAAATGCTTTGAGAAGAAACTTTTACTTTGAAGATAAAGGGTGTCAATATTTTTATAAAACATATTTTTCTAAAAATCAATTATAATCAACTAAAACTAGTATGCATTATACTAGAACAGAGATCTACAAATTTCAAAACAAGTTTGTACTATAAAAAATATGTATGTACTTTTCTTATACTTTATCTTGTGATAAGAAATTCATGAAAGTTTGATTTTAAAGCCCAAATTTGAAATTATCGAAGCATTTATTAAGATCAGCGACTCCTAAAAGTAATTATTTAGTTCTACTTGCTTGCATCTATGCTCTAAACATTTTTTTCTTTTAATTTGTATACAATGTTTTGTACGTAGTATTATGCAGACAGAAAATATGTTGCCAGTGTTTTCAGAGGCCAAATAAGATCTATAGTATTTTATATAATTTCTATTTGTTTAAGAAAAATCTAAAATGTTAAATATGGCTATAAAATGGAAAAAAGTCATGGAGTAATGGACAAGACTATAAAAAATGTTCAAAATGTCCACCCTCGACTCGAATGCAAGCCTTGGCAAACTAAAGATTCCATCACTCGACGGATGAGATTTGAATCATTTCTTATCTGGTTAGCTTCATCCAATTCTTTCAAGTAACTGTTGACGGGTAGTGATTTCAACATAATAGACAAGCTTCTTCATGTCCCCATAAATAAAAGTCCAAAGGATTTAGATTTGGGAAACGTTATGGCCATGCTATTGGACCTTGTTGACTTATCTATGTATTCAAGAAATGATCATTTAACCAACCAGTTACTTGTCTCCCTCTATATGGTGGTGCGCTATTGTGCTGATATCACATATTTTGAACAATATCAAGCTCTGTTATTTTTCAATACATATCTCCATTTAAAGTATCATTTAAATCATGCACAAGCAGTAAACGATTGTTGAAAATGTTACTTCAAACATTGACACTGAAACGGTGCTGAAATCGTCTTGATATGATTGCATGCGGATTTCTTAACGACCAGTTATGTTATATTCATTATGATGCCGTCCCGAGTAAATAAAGCTTCATCGGAATCTATCATTTTGTGTATGTTGCCAGCGACAAAATTCTAATCGCTTGTACATTTTGAGGATGAAATGTATTTCCCTGTTCAATATACGCCATACAAAATTCGGTGATGATGAAGATTACTTGCTATACGCCGAAGACTATCTGAAGAATTGTCAATAACAACATTTATTATATCATTTTGTATATTGACAATTTCAATAGAATGTTGAGAACTCACGATTCCTAATACACTCATTAATACACCTGGGCTCGGATCTATTAAGGTTGTTAAGATTGTCGATAACTTCTTGGGGGTATCTCATTCTAAGCTATCTGAACTTCATGAGTAAAAGCTGCTAAAGTATATGGATGGTGTTGTAAATGCAGCAGTTTGTGGTCAATAATGTCCCAGACATGTTCAATAGGTGACAGCGATCTAGATGGCCAGGGAGAACGGCTGATCTGATGTTGATAAATAGAAGCTATTGTTTGTCTAGCAACGTGAGGTCTAGCATTGCCTTGTTGGAAAATTGCGTTTCCTGAAGGTAGCATTGGGCTGTCATATTGCCTCTAATAAAAACTACTGGTGATCTGCTACAATACACGATGGCACCCCATACCATAACGCCTACTGTGTGATGAACATTACATGTCAAATTGTGGATTGCGTCTTTTACCACGTCGCATTTTCACCCTTGCACCCCAACCGGAAACTAAATACTATTTGATTCCATTATTGGAAAGACCCACTAGATTTCATGGTCTCTACACTGTTCCAAGGCATTGGTACCGCTCAATTTCAAAAGTCATTTAGTTATAATGCTGTTAAAATTTATAATTAACTCCCCTCTGACATTAAATCTGCTTCTAGTTTACGTAGTCAAATCGGGTCAAATCCTATGTTAGCAATTTAAGTTAAATCTGTGTTGTGCCTCATGCATGCTAGTTGATTATGTCTATTTTTAATATTTCATATAGTTTATAGTTATATTAATATATCATTTGTAAGGGACTGATTAGGTGGTAGAGCAACAATAGTGTTGAACCTCGTCATTCCTTTTATACATATTTATTATTTGTTCATCTTTCAATAAAGACATATTATTATTATTATTTTATTTTCAATCACACCTTCCGAAGCTCCGACACTTTCGGAGATGTTCTGAAGAGTGAAACAATGACCACTCTCCCCACTCCGTAGAGTCAGTAATTATTGAGCCGGTAAATCGCGTATTTTGAGCAGACGTAGCGAACCAAGGACGATTGCCTTCTGCATTCTAGCCAATTTTTTAAAGGAAAGGCTTTGCGTCAACTCAAGCACCGATATATCGAATTTCACCATCCCCCTCCGTCTCAGGTAGACGAAAAACCCTCGGAAAGCTTATCTCCTCGCAAATTACACATTTTTTGTTTTCCGTTCCGTTGCATAATGACGCATAAACAACGCGATAGTCGAGTGTTCCTGAATAGAGTTTACATTAGATTACACATAATCATTTGTAACTGTCATTTAAAGCATCTCGCTGTATCTACATACGACAATTCGGTTGATATTGCGATGATAAATTGCCTTTGACGTTCTGAACTCAAATTAAGACCGCACCAAGGACTTAAAAATGGGTCGTTCGGGGGTAGATCTAAGCGTTATTAGTCATTGTAATGAGCAAAAACGTTTTTGAGGGAACATCGCTACCTTATATGAACCTGATGACTTAGTACTTTCGCTGTTTAAGGTTTAAAAATAGGTCGCTACAAAAAACATTGTGAAGCTGTGCTTTAAACTTCAAACTGTAAGTTCATCATTATTTTTGGCCTTGGTATTTTGCGTGTGTAACTTTTTTGCAACTTAGTGTATCCATCTGACTATCGAAACAATCGATTCTCCTACCTGTTTTATTTGAAAAAGGTATACTTTGCTGAAGTCGGTAGAAGTAACCATTTTTTAAATAATCCTATTTGAAATGCTCAGTGCACCGAGTAAAAACTGTTTTGGTTTTAGGTAAAGTGCCTTTTGTGCTGAAAATACAGCAAAATGTTATTTGAAAAAGTTGTTCAAAATGGTAAATTATGGGGACGTGCAAAATTTCGAGAAGATCGGCGAGGTTTGATGAAACCATTTTTCAACAAAGTAGGTACAAAGATTTTATCAAAGCTGGCCGATCTTTTTCAAATTTTGCACGTATCTATCATTTACCATTCTGAACAACTTTTTCAAGTAACATTTTGCTATATTTTCAGCAGAAAAAGCACTTTACCTAAAACCGAAACAGTTTTTACTCGGTGCACTGAGCATTTCAAATAGGATTATTTAAAAAATGGTTACTCCTACCGACTTCAGCAAAGTATATCTTTTTCAAATAAAACAGGTAGGAGAATCGATTGTTTCGATAGTCAGATTGATACACTAAGCTGCAAAAAAGTTACACACGCAAAATACCAAGGGCCGCCCCGTACCCACCCCAGTGGACCTTGTGGAAATAAATGGATTAGTCCATCAAATTGCTCATCAAAATTTAGCTGTGTATACCGAATTTCATTCATTTATCACAACGCGATTGAGAGATATTGCAAAAAATGATTTCCATTCCTCCCTCTTCAATGGGTCCCTGTGCCCTTAGGAAGCATTTCCGGACCCATGTTCATACGAACTTTTTTACTTAGTTTTGATCATAGAATTGGTCTATTCAAGGTTCGCAGCTAATTATGAGACACCCATATGAACACTGGTTCCAATAAGCTTCACTATCACATAAGTCATTGTATTTGCTCAAATTTTAACATTTGTACGGTGTTAGAATCCAGAAGGCATTGCCATTGACGTCCTCAGATTTAAGATATTTAGTATTACGTGCTTAGAGGAAACGCACTATGCAGTCGCGGTCTAGGTGCATCACGCATGCTAGTCTCGTTCTCGTTTAATGAAGAATCTTCTAATAATTTTAAATGTGTATATTTGCACTAGTAGGTCTCGACCTACCCTGAACTCGCCGACCGACGGTTTCATTTTCTTGAGTGGATAACACGCGCCTAAAACATGAACTTACAACGTTTTATCCACAATCACAGGCTTAAGTTAGTCGACATTTTTAAACAACAAGAATGTTACTCCAAAACCTTGACGTTGTAGATTGTTTATTTTTGCCTTTAGTTTTGTTCAAAAAGCTGGTGACATGGAAGATGTTGAGGGTACGAGTATTTTTCTTATTCCTCAAAAAATATATAGAGAAGCTAAAGAAGTAACAAACATATGAACAATAATTTGCAAAATTTAACTGTTGGGCAGTTAGTACATATACAAGCATGACATCATGCTTGCATATTTTATGAATATCGATAAAAGTAGGCGATTTTATCAATGTGGACTATATTAAAGACTACTACATGAAGACAGACCTGTCAAAATTCGGTAGATTGGCGGTTTTCCTAAAAAGCGTTTTTGCTGATGAAGAGTTTCTAATGATTTACGAATTTTCATGTTTTAGACAATATTAGGTATACCAAAATTTTGAATCATTCCAGGTTGCAATAATAATAAAACTAGCAGGTACCTATTGCTATTTTCATTAATATTTATTCGTCATTATTAGTCTGGTTGTCAGAATTTAAATTTATAAATAAATTACATAGCATTGTCAAATACTTTATAGTTACAAAATACACCTCGAATAAAAAACCATGAACATTAAACGTTTTGGTGTTTTTACAGTGTTGATAATTTTTTACTTATATTATTTCCTCTCGTTTGCTTAGTTATTTGAGGTACGTGTAAAATAAAACCCTTATTTAAGATTCGCCCTATACATCTATGTTAAAATTAAGATGAATAAAGAAAGACTACAGGAAATTAATTGTTTTATTGATTTAAAGATTCTGATACTGTACATTTTAGACAGAGGTATAAGATCAATATTTGTATTTACAGTGCGTCTAGGCAAACCTCAGGAAAATATCTTGTAGTATACATTATAGAGAATAACAAAATTATACATACATATAAAAAATTTTGAGCAAATTAAATACATCGAATAAGTTCCTTATATAAATAAACTGATCTGACAAAAGCAAGTAGCCTACCTCATACCGTAGGCTGTACAATAGCGCCTTTAATCACAATGTAAAAAAATACTAATAAATACAAAATAACTACATGTTGCATCCAGTTAAATGTCTATAGCGTCAGTCGAAGTGGAAGCCCGAAGGTTAACATGCATTACATTCAAGGGACTCGAAGCATTATTTAAACATAAGACAGTTCGATTCGTAACACTTATATTAATCGTCACGTTGTTTTAAGGCACTGCGTAATTCATATATATTCATCTGTAATATTCATTATAATTATTAGTCTTTAACCCTGTGTTCAAGACGTCCACACTTTCAATAGGTAACAGTTCGGAAAATTGGTCCTCTTTAAGTCACAACCAGCGCTATCAGCACTGATTTAAGCCATTCTCACACCTCGGTCCCGTCCTCGCCTTCGTCCTGGAACAAGGGACCCGCCGACAGCCTCTTCTTGGGCTTGGGAGGGGGCGTGGGGGGGATCTTGCTCAGCTTGTTCTGGTGGCTGGGGGACGACGGCAAGGACGTAATGGAGTTGCGCTTCTCGGGGCTCCTCAACGCTTCCGCGTTGGCTTTGGCCCACTGCGTCCTGGATGGAGTCAGCTTGGTGTAGTTCATGTTCCTGGGGAGAGTTTGACTGGAGAGTGGTTGGCTGGGAGGAGACTCGTGGCTCTCCGCGATAGGATCGCAGTTAGACGGACTCAGGGGGAACTGCCTGACGGAGCGGGGGGTGGTGGCGCCCCCGTCGGCGGTGGTACGGGCCCCCAGGTTGTCGTACAGAGGCTCCGGTGTCAGGTCTGAGATATTGGGAGGCTCGGAGCTCCAGCTCTGCTGCCTTGGGCGTCTGGGGATGGTGACGTATCCCTGCCTGGGGATCCTGGGAGGTGGCCCCACGAAAGGAGAGTGCGACCTGGAGTACGGCAACGTGCGGTACAGGTTCAATTGGTCGTAGATCGGACTGTGCAGAGGCGACTGTGGACCGTGATGAGGTGGTAGACGCGTGGTATCTGCTACTGTTGATGCCGAGCTGGCTGCTGGAGATATTTGAGCGCCTCTAGGTGGGAAAGGTAGAAGATCGGGCGGGTAGTGATTGTTCACTCGGTAGTCTGGAGATTCTATGAGGATCTGGGACTTTCGGAGAAGCGGTTGGTCGAAGTCTAAAGAACGGGATTCGTCATCTCCATCTGTAAAAACATAAGGACTTTAGTCATAAGAATAATAATATTAATTAATTTTTTATTAGTAATAGGCTTAGGAATCTTGTTAGCAAAGCTTATAAGCATCTAAAACGGAAAATATGCAATGGATTAAAACATCAAAATAAAAAAAATCGGTATTAATTCTAATAAAAGAAAAATATTATGTATAAAATCAATGTGTGTCAGGTCATCTGATGTAGATATTTTAACTTAGATATAAAAACTGAAAATATCTTCAGACCGTTTTTGTTAAAAATAAACAAATGAATACTTCCCTATAAATATGGCCAAATTGTTGATTTTTAAAAAGAGGTACTAGATATATTTTATTATTTTTTGTTTAACACCCTGTAACTTTTTTTAACTGTATTGTGAATGTATTTAAGTTAATATATCAATTTTCCTACCATTTATATCAATGAAGACATATATATGTTCTCTGATACCAAATATCTAGGTATGCTAATGAACAATTCCATAAACAAAGCTGTGTATTCAATAATTATCTAAAATAAAAATTTATCTAACTAAATTTACTACAAAAAAAGTCATACCTGGTTTAACGAAAACATTCTATAACATTAAATACTTAGGTTCACTTTTTGTAATTGTGGGAACTCGAAAATACAGCCGCAATAGATAAGATCTGACTTATTTATGCATTTCAAGGATTGGTTCGTCACGTGGTCTTCTTTTACATTGAGTCAGATATTAAGAAGAAAAATATAAATTAAAGATATTCACCTACTTCATAGAATGTTATATTCACTAACCAAGTATGACTTTTTTGTATTAAATTTAGCTAGATTAATTTTTATTTAAAATAATTATTGAATACAGCTTTGTTTATGGAATTGTTCATTAGCATATATAGATATTTGGAACCAGAGAACATGTATATTATTTTATTGATAGGAATTGCAAGAAATTAATTTAAGTATCTTTACAATGCAGTTAAAAAAAATTACAAAAGCTAATAATAAAGAATGTATGGGTAGATATTGTGGGCGTAATTTAACGTTGGTCGGGGTTTTTACTCCGCAGAGTAGTTAGTTTCACACAATATTGTTAATGCCTAATAAAAAATGTAAATAAAAAAACACTGTATCTTTTTAACAAAACGTCTTAGATAAAAATTGTATATAAAGGCCTTCTTTAACATTCACCTAAGATACGAGATTTCATTTTTTATCACCATTTGTAAATCATCCTGTATAACATTGAATAGTATGTGGGCAAATGGCGTTCAGCCATACATTATTTAAATTTACTCTAGTAATTCGATCTACAATACGGATCGTGTGTGTCTCGGCTTTTATACTTAAACACAGTTATACAAGGTGTTTCATTAAGGAAATGTACATATTATGTTAATAATGAATATACTTGTAGCTATATTTTTAACTTGTAACATATAATCTATTAGGTAATTTCATTTGCGAAGCAGAAATGCAAGTCTGGTTTTATAAAAAAATATTATTTGCTTAAAGTTGCTTTACAGATATTTCTTCAAGTTGCACGTAGGCATGCGCATTGAATATTAGCGTATTGTAAAAGTCGTCGCATCTTGCTCGATTTTTATTGCAGCTTTCCTGCAATTTTGGGGAATAATTTAGTGATGTGGATGGTCACCGCCATAGTAAAAAATTCATAGGCTGAATTATCAAATTCAAACTGTTTTCTTTCGTTTCTACTTGATTATTGTTTGCTTGTTGAACTTGTAAAATATACTAACTGAAGCCTTTATTTTATGTCATGCTGTTTGTTATTGTTACTTGTGAAATATAGATAAACAGTTTAGTTTTTGTGCATGTGCATTCGGGTTGAAGTGATGGTAAACAAACTGCAAGGGCTTGCTGCAAGCTATTGCAAATAGAATTGCGGATGTAAAGATAGATAAATGAAATTTAAAAAATGTATTTACTATTCCACCTAAATTAGTTTCTGTTTCCACATGGAAATGACGTTTAGCTGTGGCGTGGCCTGTATTCACTGTGAACTTGTGTATATTTCCAAATGAAACACCTTGTATAACCGGTAATACAATCCTATCCAAATAGGTCAACCACAAAAAATATATGTATAATTTTGCACCCATCATTTACTACCCTATTTTTTTATTTAAAACCCTAACGAAGAATTTTACGTGACGTAGAGGTTAATATGACACCGCTACCCACAATTTAAGAATTATCTGCTAATTCCGCTTCATGCAAACTTCTTATCTAGAACGGCTTAACCTTGCTGCAGCCAGGATATACATGCATTTATCGTAAATCTTAATGTCGCCCCGCTAACGACATCGCTCCCTGATAACGACGTATTCATAAGTTAATATTCGTTTTGTTGGCTTCCTAAAATAGACCTATCTCAACCGTCACTGCTGTCTCTATTTGGTAAGCCTTAATAGAATCATCTCTCCGTTAAGGAGAGCAGCTTTTGTTAATCTATAAACATCCGGTAGTGGTGTAACGGTGTATTAGAGATCCCAGAGTAATTCCTCACTCGATAAAGGCTTCGAATACTCAATATTTGACGACGACAAATATTGTCAAATGTTTAGAAATCCATTCCAGAAAATACAGTTTGCAATTTAGGGTGTAGCAATTTCTCATGAACTTTTAAGGGCGTCGTTTTTACACACACATTTTCAACGAATTCATAGCTGTTTGTTGAGACAGTTTTAAAAAATCTAAGTTAGAAATAATATATATTATCAATTATAGAAGTTTTCTACAGAGTGTATAACAGTTTCCAGACTGACAAGTGATTTAGAATAAGCAAAAAAGCATTAGCTTCACATGTTTTATCACAAATCTCCGGAATTTTACACGTCAACTGCACATTGAGAAAATTGTGTACGGCATTATAAACATTATCACACTCAGCATAATTCTTTTTAAAAACTGGTAACATTTGAATTGATGTAAAGTATTAAGTATAAGGTACAATTCACTGTCTTTCATATTCTCTAGCTCATTTTCCCTCCAGAAGTTAAAGGAAATAATTCAATTTCGGCCTATTTGTGCACTACGCTATATATTTTTTTCTTTTAGTAGGCAGTATTCAATGTATGTCTTTAAGAAGTGTTGCATTTTCAAGGTATTTATTAAGTCAAGTTCTCGCGTAAAATTCATTCATCATGCCTTCGCAGTGCAAGTTCAAAAACTCAACAATTTTTTTTACAATAAATGATTTTGGATAAAACATAGAAATTTTTGGTCGCCTTTTGGTTATATTCGACGGAATCAAGTTGAGCTTGTACGTTGGTATATTCAACTACAAATCGCATTTGATTATGAATATGGATCAATTCTCTGACTGCCAATTCTCTCCAGACTTTCTCCTCGTGATCAGTACTGAATACGGAAAGCAAAAAAGAATCATTTTTTCTCTCAACCACAAATCCAACTGTTCTCAAAATATGTCTATTAAAATGTCTTTTATAAATTGTTCCACGGCTCTATTTGGCAGGGGGTGACTAGTTTGTCACTACTAATTGTTGTATTGGAAAGTTTGTGGAACTTAGTTTCACCTAACTTGTATTGCATTTTTATTTAGATAAATAGTAAATTTAATTATTATAAACTACAGTAGCGACACAAACACGAAACAACACCGAAATAGCCCTTTGTACACAAAGTGGACATTGCAACTGATGGGAGAAAGTTGTACTGTTCAATTAATGTATTGAATCCCAATTTGACACAAAGCCAATAATTCTTCTTCTTTCATTTTTTACAATATTTTCCACAACCCTATTTTTCATGTAACTTTTAAAAGTATCTTCACTGGGAGTTGTCTAAATTGATGACGTCGATGAACTGCTTTCCTGTCCTTAAAACAACTAAAAACGTTCTTTATAAATTCGATGTTCGGTTTCGTCAAAGGCAAACCTTAAACTACCACACCCGGTTAGTATAGGGGATGTAAATGGTTAGAACAAACACAAAAGTCACCTTTATGATTTAGCAGTTTGCGTTATCCAAACGTGAGAACCCCCAGAAAACCAAGAGTTCCCTACAAAAATGTAAATTCCATGTTAAGTGTTATGGCTGACAGTGCTGTCGTAAAAGTTATTTCTTCATCTTGCTCGGAAAGCAAACCCTATCCAAGCCGAAACTTAATTACTTAAAATGTTCCGGTTCAGAGTCGTCTAAAAACGTCGCGTAGTCGGTTACTGCCCGACAATAATCTTAATAAATAGCAGTAAGGGGTAAACGCTCTGCAGAGGTTTTGAAAAAATGTCGAGACGTAAATTTGGTTAAGGGATGAGAAAACCTACTTAAACGTGATATTTTAAGTAAAAGGTATGATAACCAATATAATATTTTAAATATTGGTTTTAATTAAATTTTGTAGGTTCCATGAGACCATAATTCGGTGGTGATTCGGATAGAATGACAATTTTGTAGTACCTTCATTACACCGTTATATAAAATAAAAAAGTGGTGTGTACTTTTGATCTTTAAGTATTTTGATGCGCTGAATTCGAATCTGAAGTTTAATTTGTTTGCCACAAATTTTGGAAAAATCGCGAGAAATAACTGGAAAAGGCGAAAATTCAATCAACAATGTTATTTTTTCTGGTCTTATGACTGAGGAAACATTTGTATTTGAAATGTTTGCTTTACTAGTCAAGTTAGAACTTGCGATTCAGCAGATCATATCATTTTTCGAGACGACGTCTTTTTAGTTACAAAGATGAATGATACTGAAAAAGCAGCATGAGCAAGTTTTTCTTAGAACATTTTAGGAAATATGAAGATTGGGGATTCCCAGATTTTGGTTAGAGTTGTTGAAACATTTTATACAGTTAAGTTGCTTGATGAGTCTCACTTCCTCGACTCTCTCTTGACCACAGTGAAGAACAAGGCGAACAAAGAAGGGATATTAACATGATGGCAGATTTCTGTTGAACACTAAAGAGAGAAACGAATCAGAACAGAGAGAAAAGAAAGAGAAATCCACTGCATAGGTCGAAGAGAAAAGAGTTTGCTATAAGGGAAAAAAATAGAACAATATCAAAGAAAGCCTGATCCGAGTCAGTAGAATTTATTCCGTAAGTAATTCAAATCCATGACATTTATTCAACATTTTTTGATATTCACAATTTCCAGATTTTTTGCAATATTTTGCAAAATTTTTGGGCGATGGGACTCAACAAACTTCAGATTGAAATTTGACAAGCCAAAATATATGAGAAAATGCTAGATCCATTCTAGAAAACAATTTTCTAAAGTTCCTCACTCTCATTAATATGATTTTTTGCGATTTTCGTAAAATTTTGATAGAGCGCATCAAAATTCATAAGAAACATACTTGATCGAAGTCACTAATGTGATTTTTATTATTCTTAAAGATTTTTCGCCTTTTCCAGCTATTTCTTGCGATTGATGCAAAATCTGTGGGTGATAGACTTCAATTCAATGCATAGAAATACATAAGAAACATACTTGATCAAGGTCAGAAAAAAATGTCCGCTCACTAACGTGATTTTTGTGATTTTTCGTTATTCTACTACTCAAAATTTTGAAGGTTTGAGCTAACGGTCAGTGCTTCAAAATACACAAAAAATAAGTGGGTCTGGCCAAAATTACAGAGCACTTTTTTATTTTGTGTACCGGTGTTATTGATGAACTCTTCCTTTGTTACAAAATGATAAGTTAAATTTTGCAGAGTTAATAAAAATTATGATTAGGATACAAGCTGAAGATTCTCTAACTAATACTAACAGAAAATGTTCAGAGAGGCGTGATAAGCGACATAAGTAATATAGATACTAGTGTCTTACCAAAAACAGATTCATTGTCAAGCAAATTCCTCTTCACGTCGCTAACTTCAGTGCCTCCACTCACCACAGATGGAGGCACGGTAGCTCGTGGCGGTTTCGTCACAGGATTAACATCGGTGATCAACCCCTTCTTGATCTCCGCTTGTCCGCTGCTCATGTTGATGTATTCTTCAGAGCTATTGGCGTGTTCCCTTCTTTTGGCACTCAAACCATGCGTGTTCCTCTTGCAGAAGCAACACACCAGTAGCAAGATAATCAGAAGAATAACGATTAAACTAACGGACAGCCCCACGATCCACAATGTAGAAGCACCCAATGGACTGGGTACCCCATCTCCTGATAAATGTCCAGCGGGTACGACTAAGGTGATGTTCGTTTCATCTTCACCACCAGGATTCTTGGCTATGCACTTGTAGTCTCCCCTGTCCCTGTAGTTTACGTTGGTGATGGTTAGGTTGTTCCAAGTGTAACCATCGGTGGTGTTCTTGAGGGTAATGTATTTTTGTTTACTTTTACGTGGATCCCTTTCGATTATATGCCCATTGTTGACCCAATCTACATCAGGGATTGGATCTCCTTTTACCTTACATGTTAAAGTTACATTTGAATACGTAGCTTCTACCTGTGCCAAAGGTTTGGGGTCTATTATTTCAGGGATACAAGCAAAGACTACGGAGTCCTGCCACATTC
This sequence comes from Monochamus alternatus, assembly GCA_037114965.1. Lineage (NCBI taxonomy): Eukaryota > Metazoa > Arthropoda > Insecta > Coleoptera > Cerambycidae > Monochamus > Monochamus alternatus. Next base: position 11,972,373 of record CM073429.1, on the reverse strand, counting down.
TACCTTTCATTTTAGGTGGGCTGGCGCATTCGGTGGGATTCGTGATCAAGTTGCTCTTAAGAGTACTCTGTCTAAAGGCCTGCAAGTTACAATCGCATATCCAGGGGTTCCCTTCTACATTCAAGCTATTCAGCTTTGTGACGTGTTCCTTCAGATCGAAAGTGATCTTTTGAATCTTGTTGAACGCCAAGTTTATGTGGTTCAAAACCGGAAGGATCTGGAAAGTCGAGGGAGATATCGCTTCGATGTTATTGTGGTCTAGAAGAACTTTCTGCAGGTAAGTCATATTGTGGAATAAACCGTCTTCTAAAACACTTATCTTGTTGTAGCTCAGTATCAATATCCGCAATTTGATGTTATCTCGGAAAATGTCTCTGCTTAAAACGCTTATCTTATTCTTGCTTAGATCTAGCTCGATCAGTAATCCTAAGCTGTTGAAAGCTGACTCGTGCACTGTTTCTATGCTACAATTTTGGAACTTCAGCTTGTGGATATCACGGAGGTTGGCATTCGCGAATTCGTAGCTCCCAAGACTATACAGGGGATTGTTCGAGAAGTCGATGTCTCTTATAATGCTGGGTAGGTCTTTAGGTATCTCGTTCAGGTTTTTGTTGGAACAGAACGCCGTTCTTTTGCCGCTAACCCATCTGCAATCGCACTTTTTACAGTCACTAGACCAATCTGTGTCTGCTAACGTGGAAGCCATCCAAATCAGGAACAGGTATGCACCGCTGAGATCCATGTTTATTTTGAGATTTGTAGTTGTGTTAATTTCCTGAAAAAGAGAAATCTCGTTAGTTTGTGTAGTTCTCACAGCTTGAAGAAAAATTGAAATGATAAAGTGTGAGGTAAGGTCTTATGATTACTATAAGACCTTACCTTACGTGTAAGGTAAGGTCTTCCATATAATCATAAGACCTTACCTTAGATGTAAGGTAAGGACTTACGATTACATATAAACCTTACCTTACACTTATTTCTGAAGCACATTTACATGGAAAATATTAATAAGTTATTGTGTATGAAAATAAGCACCCGTCCTGGGCGATATTGCAACTTATGTATTTTCTAATGGGCCATTAATTACGTAGCGACTTTTACAACGTGCATATATTTCTTGCCGTTTCGGCATTTTAATTAAAAAGCCATGAAATTTGCGTGCCCGAGTTCTTCTAGAACTTCGAATGAAATTCGTGCCGCATAGAATTACCCGGTAAACTCGGAATTAAAATCAAATTAAAAAGGTAGCCGCATCAGTCAGGAAACTATTTTGTTATTTTACAAGGTTTCTAACTAATGTCGATTAATTTGCTTTGAAATTTCATTGGGGGGGCTCTTTATGAGTGCCTGCTTTTTAATATCAAATTTCAACGGGATGTTTATTCCTTAAATTATTAATTTTCTTTATTAAAATTCTCTCAGCAGCGGAATACAGTAGAGGCTTGTGGAGCCTCGAATAACCCAATTCATTAGTGTTTCTTGGTTAATTTTATTCATTTTAAATAAAGTTAATTTAATTGAAAACAACAAAAAATTCAATCTGGGCGCGGGACTTTCAAAGCATTTTGAAAGTCCCGCGCTGTGTAAAATTGAAAGTAACAAATTTTAAGAATCGGTAGCAAATTTTAGCAAATTCTTATTTGTTGAGTGCATAATTGAAGAAGATTACAATGAAATACTGAAACATTAATATTTATATTAAACACATAAAACACTATATATCTCCAAATTTAAAATTTGTTTTTATATTTAATTCCTAAAATGATTTTTTTTATAAATTTTAGGTTAGTTATTAATAAATATCGGATACAACAACTATGGTAATCTTTAGCATGCCTATAGGTATAGGGTGTGGTGTCTTATTGCAGAAAAAGAATAAATAAGTCTTACATCAAAAATATCTATATTCACGTTATGTCAAGAAAATTGAACTCCAATTTTGTAGAGGCAAAATAAACCTAGTACGGCCCTGATCAAAATTATACTGTTTGACAACTATGAATCTAGCCTATCCAAAGGTAAAGAGTTTTCATACAACAAATAATTTTGAAATAGTTTTTTGTACCGAAATTTAGGCTAATTGTTAATAAAAGCCGAATGTAACCTTACCGGCCTCTCACAGTTATTATCTTTATTTATTTAGGGCTAGATTAGAATCGATAAAAATTAATAATACGTATTAATTGCGAATAATCGGAAAGGTTTAAAACAAATGTTTTTTAAAAAAAACCTAAATTCCCGTAAGAAATGCAGTCCAAAATTAATATAAATGTGAATAACAATAATGTTGGCCAGTTTAATATAGTCCTTGTTTTAATAAAAATAAAGAAACTGTAATAAGATGTTTGTAGAAACAAAATACAGGGTATTGCATACTACTATTATTTTAACCGGTGATAGGTTGGATTTTTACAAAAAAGGTGTAGGTGTAAACTTATCGGCTACGATGCATTCAATTTAGGCAAATAAATAGCATCTGACGATTCTTATTTTTTTTACTTAATGTAATTTAATAATCAGCAAAACAAACGCAACACAATGCAAATCCATAAACACAATAATATAATACATCGATCTTTTCACAGAACTTGACTTGGCAATTTGAACATTTCTTTACATAACGAAAACCTCAATGCAAAATCAAAAACATTTGGAATACTTATTAATTAAAAATCAGCTTGGACATGAATGCTCATAAATTGAGTAGATATTATAACTTACAAAGACCTCTTGTTTAAGATAATATAAAATGTCAGTTAACGATCATGAATTATTAATATATATAATTTTTTTTTGTAATAATTCTGACTTTATAAACGGAAAAGAAAGATACATAAAGGTTAAACGGCAACGTTAAAACATTTACATTCTTTTAAGGCTGGCGTTTCAAGGACAAATAATCGTATCTAAAGATGCACAAGAAAAATACACCGAGTAGGTGGAGGTTCTTATGAGTGTAATACTAAAATATAATGTTGAAATTGAATCACTTCCTTTAACTTAACAAAAGAAAATGTGCTAGAGAACATGAAAACCCGTGAATTTGTACCTTATCATTGTGTTATATACACCGTGAAAAATACTTAACAATTTACATAAATGCAAGTGTTACAAGTTTTTTAAAAGAATTCTGCGGGATGTGATAATGTTTATAATGTCGTATACAATTTTCTCAATGTGCAATTGACTTGTAAAATTTAGGATATTTTATGATAAAACATAATAGGTGAAAATAATGCTCTTTTTTCTTATCCTAAATGACTTATCAGCCTGGAAATTATTTTATATCCTGGAGAAAACTTGTATAATTGACATAGTGAAGATATATTCTTTCTAACTTACTCAGATTTTTTTTAGACTGTCTCAGCAGGCAGCTATGAAATTCGTTCAAAATTTGCGTATAAAAACGGCGCCCTTAAATAACTTTTAACGGGGGCCGAGGGCAGAAGTAAGTTGGTCGTAATCCGAAGAAAACGCGGGAGCAGGGATAAGACGGCAAAAGAGCCGAAAGCAGAGCTGATAAGCATGTGGTTATTAACCGAAGTTTAATAATGCAACGCGAGAACGTTTGAAACTTACGTGGGCTTCTGGAGAGGTTTTCATGCATTGCTTGGTGCGAACGAAATGGTCTGAAATATTAAGCTTTTCAGCTTTTACTTTTAAGCTCAGAAGAGAGCTTCATCTTAGTTGGCAGTTGCGCGATTTGTGTCGTTGCTCAGTGGCGTACGCCTTGACATAATTTAAGAGACAAATCTTTATTAAGTACTTTGTACGAAAACAAAATACAAAAATCCTCATTTCTGATAAATATCTACGAACAAGTAGCAGTAGCAGTTGTTATTATTAACAGGGCGTTTTTAAATGAAGTAGCAAACATGAGACCACAGATTCCTGAAAATAAATCGATTTAACCTAACGTACCTATATCCCAAGTCGTATAATAAAAAAGGGACAGGATGTCAAAATTAAAATTTTATTTTCGATATTTGTATAAACTTCTTAAAAAATCCAAATATTTACATAAAATTTGTAAATCAGGGGTTTTTGCCGGCGAGAAATTCAAATTTGTTTCTAATTTCGACTTCACTAGTAGAGGGCGCCACTTATGGCACATCATGTTTCTTTTAAATGGCAGAACTTTTTTGCTGCTTAGTGTACTCATCTGACTATTGAAACAATCAATTCTCCTACCTGTTATATCTGAAAGGTATATCCTGCTGAAGTCGTTAGGAGTGACAGTTTTCGAAATAATCCTATTTGAAATATTCAGTGCACCAATTGAAAACTGTTATCATTTCAGATAAAGTGCCTTTTCTACTGAAAATAGGTACAGTAAAATGTTACTTGAGAAAGTTGTTCAGAACGGTAAATTATGGAGACGTGCAAAATTTCAAAAAGATCGGCCTGCTTTGATAAAATCTTTGTGCTTTGTTGAAAAATGGTTTCATTAAACATCGCTGATCTTTTTTAAGTAACATTTTGCTGTATTTTCAGCAGAAAAGGTGCTTTACCTGAAACCAAAACAGCCGACGACAAAAGTTTGTAGGCAATCTCCCCTGTACAGGGATCTTGCTCTTACACTACATGAGATAGCAAAGTGTAATTTATTTTTTTTAGTATAACAATCTTTTCCCTGCATGTATAAAATATGCATTAAATATTCATGTAAATGGAGTAGACATATTAATGTTTTTATGTATGTGCTTGCTTTATTTCTTTTTTTAGATACCTGTTACATGTTACATTTTGTTAAAAGCAGATATCAATATAAAAAACGACGCCACTGGCTCCATCCTTTCCTATAATAATGCTTTGGGTACTTCGAGGATTACAAACTTCAATGTTAATGCTACACAAAAGGATGAAGGTTATTCAGATATTAATTATTCAACTTGAATGGGGTGTTATCCAGAAAGGTTATGTTTATATTATTGTAATGTTATTGGAAAATTCAATTTAGGAAGCTAATAATACTACACACTCATTTTCACAAGCAAATCAATGGAATGAACGCATAGCAGGTTGCTTTGAATCAAATTTGTTGTTAATACGAGGACTCAGTTTTCTTTTGTAAGTTACGATACAAAAAATAAATATATATCTGATGAAAATCTAATCTAATCAATTTCAAGCATTGCTACTTAGTTGATTAAAACCTACATGATTCAATTTTATGAAAAGTATTCGTAAAGAAAATTCGGAAAAAAATTACTTTTGACAATATATTTTAAGAAAGCAAAGAAGACAAAAAACATATCAAATTGGTTTCATATAGAAATCTCTGATTCATCTAAGCATATTGTATATTTTAGTGCTTTAAATTTAAGACAACTGCATATTTCAAGACAATAATATGTTACAAAACGTTAGAAATAAACCTGAAATCACTCATAAGGCGTATTTTAGTTACGTATGTTTCACAATTTTTATACATTTATGTTATAAAAAAAAATTATCCTGAAAACTTGAATAAATACAAGTAAAAATTTTATGCCAGAATGTTTTTTTTTTTCATAAAATGAAATATAAAAATGTTTTACTGTCCGTTTCTATCAAAGTATTCTTATTTATACACAAATTGAAATTATAAAATAAATTTCAATTCAATTTCCAAGCAACTATCCCAAATATATATATATATTTTTGTATTGTTAAAAACAAAAGCAGTTTATTCTTGAACCATGTTTATATTTGCCGAATTTTTTATCATCCTGTACATGCAACATAAAAGTTCTCCATGCCAAACACATTTTAAATGGAAGCAAAAATTTTAATCAAGAATGCCTTTTCTCCGTAAAATGAAAAAAAAATATATTTTCCCTCTTTTCCATTTTTTTACAATGAGCACTGTAGCGTAATCATTTCTTGACTTATTAATTTCAAAGGATATTTTCTTGTACTGTTACAGCAAGCGTTAATTAAGAAAACTATCCAAACATTTTTTATACAATTTTTTTTGTATTATCTATTTTATTCATAAAATTGAAATCTTCGAGAATATTTGTGAAAAATACTAAAACCTTGCTCTCAGTGGTTCAGACAGTATGTTGCACATCGAATTTTGGTACCCATTTTAATTTTCTCCTTAAGAACGAAAAAAGGGGATAAAAAAAAACCTTTAGTAGAAATTTTATGGTCAATAAAATTTGTGACGTCTGGATTATCAATCATAGCTAATAATACCTACAGCAAAATAAAGGTACTGATATTCCGAACACCTTGTATATTTATTTTCTAAGAACTGTGCATAAAAAGTGCTTCTTGTATGAAAAATTCTTAGAATTATGGCTGATAGCAATAACAAATAATTGTATAAATGAAGACGATGTAAACAATGATGCATTTAATGACCGACTAAGGGAACGACACTTTGGTGCGACACAGTTAAGATATAAAGAAGTGCTTAGTGCTTAATTAATTGAGGCTAATTATCAGCCGGAGGCAATGAGATGTGAAAATAGGACGGATATCTAGCCACGAGAAAAAACTTGGAGACCTCGGTCTTACTTACTGGCGGGAGACCAATTTCTATAGAGATGTGAAACGAAGACTAATGGACTGTTTTGTCCGATTGTTGCCTCTAACGACCTATCTGGCAGTCCCTAATGCCTAAAAACACTCGATCTTATAATAGTTCCTGAAGACATCGGCTTCATCTTTAGTTCCTATTAATTTTAGTTTGCGCTGTAAAACTGACCTGATTGAACTTGATAGCGGGGCCAGTAGCAGAAGATTGAAGCCTACAAGTACACACAACGTCAAAAGTCTTGAACCCTCCTCATTCTTGTTAGAGAAATCTTATAATACATTTATAAAAGTATATTGTTATCTGAATCTTTTTTTTGTTCAATAAACTGAGTACTTAGAAAATTAAAAACCAGCAATTGTGTGACATTTTTGACAAAATTTATTAAATCTAAAATAAGTAACAAAGCAAATTCTCTGCTTAACTAATAGTCGGTATGACCTTCACCACGTTCCAATAGCATATTGACACGTCTGTGCATTGAGATAATCAAGCGGTTAACGATCTCTTGCGGGATATTGTTCCCTTCCTCTTCTGCCGCCTCGACTAACTCATCTGCAGTCTGAGGTGGAGGAATATGATTATGAATGAATGGCTCTAGCAACGAAATCTCACATGTTTTCAAAGGATTCATGTCAGGAGAGTTGGCTGACCAATCTAATCTATTGATATGTCCTGCTTCGAGTATCTCTTGAACCATTCTGGCGCGATGTGGTCGAGCGTTGTCGTCCATAAACACAAAATTTTCGCCTAATTCATTACGTAGGGGGTAGATAATGGGTGTAATAACTTGTAAATTTGACTGGTCATATCCTGTGGTATGCGAATTAATCGGGTGCGGCGGTTGAACATTATTCCACCCCAAAATATTACGGTCTACCGCCACTGGATTAAAGCCAACCCCTATGCTCTCGCGTCCACTGGAGACGGGCAGCATGATGCCTTGGAAGTAGAGTGGGGACCCGTAATGGTCTTTTAGCACCTAAATTTGCGTTATGGAGCCATCTTCGAATAGTAGGTGTCGATATAACACGGCAAGACGTACCTTGAAAAGACGTACCTTGAAAGTGAGCCCTGAGAGCTGAAGCTGAAGATGTGCGGTGCCGATCCTCCCTTTCATTAGATACTCGAGGTCGTCCACTGCGTGGTCTGTTTTCCACTTTATCAAATTCTTCACATCTGTGTACTATTCGTACAACAGATGATCTAGGAATGCCCAACATGTTCGATATCTGATGATTAGAATGTCCTGCATCATGTAAAGCAGTCATTCTTGCTCGGGTAAACGCAGATATTTCACATCCTGGCATAAGTGATGTGTGAACAATAACCTTCTTTTAAATATAAGTAAATGTAAGGTATGTTCCTTTACTCTTAAATTACAGCCGTTCATATTTGATTATACAGTTAATTCAGAACCGTTAGCGCGTTGTAGTAATGTCAAAGATCTGGGTGTACTTTTTGACAATAAACTATCTTTTCCTGAGCATGTTATTCAGGTAGCTAATAGTGCATATAAAGCGCTAGGTTTTCTCATTAGAAATACAAAATCGTTTGATGATATAAACGCCCTTAAGTGTCTTTACTTTTCGTTGGTGCGCTCTAAGCTTGAATATTGTAGTCTTATTTGGTATCCTCACTATAATTTACGTATCCAAGAGGTAGAAAAAATTCAACGTCGATTTTTAAAATTTTTGTCCTTTCGGATTGACCATTTTTATCCAATTAGGGGACACGATTATAATTTACTTTTGCAAAGATTTAACATTCAATCACTTAGCACTAGAAGAGCACTAGCAAGTTTATCATTTCTACATAAATTATTACATGGCAATGTTGATTCCCCTGCTTTGTTAAGTTTGTTCACTATTCGAGTTCCGCGTTCTGGTTCTCGAAGTAATGATTTATTTTATTGTCATAATGTTAGAACAAATGTGGCTTTGAAGTCTCCTGTATATGTAATGTCCAATAATTTCAACTACATTAGTGAACACATTGATATTAACGTTTGCAGCTTGAATGACTTGTTAACTTTAGGAACTCTATCTTTTTAATACTTATCATGCTTGTAAGCAATTAGTTTATTATGTATTATTATTATTATTATTTCCTCTCTTTGTTATTTCGTTATTATTTTTATATTTTTATAAGATATACTATTATTATTATTTTAGTTCTACTAAACATTATCTTGTATTGTCCTATTATTGGAAGTGATTCTGTTGGGCAATAAATGCATTATTATTATTATAATGTACAAAAATTCACAGGAACACTTGTATTGTATTTTTTACCACATTAAGAAAAACCACTAGGTTTAATCGAATCATTTTATATACAGGGGAGCCAAGACTTTTGACGTTTTGTGTATTTAAAAATCTTTTCTGGGTGTGGGAAAATAAATGACGTGTTTTTTGTAGAAAACAGAATAAGCTTACTATAATAAGAATACCTTGAATGACTATGTTCTACGCCTTTTATGTATTTGGTATCATTTTAAATTTGAATAAATCATGAATATCTGGACATATCTGGAAAAATTATATTTTAATATTTTGTTCCTGACTTCAAAATTAACTATATTTTCTCATTCTCACTTTTTTTTTGTAAAATGGCATTTACAGTCTTTGATTTCAAGATTTTGATATTCATTCAAAAGTTAAAAAAAGTGTAATAAAAAAATCAAATGCATGCTTTTTGTTACCAATTCGATATTGTGTATATGAAACTTATATGTATGCTAAGGCGAATTTGTTTGAGAGGCCATAGAAGATTGAGAATGTTTTTCAAGACGGTCATGAATTCTTGGAAATTTAACTCTAAGGGTGGTTTTTAGTAGTTTTAATTAGAAATCATAAATCGCTCTGTATATTTAAATATTTTGACTCAAACTTTTTAAGTGGTCATTCAGCACTCCTGCTGAAATAGTACATTTATTATAAATTTTCATATTTAAATAATTCTTAAAATATGTATATGTATTATGTAAGTATCGTTTGTTGAAATAAGTACGAAACTACGAAGCATAAATTATATGTATTCTACAACCTGTTCCAAATAAACCATTATAATAATTAATGGTTATAACTTCTGGGAGTTTTTGTGAATGCTATAGCGTGCTTTTCGTATAATTACTGTTAGATTGCTGAGTTAGTTGCCTCTCTAATAGCTCTAGGTTTCACAATTTTTGCATTTAATGTAGAACTACTTTTGACAATAAAAAATACGTGGCATAATCGAAATATGTGGCTATTTCATCTTGAAAACTGCTTGAATTTCTTTTACAAATGTAAAAATAGTTCCAGTAATCTTATCGCTTGAAAGGAGAGGGGGGGGGGGCATGCGTCAGATCTGGTAGTTCTGATTTTCTACTGAATGGTTTATGATGTTGGCTCAATGAGTAATTAACGCTTTCGACTGCCAAATACAACATTGTCAAAAATCCAAAAAAAACACGAAATGTTCCGCGTTTCTTCAGTTTTAAAAAATTTTAACCCTGAGATATTTTTCGTTTATAACTATGTAAACCTAATAGTTTCCGAAATACAGCTTTTAAAAATTTATCATCTTTTTCGTACTAGGGAATTTTTACCAACATTTTTAGGAATTTCAACATTATAGGCCTATTTTCTTCAGGAAATGCCCCCCTTTTCATATTCTAATGGACGCTAAAATAGGTTTGAGGGATCTACAGCTGAACAATCTACATTTTTCATATTTCTTATTACTAGTCCTGTTTTTGTGTTACATTATCAAAAATAAATGTTGAATACATTTTTTGAAATTCAAATAATCATTCATAACTCTCGTTTTCTCTCGTGACATCCTCACATAATAAGTAAAAGGAGCAAAACAATTTTACCTGCTAGCACCAAAATATTATGTTCGAGCTCATCATGCCTTTTGCGAATGTCGCAGAAATACAGGGTGTTCAAGGTTTAAATTTTATTCTGAAATTTCTCAATAATTGAGAAAGTTTTAATAATATGACTGAAAATTGGTAGTGCTGAGTTTTTTGGTGTGACAATTACGAATTGGAAGCTTACTTTGACATTGCTCCTAGAGGGCGCTAGTTTCACCGTATTATTTAGGTAAATGAAAACATATTTTTTTATGTGTTGAGCTATGCTTAATGCATTTAAAACTTTCAATCTATTTTGATTTTCTTTCAGACGCATTTATTACAATTTCTTTTCTTAGAGATGGTCCTCAACTTAAATTGTAGCAAATCGAAAAAAAAGGAATTTGGGGTTAAAATCGGCTAAAGCTGAAGGTGTCGTAGTTTTTATGGATTTTTGACAATATTGCGTTCGGTACAAGTCGAAAACTTGGATTATTCATTGGGCCAACATAATAACGCAATCTGACACAAAATCTGATGGATATAGTTACCGACCTAAAAATATAAAATTCAAAATCCTGTATTGGTTTAATTTGTGGTGTGATATATCTTACGAGCGGTGAACAATATAAGGGGACATATTTCAGTTGGCAATCCTTCTATCCCCTACTATATAATTCAATTTACTGTAATGGAAATTACATTCTCTCATTCTGTTAATAGAAATGTTCGGGAACCGCAAAGGTTTACCAGGTATTTACGAATTTATGGTTAATTGAAAACCCCATCTGTCGGTGTTGTTAATGTACCTGCAACTGTTTGTCTAAGCATGAGTATTAAACGGTGAAATGTTTAAGATAAGAGAGTTCCAATTATTATTTAACGCGTTAATTAACAAAACTATCGGTCCACGAACTCTGAGGATTATGGAGATTTCCGCCTTTATTGAGTAGATCGATTTTAGGTAAGCAAACAAACTATTCGTCAAAGTGGAACAGACCCAAAATTTAGACCTTGCCTTAGTCTCCCTTTGTTTACGCCGGAATCAATATCACTTTAATGCAATCTCCACTATTTTTCATCCTGCTTTCAACAATAGTCATCCATACAGGATCATTCTTTCCTGTACGTTGAAATGGAAGTTACAGGTATATTAGGCAATGCGTACACTGAGAGAAATATCTTGTTTCAGAAAGATTACGTTGCTGCCATAATAAAAACAATTTTGTATTATTAGTGGCTAAAAAGTTTATGTGTTAAAATAGATTAGCAAAAGGTAACTACTTTTAAAATTCACAACATGTTATTTAACAGCATATTTTTTTTGTCGGTCAGTGGTCGCGCGGTTTAAGGCGTCAGTACTTGAATCGAGGTGACTAGATCGGAGTTGGTTCGAGCCCAGCTGCCGGTAGACCGTATATAAGCTATATTCGTGGAGAGGTTTGGCGCCCTCTCTGCGGGTATGGTAGGGTGGAAGAATGTTGGCTTTGGTCAATGTGAGAGATTGATACCGGTTGATATTTGACTACCCCCCTAATTAATGAGGTTTTCCAGGTTTCCCTCATTCCTGCACTGAATAGTGGTTAGGGCTTACCAACGCAAGTCGTTCCTGGGCGCAAATGCGGCCTGCTTAATAATAATATGCCGCCCCCTCTCCCGCACAAGTCTCCGACTTCTGGGCTAATCCTTGTGATTAGAATGAGGGGTAGAGATATTATTATTATTATTATTATTATTATTATTATTATTATTTCTCTAACCTACTGATGGTACATTTAATTATGATGATGACCTATTTTACTACAAATAACCAATTGTAATTGTAAGTAATGGTATGAGAGGTGTAAAAATGCGGTTATTTTTAAGACGAATTTGATGAGGTTTCAAATAATGTAGATAGGTTCTTAAGTAACTAAAAAATACCTATTTATTATGTTATAAAATTAATGAAATGAAAGGTTTTGGTTTCTTAAAAAAAAGTTAGGTTAGGTTACAAAATACTTCATACTCCAGTACAGTAGTATATATGCAACAGTTATTTACAGAAATGGTACCTGTCATAATTTAAGTAGGAGGAGGACGGTTGTTTGTACAATTGTAGAAAACATGTTGCATATATGTGTAGAAGTTCCTTTTTGTACATTTTATTATTTCAGCTACATAATGAATCGAATATTTAGATAATTTTAATTTTGTAGCTTAGAAACTTTATCCAAATTTCAATGAAATATAAATAAAATTGTGATAGCTAATTCTGGTATATTGGATAAATAATGCCATATGCCATATTTCGCGTGTATGTGAAAATTTTTAAAATACCTAAAACAAAATAAAACTTTTTTCTTTAGTTTTATTGGGTTTTTGCCACACTTCTGAAAATTAATAAGAATTAATTAAATAACCCCTTGCGCCAAACGGAATAGTCAAGGGTTATTTTTGAAACTAAGTTTGCCTAACCAAAAAATCTCACACTGAAAAAAAGCAGATAAGTAAAAAATAACAAAAATCACATCACTAACGCGCACTTCCGTATTATTGACGTTTCGAAAAACTATCTGTTTTCGTTTTCCAAATAGATAGATATTCGAAACGTCAATAATACGGAAGTGCGCGATAGTAATCTGATTTTTGTTATTTTTTACTTATCTGCTTTTTTCAGTGTGGGATTTTTTAGTTAGGCAAACTTAGTTTCAAAAATAACCCTTGACTGTTCCGTTTGGCGCAAGGGCTTATTTAATTAATTTTTATTAATTTTCATAAGTGTGGCAAAAACCCAATAAAACTAAAGAAAAACTAAAATTATGCCACAAATAAATAGTTTTAGACAACAAAATAAAACATTTGTTTTGTTATATTTATACAAAACCAGCCTTTTTAAATTTTAGTTACATCGAAAAAATTATTCTATTTAAAATCTTCGACCAAAAAGCTATGGAGACAAAGAAATATTTACGACACATTTTGTGGGGTTATTTAAAGAATAGTGTTTATAAAAATAGACCAACCACTATTTTAGAAATTCAAGATAGAATACAAGAAGCTGTAGATTATATAAACCAACTCCCAAATACGTAATTGTTTAAATAATTTGGAAAACGATATAAGTCTTGAAGAGAAAGGCAATACGGTTGTATTTGAACAATTTTTATAAACTGTTCTTTATATTCTCTATAAAAAAAATAAAATTTTAATTATGAAATAATCATCAATATCTCGCGAACAGTAAAAGATCTAAGATCCAGATGTTTGCATCAATGCAATCAGGAAAAGTGGAGAATCCAAAAGTATAATAATAATACAGGGTTTGTTATATGAAAAAACCAAGTTGATGTCAATATCTCAGTAGTGCGATGCTCGATTGTTTTTTTGATAAAAAATTGGAGTCCTTGTGTAAAGTCAATAAATGCACGTTTAAATTTTCCGATATCTCCTAAAATAACAAAGTTACAGTCAAATCTAAGTTTACGCGTGATTAACCTGTACCTAAATTTAAATTTTAAATCAAAAATCAATTCTACATAAATATATGAGTTTTATAAATTATTATTAAACTGATTTTATTATACATCTTATTATACAACGCATATTTGTTTTGGATCTAAGAAATGTGTCGCGCTTTATTGGTTTTTGTCAAAACTTTCACATATTGGGATTCCGGGACAATTTATTTGAGTCCCAGTACAAGGATAACATCCTATTTTCAAATTATTTTAAAGGCTTGAAAGATGTCAGATTGTGACAATAACTCATAATAAATATCAGTATTTAACCATTATATTTGATTTACTGGTCACTGCTAAAATTAATTCAGTTTGCTGATTGTAGAACGTGGAAAGGAAAATAATTTCGTGCCGCAGATAATTTTAGCAAATTCTACAAAATAAACATTAACTCTTTATGGGTAAATATATAGCGGGATGATAATCCTTTGGTTTAATAAACTGACTTAACGATATTTCGAATTTTAATTAGTTGAAAAGGGCGGCAAACAATGGATTGGATTATAGATTTGCCTCGGGCTATACATCCCACTCTTGTTTGTGTATGAATTTTTCAAAACGGAATGTAAAAAACTTTTTATATCACTGAGACCTTCATGTTTCTGAAAATACAAGATGTTACAGACTGTTATTTAAAAAGTTTAGGAGAGTTTTTTCCACAAGATGGTCCGGTGAAACTTTTTTTTTTAGGAGCGGCAATCAATTAGCAGCTGACAACAAGAAAATGTGTTTACAGATTTGATCGATAGGAGGGACCAACAATCAAGGATAAAAATTGCGTTATTATAAGTTTTTAGACAGTATAAAATAGTTAAAGCCTATTTTTATCTGTTAAAGACATTTTTTAATATTTTGAACAGTACAGTGTTTAAATTAGGGTGATTTAGAATAATTGATTCTGGGTCGATTGAAACAAACATACCTATTATACCAACTGTTACACTATTTATGATAATAATTTTTTTAATTTAACCGTGCTTTTCTACAATTATTGAAGTGAAAAACAAACCTTTTTATAATAAATATTTCTATACTTCTTTTTATTAAAATTAATGAATTATTTAAATAAAATCCAAAGTGGCTTCTTTACTTACATAGAACTTCATAAACATGATTTGTTTGTATTAAATAGCTTGGTATACCATGAGAAAACAATTGTCCTTAGTTTCCATAGCAACCGTAAATGTAGATCAACTGTCAAATTATACGTTCGAATCTCAGTTAAAGTGTACTATTCTTAGACTCTTTCTTATATCCTGCAAATTTAAACGTGTTAAGATTAATGTCCCTAATTTTTAGACTGAGAAGAAACTTTTCCTAACAACTGAAAGAGTATTGCTTAAGTACGTTTTTAATAATATCTGAATGAACCTACACACAAAGGTTTAAATAAAATCCATGTTTAAATTTAACTCTTCGCTTTTACAAAGTAGAAAAGCCATTTTTATGAAGTTCTTAGTAAGTAACGAAGCCACTTTTGATTTTATTGGTTAAATAATTTAAATAATCCATTCATTCCTAATAAAAAAATTATGGATATATTTGTTATAAAAAGGTTTGTTTCTCTTCTACACTTCAACAATTGTATAAAAGCACGGTTAAATTAAAAAATATTAAACAATTAATTATCAATACCAGTAAAATATTGTAACACTTGGTATATAAGTATGTTTGTTTCAATCGACTCAAAATCAAGTATTCTAAAATCACCTTCTAAAATTACTGTAACGACTTGCAAGACACCCTGTATTTCTTAGATCTTCTGTAATTTGAATGTAGTTTTGGTGCATTATCACTGTATATTATGCAATAAAATTAACACATGTGAACATTCTAAACGCATGTGGTTTATTCAACATCACCATCGACTTCAATATAAAAATATATGGTAGTATGTCAAATTAAGAAAAACAGATCTACCATACCCAAAAATTAATAGTATGTAATATAAATATTTTCCACCTTGTATTAAAGACACTGGTTGAGTTCATTTTAAATATTATTTTCTTCTATAATAATCAATTTTAAGTACGAGCAGTAAAACTAAACTACGTAGCTTAGGGTGAGGGGTTGTTTAATCACGACATAAAATACGCTTACGTCCCTTATCGCCAAAATAAACCTGTCAATTGTGACAGGATAAGTGGTTAATTAATTCTTCCCCAGACTAATTGATTGTATATAGATAGCTCCCAAATGAAATGTAAGCATACTTTCGGGGAACGTGGTGAAAAATAACAGCTGCCAAACCCATGGCATTTTTTGAATACCGACGTTCACTGCGAGGAAATATTTAAGGCGGAACTATTTTAAGATCTGTAGGAACAGCGAATAGTTTTCTTGAGAGTTTTTTTTTCAAGAGCTCGATGAATCCACATTAAAATTCACCGAAAAATAAATAGAAAGGCGGAGTGTGCTATAGGATTGTAACTTGAAAAATGTTGTCATTAGGTTTATACGGGGTGTTTCAAAAATACATGGCAGTATTTCTACGGCCGATAGAAAGAAAACTCAAATTTTGGATGTAATTTGTTTAATGAAGAAACAGATTTGATTAAAATTTGATACAGGTACATTTTTGGTGGTACCAAATACGCTAGTGTTATTAGTTTTTGAACAAAATAGAGGGCGCTAGTTGCTACTATTTCGCTGACACTGTTCCCTAACTCTTTTTGTTGGCTTTTTCCATATTTGGCCTAGCTATATTATGTAAAATTTAAATTTACACAAAATAATAACACCAGCGTGTTTGACATCACCAACTTCACTTCCTCTTAGAATTTTTAAAAATAGTATATTAAAGTATAAGTGGATATTAAGGTCTTTAAAACACGTGCAATTTTTCGAGCTCGACGGAGAAGCCGTCTACGAATGCTTTACGCTTTTTTTTATTGGTACATTTTGAAATCATAAATACCGGTATTAATACTACAAAAAATGGAAAAAAGAACTAATAATGTAAAGTCGTGATGGGACATCAGTATACCTTTTGTTGTGACGAAAATAAGAAAAACAAAAATTAATTTGTAATCTGTCACACAAGATTAATTCTTGCCACGACAGTTGTTACTGGTTGTATATTATTTAAAAATGAGTTCTAACATTGATTACTTGAATAGTAAAGCAAAATCGCGATCAATACCGCAAAAATCGGAAAATGCTTATAAAAAAGAATACAAGTTCATCAAATGGATGGAAAAACAAAAGGTAACAGATACAGATGAACGAATTGTGCTTGTTTGCCTTCAGAAAATGTCGGAGCAGTACAAGGCGTCGACTATGTGGGCTATCCAATCGAAATTGCAAAAATGTTGAGTATAAAGGGGTTGATTTAAAATCATTTATTAAAGTGCTTGTATTCATGAAGGCAATTAGCAATAATGATGTAGTCAAGAAGGCATATGTATTCAAGGAAAACAATTTGGGGAAGTTTTTCACAGATGCACCGGACATTACGTATTTAATTTTGAAGGTGGTAGCCATTTGCGGTATCTTTGGCTTTTGTAGAAGATGTGCATTGTGCGACTTACACTTACATGCCATCAAGGAATCAAGGTTCTAGTTTTACTGTTTTTTTTTAGTAATATTTTATTTGACGCTACAAGGTACTCCTGTCAGATCAATAATTAAAAAAGTGACATTTAAACTTCGCATTTCTCGGGTAGTGGATTTTGCCATGGTAACTTTAAAACGCACGCGTTTTTAATAGTTGGATTTAAAAACACTAAGGCGTGCTTTAAATAAGCTTATTATGGTACTGATAAAAAAATATATTAATTATTGCGATCCACGGCACAACAAAGCTGTTATTTTTAACAAGACATTTTTATGACAACTTATTTGTATGCCATCAAACTGCAAAGGCAATACCGGTACGGTATTAAGCTCCACTTCCATTTTTAAATTTTTTTGGGATTAAAGGAGCACCGAGGAAATGAGTTTCATGAAATGCTGGTGTATTTAATTCAGCAGCGGATATCAATTAACAACATCGCTAACGTGGCGGAGAAATAACAAACTGCCGAACGGAATAATCTGGATAACTCGGAATCAGTTTAGCACGATGTAATTGAACAGATATTTAGCAAAATCAGGCAATATGGCAACTTCAGCGATGTAACAATGATTAGATAAAAAAATATAAATTTTTCCAGAACACCATATTTGTTAAACAAAATAAAAACATTACTGGAATACTTGTGGTACTACTTGTTTTATTAAAATACAGATGATAATTGATAATTTTCATTCTATTCTCGATAGTTACATAATATTTTAGTAACATGTTCGTAAAACATGGTCCAAATGGAACCATGAAATAGGAATAGTAACAAATTAGGAAAATACTGTTTTTTTTAACGAGTAGATAAGATTCGAGGACGACTACCACTATTTTTTCGGCAACCGTGGAATAACAAATCAATAAAGTAAGTTCCTTTATAATATTTATTTGTACAACAAAATTAGGAACATTCTAATTCTTGTTCATATTGAAATTCGAACAATTGCTAATATTGAAGAGATTCCAATTGTTTCAAATATTTGGTATACTTAAATGTCTGATGATGAAGTTAGAACATGAAGGAAAGGTATTCGATTCATGTTGATTGTTTTTATGTAATGATTTTGGCAATTTTAATTTTGTTTGTTAAGTGAATTGTCTATATACCTACAGCGACATTGACATATTTTCAGCTACTGTCTCTCTTTAAATTTGTAATACTTCCACCAATATTAGAAAATAACGTCGTCGAAGTTAGACGAAGGCAATAACCTGTGTAATTTTTAGGATTAGGTAGCTTTAAAAATTCTGCAATCCTCAGTCCTAGATTTTCAAAACTATGGATATAGAACAGACTGAATCGAACATTTTCCTTTCTTGTAATTTACAAATAATCTGTCGGGTGGAGTATGGGATGGCCGTAAAGATAGATATTGCCT
Source organism: Monochamus alternatus (assembly GCA_037114965.1). Classification (NCBI taxonomy): domain Eukaryota; kingdom Metazoa; phylum Arthropoda; class Insecta; order Coleoptera; family Cerambycidae; genus Monochamus; species Monochamus alternatus. The sequence continues at coordinate 11,953,565 of CM073429.1, read as the reverse complement.
ATAGAATAAAAAATTTGCCCAATTCCAACTATTATACATACATTTTAATTCTTCTACCTTGAGGTATTCGTCGCCTTGAAGCAACTGACAGCATCCGGATATTCAATAAATAACACAGTAAATAGTATTTTTTATTTGCGACAGTTTATTTCCCAGTTATATGGACCTAGTGTTGAACGTGTGAAGAATAAAATTGATATCGTTTTGCAGAACAATTCGCAATTTCTTGTCTTTATGCAGTGTAGTAGATCTTTTAGATGACAAAAGAGTAGATTTTTCTGAACCCACTCTAAATGTACCATCCTTAAAAAATTATATATACTTTGAATATGCCCCAGTGACCTCTGTGGAGGTTAAACACACATTTACGAAATCGAAATGGATTATTAGCGACAAACGTCACAGCCTGACACCTTAATATTTGCAGCAGTTGCTGGTTATTCAATTTTATTCCAGGTGTTTGAAATTAGTATATAGGAATTTCTCTGAGTGTAGGCATATTTTCGATTTAATTTTCGGTTAACCTCTTCTCAGATAAACTAAGGACAAACAGTTTCGAGGTCGGGCAACATCATTACCCAAATCAACGATTCTAACTCGCGCCGAGCAGTTTAATAAAGCAGCTCGGTGGAAATAAAAAAGTTCTGCGACGATTTCTTATCAGGCGACGCATTAACGTTCGTCTCGAGGGGCTGAAATTGCAAGAAACTGAAACTAAATATTTAAGTATCGGGGGTAAGCCCGACAAGAGTCGCATAGAAATGAGGAAGTCCGGAGCCATGTTTTATTCATTTATTCTCCTGGTGATTTGGCCGATGGTTCCTCATTGTTCGGAGAAGAGTAATGAAACTTGATACATTTACTTATGGCTGGAAGGAAAAGTTTCATCTCTCAATCATCGTTTTTGTATATCAGTAATTTATCACTTGTAATACCTCTAGTTATTTTGTATCTAAATTGAGAGAGATTTACAAGAAACAACTGATAATAGATTTCTGCTAGAAAAGATAATTGAAATTAATATAAATCGATCGATTTGACTAATTTTGGAAAACTTTTCAGATCATTTCAATATTTGGTGTTTGTGGAGCTTTGAGAAGATATGAGCTACTAAAGACAACGATCGATAATATAGAAGACAAGTATAAAATTATTATTATATGAATTCCCGATTCCAAAACTCATACTCCGAGATGTTTTGTGATTTCAAGTTCATACCAAATGAAGATATACCGGAAATATTGTGCTTTACGTACAAGTCGAGGATTTTTTGTGAAGTATATCAGGGATGTATTAAGCAAGTGATTGGCGTCAACAAAATAAGAAATGTGCCAAAAGAAACAGCAACTTATCTCAATTTGCCTCATCGGGAAACTTATACAGGGTACTGCTTTAGACATTCTTCCACCATTGTGTTATCCGACGCAGGAGCTGATATTACCACCATTAAACGACATGGGGAGTGGCGTTCTAGTATGGTAGCGGAGAATATTCTATACAAAATAAAATTTTAATCGCAAATAAATTGTTACCATCTTCAGCAGAGCCTACAGCAACAATTACAGCAGCAGCCTCACCGAACATTCAGATCTAAAAGCTATGATAACTGACAGCATTGGATCTGGCATAAATTAATTTAAGACACTGCAATATCAGCATTTTCAATTTGTGCAAAATAAATTGAAATCGTCCTGTTTATAATAGATACTGTTTTGTATTGAAATTTTATAAACTACAAAAAAACTAAAAAACGATGAAGGACACAAAAGTCACAATAGTGACATAAAAAAACCAACCTAACTACTAATTCTCGCGCGCTAGTGTGTTCTACTATACTACTATATGTATAAAATATTCTCAAATTATTTGGAAACAAATTCACTTTACGGAAACGAATAGAAATTTGTCACTTTTTGGAAGCAATATTGATTGTGCCACACTTTAATGACGTGCAAATAGCAGATAGCGCAAAACGCGTCCCAATTCTGCCGAAAACAATATAAAAGTTTATTTTTACGAGTCCTAAGGGTGTTACATTATTCGCGCGCAATATACTTGTTTTAATCGTGAAACAAGGCTAGAAAATACAAATGATTATTTTATGTTTATCTGGGGACGGCGTCCCCCGCTGGGAAGCCGAACGAACGGCCAGAAATTAAATGTTTTTTCAACCTATTACGCCGCCGAGTGCAGCGAATATACTTATGTAGCTTAAATTAAACAATCAACTAATTTCCAACGGCCGTCCAGCGAGAATTGTAGGGGTGGGTATTAAATGAGTTACGCATTTCATTAAATTCCGCAGCTGTTAGAAATCCTGTTTGTATATTTGCAGGAGTTACTCTGCAAATGAAACCAAATATCTACCCAACTAACATTTGAGCATAATAGACAAGAAAAATAAACCTAAATTAATCGAGATTTACTACTTTCCGCCATAAAAATAGTCTTCAATGTGACAAAATCTTATAATACCAAAATGTTAGTCAAAAATTTGTTAACCAAAAGTAATAGATAGATAGATTTATTAATTTCTAACAGGTTAACACCCAATTATAAGAAATAGATTAAATTTTACATCGACTATAGTGTAGTGGAATCACGTATTTTCTAATAAGAAATATGGAAAAAAATTGTTTTTCATTATAATATAGAAATTAATGATTATGAAATTAAAACTATTTACGAGCCCTAACAACTAAATGTTCGGACGACAGTTTATTTTTTCCAAATATATTCAGTTTCCATTTTGAATTCAATTAAAATTTTTTCTGCTGAAACTATACCAAATATTGTCATAAAACAAAAGTTATAATCTTTTCAGAACAATGTTTACTCCAAACATAAATTATTTCTTTAAATATCTAACAACAAACTACAAAATAAAGTGACAAGTAAATGTTCGGACAATCTTAATTAAAGAACGTTCTTAGGGAAATTAATAGGATGTAACGTCCCCTTTGGCATCTATTACCGCCTTGATCCTCTTTGGCATAGTATCCACCAAAGATTTACAATATTGTGGGGTAAATGCATTCCAAATTTCTTGGATTTTGGCCTTAAGTGCTGGAATTGATCGCTGGGGGCTATTTCTTAAGGATCTTTTCATGTGATGCCATAGTGTTTCGATGACATTTAAGTCGGGACTACTCGAGGGCCAGGACAAGACACTAATTTGATTGTCCCCAAACCATTTTTTGGTACTCTTAGCTGTATGGCAGGATGCCCCATCCTGCTGAAATATGAAATTCCCATGTTCATAAAGCTCCATCGTACTTGGCAACAAGTTTCTTTCCAAAATGCCTTGATATTTTTGGGCATTTATGGTGCCATCTACAAACTCAAGCCTGCCTACACCATTAGTGGACATGCAGCCCCAAATCATCCTGTGGGAACTTTACTGTACGCTTAATACAATCTTTATGAAATGCTTCAGATTTTGTTCTTATCACCCGTTTCCGAAAATCGCCAACACAAACATCAAATTTGGATTCATCACTAAAAATAATTTTAGCCCAGTCTTCTTTGGTCCATTGTACTTTAGATTTTGCCCAAATAAGACGTTTTCTCTTTTGTATGTTAGTGAGCAGTGGCTTTTCTTTGGCCTAAAAATGTGAATTGCTTTAAAGTGCGCTGAGCTAATTATTACGATTTTTTGTATTTCAATCACAAATAATATTTACTTTATAAAATCCATATCCAGCTTTGTGTATCCACTGTCTGCAACATTCCCTTGAAACATTTAAATCTGCTTCTTCATTCCATCGTGTTTGAATATCCCGTACCGTACCCCTTCTTTGTTGCTTGCAAATTTTAACAAGAACCCTTTTTTTCCTTTCTGTTACAATCCTTGGTCGCCCAGAACTTTTGCCGCGGACATCAAAGGATCCCGTTTCCCCATACGCTTTTATTACCTCTCCCACGGTCGATTTGGCAATATTGAGGTCTTTTGCTATTTTTCCCATAGTTTTTCCGTTGGCATATTGTCTTATTATGATTTCACGCACTTTTTTATCAGTAGCAACTCCGCGAGCCATTTTGTTCGCGAATGCACTATTGCTAATGTCATAAAAATATATTAATTTTGCCATGGTGACAGATGGCATTTTTTTTTCAGAGCTTGCTTGTATTTCATTGATGAAAAGAATCTTTGTCCGAACATTAAGTTGTCAGCAAATTTCGTTAAATAAACATTTAAACTATTTGCCAAAGCCAGCAAATCGATAATTATTAAAATAATGAATGATTCATTGGTCAAAACACTTGATTTAATAATTAAGTTTATGTAGATTTTTTAAATTCCAGATGTAGTACTCAAAAACAATTTTTAATTATAAATATAATAGTCCGTCCGAACATTTAGTTGTTAGGGCTCGAACCCTATAAGATGTCTGATAACGATACCGTCGAGACACCCATCTCGAATCGTCGCACCAAAGCAACGCCTGTATCATTCACACTGTCTCCTAGCACAGTGGCATCCGATTTAATTGAAAATTAAGCTAATTAGTGGGCTAATTATGAACTAGTTTACATGTAACCGATCCTTATTCGTGTATGCCCCTCTCGGAGGCACCAGCAGAATATCTCTTCAAGTAATTAACCTGACAATTATAATGCTTGCGTATATCTTGAGCGCTTGCAGGCGGTGGCAGCTGCACAGAGCCGATTAATTTGTCTTAATAAAGCTAATCGTCGAGTGCGTTGCGTGGCATCCAGCGCTAAAAAATTGCAGGAAAAGCATTAAACCTTCTCTTGGTTAATGCACATGGTGTGGGTTTATAACGAATAATATTGAAATCCTATATTTCTGATAGGTATGAATTACAATAAATATAATACTATTTTGAAGTTCATATACATATGGATATCACAAATATTTTTTATGCTAATTGGAGGGTCCCATCTTTCTCCCGTCCAAATACTTTCCAACGTAGGCCTATGGTCATGGAAACTACGTTTATTTGTAAATTTTTATGACTTTTGAAATTTTTTTACTTAAGAACTGAATTATATAGAGTTTAGCAAATAACAGCAATGTTATTTCATGCCACATGATAATATTCAAAGATACCGAAATAAAACGATTATAACGACAAAAAGCGGTCTAACCAACAAATTTTTAGGTACAGAAATCTTTCAAAATACGTATTTTATTAAATGTAACTGTACATGTAAATATTGTTATAACATAAACTTACATTGTTTTGATCATTTTACGGCGTGAAATACGGCGACCCTTAAGCTTTACATTTTCTTAGTCAATACGATCTATTATTTCCTTAAAAAGTGCTCTGTTGTGTTAAATTTGAACACTTTTATACTGATTTACGGCAACAAATTAATGAAATTGACTAAGAAAATGTAAAATATTTAAAATTTGAACTTTAAATAAAATAAATAAATAAAATTAATGAAATTGACTAAGAAAATGTAAAATATTTAAAATTTGAACTTTAAATAAAATAATGTTAAGAAAACAAAATTTCAACTCAAATTTGCTATCAAATAAATGTAGTTTGAAAACTATATGCGTACATTGGGATATATGGTTTTAAATCATACTTTTTTTCATGATTTTTTCCAGAACGGCAACATAAAGTAAAAAATGTTTGTACCAACTTTTGTTTCATTAAATTATTAATATTATTAACTGTATTTGATGAAAATTGACGATATTAGTACGTCAGTGTCAGTGTATTTACAACAAAAAACAGTCAAGTATAGATTACTGTTTATTATTTGTTGGTATTTTCTTCCTCTAGTTTGTGAAATTTGCTATTTTCTTCTGTGTTTTTTTCCTCCTTTGTCATGTGACACAAGTAAAAATTTCAATATTATATAATTTTGTTTTTAATAACAAATCAGCTTCAAAACTAGCGACACGGTCTGTATAAAGATTCAAAATCATTATCCTCCTGTGAAAATATAAAATATTATTATCCACTGTCTTGATCACTGCATTATTCAAGGACTCCAAAGTCAGCTGAAAAAGATCAAAGTGCCGTCAATGAAGATGAAACGCTGGTTTATGCTATGCTAATATAAAATGAGGGATCTATTTAGATACTGTCTCTATCAGCTATATCAGCTTTGAAAAGATTAGTTGACTGATAATTTTGCTGTTCGTCCGGAAAAATCATAAATTATATACTTATCATTGAATTTAGTGCCAATGAATATTACGCTAAAGTAGTATTTATTTACCCTTACATATTTCAGATAAATATTTACTGAACGTAAAAGGTTTAGTAATACCTCTAAACATATCTGCTTGGCAAATACGAAGCGAAATTCGTTAGACTCTCACGCATAAAAATAAATATTCGGTGATGTAGGATATTTCCACACTGTATTTGTTTATAGATCAATGAACTTCGGGTTAATAGTGTGTTTGTTTTGATAAAATGGACTCGTAATCTATAACGATTCTCTTTATTGTAAGAAATTTTAAAATTGATATAACTATACGAGCTGATTACTATTCAGATGGACATCATAGCGTTGAATCGAAGTCTTCTGTACAATTTAATTGGTCATTTACGTAGGTATTATAAATCTCGAAACTAGAAGAAACGCAGATACACATAAGATGTGTATGTGCATAGTATCAGTGTCTATATAGTGTTCATTAGTTATCAACGTTAATTTAAAATTTGCTTTTTATATTCGAGAAGTTCTAGGACCCCAAATACGGCCTCTGGATGTTTTGATCAACATCACGTTCCTGTCGATAAGCGGGCGATGTTCGGAGGAAACACACGGGACATGGCATTCGACATATAGATCTTAACGTAGTAGCACATTCGATTATTGTTAGCTTAATTATTGCCCAACTTTAAGTAATATACTGCTTGTAATTTCTCATTTTACTGTTTTATTTCAAATTTCTAACATCAGAAGTGGGATGGGATCTATGCGCTTTTTGTGTTTAAAAGTGCTTTTTGTGAAAAAAAAAATATTGTTGGAAAAAGCACAGTATATGCACCAGTGACGTGATGAAGAGGTATTATAGTGTGCAGGAGCGAAGTATTTCGCCGGAAGAAGATAGAGCTTTGGCACGGCGGGCACAACGAGGTCGGAAGATTCCAGCGAGGACGGTGAATTGGCTGGTAGAGAATGCAGTCGGCAGCGTCGTAATGGTAGTTCAGAGCGTCGAGGTGGTCGCTCCAGACGGCGTAGTCGGAACCATGAGCGGAGGCACGGTCAGAGCCGAAGGAGTTTGCATCCTTGTAGCAGTATCAGAAATGCTAGGATGAGAGGGACATGAGGAGAAGGAACTTCTCCTATCTCATCAATGACTGCATTACCCATGAACGTAAAAAAAAGGTTGGTCGATAAACAAAACCCAAATGTAAGTAATGTTTTTTTGCCTTAAATATCGTTCCAAAATTTAACCCGCCTAATATACAGGAGCAAATTGAATTTTCTTAATGAATTTACATACTTGAACCTTGAGACACTTGGTTTCGGGTACTACCATTATGTTTGTTTACCTAGAAGGAATGAAGTGTGTTGTTCGTAGATAATTTCCAGCCAAAATATAATATTTATAACCTACTACAAAGTTGTCATGTGTGCCACAGTCAAATGACTGAACAACTCTGTTTATTAGTTATTTAACTTAAATTGAAAATTCCTTTAAAATTTAAAACAAGGATCGCAAAATTTTAATTTTTATAATTCGAGGAATTAAGGAATATTTAATGTATAAAATCAGCTTCCTTGTCCTCCACCTCTGCATTCAAATCGTATAAAAACAAACATTAGAAAAGAAATATTATAGATGTAATACAATTGGACAGTTGCGTTGAAATTGTTCACGTAGAATATCATATAAGTTGTTTTGACTACAATCGGTGACTGGATGTTATACCTACCGAAAATAATTGATTTTTACGTTGCTGAAAAATGTGTTATGAATAGTTGATATAGACTGAAATGTGATGAAGCTATTTTAAAATATGAAATCTTTTGCAATTTATTAAAGATTGTCACTGCGATTAGACGATTAACTTATAACCATATCGGAGTAAATAACGGAAAAAGGTGTTAAACATTTGTAGAATATAAAAGTAAATCATATTTAAGGAATGTGTCCTTGACTGTGCGAAATTGTTCCATCAAATAGTAGACCGACCTTCTGTACCAGAAATTTGATAACGACCACGAATGTCCGTGATGTTTCTGTAAACATTGCAGCGAATAAGAGTTCTATAGTCAAGGCGAATCTTTGAATTGAAAACTGGTCTTATTAAGATATTGTAACTGTTAATGTTTTGGTTTTACCAGATCAATAGAGATTAGTGTTTTAATTTTAGCAGTAATTATTGTTTGAACTTTAAAACATCCTAAACATTTCATTCATATGAAAATTATAAGTTAAAAAATAGGTAAACTGTTATTGTGATTGTTCTGTGCCCAAATTAATAATAATAACTATTGTTATAAGATGGTTTTTTTTTAATAAATACAAAAATTGTTTATTATTCTTATGAAATCGTTCGAGGCGAGAGACGGACTGAAGTAATTTATTTAAAAAAAAAGAAATATGTCGGTTTTAGGAATGTTTTCATGATAATACTGTAAAAATATATGTTTTAACAGTACCCATTGAACTTATGTTTTGAAGTTATTAATTAATTGTCAGGACAGATGTGGATTAGTAAATATTTGGTGGTCAAGAAATTATGAGTAATATAAATGTATAAGAGCTTTTAATAAATAGTACAGGAGGCTGATTAGTCGATAGTATATTCAGGACTAATTTACAAATTTGTAGACTGTGGTTTTCTAACACTTAAACATACCATCTCGTTATTTATTTTTACAAGGGTAAGGGCCCGACTCTCGGTTGTCGTCAAATCTAAACAAAACGGGGTGACCAGCGGAGTACGGTTGAAATAATTATTATAAATTATATAAACACGTAATTCTAATTTCTAATATACACAAAGTAACGATATGAATAGCGGGGCAATATACAGGATATTAATATTTAAATTGAAGTTATTAGGTGAGTGCCGTAGAGCAGGTATATTTTGCATAACATATTATACTAATAATTAAATTATTAAACTGCCGATTTAAAATAAAAATAAATTAAACTGAATATTACTCAAGCCAGGTCAGGTTAGTAGGAGTCTTATAGCCCTGAATGAAATTTCAGATTGATTGTTGGCTGTAGTTTAGAAAAGTGTTCATAGAACTGACTGTTATAATTATTTGTTTATTCAAAAATATGTAACATTACGTAACAAAAACGTAATGTCGAATGACACATACAATTCAATTTTAATTACAAAAACATTTTTGTAACCACCGTAGTAGTGAGATTAAACAATTTATTTAACATATAACAGAATTAGTATTTACTTTCAAACAAACTTGGGCCTTTTATGAAATCAAATAATGGTTATTCTTATATTTTCGTTATTATAGACGCTTTCACAAACTTCGTTTTATTATATCAGGTTAGGTTAGGTTATCAGGTTCACAACAACAAACAAACCAAAACTACGTTAATGAATTTACTGATGTGTTTAAGGTCCTTATTAGTGGGTAGGTCGTGAACCACCCTGTTGCAGTAGCTCTTGCGAGAGGAAAAGTACAATAAAGTTTAACTGATTCTCTGGCTGTCGGAGGAGAGTTGTTCTTACCGGACGTCTAAATACAGGAGGAAATGCAACTTGTAGGTGTGGCAGCAAGTCGTAATCGAATAATTATAGTTAGAGGACTACCAGCATGAACAGAAACTCATTCCTGGATCAAAAGTCATGATGGGAAACCTGGTTCTGTTAGGGATTACTTCGGCTGGAAACACGTGCATGAGTCGGAAACCAATGCTACGCTCGTCAGAGATGCTTGGAGCTCTTTATTCACATAATATGTCGTCAACAGGATGTAAACTGATCAACAAAAGCAAAAATCAAGGTTTGATTCGGCTGGCAATGACCAGTAAGATACCGTTAAGCTTAATGTTTGTTGTTTTATAGCATGATAATGACGGTTTTGGTGAGTGTGAGGGACGGTTAGTACATGGTACTAGAGTCCGTTTAGTTTAGGTTTGGGAAGGACCTGCCTGAAGTGATCGCTCAGGTAGAGTCCGCGATAGTTTTAGTGAGCTTGACGAGCTGATCACTCGAAGCTGCGAACCAGATTGTGGATCATGTCCTGAAAGAACTGTATCTCGATTGGGACCGTTAACCGATCCCGGGGTTCATAATTAAGTCAAATAATCTTAAGTAGTTTAACTAGTTTAGTCTAATTGTCCGAGGGACGCCTCAAAAAAAAAAAAAATATGCAATAGTGTAATCAGAAAACTAATTGCCACAATTCATCATTTTCAGAACTGTGGTTTCCTCTAACAGCTGATGTTTACACGGGGACGTGTATAAGGTCAGGAAAGGCCGTGTTAGCAACGACTATTCTAGGACCCCAAATACGGCCTCTGGATGTTTTGATCAACATCACGTTCCTGTCGATAAGCGGGCGATGTTCGGAGGAAACACACGGGACATGGCATTCGACATATAGATCTTAACGTAGTAGCACATTCGATTATTGTTAGCTTAATTATTGCCCAACTTTAAGTAATATACTGCTTGTAATTTCTCATTTTACTGTTTTATTTCAAATTTCTAACAAGCGAGTAAAGGTTTATTCTGTTCAAATTGCAGTTAATTTTGTCAGGATTACTTAAGAAAAATACACTTAATTAACTTTTTAAAAGTTTTATTAACTAGAATGGTAGGAACAAATACTGAACAACTTAAAGGCATTCAATACAACGCTAGTAGAGTAACTAAGAAAAACCCAGTCAGCATCGGGATATCCAAAGTATAGTTTAATATATCGGAGATTGTTTTATAAACACACACTGGGGACCTAACGCAAGGTTAGTAATAATGTTCCTTTAAAAGTCTCTGATTATTTGTATTTTACTTTTAACATTTTTGTATGTAAAATGAAAGACAAAGTTGATAACTGAACCAATCTAAGATCTAAATGCACATAATAATGGCAAGAAAATCATTTAATAATGACTATAAAGCCACTTCAAATAAAAAAAAATATTTGCTGGCAGTGTTACTACTAACTAGATGCTACCAGAACTACTACTCAACCTAGGATGAAGCCTAGTAGTCTTAATATAAATTTCTGTTAAGATGAAAAAACATACAAAAAGCTGCTGTAAGGTACGTTCCTTTAGTAAAATAGTTTTTATTTTATTTTAGATTACACTAACCTACAAATCACTGTACTACAGGCGGAAAACGTGAAAAGTAAGTTCAAGTTAGCTACAGAAACAGTATACATATTGATTCATACTGAAAAGCCATCGAAGACATGTACTTCAGAACTTTTATCAGCATTTTCCAATTATTAATAGCATTTGAGTAAGTTTGAAGCTATTAATATGTTAACATGTTATGTAGGTTTAACTCTAGTTAAAGGAGAACCAGCGATGGATAATTGTGATTCAGATACTTAATTTTTCGAATAAATAACATGACATTTACTAGGAGCTGTTTATGCACCAAGTATTTGTTAGTATATGCTATCTCGCGAAATCACAAGTTTAAGGACGTCACAATGTGAATTAATTTTCAAGAATAACTTCGTATCATCAGCGTACATAAGACACTTAATATCAAGTGATTGAAATATATCGCTGATGAAAACAATAAAGAGCAATGGTCCTAAAATAGACCCTTGGGGAACTCCTGATGATAACAAAAATTGTGTAGATCTGAGACTGCAAATTTTATGATTTAAGTAGACTAAGCAAGTTACCTAGAAACCCCATAGTGTTCAGTATATTGATTAAGATTTTGTGATCAAGTTTATCGAACGCTTTACTGAAGCCCGTATATGCAACGTCTATGGCTTCGTTAAGGTATTGAGTAAAACAGAGAAGGTTATACAGACGTAACTTTTTTGAAACCTACTTAACGCAGATATTCTGTTGCGAGTAATAATCAATATCTACCAATGGTTAAAATATATCGAAGTATATGTTACTTACATACAGGGTGATTGGGGGACAAAAGTGAACAAAAAAACCTAATAAACATATGGTCGAATATCAACGGTTACTGAGATAGCAATGAAAATATTTTTATTCCTATATAGCTGTTATTATTGGATATTTTATTTTGAGTAGGTCATGCATTTTCAATCAAACTCACATTAGTGATTACTAATTGTCATATTTAATTTGACGTTTGTAATTTAAACGCTTATTTTATACCTGTCGTATTTATTTTTTCATGTGCGTTCGTTTAGTCGGTATTGTACACACATAATTTCGTAATGCCTGCCACATTTAACCATCGAGGATATGCTCATATTATTTTTATTTATGGGTATTATTAACGGTAGCGTTAATAGTGCAGTTGCTGAATATCGACGTCGCTTCCCGAACAGAAGAGTGCCAGATAGAAATATAATCCAGACAGTCTTCAACAATACAGGTGCACGGGAATGTTTCCCAGTGTGAAAATTACATATGTGAGGCAAGCTAGTCCTGGTCTAGCAGTGGAAGAAGAAATTTTAAATATGGTAAAACAAAGCCCAGGTATAAGTACAAGGCCCATTGCAACCCGTCTCCAAATTAATCGAACTATGGCATGGGAAGTCATTCTCAAAAATAATTTAAAACTTTTCTATATTCAGTGCGTCCAGAATTTTCAGGACGGTTGCATTTTTGCAATTAGATCAACGCAACCCATACACTTTACAAATACATTTTGTTCACTGGTGAGACTCAATTCACTCGTGTTGGACTAAATAACTGTTGCAATGAACATTGTTGGTAAGGTAAAAATCCGCATGCCACGGTTAAAAGTAACTTTCAGCATCGGTTCAACATTAACGTGTGGGAGATATGATTAATAATCAATTACTTGGCCCAGTTGTGCTAGATGGTCGTCTTACTGGAACTAGATATGTAGAATTTTTAGAATATAATTTGACAGATCTACAGGACGATGTTCCATTGGATATTAGTCGTATTGTAATCAAACATCTTCGCTTTCCACAACGCTGGATTGGCGGAGGTTTTATTCTAAAATTGGCCACTGAGGTGAATTTCCTTGATTACTGCCTTTGGGGATAGTTTAAATCATTAGTGTATGCAACAAAAGTCAACACAAGAGAGGCGCTATTCGATCGGATTGTCAATTGTGCAGCACTCATAAGAGGAAATCATCGTGCACTTCAACGAGCTATCCGTGCAATCCGCAAACGAGCTGATGCATGCATCAAGGCAGACGGTGGTATATTTGAAAATTTAATTCATTAATTTTGGTTTATTATATCATTAATAAACGTTATAATTTATAATACCTACTGAATAAACACTTTTCTCTACTGATGCATTACAATAATTAACTCGGATAAAAATATTTTCATTGCTATCTCAGTAACCGTTGATATTCGACCATATGTTTATTAGGCTTTTTTGTTCACTTTCGCCGCCTGAACGCCTCTTTCGATATTGGGGTTTCCCCCAATCACTCTGTATATTAGTTTTAATACTTTTAAAACACTATACAAAACAGTACACATTTTATGAACAAAAATATTACACAATTTACTGCTGCATTTGAGCAGGAATTTTTAAATTGGTTTTCCGATTGGACGTTAAAAGCTTTTCGACTGAAAGCGTTGTTTTGCCGCTATTTATGATGGATGTTTATCGTGCCGTGTTATGCAATTTAAAAAAATCCCGCGCCGGTCGGGGATTACGAAAAATATGCCAGTGTTTGCGTAGAATTTGACGTGTAGCGTTTACCAGCGCCATTATTTAGCATTAATATGTCATGTCATTGTTTCCATGTAGTCAAAAAAACTCCCCGCCATGTATCATAAATATTCACCGTGCATATATGTAAAATGTCCGGTCCGACTACATTTAGTATTCAAACTGTTCGCAATTAGCCTAGAGAATTTATTTTAATTTAGGGGTAGGTACAGTTTGTGTGTTTATAAATTGCCATGTGCCAGTAAAACGAAGTAGACCGTTTTGCGTGCAATTTTTGCATTATTTTATTCGTTCTGCACAGACTGAATAAATTGCTGGAACACTGCTTCATTTAATGATGTGATCTACCGTATAATTTTAATATAGGAGTGCACGTTCCTGTATTTGACAATTGGTAAATAAAACAATAACTATCTATTGTATTAAGATCGTTTTTAGAAATACATTTTATATAAAGTTGTAAAGTGTTTATAAAGTATCCTGCCATGCCTCAAGAATAGCTCATTTCGGCTCATTAATTTAGATCAAGTTACCTAAGTAACATTTCATTATTTCAAATAAGATGCAACCAGTCCTAAATTTATTTTTCTTACGATCATGCGGAAAAGTGTACTCTCCAGCACGATTTTTCATGGTGAAAGTGGCACTTTTCGCACTAGTGCTGTAAAGTGCACTATTAAGTGAAAAAGTTTACGCTACATTTTTTTCAAGGAGCTTATATGAGTACCGCTAGATGTGGCTTACCGTCTAACAGTAAATAGCAGTAAATTTGCTGCGACGCCAAATTACGCTGGACACAACTAATCACCGTTAAAAAATTCTGTCGTTTTCATATACGTGCAGTTTTGATTGCTAATAATTTTTGACAGAATCTTTCAAATTTTCAATCAGTTCAGTTCGAAGGTTGAGTCTGATTTATTTTTCATTTTTCTTCGCCGTAAACTACCCAAAATGAGTGACAAGACTCTCAATAATGTTACGACAGATATATTAGAGACCGTTAATAATAATAATATCTTTACCCCTCATTCTAATCACAGGGATTAGCCCAGAAGTCGGAGACTTGTGCGGGAGAGGGGGCGGAATATTATTATTAAGCAGGCCGCATTTGCGCCCAGGAACAACTTACGTTGGTAGGCCCTAACCACTATTCAGTGCAAGAATGAGGGAAACCTGGAAAACCTCATTAATTACGGGGATAATCAAATATCAACAAGTAATGCATTAATTCCTGAATAATCAAGAATTCCCTATGAAAAAGAGCTTGTTGCCTTCGACCAATAGCGCATGGACAAGAACACTTCATCTTTAAAAGAAGAAGCAGGTATTTTTGGCCTATTTACACGATATTGCAAACCGTAACTCTATGATCGAAGTATTCGATGTTGAAACTATGCTTCATATGCGGCATATTAGAAGAAATGAAATGTTGGTTACAAGCCAAAAAAATCAAAGTGATGAGAAAGAAAGGAAATAGAAAATTTTTCTCTTAAATGTCCCAGATAACGTATATCTTATCTTATGACCAAAGTAGCCACGATATTTGGAATTGCTGGTGCCTCTAGCTGTGATGAACTAGCAAATATGACGATCCACGATATAGAAGCCTAAGGAGATGTGCTTATGCATCCTAGAGATACCCCTTACCCCATACCAAACACGAAAACCAATGTTTCAAGAAAATTTGTGGGAAACAACGAAGAAACAATTAAATACGTCGATATGTTGAAAAATATTGTACTTGACACGTGTGGGAAGTATCTTTTCTGCACTCGATTGCTGAGTGTATTCTGTATTAGATTACAATAGAGGAATACTATACTTGGTTTATGACAGCAGATTGTGTTGCATAGCTATTATAACCCAAGGTATGGAACTTTTACCAATTTTTTCGTTGTAATCAACCTTTTTTATTTTTTCCTGTTGTTTGCTTTAAACATATCGTTTGATTGGAGATTCTACTACATCACAGCGGCAGTAAGGGAAGCAATAGGTAGTGAAGGAAATTTTGTTATGTGGCGCCCCTTAAATTTCTTTTAATCCACGCCCTTCTCCACTCAAGCTTGCTTGGGGCAAAGCTACCTCTTGCATTTCGTCAAAGAAGACGTTACAACTGTTTACGAAAAAGTATGTACCAAACATTTAAAGGGGAAGTTATTATTTTTACGGGGACCACCATCTGCGGACATTTTTTGTTTGTCCTGTATCTTAGTCTCCACTTTCAATTTCATTGATCACTACCTACACATTTAAAAGTTCATTCCTGTACGCGAATACAATCGCAGATGAGGAAACGGTGCGAAGCGTTAAATATATTTAAATTTTATTTAAAGGCCCGGAAGGTACCTCGAAACGAATCGTAACTCATTTTTACAAATACTGTGGGGTGCCGGCTCGTGCGTAGCACTGTTAACATTTTAATTTGCATTTCCTTTAGTGACAATTTCGTAAATTACGTCGGGACTCGAAGAATTTTTCACATTTCACACGTAATAAACTTGCCGCAAAAAGAGTGCTAAATGGTCACATGCGTAATTGGTTTAACGGCGAAACAAAATTTAAATTTCCCATGGAAATTGCCCGTATGACTTTTATCTCGTATCCACTGTAAGCGTGGACAATATCATTTGAATGCGGATACAGTAATGCAACTTTTGACATATTTTTAAGTAAATCACAATGAAAAAGTCCATAAATGACAGGCATTTCATTTTGTTTTTAAAATTATTAAAAATGCAAAGCTGCAATATGTCTAGACTTTTGAATATGTATGCGGCTCAAAATGCAGGAATTTCGATGTAATTTTGAGGGTAAACATTTTTTACAGCCTTTCAGGTCATGAACAATAATAGCATTGTTATTTAATTAATATTCCCATATAAAAAAAACATTTATATGGGAATAGAATTCCTCCATAGCATATTTGGCATCAAACAACACAGATATGACTTTATTATTAGAATTTCTATATACAGTGCGTCCCTAAAGTCACGCACACATTCATCATTAATTTTAATTTACTTTTTTTCAAATAATAATTTAATATACAGGGTGGCCTACCTTCGAGTAATGGCGTTATCACATTTTTTTTAATGGAACACCACATTTTTTTCTAATTTCCGGAATACCCTAGCTGAGCTATTTCCACGAGACAGGTCGATTTTTGATTTTAATTTACTTTTTTCAAATAATAATTTAATATACAGGGTGACCTACCTTCGAGTAACGAAGTTATCACATTTTTTTAATGAAACACCACATTTTTTTCTAATTTCCGGATTACCCTAGCTGAGCTATTTCCAAAAATGTATCACAAGTTGCTCCTAATTGCTATAGGGTGGGCAACAATACCCAAATTATCTTGAACATCTCGAGGAACGAATTCGACATTCGTGTCATCCCGCCTGAAGTTATTGGAAATGTACAACAGGAATTTGTTTCTCGTCTGGCCAATTGTTTGGCAGTAAATTGTCAACAGTTTGAAAATTTAATTTAGGTTTTATGTATGAAGCTTTTATTAGCGAACAATAAAATTTCCTACGATCGATCACGTTTCTCTACGTTTTTATATGTAACACCAATCTTTTTATAAATTAAGTACATTCAAGTATACACTTTAAAATGACGTGTAGTAACTTCAATAATTTTTTTAGTACGTTCATTTATTTGTAAATAACTTTGGTATAATAATTTGGGTATTTTTGCCCACCCTGTAACAATTAGGAGCAACATTTTTGGAAACAGCTCAGCTAGAATAATCCGGAAATTGGAAAAAATGTGTTGTTCCATTTAATCCATTTATTTGATCGATTTCTAAATATATAGCTGGTAGAAGAGGTGTAGGTATACCAGATTACTGTTTATTATATTATTTTAAAAATACATCAGATATATTAAAACAACATGCCAAGTAATTGCGCAGTTGGCAATAATTTATTATAATATATTACCTACCCCTCTGGAGTATTTGTTTACGCGTTCTGGTAAGAAGATAGTTAGAGTAAATAAATTCTTCCAGCAAACAACCCACAGACGACCACATCAAAGCATTCACTCATTCAAAACAAAACTTTAACTGGAACAATACTGAGGTAAACAAGGTAATAACGAACGCCATTGTCGGGAGGATAAGGATAACGTATGTTTGGGTGGAACCAGGCGAAACTCGGTTTCATTTCTTTTCATTTTGCCGTCATTCGAAATTGCTGTTTGGCCTTTTACCCGGGAGCGCGACTTTTTATCCGAATAATGTAATTTACTCGTCTTTCGTCGCGCATGTGACTTCATTCCTGCTCGGGATTTACCGGAATTGTAAATTCGGTTAGGTACAATGTGATTCCAGTTTATATACAGGGTGTTTTTAAATGAAGTAGCAAAAATCAGACCATATATTCCTTGGGTGAAAATAAATCGATTTACAGATTTAATCGATTTTTTTCGATTTTATTTATCGAACTTCTTAATAAATCCAAATATTTACATAAAATTTGTAAATCCGGGGTTTTTGCGTGCGAGAAATTCAAATTTGTTTCTAATTTTGACAACACTGGTAAAGGGCGCCACTTGTGGCACACCATGTTTCTTTTGAATGGCAGAACTTTTTTGCGGCTTAGTGTCTCCATCTGACTATTGAAACAATCGATTTTCCTGCCTGTTTTATCTGTAAAAGGTATACTTTGCAGAAGTCGGTAGGAGTAACCATTTTTGAAATAATCCTATTTGAAATGCTAAGTGCACCGAGTAAAAACTGTTTTGGTTTCAGGTAAAGTGCTTTTGCTGAAAATACAGGAAAATGATACTTGAAAAAGTTGTCCAGAATGGTAAATTATGGGGACGTGCAAAATTTCAAGAAGATCGGCGAGGTTTGATAAAACCATTTTTCAATAAAGCACAAAGCTGACCCTTTTGAAAATTTGCACGTCTTCATCCGTCCTGAACAACTTTTCCAAGTAAAATTTTGCTGTATTTTCAGTAGAAAAGGCCCTTTACCTGAAACGATAACAGTTTTCGATCGGTGCACTGAATATTTCAAAAAGGATTATTTCGAAAACTGTTACTCTTAACGATGATGTTCCGACAGATATATTGGAGGCCGCTAATGATATAAGGAATTCATTAATTCCTGCAGAATTCGGTATGAAAAACAGCTTGTTGCGTTGGACCAATGGCTAATGGAGAAAAACAGTTCATCTTTAAGAGAAGATATATTTTT
The DNA here is from genome assembly GCA_037114965.1 of Monochamus alternatus. Classification (NCBI taxonomy): domain Eukaryota; kingdom Metazoa; phylum Arthropoda; class Insecta; order Coleoptera; family Cerambycidae; genus Monochamus; species Monochamus alternatus. The sequence goes on along the minus strand of CM073429.1, from coordinate 11,934,585 downwards.
TGCCTATCACAAATTTAATCAGTTGCTAAAATTTGCAGATGGATCTGTCTAGATTTCAGGAATATTGTCAAAGGATATTGTTAAATATAGATAAATGCTGTTCTAAAACATTTTCACGACTTTCTGCTAATTTCGACTGTGTCTACTTCATTGACAATTTAAAACATAAGAAGATCAATTCGGTAAAAGACTTGGGAATTATACTTGACTCAAAATTGACGTTTGATTTACATATTATATCCATTGTCAGAAAAGCTTATAGTAATTTAGGTTTTATTATGAGGACCACTAGAGCATTTACCAGTCCCAAATATATAATTTTGCTACATAATTCTCCTGTTCGAAGTGTTCTTGAATATGCTAGTATAGTTTGGAATCCTACTTATCCATAATACATATATTGATCGTATAAAGAGAGTTCAGATTAAGTTTGTTAATGTTTTAAATAATAGATTTAATAGACGTGTTCATTTTGAATCGTATGATATCAGATTGAAACATTATAATTTATTAAAAAATAAATAAATTATTTAATCCCAAGATTGCTTGCAACTATATCATAGGAAATTTTTACTTAAATATTAAACAGCGGTTAACTAGATCAACTAATCTATTTCACTTGAAGTTTGGTTCTACAAATTACTTACTTAATTCTCCAATTTATTTAATGCAAAAAATATACAATGAATATTTTAATGACATATTTATTTTATAGATCCTTAAATCAAGTGAGAAATGATGGCATATCAGTTTTTATCTAGTTATTTTTTAAACTTATTTCTAGTTTCTTTTTTGCTGTCTAGTTTAGTCTAGTGCTAGAATTAGTTTAGTTTATAATATTATTAATTTATGTATAAACAGTGTCTACATAGTTTTTGTGTAACCCTATTATTGGAATTTTTGTAAGAATTCTATTGGGTTTCCTTAAATGTATAAATAAGTAACTAAATAAATAAATAAATAAAATACAGTAAAAAGTCTACAAAAGCTAATAATGGAGAATATATGGATAGATATTGTGGGTGCAATTCAACCCTGGTCAGGGTTTTAGTCCGCAGAGTAGTTAGTTTCACACAATATTGTTAATGCTAAATGCAAATGATGAAAAAAAATAAAACTCATCAAAATACATGGGGTCTGCTAAATTTCGAAAACATCATTATTAAAAATTATAATAAGCAAATCAAAAATTGCCATGAAAGTGAAAACAAATACCAATCTATACCTATTTACTCACCTAGTTGCTGGTAACTACAGAACTAGTCGAAGAAAATGTGATCCCATCATTTCTTTATTTATCTGGAACAAAAAAAATAAGTATTCTACTGTATATTGTCAATTCGGGCATGATATTGTAATACACTTTTTCAAGACAAAAAATTGCGCAGTAAAAGAACAAATTACATTCAGTCAGACACGTTTCTGAAATGTATTGTACACAAAATTGAAATGAGAATGATTATTGTTGAAAAGGTTTCAGTATGAATTCGACGTATTTCAGGTAGAGTGTAGGAAGTTAATTAGGAATTCCAGAAAATATTACACCTACATGATAAAGACATTTCTCCATTTTAAATTATGCGAAGGGTGAGACTTTGCGATTCTATTGTTTTATCTATGTTCTGACAATTTGTACTAAGACAGTTAGGAGGGCGATTAAACTTTTTTTCTAAATTAAAGATACGAACTGCCCATATTTCTGCCACTGGTTGTTCAAAGTGCTTGATATTTTCACATTTTATGGCACCAAAACTAACTACAGTGTGTACCAAGTATGGCTTAAATATTTCTATTACTTTAGTAATTATATAAAAAATCGAATTTGTTCTTCAAACTTTAACACCCTGTATCTTCCTTATAAAGCCCCAAAATTATAGCTATTATATAATAAACTGCCATTATTTTTCAAAGTTCAACTAACTCTCGAAGTTTGTTCATTAAAAACTGAATCACCCTGTATATTTGACCGGAAATTTGTCCACGTTCATAAATATTTTCAGAAAATCGTCGTCCCGTTACCAAAATATTTATAAGCTCGAAAAAATTTCCGGAAATAATATAAGTGATAAAAAACCGATAAAGCGGTATTCACACTAATGTATTGTATTATAAATGCTCGAAGAAAAATCGCTTAAAATGTAAATAAGCATTCTATTCAAAAGGAGACGCAAACATTTTGTACATTTGTCTTGGAAACAATTTTATGGAGAAAATGCATGCATTGAGCATCCCGTTGAGCATTTAGATCCGTTCCTCTACAAACGGCATACTTTAAGCGTAATAGATGGAAATTCCGATGTTTGTTTTTCGCATTTCATCTCTACCCATTCTACATTCGAATAAAAATTGACAATAAGATATGCCTCGACTCATGTTGTGTTACTTTATGCGGACAATTCGAATTAGAAATTTAAATCGAACCAATTTTTATCGAATTTGTATCTCAGATTGTTGATGTATTTTGGTTAACGCTGCTACGATTACTGTAATAATTTTTTACTTTCCCGAAATCTAATTCGAAGGAAGGATATATTTTTATTATATTATATTTTCGGAATACATTGAGAAAAATTTAGTTATTGTATATTTCCCAAGGAAAAAGAAAGGCAGTTCCCGACAATTACACGCATAAAAAATACCATACTATTACCATCTAAAGTCGCCTATCCATTGAGAAAAGTTTCCTTCAAATCTAAAAAAATTGAAAATTTGTAGACACTTTTTTTTCCTCTTATTAAGAAACTCTTAGGGTTTAAAAAAAATGCATTAATTAAAGCATGATTTGAATAGTGTTGACTAGAAGAAATCAAAAAGTAAGTAGTTAGACTTTGTCTTTAAAATTTGCCAGTTAGTAATAAAACTATAACAATAAAATAAAATAAAGAAAAATAATTAAAACTAAAGGAATTGTTTAAAATCATCAATTAAAATTCTAAAGGTCTCCAATAGAAGCAATAAAATGAAGCCATGCCCATCATGCATAAACCAAAAATCTAATCTAAATTGCAACGGTAAATTTTCGATTAAATCAGGTATTTTGCAGAAATTCCAAATCACTTTCGTCATTTAATCGATATGGCAAAATAACTGGTTCAATCAAATAACGCTTAATAATAATGGCCCAAACACGTATCTTAAACTCGCGTTGAAAATGTCTAGGAGTTATTGCATAGAAGTTTTATCGGAATATTCATGAAAGTTGTGAACATTTGCTATTCCTCTACGAGTGAAATAAGCCTCATCAGTAGAGAGAAGTTTCTTGTGAAAATTAATATCTTGATAAACTTGCAAAATGTTACCCGTCGATCGATGTGATATAGTAGATTACGTTTTAGAATTCGGTACACAGAAATTCTTTATAATCCAGTTTCTCGAGATAACATTTAATTCTTATTTGCAGTTCATCTTCAACTGTTTGAAAAATGTTTTATTCATCTTGTACCCTTAATAATAATAATAATAACAATAATAATATGGTATATGCGGCCACAGCGTATATCCAAAGACACGATTCATTTTTACGGGTGTTGTATTATCATTTACGACACTCGTATGAGATAGACGAGACGCCAGTGCTGCCTTATGCTCCGGGGGATATAGAATCCGTTGTGGGGAATGAGAAGTGCCGAATTTATTGGAACTATTCATTTCCCACCCTCAGCCAAGCCAATAAGCCTGTAGTTCTCCTCGACCACCAACTTAGGACGATGTTTGTGATTGAGTTCTCGGCTCCCGCAGAGAACAACATCGTCCTAAAAGAGGAGGAGAAACGGAGGAAGTATCGAGATCTTCTCTCCGAGCTCCGCAGGCTGTATCCAGACCACTCTGTTAAGATTGTGGTGCTAATTATAGGCGTCCTGGGTGGAATGAGACATACGTTGCTTTCTGACTTAAAGATCATACCGGCTTGCCGAAATTCGGCAGAGATCTTTGCCGGCAGAATGCAGAAGGCTTGGTTCGCTACGTCTGCTCAGAACGCACGATTTACGGGCGCAATGATTATTGACTCCACCAAGTGGAGAGTGGTCATTGCTTGACTCTTCAGAACATCTCCAGATGTGTCGGAGCTTCGGAAGGTGTTACTGAGAATAAAAAATAATAATAATAATCATAATTTATTTGTCACTGTAGCTGTTACAAAAAACAGATATGGCCGTCAAATCAAAAGAGTATAAATCAATGAAAAATATTCAAGATAATAGAGAAATACATTGTAAAAAATAAACAGTAAACACAAGTTGACTGTACTACAAAAACAAATTACAAAAACTCGGAGAAAACATTTTAATTTAAAAATTCTTCAACTGAATAAAAACATTCAGAAATTAAAAATTTCTTTAGTTCAAGTTTGAATTGATTGTGTGTTTTTACATCCTATTTAGTTTTTTACATACTTGATTTATCTGATGATGCCACTCAAGTTTACTGCCAATTTGGAAATCTACTAAGATATTCTCCCAAATTTCTTGTACAGTTTCATTTACAGGAACCTAGCACAAGTAACATGTCAACTTTTTGCTGCCATTTCCAGTAGCAGAAATAAAACTAGTTTTATTACTATATCTCGCTGACAGCAATTCAGTGCAATGTGACAAAAAATACCCTGAAATCAAATCAGCATTACCGAAACAAACCGTTTCCTCAGTACAAGTAACGTCTACATTTTTGCAATTTTCGCGCGAATAAAAAGAAAGCGGAACCTCCAACCCTCTCCATTTATCAGGGCGGTTATTTCCGACCAATGTAGGCAACCCCCAAGTTCCGGCAGGGCCTGAAAGGGTTTCGCCTCATATTTAGGTATGTGTTTACGCTGGGCGAAACACTGAACAGTCCCTTCGGTGCCGATAGGGGCGGCAAGTCCGGAGAACGAACGATAAGAAACCACTGAAAGGCCATACACTCACATATTCGCGTCGGAACATTCGCATGAAAAGAACGAGATTATCTGTTGCTGAGTTCGAGTGATAAGGAACGTGAAGCAGCCGCGAAAAACGACAATGACTGTTTATTCTGGCTCAACGCGCGGATTATCGTGTAAACAAGAATAAAAGGGCCCCCGATATCGTACGCTATCAATCTTGCATGACAGTTATGCCCTTTTTGTAATGAAAGCGGATGGTCCGGACGAACGCCGCTGATATGCGTTTTTTCCCCGCTTGAATTCGAAACCCTAATGAAATTGTTACTCGAATCTCAGTTATTTGATAATTTTTCGTTGTCAATGGATCTTAAATTTGGATACCCAACCAGCAAAACAGATTTGTAATTTTCAGGTTATACGAAAATTATGTTTTATCTATGATACAGGGTGTTAAAAAAAGAGTATAAAATATTTTAGGAGGTAATAGTATGAACCAAAATAAGCAGAAAAGTCTTAATAAACATGGGTCCGCAAAGTAACGGTTGCGGAAATATGGACCACTATTCGTTTTTCAAACATTTTATTTTATTAGGAATAAACCGACAAAGGAAGCTTTTAACAAACAAAAAACAAAGTTACAGAAGATGTTCACAGTGCCCTCCGTCCATTTCCAAGCAGGCACGACATCTCAACGATATTCTAACTCTTTCGAAAACACCCTCCTTGGTTTGGATTTCTTGACACTTTTGATTAATCCGTAGCTGCAGCTCTTCCAGGCTATTTACAGGAGTACCATACACTAATGTCTTCAAATATCTCCAAACAAAGCAATCTAGAGGGTTCAGATCAGGCGATCTTGGAGACCATAAAACAGGTCCGACCCTTCCTACTCATCTATGTGGCACGTTTTTAATTAAACATTTGGATGGGTATTGTAGGTGACAGGTTTCTAGGTCTTGCTGTTTTACCAAACCAATAAACAGGCGCTGCTTACCTCAACTTTCTGCAGAACACACTATATGAGTTTTTGGAAGACATTCCTTTGAATCAGAGGCAACAAATGTGGTTCCAGCATGATGGTGCTCCAGCTCATTTTTCCATGGCCGTTAGGGAGCATTTACACCAAACTTTTTCACATAGATGGAAATACCAATTGTATAAAGTATCTCATTACTGATTTAAATTGTATACATATTGTGATACAATAACGAAATAGATGATATATGGTGATAATAGATGATAATATAACTGAATTTTGTGTTTGGAATAACACATAGTTTAGAGAGGCTAACGCAAAAATTGTTCAATGTTACCCTTAAAAGATTTATTTAGCTAACAAATAACTGAGTGGATCAATGAATTGTGTTATTACTTCAACATAATCGGGTGTGGACTCGTTTTGTCAACAATTTGTGTTGATTTTGAGTGAAATTTTACTAATGGTCCAAATTTTCTGACTAATCCAACGTATCGATTTTATTTCAAATCTTTCTCAGGGCTACAATAGAAAACAAGAGATAAGAATTATACACGAGCGTAGTAAGTCTGTCTATTAGCTTTGTAACGATACCAAAATTATATCGAATTGATAAAAATTACTCAAAATTCTATGCTAAATGCCGAACGTCTACAACTTCAGATACGAATATATTTTAAATGCTGCAACCACGTGTGTTTCACTTAGTGGACTGGGCTTAGAGATTGGTAAATGCGGACAGGACCGGAGTTCAAAGAAATACATAGTCACTTATAATCTATACGTTCTCAGTTGAATTAATCGATCTTATGGAGTTCGATGCTGATTCTTTTGTTGGCGGTGGTGTCTAAACCTTTCTTGTAGAATACATTTTTTCGTTTAGACCAACAGTTCCGGAAATATAAGAAGTTGTACTAGAATTCCTTAGGTATGCAATTTTTACATTGCTTATTAAAATAATGTCATTTTTTCGTAAGTTCCAAATTGAACAAAATTCTCCGCAAATTAAATACATATTTTCCATATTAAAATAATAAAGAACATAAAACACTGAAATAAATGTAGTCACTATATTTATTTTATATAAAAATTTACCTGTTCTCAAATCTTTGTTCTTCTAATTTTAAAGAGGGCAATGTCATAAATATATTAAACACAATCATAATATGTACAATAAAAATGTTTTTCTCATTATGGAAAATATAGATATATCGTCGAATGAATGCGCTGTCCTATTTCTGCATCACAAGTATGCACACAACACACAAAGTTAATTTCTTGAAAAGTGTAACACCGTAAACTGTTTTTAAATAACTTTAACTTTATAGTTTTGACTACATTTGCTCGATATAACTACATATCAATAGTAAATAATTAATATAAGTTTGTAATGCACAAATTTGCCGGGCCGACTTTGAAACATTTTTTTTCGAAAAGGCGTTAAGTTATTAAAAATTGGTGTGTACCGTGAGAAGTACTGTAGTTTTTTATATAAGCTGTAAAAAAAACTACGAACATAAGTAAAATCGTTGATTTACAAGCGCGCTGTAACGAAAAACGTAGTAATTGTCAAATAATGTCGCAAGCATCGATAATTTGATTTTATTTTTATAAAATGGGACCCTACTAAAAAAAGTTATACAAGTCCCTTTTGGATACCAAAAATGTCCTTCTACAGGATGGTTATATTTTCTTAAAAACAAAACGGCATAATTGCCGATTTTACTCCACTAAATCTAAATATTCTAAATACGTCCACCGTAAAGTCATTGTAGTGGGACAGCGATAATCTCCGCCTCCAGCCGTAACGCCCGTGCACCCGACCCCGGAGCGCTACCCGACGAGTGTACAGAGAACGGACTCTTAAAACTTCGTATGATTTAAATATTGCAAGACCAGTTAATTTTTAAATTCGTCTCTTTAAGTTGAGAAAGTCGATCTGTAATTTCTTCCAGACAGAATTAATATTATGAATTTTAATGCAGTTTATTAAATTTCCAAACAATGGAATGAATATCGAACTTCGCTCATAAATTAATACAGATTCGACCGAAAAGTAATTTTGTTATGGAAATTAAGGAGGAGAAAAATTTTGAATATTTAAATTTTAAGCGAGTTTCAGATTAGACCGAAATAAATCAAGGGTTCACCGGTGGTCGCTAAACAGTTTATTCTGGAAAGTGGGAAAAACGTGAATTAAGGGAGAATCTGTATTATAAACAAAACGTATAATTTTCGGGGAATTTCAAATTTATATTTACATAAACTGGGGACTGAATTTATGACAAAATATTCAACAACAGGATTAATAACCATTTAAAACGGAGAAATTCTTCATAATGGAACTGAAAATTAGGTTAAATACTTCTTTTTTCGTTTTATCATCTGTTGCTACCTTCTTTAGTCTACATAGTTACACCTAATGTATGACATATATAATTTAATGACATAGGTCATTAAATTAAATATGTCGAATTGGGCTTTTATATGATGATTCAAAGTTCGTGGCTTCGATATTTTTTGTCAGTTTTGGTTTTTCTGTCTTTTTGATACACATTTCATTTTTCGTGTTAAGCACGGTTGCCAAATTCCTGGCATTTTTTATCCGTTTCATCTTTAACATTGACAGAAACCAGCTGATATGTTATCCCCAGCATTTTCACTGATGTGCATTTTTGTCTTTCCTGACTCTATCTGTGGTCTTTGAACAACAAGGTTGGAGTGGCATAGTTCTTGGTGTTAGTAGCCGATCAGTGGTAGTAGAAGCAGCCACTTCTGTGGTTTCTGAACATCAGTTCTTAATGCTAGTGATGTCTTTCACCATATCCCCCACATTATGGTTTTACCATATCTCCCTTTTGCTATTGGGGCGATGGTGAATACCTGTACCAAGAAAATTTTGCTTGTCACTGTTATTTTTTAGGTTATACAAATCTCTTATAAGTAGAATGACACAATAACGCTAAATTAGTTCCGTACTATATCAGTCAAACAATTACAATAAATAAAACAAATCATCTTAGTTAAAATCTTTCTCGTGTAGTTGAATTGGTTTACATTCTGTAGTTTGATCCGCCGCCCCCGATCTAGTTTTTTAACTTTTTTCCGATATCCAGTTGTTCCGCAAATTGCATTTCTCATGTACACTCCATGATTTCCTAGGAGAAATGAATGCAATTTTCACAAAAACCACTTTACGATTTTCCCTAAGCATCATAAAATACGCGACTTCTAGAATTAAAACCTTTCGCTGATAGTTTTAAAATATCTAGCTGGCCTAGTCTGCTACACTTTTCTCTCACTACCTCTTCTTATAAAAGACCTTCAATTAAACGGCTAAATAGTTAAAATACTAAATATTGTATGAGAGTTCCCCAGCAATGTCGTATAGAAGATATGTTGGATCTACGATATCAGCTCTGTTATTAACTGAAAATTCTTGTTGAAAATGAGTCTGTTTAAAAACATGTACATTTTCAATACTGTGCGGGTTGGAAGTGTTAGTGAGGTCACAACGGGTAAAAGTAAAAAGTTAACTGTCAAAAGGATACTGATTTTCAACTTTTATATAAGACGATTGGTTCTTTCGTTGGTTATATCATACGACAAAATGGAAAGCTGTTTCTTGGTCTGCTATTGAACTTGAACAAGTAGTCGCAAAAGGATGTTCCCCTATGGTGTGCATGCTATTTGATGAAACCAAGCAGGCAATCACTGTGCATAGATACCAGCCACTAAAACTGAATTTTGATGGACTTCTCCAAAAATTAGCAGCACTTCTACATACTCCTGGTAATGTTAGCCATCACAACTTAAGGAAAATAAAAGATAAAACTGATTATGTATCTTAGAGAATTAGGTCATGTATTCACTAACTTACTTTTTCAAGAAAAACCATTAAGAGAAAAGTTTTATCTTTTCACGAGATATCTACAATGACGAAAACAGTCTTGTATACTTAGTTCATTATTTTAAAATTTCTTAGTGACGCTTCTGACTAGGAACTCAACTCAAACTCTAGTTATTACATTATGACTTCCACTCTAAAACCTGCAGATAGATAAAATTTAAATACCTAAAAATATACTTTGCTGACTTTGATATCAAGAAAATTATTCTTCAGTACCCAATTAGTTGGAAATTTATTTATCGTGAAAAGCAATTTCGTCTCGGAATAACCCAAATAACTTACGCCGGGCAGAACAGAGATCTTTTTATTATAATTTCTTTTGATCGTTTAAACAGGGAAGGTAATGGATAGCTTATTACACTCCTGAAAGTAGGACGACGCATAGAACGAAAGGGGAAACTGTAATTATAACTTTTAATGGTACGTTTAATTCGATAATAATGATTAATAATGCCGAAGGGGGAATGGCTAATTAGTAAAAGAGCGAATCAATTTTTATTCTATCTATTCACAATGTTCGGAAATTCATAGTTTACACTGAATTCTATACTGAAGAAGAAGACAAAACTACAACGTAAACACAAGAATTCAATTATGACATGACAGCAACAGCGACCGCTGCATGACCGTTGCTTGCTGGTTGCCTATTCTGATTCTGGCATTGGCGGCGTTAAATAAGGATTTAATATAATACCGAAACAATTTTTTTTCGCTTTATAAATAAGTTTGGAATTTTTTTGAAAGGATATTCCATTAATTATTATTTTTTCTATCCCCTCTTAAAATATTTATACTTAGTCATAGTTAACCTTGTATATCTTTTAGAATTGATTTCCTCGCCACAATTGTTTACATATAAGTTTGAAAATTAATAGAGATACTCCTTGTAGTTAACTAAATCTACGCCTAAAAAACAAACGTATAAACTAGACAGAATAAGGTACTTTGCCCCTCTCTTTTTTACGTACGTCATTGACAATTTTTGTCAATATCGTAGCATATTGTTATATTTGGATTATTTTATTACTCTTGATAATTTTTCGTAATACTATTAATTTTCAAGATAACTTCGATTTTTAAACTCCTGAAAAAAGATATTTTTGCAAAACATAACTTTTAATTCCACTTTATGGGCGCCGTATTCTTGAAATAGTGTTTTCTGCAAAAACAAATAATTTTAGATATTTAAGAACCGAATAATATAGAGCTTAGCAAATAACAGGAATTTTGTCTAATGCCACCTGCGAATATTCAAATGTCCCGAAATAAAGCGAATATATAACGACAGAAAGCGATTTAACCAACAAATCTTTAGGAAACCTTTCAAAATACATATATTTTTTTAAAATTTAACTGTGGACGTAAATATTATTATTACATAAACTTATAGTTCTGCATATAAGATTGTCATATTACCAAAATAATGTGTGTGTTATAATTGCTTTTTAAAAGTCATTATTTTATTTGAGGAGAATTTAGATACTAAAAGTGAATAAACAAAACAAAGCATTTTATTTCTGATATTACTTTTGCTTTACATGTTTTATTTTTCGCGATTTCAATACCTGAAAACACCGTAAATTTGATCATTTTACGGCGATAAATACGGCGACTGTAAGATAAATTTATATGCGACAATAAGAAGCTTTATTTGGCTTTGTCTTAATCAAACCAGAGCAGATTTGTATTAGTAATTGAACAGTACTCTGCTTAAATAATTATAAATCATATCTAGCTGCAACTGCAACGGTGTAAAGATATTAATTATTTCGATAGGTAAGGTGGTAAGGGGTTCGGTAGGAAATCGGGTATTAACCTAAAACTGAGAAGCTTAATTTAAGCTGCAAAATGTTCGAGTTAACAAGCATTTAGTGTATATAAAATGATTCGATTAAACCTAGTAGTTTTTCTTAATGTGGCAAAAAGTACATGTACTTAGGGAACAAAAAAGACAATAAAAAATTGCAGACCATGAACTTTATTACCAATGTTTTTACAAATCTGATCAGTTTGGCAGTGTATTCAGCCAAGTGTTCCTTTAAATGTTTGTACATCATAATACCAGGCCGTGAAATGTCTGCGTTTACCTTAGCAAGAATGACTGCTTTGCATGATGCAAGACATTCTAATCATCAGATATCGAACATGTTGGGCATTCCTAGATCATCTGTTGTACGAATAGTACACATATATGAAGAATTTGATACAGTGGGAAACATACCACGTAGTGGAAGTCCTCGAGTATCTAATGAAAGGGAGGATCGGTATTTGGTGCAATATGCCCATAGACACCGCACATCTTCGGCTTTAGGTCTCAGGGCCCACTTTCAAGGTACGTTTTGCCGTGTTATATCGACACCTACTATTCGAAGACGACTCCACAACGCAAATTTACGTGCTAGAAAACTATTACCCCACTCTACTTCCAAGGCATCGTGCTGCCCGTCTGCAGTGGGCGCGAGATCATAGGGGTTGGCTTTTACGCCAGTGGCGGTGGCTTTTATTTACAGACGAAACCAGAATTGGGCTGGTTACTGATGATAATCGGCAAAGAGTCTGGAAAGAACCAGGTCGTCAACAGTGTTCATTTTCCCCGTTATGGACGACAACGCTCAACCACATCGCGAAAGAAGGATTCAATAGTAAATAGAAAATTGTGACCCTTAAATGATTGAAAAGGAACCCGGAATTGATATGATTGGTTTGTGGTGAAGTAATTTCGTAATGTTTTAATTCATGTCGATCTTCACCAGTAAAACGTTTATTTCCATAACAAAAACAAGTCGCTTCCTGTAGTGTTGTACGTCAGAATGTTGTCAATTAATGATTTAATAATACCGGTATCGAATATCAGCAGCCATCTCGTATGACGTCAATCAACGTCAAGAATGAACGCAAAGTAAAAATGGTGCTGGCCATATTGTGGAATAAAATCTTCTTCCTTATTAAAGCTATAAATTATATTGTAGGAATGAATATTTTAGTCACAAATCTGTGTAATAATAAATGTAATTATCTATACTCAGGTAGGTTATGTTTTACATATGCTAAGTAGTGAATGACAATGTGTTTATATCTTCTCATCACAACTTGTTTACTTTTTTAAAAATGGTTTACTAATAAAAGAGATTGTTATTCTACAAAATGAAGTAATAATTGATTGATATGTAAGTACTGCAATTATTAGAAAACTGCAATAATTGTATATTCATGATTTGAAATATAAATCAACTGTGAATGTACAGGGTGTCCCAAAGTTTGCGTCTTGGGGCCTTAACAAACAAACGAAAAACGACAGTAAAAATCTGTTCAGATGGCATGAATCTGGACTCACTTGAAAAATATTTTGTTTCAAAACACAAAAACTAAATAAATAACGACTTTTTTCCACGAACATATCTTTTATGATAACTAAAATCATCTATTTTTACGAACATTTTTGATATAGATTATTTCTTATTTCTTCTCCTTCAAAAGTTACTATGACAAAAATTATACAAACAATTTTTGGACTATATTTGAATATTCTATATATTATAAACATTTCTAGTAAAACTAGAACAGCCTGTAAGAATATCCCTTGTCCTGATTATTTTGAAACATTTACTTCGTCTATGTAGGTTGAAGGGTTTTCAATGGTAGATGGCTCCAAAGTGGTTAAATTATTTAAAAAATCGTTTCCATCACTTGATGTACCTACTTGCAGTAGGGAATATTTTTTTGCTAACACCTGAGTTATGGACTCAATGTAACCTTCAGCTACCGTTGAAGATTTCCATACACCATACATTTTTAACGTTGTGATTATCAGCACCTGAATTTATTAACAGTGTAGTTAAAGTTCTACGGAAACAATGTCCCGTATATTTGTGACCATCTTTCAATTTGACAGAGGTAGCAACAAGTTTTGGCATTTTCGCAAATGTATGAATTCTTATTAATTGATAATATGCTTTATCATTTGAATATTTAAAAAAAAAATCCGTATTACTATTTTTGTAGATCTTGTGGTACTATATTTCCGATATATGTCTAAATATCGCTTACAATGATTTTTTAGCTAATGTGAAATTTTCCGTATCAAATAATAAATAGTTATTTTCATGGATTTAAATAGGTACAATATGCCAACAAACGACCTCATTAAATTATTATTATTCATGAAAGATACAATGTTAATAATTTAAAATAAATGGCTTTGTTTGCTATTACGGTAAAATTGAAATTGATCGGGGAAAAATTATGTGTTTAGCTTGTCAGTAATGTAGATTTAATGCCTTCGCTGCTTTAATAGCCTCGGCTGCGCTCGGCTATTAAATACTAGCCGCGGAATTAACTCTTATACTTTAATGCCTAGTTCAACAAATAATTATTTTAATATTTTTTCTTATTATTTATATTACATTATATTAAAACATATATTTTACAGTGTAGGTATAGTGATTTTAGTAAACATAGCAATATATTTATTAGCTATCTGGAAAAAAATAAATAAAATTCACAACATTGGTGACGTATGCATACTCTATATGCAAAATATGGAAATTCCAAAACCTACCGACATAGATTTTGACAGAACAAATGCGTACATTCCATTACGAAAACATAAGCTCTGAAAGTGGTTTGGTGTGGCATTTAGCGGTAATCGAACTTAACATCAAATGACTACAATTAGCAATATTCTCACATTAGTGATACCAAACCGTGTAAAAGCATTCATATCAGACATTAATCATTGACGAACATTAAATGACAGTTAACCAGTGCGCTAATTGTACTGTCAATTAAAATAGTGGTAAAATTTAGTGCCATAAGCTTTTAATTATCCACATTCCGTCCGATCATTGCCAATATGTGAAAATTTTTTATCACGTCAGTTCCTTTCATTGTACTGTCTCGTTTATCTATAAAAAAGGTCCGTATCATTTAAAGATCGAAAATATCAAATATGGATTTTAAAAACAAATTTACAATAACCAATCAATTTTGACGTTACCAAAAATTAAACATGTTTTTACTTATACATACTTCAAACAAACTGGGAGTATGAGTTGGTCTTGAAAAAATAGTGGGGGTAGTTCATATACATTATACGCCATTATACAGGGCGTTAAAGTTAAATTTTAAAACGGTTTTAGAATTGTCAGTCACAAAAAAGGTATACTAGTTGAAATTCCATAGAATTTACAGTTTTCGAGAAAAATTCGAGTTAAATTGTTTGTATAATCCAGGCATTCTGAACATGTTTCTGAAATAAGTGCATTAAAACTTCAATGGGGTAATAAATGAAGTGAAAATAAATCATATTTAAGTTATGTTCTCTTCTATTCTCCATACATTAACACCACACTATATGCTAATTCTTACTTTCAATAAGACATTTTGAAACAAAGCAACTTGCTGTCAAATGTGCAATGGCTTTTATATAGCCGTTGTCAAAAAAATGGACAACAAGCGACCTAAAAGGGGTCTGTTACCAACTTTCATACAAAACTTACATATTTTTCTTTGCAATTTGGTTCTATTTCGTCTCACACAAGGTTTTATCTACTGAAGTTAACAAAACATGATTCACACCTGATAACTGCAATCGATATGGGAAGCAATATTTGGCATATGATAGTTATTGCGATACAGTCTGTCAATATTGACTTAGACGTTATAGAAAACAGTATCTTGCATAAAAACCGTTCCAAAACAAACACAGATATCGCTATCGTATAGCACAGCAACCCAATATACAAGAATGAGAACTTGATTAGATAACGGGTATTTGTAATATGATATTTGATCCGTCAAAAGTCAATTAGTTGAATCATGGGAAAGTAATCACACTTTGTTATTAGGAGTGAAATAGTGTATTAGTTTGTATACTATTTTATTTACAACCATACCTTTTAAATGCAAGTGACAGTTTTTGTAACAAAAATAATTACTTGAAATATTAACAAAGTAAGATCTATGTATAATCAAATTACATATAAAAATAGTCATTGTTAAGTTGACATTTTGACAATGGTTACTATGGTTTATGATCTTCTCAAGAGTTGTGATGACACAATAATAACTTGAATTTTACGTATGTTTCGGGTTTATTTCCATCTTCAGAAAAAATATATATTCTTATGCAAGAAAAATTATTTATTTTCTTCTCGTTGTGTTTTTTTCTCAAATGACCTACTATCCCAGGATGTCGAATCTATAACAGAGATAATACTTAATATGAATAAAATTTGATGAGAATGTTTTAATGTACAATAAGATATTTTTTAAACAAACATTTTGGTTATTCAATGAATTACATTTACCTGGGTTGAAAGTGACATTTGTCTGGGTGGAAAATAATCACTTTCCACCCCGGTAAATGTCACTTTCCATTTGGATATATGTCAAAGTCAGAAATATGTTTCCTTCAAACTTACTAAACTTACTGTAAGTTTGAAATATCAACATTACATGTATGGTTATAAACAAAATCTCTTTCAAAGTACGTAGCGTGAGGCAAGAATATTTTTTACGCTGCTATAAAAATTTAAAAGTTATATCAAGTTAACCAAACTTGATGAAGAATCTGAAGGCACTGAGCACAAATTTCAGCCCAATTAACATAATTCCGTAGTCTGAATATAATTTGCGGTAGCAGGTTCCTAATGATACACTATTGTTCCCCCTGAGCAAAACATAAAAGTTCGTGACTAATATCTACATTAAAAAAGGAGTCACGTTGACCGTCTTACAGGTCAGTACGTGATTGTGTATCATTTAATGTAATTTCCAATGATGGGGCTGTAAATAACTGTGTAACGTTGATGTGAATTTGGTATCATTACATTTGTATTATTGTACAACTAGATTACGATATTCTGACAGGCAGAAATTTACCTTAGAATACAGAGTGTGGTGTCTTTAATGTAGAAAAAATAAAATACAGATGTCTGGGCATATTCGGATTAAAAAAATCTTATATTATCAAAATGTTCTAAATTCATGTTTTGTCAAGAAAATTGAATTCAATTTTGTAGTGGAATAATAAATCCTAGTACGGCCCTAGCCGAAAGGTTGCGGTTTGACAGATATGAATCTAGTGGTTGCCTATTCAAAGGACAGAGCTAGTCAGTGTTGCCAAATGTTATAATTCTAAGGAAATTTATAAAACGAATAAATAAAGAGAGATATAGTTTTCGTTCACTAATTCATTTTAAACAGGGTTTTTACGACGATTTATGCCAGTTAACCTGGTAAAACCTTTTCAACATCTGCAGGACTAGAATCAATAAAAATTTACTGCGAAAGGTGGGAAAGGTTTAAACAACTGATTTATTTTACAACTACAAGCCTAAATTCCCGTTAGGCAGTTAAACAGAATAATTTTAATAAAGAGATATAAACGGTAATATGTGATCCGAGTGATTTGGTTACTTCTCTGTAAACTGTAATGTGTGATCCAAGATCAGATGATTGTAGAAACACAATCCAGAGTTTTACAGAAAAAAACTATTAACATTTTAACAGGTGATAGTTTAAATTTCTACAAACAAAATTTAGCGCAAGCTTGCCACTTTTAGAGAATATATTGAAAATGAAATTCATTAGCAACACCATTACATATTCTTCTGTTACTCAAAACAGCAAAACAAACACAACACAATGCAAAACCATAATTACAATAACATAATACACTGATCTTTTTCACAGCACTTGACTTGACAATTTGAACATTTCTTCACGTAACAAAAACCTCAACGGAATGTATAGCTTTTAAAATTGATGGTGTTACTGCTACTATAAAGAACCTGCACTATACCAATGTTTAAATCTATACCTTCAATGTTATCAAGTCTTAGAAATAGTTGCTCTATGTCTTTTCAGACCTAAAAGGTTGACACAACGTCGATGTTACACCCTGTACATTTCTATTTATGATATATAAAGAATACCAATTTCCATTATAAAGAGTTAAACTGAAATATGATTTATACTCATATAAACAACTAGTTATTATGAAATACATAATGTTTCAGTGAATTTTATTTTTATATAGATACTAACAATTATATGTTACATTACATACATGGGAACTAAATAGGCAACAGTGTAATTTATGGAATATATTCACTTAGATAAAACATAATATCAGTCAAAATTTGATATACAATCTAAATAAATATTTTGATAAACAGAATTACTTACTGCATTTCCATGAAAAATGACATTGAATAAATAGATTGATTTTATGCGTTATTCCAACGCTTATAATTTTCATTAAATAATTTATAATTTCAACGATGTGTTGTTAAATTTAAATAGTTGCTAATTATAGATTATATTATATATGATATAAATAGATAGTATTTCCATAGTTTGTAAAAGCGGTTTAATTCCATTTCCATGCATTGTACAATAACGTATCATATTTTTAACATACATCTTCTCTTGTATGAAGCGAATTATAAAATATCGAATATTGAGGAGTTCTTAGCGTTGATGGCGCCCATGACAAGATTACCTTCTTCGCGTTCAAGAATACCATCTAACTGTGCACGCTTTATTTCATGATGATTTATGTCAGTCATTTCGGAAATTGGCTAAAATGATGACTTCTAACCAGTTAGTCATAGTATATTTGTGTTACATGGGTAAATTAAAAAAATTAATTGTATGGATGCTACTTGTATCACTGTGCTAGCTCGTCATCAACATTCTTCTCCTATTAACTCATTTCTAATTATATTTCGTCGAGTTATCCCTTTGAACCTTCTTAAATACTTCATTTTTACTGCTCGTATCTTGCTATTTTGGTTTCTTCTTAATATCCATAATTCACATACATGTGTCAGTCTGTAACTTGCTTTATACACCTTCGTCTTCGTTATTTTTGTTACTTTCCCTTTTATTTATAAGTTTGTTGTTCATAATACCTAAATCTTTAAAATTTTTTCTATTCTCTCTTCAATTCCGAAATCTTGTCGCTATCATGGGCGGGTATAACTTTCAGACGGGCAGAATTTTGGGTAAATCTCTCCGTTAATTTAATAATAAATGTAATTAAATCATTAGTGGTATTGACTGACTTACTGACGTAACTTAACAAGTGAGGAATATCAGATGATGACGACATGTATGAAAGGATTAGGGCGCGAGATCAAAATATGAGTAAGTGATGTTGGAATATACTTGAGTAGCATATATGTATGTATAGTGCAATAAAGAGTGTCAAAGAACTACAACTGCGAAGCAAAAAACAGACTTCGCTTCAACATTTCTCTTTTCTAATTTTTCCCATAATTTTCCTCTCGATGCTTTGTCAAAGGCTTTTTGAATGATTATAAATGACAAATACTCTATCCTTTCTTGTTTTATTAACAATGTAGGAAATTAGATCATGGATTTTATTTATTAAAAAGAAATAAGTTTAGTAGAATTTAATAAAAACAGCAAACGGATTTTGCTGTTTTGAATTGATGAAAATCAAGGAAGAGCTTCGTACTTACGAAGAGCATTTCATCAGTTTAAAATAGTTTTCATATTGATGATCCTTTGACTTTTACCCAGCTATGAAACGATCATATGTGACTGAATGGTGCTTGGTGGTGGAAGGTATAATATCGATTTGAAAACGGATAATTTATATATGCGATATAATAAAAAATGCTTTATAAATATATAGGCTAACGTACACAAACGTTTATTATGATTAGTATATTTCAGTAATAAATTTAAAAGTATCTGAACCTAAACAGATGAAATGTAGCGTCTTTTAGTCGGCGTTTTATTTTATCTGATATATCATCCACATGCTGTCCTCCTACGTGCATATATATAGCAACTACAATGCCGTTTTAATAATGCATTTCAATTGTCAGACACAGATATCAGTTCTCATCATGAATTCCTAACTAAATGAATACATTAAATACTGTTTTCCTATATATTGTGTAAATTATATGCTTACCAACTACGCGTTACTCGTACGGACTAGAAAACGTGATTCACCTGAAAATCAAAAACCATTTATTAGTCACTGCAATAACATGATTATGTATTGGGTTATAATAATACTGTAGATAGTTTTATCGGAAAAATAATGTTACAACAAGCACAGCAACATACAATTCTTAGAATTTATAAAGAACACACATTGACGGATATTGAAATATATCACGTATTATATATATATATATTTGTTCCTTTTTTAATCAGGATTAAACTGATAGGTGGATATAACTCATCATTTCCTTCAAATGGAAAAATGTACATTAGTTCGAAATGTTTTTTAGATTCCATGGCAGTATCAACCCATTAAATATAAGGTCTAGAACAGAACAGGTAGGCAAAATTTACAGATTTATTCTAACTTTGGGATTGTGATTGTACTGCTGGTTGCATATTTACACGAGATAAAGATGTACAAGTTATTGTGGAACAATATTGTTATGTTATTAGTGGAACAAGTTCCCTCAGATAGTGAGATTCTCATGAGAAAATGCAAACCCGTATTCTTGACCATTCTCATTGCAATTATTTCCCATAAAAAATTGGGGAATAGTTTCATATAGTTTTTGCTAAAGGGATATAAAACTTCAAAAATTGTAAACATACACATAAATAATAATATACAAAGTGGAATGAATTCCCACTCGAATTTATTTCACGGCATTAGAGAATCGAGGCCCCGGAGTGTTGTTTTTATTTAGATATGTTTAGACTTACAGCATGTTACTACTCGTAAAACAAAGCAGTTGCAATGGAACCGTACGTTGGGATACGTAGGTAGTTAGAAGCAACGACATTCATTTTGACGGCATAAAAAGTATTTTACAACGACTATACTCAAGTGATGCTATTTCTATTTTATACGGATATTTAACGATCCTAGAATTTGTGAAAATTTAGCATATACACATTGTAACAGTGGCGGCTCATCCGGTGGTATGAAGTAACTGAGGCCGAGCCTCACTGTAAAATTTGGCTTTCACTGTATATTTTAATACCCCATAATTTCCAATCCGATTGCCTACTACATTTATCAAAAATCAATGTAACGAAATAAAATACCTCTGGTTTACATTTCAATATCCCGCCGTTTCTGTTTCTACCCACGTGGGGAGTCCGGGTCACCCACCATCACAGTGAGGCCGAATTTTGCGAGCCTCAAATTGCGTCGCACATGTCTATACGTTATGGTTTCCCCTACCACGCGAGACGGTTAAAATCGATGTTTTGCGCCTCATGTCCGCTCGAGACTGAGGCCCGATTTCTGGCGCCTCATGTTTTTAGTTAAACGGCAAATGGACGATGATAGTGGCTAGTGGACGTAGGTAAGTTGTGAACTATAGATTATTTAGTGTCTGACGCGATTAATCGATTGTTCAAGTGTTAAAAATGTGTTTTGAATTTCCAGTGATTAGTGTTAGTGGGTGATTAGTTGAATGTGACTTCTTAAATATTCTGAAGATTAGTTGGTAAGCGCGGTGGTAAAGTAAAAAATAACTTCCTTACAAGGCAAGACTAAATATTACATAGAATAGGAACCTAATTTAAATATATATTATCGATAGGCTCGTCGATAGTTATTTATAATAATGAATCCCTCTCACGATATTGTTTTATCTCTATTTGAAACGCCTTTTTCAATACGTAATGAAGTAGAGAAACGACAAATTTTAAATAGTCGGCCAACGCTTTAAAATATCCCGAATATGCACACAAATTTCCGGAAATATCGTTTGATTGTTTACTACAAATGTATCCAAACATATTCGGCATAGATAAGTTGAGAAACGAACTTTATGTTTTGTACAGAGACGAACAATTTTATAATTTAGAAGTTAGACGGAAGAAATATTATACAAAGAATTTAAAATGATATTTTCGGAAACATACAAATTATTTTGCTTAGTTTTAACAATTCCTGCAATAAGTGTTTCATTAGAACAAAACTTTTAGTGCCTTAAGCGCATTAAGACTTACTTAAGAAATACGATGACATAAGAGCGCTTAAACAACTTATCGATGGCTATAGA
Source organism: Monochamus alternatus (assembly GCA_037114965.1). Taxonomy (NCBI): domain Eukaryota; kingdom Metazoa; phylum Arthropoda; class Insecta; order Coleoptera; family Cerambycidae; genus Monochamus; species Monochamus alternatus. Next base: position 11,912,815 of record CM073429.1, on the reverse strand, counting down.
AAAAGAACTGTTGCAAAGTCGATTCCCAATTTTATGAAGACATTATTATAAATAAATTTGCGAATTTAAAAGACCGACGAATAGACTTGGTTTATAAGAAGTGAAAGTATTAAAACATTTTTGGTAAAAGTGGCTTTGTTTTGAATGTAAATAGATAAGTAGTTGAAAATTGGTTTTTATATTTTTTCAAATTTTTTAATGTTTTAAACACGAAGAAACAACTTTTTAAATTATTAGATGCTGAAACATATATTTTTTTCTATTATTTATATTGTAAATAAAAATCGGAGTTTTGATGTTATTTAGTTTTTTAATTTATGGTTATAGTAGGGCTATTGGCGAAGACCTCCGTAATAAAAAATGGTCAACGCGTTAAGGAATATTACCTCAGGGGAGACGTGTAGATTTATTCCTATTTAGGTATTATTTGGGCCTCACCTCTTGCAGCTACCACGAGCTGCCACTGCATTGTAATTATTCACGGATACCTTCAGTCATTCGCCGTCTTGAAGTGTGGATTTTAGTCATTATTATGGTAATATAGTACGTAGTCAAACTTATCTATGATGTCTAATACTAGAGAACATTCTTAAAGTTGCCAATGTTATATATTATACTCATTTATCCTATCTCCATTTAAAATTAGCGACATATGACCGAAACACCTTGTATAGTGAATAATTATCAGCCTACCATCGGCTGCAATGGTTGCAACATAGTGGACTCATTGAATTGCGTTTATTATTTATCGTGGTAAATATATATATTATCCCATTCACATATGCATCGAGACAACGGAGAACAAACAGCGCAGTCCTGCCACAAGTCATTGCCTTTGCAGACACTGTGAACTTTGATAACTCGTAGACATTCCAAAGTTAAATGCCGTTAATGGAACAAATAAGACTGCCAGCTATCAAACATTCCACAAATCGTGCTCTTAATCGCACAATGTGTCAGCTCAAGTGGCGCTTCATTTCGTAGATTGCACTCGATAGTTTGATTTGTAAACAGGAATTAAAGAGAACACAAATCGAAATGTTGTTCTTTAAAGCTTTGTTAAAAAGGTCAGCACATATGTGTCATTTAAATGCGCCGTTTGGAACCGTAATTTCCAATAAGATTCAAAGCTGTTTTCTGTTTCGTTAAAAAGATATACATATGTGTCATTTAAGAACGTCGGTTTTAAACGTAATTTCCAATTAATAAATTTTTTTTCTGTCGCGGATTTTAAAAATCTAAGTTATCTAAGTTAGAAACAATATCAACAAGTTTTCGCCAGGGTCTAGTCTAGTCTAGTTTACAGACTGCCAAGTCATTTGATATAAGACGAAAAAGGGAAAACCTTTAGTGTTATGTTTCATCATTATATTTTCTATTATTTTATACGCTTGCTGTACACTAAAACTGTATATGGCATAAATAATATCACAGGCAGCAGAATTCTCTTAAAAGAACATTAACACGAAATTGATATAAATTATTAAGTACATTCGACGAAATGCGATACAAAACAAAACTCGTGTAGTTTATTTATGTATTATTGAATTCTAATAATAAAATCTACTGCATTTTTAATAATTTCTTTTTCTCTTGTATATTATTATGTTGCCACACTTAAATTGTATTTTTGTACATTTTCCATGACATTAACAGTAAAAAGTGTTTCCTCTTTTCAACTTCATATGTCGACACATTTATATGGCTACAAAAATAATATTAAGACATATTAGAATTGTCTTCTGTTATAATATTTAGGTTAAACAAATTGAAAATATATATAAATATTTAAACCGATTGATACAATTTGTTTTACATGTGCATATATTCATAAATAAATAAATAAATAAAGGTGAGTATATATAAAATATAAGAAAATTTAAATTACTCAGTCAAATTTCATATATTATTATTATTATTCCAACTTAAAAATTACAATGTATAAATATATACAAATTATAGTTTGGAAAATTTACGATGAAATTTAGTATAATGGCTGTAAAATCACATAATACAATATGGAATCATTTATTTTTCTTTTTAAAAATATTTAGTCATAATAGATACATTGTAAACCCAACTCGTGAATGTATAGCAAACACACTATATAAAAACTAAGACTTATGAAGTTAAATAATTTTTTAAACATATTTTAAATTTTTTTACATTGTGGCCAGATTTTATTTGTTCAGATAGCCTGTCAAACATTTTTACCCCAATGTGATTAGGGAAGTTTTTTGATATATTCATTCTTGATAAAGGTGATGAAGATGAAAGCATTGTTTTTGACGTGTATTGTAATTGGATTTAGGAATTGGAATTGTATCAATGTTTATTTCCGTAATATTACTTCTTATTTCATTTACAAAATTATTATGTATTTTTTAATAACTTTGCGCTTGTCATAAATTGCTAACGTAAAATTATGAGAAATTACAGACAAATTCTGTAGATGTAGGTTTAGACAGTTTAGAATGTAACGAGTCCAAAATCGGTAGCTTTCTCAAATGTACTAAACCATTTTAATTTTTACGTAATTTTCAAATAAAAATATATTGAAAAATTAGAAAGTATATATTAAAACATCGCATTCTTGGAAAATCTGTTCAAGAAATGCATTTCTTTGATAACAGTTTCTAGGTTTAAGAAGTAATTAAAGAGAAAAAGTTTATTAGGGCATATTCAAGGAAGAACCGAACTTTTAATTTAATTTAGCAAAGGCCAACCATTTTCAACGGTGCGGGTAGCTTTGCTATGATTAAATATGCTTTACGAATCCACAAAGGGGCGACAGCAAAAAATGAGTCAAGGAGAGTTGAGCGTGCTGACAGCATTAAATCCTTTTCATAAATTTTAAAATCCAACGTCGAAGGTCTCCTCGCCTGGCAAAAGGAATAAAATATTGCACGCCTTCGGCCACTGGTTTACGTTGCCTTAAGCAGATCATTTATTCGGAATTGAGTGACACAACTACAGATGTGAGTTCTATTAACATTATCAGTGTAAGTACACAGATTTGGCAAAGGCTTTTTGACAGGGTTGATCACAAGATTTTACTTCATGAATTGGTGAACTTTGGTTCCTGCAGCGACTTTGTTAATTTCATATAATAGAATACAGTATATCAGTTATAATGGCTTTGATTCTGATAATTATTTTGCAACTTTTGGGGTACCTCAGGGTTCAACTTCTGGCCCCTTGCTGTTTATTTTATTTATAAACGATCTTGGTAATGTAATTGAATGATGTAAACTGTTTTATGCGGACGACTTAAAAATATTTTCAAAAATAGCTTGCTAGCATGACTGTAATAGGCTGCAGCTGGAACTTGCCACTATTCATTCGTGGTGTGTAGAAAACAATCAACAAAAAAATATTTATTTGTGAATTTGATTATAGAATTGGTAATGTTTTATTTCGCTGTAATTCATGTAGACTTAGGCGTATGGTTTGATAAATAATTTTCTTTTTTTGAACATATAGTTTCTAAAATAAATGAAGCCTTGACATTTATGGATTTATTATAAGTAATTGTAAGAAATTTAATGATGTAAATTATATAAAAACTTTATATTTTGCATACGTGCGATCAAGGCTGCAACATGCTTCGTTGATATGGTATCCTTTTTACAATAACCAAAAGATACTTATAGAAGGTATTTAGAGGAAATCTTACAATATTTAATGTTCAAAGGTGGTGTTTACCCCGAAAGAGGTATACTTTATAGTCTTTTAACTACACGACTTAATGTTATTAGCTTTAGAAGTACGAATAATTTGTGCGTCATTAACACTCTTATATAAAATTTTGCATAGCATAATTGACTGTTCTGATTTACTTTCTCTTATTATTTTTTTTTGTGCCTAGGCTAAATTCTAGAAACACTGTGACATTTCGATGTGATATTCCTAAGACTAATATTTTACTGAGATCATCTGTAACTGTTATGGGTAATAATTTTAATCATTTAAATCAGCCATGTGATATTTTCATTATTTCATTATTGGTATTGGTATTGGTTATGGCGGTATTGTTATTTATATTTCAAAATATTAACATTATTGTGAGCATTTGTATGTATTTATGTATTACTTCTTGTTTCTTTTTCATTTATTGTGTACTATTTTTTTCTTTATATAAATTGCCCTGTAAATGGATTTCTGTTGAACAATAAAGCATTATTATTATTATGGTAAAGATAGGCGACAGAAGAAATGTATTGTTTTAAAATAACAACAAAAATGTACATAGAACAACAAAGCGAATTGTTTTTACAATCAATTGCAAAGAAACACTCAACAAACTAAATGAGCTAGATAAACAAATAATCTATAAAAAATATATAAATGTAAATAAGACTAATAAAATAAGCAAGCAAAATTATATACTACAACGATCTAAAGCCATGAGCTGAAACACAAAAAAAAAAAACTAAAAAATACTTAAACTAGACGAATATTCCTTCCAGTTAGAAATACTGTTCACACTTTGCCCCTCCAAACCCTTCTAATTTCTTCCATGATGTTATTACATTACATTTGGAAATATTTAGCCTTAGACGATTAATTTCGCATGATAGCATTTTTGTAAATGAATGGAATCTATAGGAGACTTAATTTCAGAATAGAGCTTAAAATCGTCAGTAAATAACAAATGCAAGTAATGACTTCTGGCAGATCATTAATAGAAAAACAAGAAAAATATGGAACCTAGGTTAGAACCTTTGATATGCCTGTATGTAAAACATTGTATTAGTTATTGTTTTTAGGTTAACATTTTAATTTGTGAAGAAAATAGAGGAGCAATATATTAGATTACCAATAATTTTCAGATATTTACAATGCCTTCCACATTATTTTAATGGAAACGTAAATTCAATAAACTTAACACTTTTAAGGCTATAAAAAAATATTCTCCAATATAAATTAATTAAATTTGGGCAGGAGTTTAAAATGATGCTGAAAACGCCACGTTGTCACATTTTTAATAACAAAATCGCTAAAGTATTGCATAAAAGTCATAGTAGACTGTGGATTAACTGTTCGTAATAGGTTCAACAAGTACATCTAGAAGGCTACTAAAAATCCAAAAATTTTTAGAAGGATGTCCTAATCCTTAATGGGTCACACTGTATATCACCGACAGAGAACTAACAAAGTGGTCGAAAACTGTATCCCGAGGATTCTAAAGCTAGCTACAAATTTTAAAGAGTTTATTACATTCTCATTCTACATGGAACAAATAATTACTTATGCATGCATTCATATATAAGTTTATAATAATTCGTTTAAAATTACAAATTCATGAAACTTTTTCGTGGTGTACTTTATCAAAAATCTTGCTGAAGTCGTCATAAATAACATCTACTTGCTCTTTATTCTCGAGAGAGGCTGATATTATTTATACAAATATGCATGGGTTAGATGTCGTATTACGTGATTTCGCAAAACCATGCTGACAATCTGACAATGAATAACGTATATGAGCATAAAGCGCATCAGACAGAATAATTTCCAATAATTTAGAGAATACTGAAATGTGTACATGTATGTAATTACAGATATGTGATTGGGATTTACAAATCGGACAGATTCGTGAAGATTATTCATGAACTTTAATGAACATTGTTCGTCAGTTCTAAGCGCCATTTAAATTTCGTTATTTGTCATCGCCCAAACATTTAACTGATGACTATGACATCAAGACTGTTTAAGTGTTACAGCCTTCATTTTTCAATAATCAAAATGTCCAGTTTTGACAATGCGAATTTTCAATTTATTAAAGCGTTAATTAAAGAAAACAATCCAAAAAATACTACAAACAGTCAATAACTACACGTGTAAGTAAACCGAATGATATACTCGTCGTTCTGGGATGAAATACCCCTGAAGATCTTATGCGTAAGTTCTACCATATTGCTGCTCTAGAAGTAGCGTGGAGAGGAGGCGAGGCAGTTGCCTGTGTCTTGGATTTTGAATATAATCCGGTGTTTATTAAAACAAATAGTAAAAGGTTGGTTGCCAGTAGTGAACGTCAAAACTGCCCTGTATGTCCTTCTCATAAACTGATGGCTGTTCTTAAAACCTAATCGACACTGGAAAACGGAAACCGATAATTAATATGACATGTCCGTATTGGAAAAAATACTATTAATGGATGTACTACTTCTGCTGAGGCTAGTGGCCTGAATGTAAAGCACAAAAAGGTAATAAACCATTCGAACAACTAACTGTTGTTAGCAAATTGGCAAAAAGTAGTGTGCAAGAACAACAGTTGCTGAAAATTACAGGTCTTAACAATCTAAATTCTATAAAATCATACTTATACATCGATCAAGAACACCACAATAAGATAATAAATATTATGCGTAGTAAAAGATAGTAAGTAGTATAGTAGAAAAAAATAGCCAATCTAATGTTGCCTTAAATTTAAATAACTGTACTTTTAACTCTTGTTTTGATAAATAAATAGTTGTTTTGTGGTGTTGCAATTTATTTGATTTTTTTTGTCAAAATATTTTTGAGCCAATATCCCTCTGACAGTGACAAATCCCTCATAATTTTATGTCAAATTTATCAAGCACGCTGCCATAAAATTATCTCGTACATTATCATGTCCTAGGAATACTGATAATAGATAGGTAATACTTCTTAAACAATAAAAAATGTTAGTAATGTTACTATTATATCCAATTTTCAACATCCTATATAGAAGCCAACATTCACGTATCAAATTAAAGTGCCTTTTTGAACTATTTGATTACAAGACAAATTTAAACAGCCACAATTTCATTATAACCGCTCAAACACTAACACATATACAGGGTGAACCTTAAATAAGTATAAATATTTTAACTGCAGGTCTAGTTCCTCATATAGATAAATCTAGTGTAATTTTTTTAAAATTTAAAATATTTACGGAGGTATTAATTTTTTTTTAAATATCCACATTTTGAGAACCGCTGACTAGATAGATCACTGACGTAACCTAATAAAATAAACCATATGATTTACTGAAGGCAAGGTTGCCATATCGTCTGTAAGATAAATAATTTTTTACGTAAACTCAATTTTTGCGGTTGTTTCTAATTTAAAAACACTTGTTTTTAGCAATAAGTAAAGTAAAATTATCATAAACGATTAAAATATGAATTTCCGCAAGTTCTACACTATCAATAAAAGTGGTTAGGAAGTTACTTTGTTCAATGTAAGTCGTAAGACGTAAATCGTTCCTGGGCGCAAATGCGGCCTGCTTAATAATAATATGCCGCCCCCTCTCCCGCACAAGTCTTCGACTTCTGGGCTAATCCCTGTGATTAGATATTATTAATGATTCGAAAAATGATCCATAAACGTACATTAAAGCACACCTACTTACTGAAAAACCAATTATTTCAACAGTCATCCACATTTCAGAAGTTAACGCCATTGTACACTGTTAGAAAGATTATACCCTTAAATTATTTTATGAAGAATAATAAATAAGTATGATTTTCACATAACACCTTAGAGTTAATTTCCACCACAGAACCTCAAACAACGTGTCAGTACTAACCATTTCGTACTTTGTAGTTTCGTAGACAAAATAACTAGTTTGATGTATGCGTTCAATATCAAGAGAAGGCAATGTAAAATATTTAAAAGCAGTGTCAATCGCATGCAAAAAAGAAACTCGTGTCGTAGGCATAGGAAGCAGGCAGATGTCACGAGCAGTAGGTGAAATGTCCCGCATCAGCCCCACTCTTTAGCATTGAAAGTCGATTTCGACAAAAAAGTTATGTTGACACCGGCGCACTAGTATGGTTCAGCCCAAAGGAATAAGTTGTAAGCAAGTTACAAGTGGAAACAAAACATGTAAGATTTGTGGAAAGGGATTTGACAATTTCAATACACGTTAATTGAAAGTTAATCTGAGATATTACAATCATTCTTTCATATGTCTAAAAATTCTAATTAACTTTGTTGGAGCCTATTCGAAGACATTAGTGTAACACTGGCAACGCTGTGGAATTCACATCCACCATGACTCTTAAAAATATTAGTATCGGAGTCAGACCAGCGATCCTCAACAAGTTTTCTATTGGAAAATAACGAAATTTATTTAAAATGTGACTTTTCTATTTTTGGTTGTTTTGCAGAAAAAACTACATATTATGTGTTCTACACAGTAAACTGTACTGCTGGTTCACCCTGTATAAAAATAGCATTAAGTGGTTCTATATGAGCTACTATCAAAAAGAAAGAAGTTTCCTGAAAGCTAATTACCCAACAGCCACTGCAGGTCGGGTATTATTTATTGTAGCAGGATGCGAAGCAGGAAATATTGGAGTAATTTTAATACATTACAGAGTTAATGCCCTTATATATGTAATTCGTTTACCATTACGTTTACCACACGAGATACAACTAGATAATACTATTAGCTAACGTTCATGGCATTTGACATAAATGTTGCCAGTAAAATAAAACGATGTGTTGGAATAATCAGCATTTATAATCCAGTGGCCTGTAACCGGTAGTTTGTTTGCATTATTTTTAACAGGAACATTAAATATAACAATTTTATTAGCAGTAAACTCTTTTATCGCTAGCTGGTGATTAACTGTTCTTATCCAAATGGATTGTATCTTTCCGCAGTAAAATTTCATGTCGGAACATCAGTTACTAGAGCATTTATTACAGGATTGATATAAATATTTTAATGGAAAATGATTAACTAATATTAATTTGGAAAATAAAATACATGATAACTTATTAACATTGTTAGTAATGATTTAAACTATACTTGAAATTGTGTAATTTAAATATACAGGGTGTCCCGTAAAGTATATTAGGAACTTTGGGTGGTGATCTTGTATCCTATATTCTGCTAAAAAAATCTATATCAGTATAGCAAATAGAAAGGCTATTCTGCAGATTATGCTTCTGATCAAATGAAGTAAAAGTGAAACATTCTGCAACTTGTAGACTTTCCTACTATTTTGACTACTTAACTAAATGACGTTCAGTATTTCCCCAAGTTTTAAAGAGATCTTCCCTATGACTTTATACAGCCACATCGATAAAGAAATGGGGCAATTTTGAAATAAGCATAGGGAAAACTTGAAACAGTTGTTGGGAAATTGTGAGCAGGTGAAAAATTATGGTTTTGAAAACCTTCGTATTTGACAAATTAATTTTAATCAAGAATATTGATTTTTAGCTGAATACTAGAAAATCTTGGAATCGCTTCTATGATATACGTTTGTTTATTTGTTAATAGGAGTGAAACGATTTGCAAAACTGACACAAAAATAATGAAAATGCTGAACATTTCTTAATTCCGGCTGAAAAACATCATGCCCAAAAAGGAACTAGAGTAGCTGAAAGTTATATTGAAGATTTACTGTCCAGCAAGATGACAATTGCTGAAAAAATCCAGGTCCGACCTGGCGAAATTGTGGTCCTCTCCAGTCCTTCTGAAACTCCTTATCGAGTGAATTTAAATAATCCCGATCAAAATGACAAGATCGTTCTTGACATAAATGTTATTGTTAATAATAATTCTAAATAAAATGCTATAAAATCGAAGCGTGTTGTAAATTCTAATCCACTAGTGTGTTAAAAAGCCTTTAATACACGGAAAACAGACGTATTAAACCTTAACATAGTGGTCATAGATAAAAGTTTTTAATTCAATTACTTTGACAAAATATGTTAGTAATAAAACTGTATAGCAAAGCATGTGAATTTTATTCACAATAAATACTGAGTGCAATTGAAAAAGAAAAAAAAATTGAATTTTTTTTCTCAAGTTCATTTTTATCCATATCTTTCAAAATAGGCAAATAAACTAGTGTTTCATATTTTACCATACACGTTTCACATTTTCCCATCAACACGTTAAAAGTGAAACAACATTTTTCAATTTTTTTTGGTAAATTACTTTCAATATAGTGAATGCAATTCTCTAGAATGTCCTACTTATTATACTTTTCCTATAATGAAACTCCAAAAGTTTCATTTTTACTCCAACCTATTCTACATACATTTCTGAAACAAAATGTTATGTAAATAAGCTTCCGGTGAATCGTATTTCTGAATAATTGATATCTAAGTATACGTGTGTGGTAAATATTAGATTGTCTATACAGTTGCAAAATAATTATTATTCCGTCAATGTATATGAGTTATTTGTTATGGAAGTAGTATTGTCGTTACCACGAGTAGGTGAATCAAAATTTAGTTGACCATCCTCTCTATTCCTTTCGTATGTCATATCTAAGTCTACCGCAACTTTTAATTCATAAAGAATTTTCTACGGCAACTAATTGAGCGGCATGCCATTTTTTCCCCAAAAAGTTAAAGTCCTATTAAAGTACTAAAGCGCTAACATTGTTTCATAAGATCCAACGGAGCAATTTACATTAAAAGTGTAATAAATACCTCCACAAACCATGCGTAAACATAAACAAATGTACGAGTTTACATTAGGAATATTAATTGGTATTTTCAGGCTACCAAGAAACTTCTGTTTATGTTTGAACGGCAGCAATTACTTTATTTGTTTATTGGTGAGTTCTTTTGGTTGGTATACCGTTACGTTAAACATACGAGTTACATGATATGTTTAAATATTAAAGTTGCTTTCATGTGTTTTTGCATACTGAAATACAAAGGTATTTGTTTTATACTTGAAAATTCAATTGCTACAATGAAAAGGTTACAAATGATGGACAAAAAAAATGATATCCAAAATTTTACCCGTGCAAATTCAGGATAATATCGATTTTTTATATCTGTTTTCAAATTTCCATCGGTTTTAAAATACATAGTGTTAAATTATAAAAGTTATATCTTCTATTCTGTTTTGAACAAATACGCGAGTAAAATGACATTAAAAAATAAACCTTGAACCAGCATAGCAGCATATATAGCAAGAGATTTTTGTGAATACCCCGTACTTTACACGAAGAACATTTAAAATAATTTCAATATAAAAGCTTATTTGTCTATCTTCAGTGACATTTATTTTGAAAGTCTTGTGTATATAATTTAAAGTATAACATAATGAAATAAAGTTCGTAATGCTCGTTAAAAAATTAGTTAACCATGGTTTTCAATTATAAAATAGAGCGAACATATCCTGCCTAAATAATTAAAATTGGTCAAAAGATACAAAAAAAAGTTGTAGTCCATCATCAGTACACTCTGTATATTCCATAACGAATGTTGTTTAATTAAACGAGAATTTTGATATTATCTTTCACACATTACAATGAAGAAATTATCAAATATTTACGTCTATATATGAGAAACTTAACATTTGTCTTGTAATCCGCTTTACAAATATACGTTTTAAAAGTGATAGAATAATTTGAGTTAGATATTCCATTAATAACATGTTAAATTTTATTTATTATTATCATTTATTCATTTAAACTCACAAATATATTTACTTGTTTGAGTATCTATCTATAGAATGAAACCACCAATATGTTTGATTTATTGAAATTGCAGATTCGGTTTAAATATTATTTAAGGTGTAAGATACAAAATAAAAAACAGTACATGCTCTTGCAATGGGGGTCATGTTCCCCAATGCATGTTTCCTTTAAAAGTGAAAACATGCGATCAATGCAGAGTTGGAGATGATCACAATCTCAAATGGAATTTATTGGAGAGTATAGTTTAAAGTAGTTAGCAAAAGACAATTTTCACATAAAACAATATCTGAGAGAGCATTCATAAAGAGTAAAAATAAAAGTGGTCCTAATTTAGAGCCTTGCGGTACACCTGAAAATGGAGAAAAAGATGGAAATCTGACCATAAATTGTGTATTTGTTAAGAATGATTCTAATAGTGTTATTAACGAATCTAAGCACTTAAAATCTTGCAATTTCGCTAATAATATAATATAATGATTGGAAGCTTTTTGGAAGTTTGTAAATATCACGTAAACTTCATTCTGTTGATATGATTTATGATACACATTGAATGTTTCGTAGGTGTCATCTATCTCTTTTTTGAGATCTATCTGTTTTTAGAAACGAAATATTTTCAGAGCATCTATACCAAGACGATTCAGAAACCTTCTGGGAAATAAAAAAACGTCTTTGAACATACTACAACCTTTAACGATATACTCGTACATAATAAATTGGATATTTATATGTCCGTATTCCATTTGAGCTCTAATTAGGAGCAAAATAAGATTTTAAATGTGCGTATATTTGTAAAATCTACAGTTACGATATATAAAACCTTAAGATCGGAATGCATAGGACACAACATTATTAATATGTTCGATGAAAGTAAGTTTGCTGACAAATGTTAAACTTAAATGATGAAGAAACACGGCTTATGACATCCATCAATGTTATAATCATAAAAAATAATATTGGTCCTACAAGTGAAAGACATTATTTTACATTTAGAAATGTTAAAAGACAAACGATTTAACTCACACCATACGACCCATGCAGAGTTGGAGATGATCACAATATGAAATAAAATTTATTGCAGAGTATAGTTTAAAGTCATAAGCAAAAAGCAATATTTGGGAGAGCATTGATAAAGAGTAAAAATACAAGTGGTCTAAGATTAGAGCCATGTGGTACACCTGAAGATGAAGTAAAGGTTTGAAATCTGACATAGATTGTCTGCTTCTTAAGTATAATTCCAATAGTGTTATTAACGAATCTAAAAAATTTTAATCTTGAAATTTCGCTTGTAACATATGGTTGTTGTCCGTAAATATTACCTCAACTTGCCCTCCACCATCTAAAGTTTCAGAAATAAATTGAGAAAAAACTGCAAGATAGTAGTAGTAGTAGGATTCAAGTACTCTTTGAGAGTTTGAATCTTGTATTTAGAATTCAAGTAATCATGAATACTTTTTTTAACAGAGTATTCAATATTCGTGGACTGAATACTTTTCCTGTATTCATACTCAGCTGTGGTGGACATTCTTCCATATAGTTGTACGAATCGATGTTAACACGCGGCCAGCTGATTCGAACCAATTTGCCGAAACTTGCCGCCCCTTTTTTTAATTATTAAACCTGTTTACAAATGGAACGGTAATGAATTCGAAATGAAATATTACACCCCGGTCACGCTGCGAATTCCCCGAAGGGATGAATTTCATACAAATGTCCTACAATTTTTCAGGGGTCCGTATGAAATATTCAACCATCGGTCGCCCAAAAATACATTTCTCTAAAGTAATAATGAAATGGATATTCTGTTTAATGAATTATTTACCACCTCTAGTCCTTTGATGACATTTCACGGGGGTGTCTGTATGGCACAGCAGCGCACACCATATATTCAGCTCCAGCAGAATCACCATATAAGAAGTGATCAAATTTTTATTTGACAAAATTCTGCCAAGAAAGACCGATTCTTCCATTGCTGTAGAAATAGTAATAATGAACAATGTTTCTGTCGCCAGCGAGAATATTTTCAACTACTAGTACTTAATGGTGATTCAGAAAATATCAGAAAAAAATTTGGGAATGTTCAACATGTGTACAAATGTGGTGATGCAAAACATACATTAATATACGCATTCTGAAAACTGCTTAAAAATATTTAATTGTACGCCGCGGGACTCTTGTCTTCTGTAATGGATTGACAACGCAAACTGGCGATGTCACATATCGCACGAAAAAAAATTTCGAAGTTTTATGATTAAACGGACACCTGCAAAAAAGATTTGCAGCGTTTTTACTTTAAAATAAACTTAAAGATAGATAGACCTGATCAAAGTGGCGTGTCTTTAAAATTAATAAAATGTTGTTACACGTAATTTCTTTGTAATATTTCTGTTTCTTTTTTGTAAGAATTGTTGTATATGAATTAGTGAATAGTCTGGTGTACATTTGACTAGCTTGTAGCAAGCAGTACATTAAGTCGGGTAATACAATAAACTACACGGACTTCAAATAACGCCCGGGTAAAGCTTATCGGAGACTACAAAGATGAAGCGACTTCGTTAACATTTAAAATTAACCTTAGTCCATTGTTGGAACGGCTGTTCTATTAGGTTTTATTAGATTTCCTTTCTATAAATAAGCTTTGATGTCTGGTCTACTAGATAAACCTAAACAAAATGCTTTATAGTCAGACACCAGACGGTTCTGAGAATACAATTAATCAATATGTTTGCTTTTTTAATGTTTTCCGTAGCTAGACGCCTACGGGAATGTAACTAGGTTTAAAAATATCCATCACATGTACTGGTTTCGTAAATAAAAGAGATATATTGATTTAGATTGTATAAAATAGCCAAACAACAACTGCACTTGTAATTAAATGGAAATAAAATATTTAAAGGCTTGTAATGGAAAACAACCAAACTAGTAATGTTTTTCTTTAATTTAGTAAGACAACAAAGTAACAGTTTTATTGTAACATAGGAATTTATTTACCATGTTATGTAAAAGAAATGAATTATTATAACTACAAAATGGGCATGTTCACATACAGGGTATTTGGAATTCATATTCCAGAATTTTTTGTTGCTTTTGGTCAAATATACAAGCATTTTGAGTCACTCATGCACTCATGGGCCCATACTAAAAATACCAAAAGCAATAAAAAATTCTTACGAAAAACATGCCTAAAACGATGGTTTTTCTGCAAATACATATCTAAAATAAAAACACAACTATGTTGCAAAATAAGGTACAATTAAGACCAAGCAAAATCCCTTTTAACGTAACAACCTTTAAGCTAACGAGTTTTAGTTATCTCAAGGTGTGGTAGGCAAACATGTACGGTTCATTAATAAGGATTTTTTAAAGAGAAGTATAATATTATATTTTGTTATGTGTACACTTGCAGCTTGTGCCAATTGATTGTTATACAATTCATAAATAATATAGATAATAAAAGCTGGGACGGTACTTAGATCCACCCAAAAATATAGATTTTTCACACAGATATGTATATACCTACGTATATCTACAAATATTTGCAAAAACCTAGGAATATACAGTAATGTTTCAAGAATAATGTCATTTTCAGCGAAAATAATTCAATACATTTTCTAATGTGAATGAAATACATTCCAATACATTTATTTTTTAGATGATGTATGAATAATTGTAAATTTATGGGTAGATATTGTGGATGTAATTCAACGCTGGTCGGGGCTTTTGTCCGCAGAATAGTTAGTTTCACACAATATTGTTAATACCTAAAAAATATATTTAAAAAAATGTTTAATATTAATTGAGGCATATTCGAACAATACAAGAATACACTAAACTGGAAATCAGCATTTTTATTTGACGCTTAATGCATTTATTAAGCTCTGAATATAGGTATTAAAATTATCATAAACTGCTTTTTTCTCGGTGTACAGAGATCGTCTCAGTCGAATAAACTTCAGAAACAGTTTCAATTTTAATGTAAAAATTTTCAGGTTAACGCACAGCTAGTGACGTGGAACCACCAAAGAAGCCGTGTAATATTTTTAAATGCAGAAGAAAATTTGGTACAAAAAATTACTCCTGCTCTTTTCTCTTGAAATCTCTGTTTCCAGTGTTCCGCCTTCAAAAGAAATTAATTAAAACAGTCATAAGCCCCGCTGAAGTTTAATTAAATATTTTATAAATAAATTTTTTCCATCCCTTTCATTAATCGCTCGAGAAAACTGTCTGGCTGATGTCCTTTCTTCCAATCCTTACACTGCTGATATATTAAACTGCTGCATTAGTAATTGTCCGCCTGTCTTCCACGTTGAAGGTAATTATTATTAATTACGTGCTGCTACACCATGTCAGTCTATATAAATTGCAACAGACTGCATGAAATTAAAACCGCCCCCATAAAAAATTGTTCTGCGTATGCGGCGCGAATTTATGATGAATCAGGCGCATTTTTCATTGCTGTAAGTGCAACTGTTAGCTTTAATATGTAAATGTACCGTTACATACGATAGCATCAACAGAAATAAGTCTATTAATACCGTTTTAAAAAATATGTAACTGTGTTAAAATAGTTTATACAGGGTGCGGCATTTATAATGTATAAAAATTATAGGACAGCTTCTTAACAATATTTGGAATAATAATTATTTATAGAACATAACGATTAAAAAAAAAAAAAAATTCGGATTCAAGTTTTTTCGTTTCTTTGCATTTTCTGACAACATTTACCATAGTAATGTATATTTTTTACACCATCAGAAAGTAGAGATTTCAACGAACAAAAAGCCCACCGACTTTTTTAGAAAAGCAGATATTTTGATGTGAGAATTTTCGATTGAAAATTAGGGTGCTTTTTCGATATTAAGTCAAAATAAGGTGAAAAAATAAATATTTTAAATAAAAAAAATGGCAGTGCTTGGGTAAGTTTTCACCAAATTTCGTGAAAAAAAATTTTTTTGAAAAAGAAAAATACAAAAACCAAACACTTGGTTATTTGAATTTTTCACATAAATTTTGAGATTATGTGAAAAAAGTGTAAATACAAAAGTTGTAGACCTTTTTATTACCTACAACTTTTCCATTTAACTTTTTTCCATAGGACTTGTAGTTTTGCCGGAAATCGATATAAACCGCCTTTTACCCTTAACATCTCACCCCCTTCCACTTCCCGACTTCAGATCGCCCGTAAATTATTTTTCCTTTCATTTTTATTGTATTCTCTTCCTTTTCCAATGGGTTTCATCCTATTATTTTTTTCACTTTTTACCATTTTCAAAGGCTTCAGCTCTGGTCTAAAGTTTGCATATTAGAATTTATTTTTTATATAGGGAGACCACCAACTTCAAAAACATTAATTTAACATTTATTTTGAGAACACAGCAAAAAAGTATGCACGCACCATTATAAGAATACACAGAGAAAAAAGTTAATTCCGCTAATACCGACACCGTATTAAAGTAATTTTCATCTTGCTTTTCGTTTCAAAGGTAATTGTTATTCACCAGGCATTTCAAACAAAAGCCGTTCAGGCGCCTCTGCTTTAACATGTCGTTTCCACTGCATCGACGCAGGCGATGATTTTGCCACCGCGTTTCATTCTGCATACTTTACGGCCGCTTAAAAATTCTGCAAATTTCAGGCCACACACCGGATGCAATTACGCGTTGGCCCCGACATTTTACACATCTTAATACTGTCTATTTCCGGTCGTGTTGCCGACCTGCCAAATGTGCATGGCCACTTTTTATTATCAACTGTGCAACAATGCCAAGAAAAAATAGTGTTGCTGTTTAAAATTCAAAATATATACAAAATAGAGCCGTTTTTTATTTTAAGACATCATTATTGTGTTTTTATTGCTACCAACTACACAATAGTGCACTTTATGCATAAAATGCAGTTTAAGACCCGAGCAGTCATAAAAACAAAAAAAAAAAATTTAGGTTAACTAATAGAATCGTTTTCGGGCGAAGTAGCTTGTTGTCAAAAATAGACGATTGAACAGAGCTGAACTTAGAATATGTTGGTCACTCTATTGCGTTGCGAAAATTTCCCAGCCGACCCTGGCAATTTACATTTAGAGACAATTGAGTGCTGACATACCTGCACTACTCTAATCTTTCCATCGTACATGCATTCCTAAAGACGTCCTTCCTAGCATAAATTGGGCTGGCCCGCCAGCTACCACCCAGTTATACCCGTCATAAGCAGGTATAAGTTGAAATGAAATAAATGTATACATCTTGTCTCATTAACGTTTTATTGACCACTTTGCCTTCCGAAAACGATTGTGCTATAGCATAGATAGAGCAGCTGATCACTTGAGTCGAAATAACAAGACGTGCATCTATTTCAGGCTGCAGAGGCAATAGCAGTAAAACAACTACTGCCTTACATGCTTAATTTCTTTATGAAGTCTATATGAACTATAAATACTTGCCATGAAAGTGTAGTTTAGGCCATATTTCTAACACATTACTTACTATATTGCTTTTAGGTATTTTCTTAATTAGTCTTATGTATAGTCATGTGGAAATATTTAAATTGTAATTATTTATTCTGACAATAACTTTATAACATATTTTCATTAACAAAAGATGAAGCAAATGAATGTAATTGATTAATAATCAATTACTTGGCCCAGGTGTGCTAAATCTTTGTTTTACTGGAGCTAGATATGTAGAATTTTTAGAAAATAGTTTGACAGATCTATTGGACGATGTTTCATTCGATATTAGACAAAACATGTAGTTTCATCATGATGGTGCCCCTGCCCAATTTAGTCGTGTTGTGATCAAATATCTTCGCTTTCCGCAACGCTGGATTGGCGGAGGTTGTTTCCAAAATTGGCCACCAAGGACATCAGATTTGAATCCCCTTGATTACTGCCTTTGGGGGTGGTTTAAACCCCCAAAAAAATAGAAGAGAGGTGCTATTCGGTTGGATTGTCAATTGTGCTACACTCATAAGAGAAAATCACCGTCCACTTCAACAAGTGCAATCCACAAACGAGGTGATATATGCAGCGAGGTGGACGGTGGTGTATTTGAAAATTTAATTTATTAATTTCGGTTTAGTAGATCTTTAATCAATGTTATAATTTATAATACCTACTGAATAAACACTTTTCCCTACTGATGCATTACATTACAATAATTAAAATCGGGTAAAAATGTTTTCATTGCTATCCCAGTAACCGTTGATATTCGACCATATGTTTATTAGGCTCTTTTGTTCACTTTTGCCTCCCGAACACCCCTTTCGAATATTGGTCCCCGATCACCTTGTATAAATACTTAAAAGTCTAATAGTTGACCATTGCTATGTCTTCTAATTCGGTAGAACTCTTTATGTGTGGCCATTCATTAACAAGCAAACATTACATACATCCCATCAAAAAGCGATGTAGTTAAAATTTACAGGCTATGCTATTTGTTTATTTGCTACAAACAGACACTAAGAACGTTCAAAACCAATCGAAGCCTATGACTTATTACTTGTTTAGTCTAGGTCTGAGTGGCTTTGTGTTTTTGTATTTACTTCTGAAGTTCACTTGCCTCTTTGGCCGTAGTTTATTAGAAGGGCGTTCTAGCGTAATAATTATGAAGGAAAATAGTCTCTGCGTCTACAATCTTAACGAACGTCAGAATATAAATATTTCTAGAAGATGCACAAACCAATTAGCAATCCAATTTATTTCAAAGGTAAGAATCTTTGAGGATACTTGTTGAAATATATTAAATAATGGACACGTGCAATTTAATTAATTTTGACATTTCTAGATTTTATGACGTGCCTGAAATATTAAATGATGTTTTAAAAAAATACCTACGTAATTATAGTCTCTCTTCTCCTAGTTAATAAAAATTCAAACTTTTTATGAAAACAAATTATTCAAAATTAATGCTGCTGGTCCATTAACGTAACCTTTTCAAATCATTTTTGTTGGTATCTCTAATGCGAAATCAAGTACCTCCCTATGTTGATTTCGTCTTGTTCAAATGGTCGCAGTAGGTGGCGTCAGGTACTTTTCCTATTCATATTAAGGTTGCGGTATTCTAAATAAGAAAGTACCTCGATCGTTGACTGACAATGATATAAAACTGTGTACCGGGAAGTGCTGGATATCTAACGGAGAAAACTTGAACTGCAAATATTTAAAGAATGTCACAGTTGGAGTGCAGAAAATAACGGGTAGCCGAAACATGCCGAAACTGAGCTTGAAGGTCATGCGTTCGATCTGCGGCAAAATATTTACAACTCTAGCATCTAAATGGGATATCGATTTTTCCGTATTCTAAATTTCAGCGTTCAGTTGCAATTTATCCTTTGCAAATCTGTGCTTTGCAGTAGCAGTGGTTTTCTGTATTCTTTATGTGTGTGTAATACTAGTGAAAATTATAGGACATGTTTATTAATTGAAAGTTCGTTGGATTTAGAAAGGTATGTATATCATTATTTGTAAATTGAATTAAATAATAGGTACTTAATAATTATATATTTATATGTAACAGGAACAGGGGAGGGGAATCGAATCTCTAATTTATAAAATTTTAGGAATACATAATAGTTATTTATGTACAATTTTAATTGAAATAATTTTTGTCCAAAGAAGCTAGCCTTAAAATATGGCCCATCCCTTGCTGAACGCTATGTAGACATTTTGCGAATAAATTACGATTTGAATCATAAACTTTATCATAAAAGAGCGCTCTTGGAGAATGTTGTAAGAAAAATTTACCATTATTCAGTTATTTTAAAAGATTAAAATGACAGAAGATACTTAATTTAATATTAACCATATAAATATTTAAATATGTAATACCTATCTTAGTATGTACAAGCTATTTCGATTATAAATAAAACCATAATAAATTAGCACTTTTAAAATTAAAAACGATTCAGGACTCAAATTTTTCCCATAATATTACAAATTTATCAATAAATTTAATCTTCTAAAAAACGCCATAGAAATTCAATTGTCGCCGTCGCTTCCGGACAAGATATTTATTTCATAGACTATTACTAAAGTTTTGATTAATAAAAATCAAACCACTGTGTATAATACATATAGTTATAAAGGTAGTTAACTAAAAAAAATTTTACTATAAAATATGTCCGTATGTATATATATTCAATATAACATTTTTAGGTTTGATTGGAGATAATAGCATAAAAGACGTTACATGTTTGGAAAAGGTAGCTCTATCAGCAATTACTTTGATAGAAACAGTGGAGAAGAAAATGGTGCCTTGTTTATATAATGATAAAGATCGAGTGAAATTATAAAAATACTCATAACTATTACTACCAAGTAAGTTAAAAAAGATGAAGTATTATCTATATTAATTTTTCATGTAAACTGAACTCTCGAAATCATATCCGAACAACCCTGTATAATGTAAATATATTTTTATTTCATTATTTATCCCTTTTGCAATAAGTATTTAATAATACATAGTGAGACAATTCACAGAAGACAAATAGCAATATACTTTTTGAAAAAATTTGTGTACTTGCAAAATAAAAGATAATAATAAAAACAATCGTTTTATGTTTCAACCTGACCCTGATATCTATTACATCTTTATTTGTGTGGTGGTTTTAAAATATGTAAGCAAACTTATACGGCGAAAACTAGATGTCAAAATATATTGCTGAGATCCAATTTACCTAATAAATGTCAACCTCCAACGAGTTACAGTCATTTACAAGACGAATGCTAATAAATGTTTTAAAGTAAATGTTAAAAAAATCACTGGCGGCATGAGGACAATGTACACTAATATACAGGTAAGCGTCATTTGTTTCCTGCATTCCTGTATACTTCATATTACGATAGCCAGCAGTATCAGTGGACAGATAATTTAACTGTAAGATTTTTCTTTTGAAATTTATAATTTTGAAGTGGTTATCATTTCACTTTAAAAAATTTCAAATTCTGTCAATTTTGAAATTTTTCCAAGTTTGACTACATTTTTTTCAACATCCTGTATTTTAAAATTTGGATCAGATCGATTTAATTCTCTGAATTTTGCAGGAGTTTGGTTTGGTGTTTTAAACACCTGTATTTTTTCGTTAACAGTGTTCCAATAGCCCTTAGTTAATATTAAAGAAATTTTTGTAGTTCCCTTAATTTTGAGGTTTTTTTAAGGTCAAAATTTTCTCATAATTGCATACAGAACGTCTTTCGCACGTTCCGAAGTGGTAAAATCGAAAATTTATATCAATAACAATGCAATCAAATGCATGTGGTATGTTTAATTCGTCTTGATTTCTAATATAATACTTAATTCCAAATTTTGCTCGCCCTGTAAACAGAATTTACTTTACCGCCACCTCTTAGTCAGAGGTTGAACTATTTATTGTTAATTTGAGTCAAATTTTTATAGTTTGTAACAGACTTCTAGATAATGAAGTTGACCGAACTTGCTGAGAAAATGACCCTTATGGAAAAATGCTAATACATTTTTAGGTACTGAAATTTATCAAACTAACTACTTTTTAAAATTGATATATAGTTCTAAATATTCCTATAACATAAACTTACTTAGTGTTACATATAAAATTGTTTAGGTTTATGTCTAAGCACGATAAATTAATTGATAAAAATGTGACATTAGGTTAGCAGCAAAGACCAATATGAAAATACGTTTTTTAAAAGTTAAAACTTTGTTTAAACTATATTTAAATAGTAATAATGAATAGACAGAACTTTAAAGATTCTATTTGTGTGGTTATTTTTGTTCTTCGAGCTTTATTTTTTGAGATTTCAGTACCTAAAAACACTACAAATACGGGTCATATTTTGCCAGAAATACGGCGACCTTAAATGGAACACACGTTATGAGCGGACAGAGTATAATACCAATCTACAGAATGAGTCAGTTTTTTGCAGACAAACTTGAACAGGAAATAGAACACGTTTTTAAGAAGAAAAGTTCCTATAAACATATGTCGC
Organism: Monochamus alternatus; assembly: GCA_037114965.1. NCBI lineage: Eukaryota > Metazoa > Arthropoda > Insecta > Coleoptera > Cerambycidae > Monochamus > Monochamus alternatus. Next base: position 11,890,435 of record CM073429.1, on the reverse strand, counting down.
AGAAGGCTTCGTCTCCGTTGAATATAATTTTTTGTTCTCGAATTTTCATTATACTTATAAAGGAATGCTTAGAATTTTTTCATATTTGAGGGATAATACCTATTAATTAAAGTGCATGAAATAAGCGATAAGAATGTTTAAAAACTGCACAGTGGCAAGATTAAGAATTCCGTGATTTATCAACTGTATACTTGACAAATGCTCATGTTGACAAAGAGGAATATAGGACGAATATAGAGCAAGTTCCATTTTTCACTAAAAATTATCGGTTATCTGCTACACGATCATAGATACTTGAGGTCGATTTTACATTCAAAATTTGACCCTTTTTTTGGATCGTGTCATACAGGCATAAGATATTCATTGTCAGAAATACGAAATCACTGAACTTTCGAGTTCTGCTGCGTCCGACCACTAATCTTCATTTTCATCGCGATCGAATGAAGGGTGGGATATGAATCAATTCGAACGTTATATGTTTGCCGTGCTAAAAATATACCCGTCGCCAAGATAAATATCGGAAGGAAACTCCGCTTGCTCACGTACCCCAGACAACAAAACTGTTTACTCTTACTCCGGAGACATTATCGTAGAAATATATAGCGGCAATATAGCGCGACCGACAAAAAAAGAAGTGTATCGCGCCACTGCAAGAATTTAATAACGTCATACACAATTCGGTTCGCCGTGCTCGAGCAGGCCATGGACCCCTAGACCCAACTACTCCGATACCGGCAGTCTTAAAAATTCATTTACGATGAAAAATGGATTTACGTGCTTTTGAATGCTAATGTTTTCTTCTATTTGTGTCGCTCCGGCCTTCTGATTAAGGAATTTTTGGCTGCCGAAAGATATACGACCATGTGGAAACAGATAAAGAATAACGTACAATGTGGGAATGTTGATACGGTATTCCTTTCCTTCCTTCCATATTAGCTATGCTCTTCTAGAAAAACAGCAAAAAGTTGGTATCTTATTATTTTTGTGTATTGTATATTGAACAAATATGGGAATATCATCAGTATTGAAAAAGGGATAATTAGAAATGTTATTCTAGAAATGAAAGAATGGAGATATTAGTAAAAGAAAACAAACAAAACAATATGAATATTTTTCTGATATCAATGAAGCAATTTTTTACACTACCATTAGGCCTGTGGTATTTCCAAAGGTACTGCTAAATAAAAAGTGAAACTATTTTTACGAGTTATCAAATCATAGAAACCAAATTATGATCATCACCTAAGAACTGAAAAAATTGAACAAATAATACTGCTTGCCAACAAAGAAAATGTCATATTAGACAAAACAGAGTACATTAAGTCCAAAAACACTATACACTATTGTTGAAGTTTAATTAGCAGAAAATTAAAACTTCAATATAGTTTGAAAGAAAATCAGTGTATCTTTATTACAAAAGTAAAAATAAAAACATAAATGTAAAACGGTAGCAAGAGAACCGAAGCAAGAGACTGCTCTGTTACGATTCTGAAATAAGACTAAACTTCACTAAAAAAACTACCTGCTACAAGGTAGAGTAACTTACTATCTAGCTGTAATACGAATAGGAAAGAGCCAACCATAAACATTTAGACGGCTCCAGTGTCCTAACACAAAACAGATGTGTGAAAAGGGCCAGAAATAATTTCAAGTACCTATTCAAAATATCATACAAAAAGGCACATTTAACACTCCCACTTATTTTGAATGGTCTAAAATATTTAACTGAAATCGTAAATAAGTAAATTGCTTTTTGGCTAAAGGCTTTGTAAAAATATCTGCCAACTGATCTGTGGTAGGTATATACTCTAATTCAACCTGCTTTGTATTTACAATATCCCTTATAAAATGGTACCTTACATCTATATGTTTAGAGCGTTTATGACACTCTGAATTGCTCGCTAACTTAATGGCTGCCTGGTTGTCCACAAATATTTTAATTTCTTTAAAATCTACATTTAATTCTAATAAAAACTGGCGCAACCACACAGCTTCTTGTACACCATGTGCTAAAGCAATGTATTCTGATTCGGCAGTTGATAGTGATATGACACATTGGCGCTTACTAGACCAAGAAATTGGTGCACCGTTTAAAACAAAAACGAACCCGCTTCTAGATTTCCTCGTATCTAAACACCCTGCATAATCCGCGTCAGTAAACCCATGTAACGAGTCTAAACTCCCACTGTTGCCGAATGTAATACCAAAATCAACTGTGCCTTTCAAGTAACGCAAAATTTTCTTTACAAATTGCCAGTGCTCCTGTGAGTAACAATCTAAAAATTGGCTTGCATAATTAACTGCATATTCAATATCTGGTCGAGATACTCGCGCGGCGAATAGTAACGAGCCAACAGCTTCCCGATAAGGAATATTTGTATTACTTTGGATACTTTCAGGATTTTTACGCAGATAAGCACCTGGTTCAGCTGGTATACTAGAAAATTTTGCGTCTTGCATTGCAAATTTATCAATTAACCTTCTTACATATCCTGCTTGATTAATGGTTAACAATCGTTGCTTACGATTACGTATAATTTCTAGTCCTACAAACTCACATGCATTATCCACAGTTATCTTAAAACTACCTTTTAGCACATTCAAAACTTCATCGATTGCACTCATATTTTCGCACACAATTAGGCCGTCGTCGACATACAGTGCTAAATACACCTTGAGCCCTTTTACATGTCCTATGAACACGCACTTATCACTGTCACAAGGCACAAAACTAAATGCTCTTAAGAAGTCGACGAATTTCTCGTTCCAGCACCGTGGGGACTGCTTTAATCCATAGAGGCTTTTGTGCAGCCTACAAACACAATTTGCATTATTTGGGTCAACGTATCCCTCCGGCTGCTCTAGGTAAATTTCTTCCTGAAGTTCGCCATAGAGAAATGCTGTCTTTACATCGAATTTCTTGATTTCATAATCCCTGGCGGCAACGATTGCTAATAGAAGTCTTATTGACTCATATCTTACTACCGGCGCATATGTCTCTGAATAATCTATTCCTTCACGCTGGGAGAAGCCTTTCGCGACAAGTCTTGCTTTGTACCTCTCAACATTTCCTGCAGGATCTGTCTTAACAGCAAATACCCATCTGCACCCAATTAAACGTTTATTTGGTGGCAGGCCAGACAAGGTCCACGTTTTATTCTCATTAAGAGCATAGCGATTGGTATTATACTCTGTCCGCTCATAACGTGTGTTCCATTTAATATGAATAGGAAAAGTACCTGACGCCACCTACTACGACCATTTGAACAAGACGAAATCAACATAGGGAGGTACTTGATTTCGCATTAGAGATACCAACAAAAATGATTTGAAAAGGTTACGTTAATGGACCAGCAGCATCTTGACTTATTACAGCTTGATTGTAATTTGAAGGTACAGCGTGAGCAAAAAAGGCAACCGGTATGCCATAACGATCAGGGACATGTACTAGGTTACGATCACGTAGTACTCTTCTTTCGTTCGTCACATCCTGCTGAGGAATTTGAACTTGCTCAGGAGCTGCAGCTTCAGCTTCATCATATGTCGATTCTTCGGAGATTTGAAAGTCTAGGACAATTGGAAATTGAGTGATGGGGTGTTTGACTGCTTGTTGTTCATTAAAATCCACATCGCTACTAATGTAAATTTTGCTTGTGTCGTTATCCCACAATCTGTAGTTATTGGACTCGCCGTCATACCCCACAAAAGTAACCTTTTTGCTTTTAGGCCCAAATTTTGTACGTTTTTCCTTGGGTATGTTCAGGTAAGCATCCACTCCAAAGATTTTAAGATGCTTAATTTGAGGTTTACGTCCAAACCATTTTTCGTATGGAGTTTCTTTTTCACTGGGTTGCAAAATGACGCGGTTTAATATGTAGCACACTGTGTTAATCGCCTCGGGCCAGAGTTTGCTGTTGACACTTTTGGCCAAAATTATCGATCTCGCTGTTTCAACTAAAGTTCGTATTTCACGTTCTGCGCGACCGTTTTGCTCGTGGATATACGGAGACGAACGTTCGTGCACAATACCGTTTTCACACAGGTATTTCTCGAAATCGCGAGATGTATATTCTGTACCATTGTCCGATTTTAACACCTTAACTTTTGTGTTAAGCTGGGTCAACACAAATGCGTTAAATTCGCGAAACTTTTCAAAAACTTCAGACTTGTGTCGCAGGAAATACACTTTTCTGAAGCTTGTACATTCATCCTTAAATAATAAAAAGTACTTGGATCCTCGAGGAGATTCAATATTTACCGGACCGCAAACGTCAGTGTGAATCTTTTCTCCTGGCTTATAATTCATCTCACTTTTTATACTAGCATGATGCTTACGCGACTGCTTGCCCGTCAAACATGCTTCGCAAAAAAAGTTTTTTTCAGCTTTTAGTCCAGGCTCACCCACTCCAAGTTGCTTACAGGTATTTTTCACCGCACGAATATTTACGTGTGCCATTCGCTCATGCCAGAGCTTTAATTTGTCACTCTGCGAACATCCCTTGACTTGAGCCAAATTACAATTAACAGGAACCTTCACTTCGAAAAGCATACGGTACAAGTTTTTGTATCGAACCCCGACTGACGATAGCTTACCGTCGCACCCGCGAATTTCACACTTTTCCTTATAAGCATGAAAAGAAAAGTTATTATCACTAATTGTTCCGATAGAAAACAAGTTCCTCTTTAATTCAGGTACAAAAAGCACATTACGTAGCTCGCGTTCTTGTAACCGACCCAGCAATTTTTCCTGAATTATAATTGTACCTATGCCGCTCGCTTGTAATATTTTGTCGTCAGCCACTTTGACCAAATATTCTTCTGCTGGTGCTTCCAGATGTGTAAAGTACTCTTGTTTGAATGTCATGTGCATGCTAGCACCTGAATCGGCGATCCAAACTTCACTGTCTTCCTCACATGTACTGGAAAAAGTTGCGGTGACGTCAGAAATGTACGCCGACGCTCCTTCTGACACTTCATTTTTCTTCGGACACTCGCGAACCCAATGACCCTTTTCTTTACATAAAGCACATTTTGTTCTTTTCTTCAGTTCTTGAATATTATGCTTTCTTTGTCCTTTCTTGGGTCTATTTCCGAGAGTAGCTTTCTGTACTTGAAATGCGAGCGCAGTCACAATTTCTTCATTTCCAGCTAATCTCTTATCTTCCTTAATGAGTCTTGCTATTAAGTTAACCTTCTTTCGCTCTGCCTCTGGCGTACAGTCCCAGGCTATTCTAAAGACTGAAAATTTGGGTGGCAAGCTGCTTAATAGCTTTGATACAACCGCTGTTTCAGAAGGTTTTTCCCCAGAATCCTCAAGCTTTTTGCAAATACTCTCCAACTTCTCAATTTGAAGAGCCACAGTCTCCGAGTCGGTCATCTTAAAAGCATAGAACTGCTCCCATGCATTTTGCTTAGCATCAATAGTTGTATCGCCATACAACACTTTTATTTTATCCCAAATTTCTTGAGGAGTACTGCAGTTAATTAAATTTGGGTGCAAATTCTTTTCTACCGAGCTTAAAAGAATTACCGCTGCTTGTGATGATCTCTTTATCCAAGTTTTCCAATCTTCTAATTTTGTCTCTTTGTCGGGCTCGTCTACAGTTCCTAATACAAAACCAGTAAGCTCTTTTGCTTGCAACACAAACATAACTCCAAATTTCCACATGGAGTAATTTGTTCCATCAAGTTTTGTTAGTTCCAACACTTCTCTATCACTCATGATGAACTGCTAGGATAACACGTAAAACTACCGACTTTAAACTGACAAAACAACCCGAACTGTGCTGTGAGAACAACGCGCGCGGCGTGATATCTTTCTAATTACTTTTATTAATATCGATACACCAATTTGCGCAGTGGAAGCGTGCTGGGCCCATAACCTGTTGAAGTTTAATTAGCAGAAAATTAAAACTTCAATATAGTTTGAAAGAAAATCAGTGTATCTTTATTACAAAAGTAAAAATAAAAACATAAATGTAAAACGGTAGCAAGAGAACCGAAGCAAGAGACTGCTCTGTTACGATTCTGAAATAAGACTAAACTTCACTAAAAAAACTACCTGCTACAAGGTAGAGTAACTTACTATCTAGCTGTAATACGAATAGGAAAGAGCCAACCATAAACATTTAGACGGCTCCAGTGTCCTAACACAAAACAGATGTGTGAAAAGGGCCAGAAATAATTTCAAGTACCTATTCAAAATATCATACAAAAAGGCACATTTAACAACTATACGAGAAATAATCCAACTATATTGCCTCTCAAGTCTACAATTACAATTGGATCATCATATACTAACTAGATATGTCATATTAAATTAAAAACAAAATGGGAAATACAAATTATTATATTATATAGAAGTGTTCATCAAAGAAGGCTGGAAGTACTTTACTGTGAGAATGAGAGAGAAAAATATTAGAAAAATTATAGAAGTAAAGAAGAGTACGAATCGTAAGAGAGAGAGAGGAAAGAGAAGAGAGGGCGGAGAAAAGAGAGGAAATAAAGAGAAAAAGGAAGAGATAAAAGAGAGAAAAAGGAGGTGAGAAAGCAGAGGGGATAGAGGTCACAAAAGAGAAATATGGACGAGAAAAGACGAAAGAGAAGAGAAGACAGATGATAGAGAAGTGGGAAAGCAAACGATAGAGAAATTGCCATGGATACTTTTTTCAGCTGGTCCAAATATGTAGATCTATTTAGATGAGTTAATTTCACTTTTGGACACTTTGACATTTTTGAGAAGTTTTTACGTCTAGTTTAATCTCTATTCTGACATTATTACCTACAGAAATGAATTATGTGTGTATTTTTCCAAAAACTCCATTTACATCACCTAATGCTCCAATTTACTAATTACTCCGGTACAAGAAAAATCGCGTTATAAACGACACCGACAGAGACAATGCATTAAATCAGGTGACCGAAGGGGTCGTTAAAAAACGCTTAGATAGAGGGCTCCCGGTGTACTCAACGGGCTGGAAAAGGGCTCGCTGGCCAAAAGAGATATATTAGCAGCACGGCCAAGGAACAACCAATAAATCGCGATAATTCATTCGAGACGGCCGAGCATAATCAATCAGAGATGGCGGAAACCATAACAGGTTTAACAGCTTGATAAACATTACGGTTAATTATGTAGGTACGAGTTTAAGGCCGGTACGTTGGAATCTATAAATTTTGCTTGGGGGGCGTTTCCGGGATCTGGAATACAGGGTGTCCGGAAATTTTGAGTCAAGACTTCAGAAGGTGAATCCTCACAAGAAATTAGAGTCACGAAGTCCTATAAAATTTTTTCGAAAACTCAGTATTAATATACAGGGTGTTAAAGTCAAAATTTTATTTTCGATATTTATAAATAACTTCTTAAGAAATCCAAATATTTACATAAAATTTGTAAATCGGGGGTTTTTGCGGACGAGAAATTTAAATATGTTTCTAATTTTGACGTCACTAGTAGAGGGCGCTACTTATGGCACATCATGTTTCTTTCAAATGACGCATAATTTCCGGACACCCTGTATAGAGTGCCGGAATATAAGTGCTGATAATAAAGGGGCTTTGTATATCCAACCAAAAGCAACAAAAAAATGGCTAAAATTAATAGTTAATTAATTAGTTAGGTACAGTTCAGGTTAAGTAAGAGCTGCTATAACGTAATTTGTTATTTATGTATACGTATTAATGAAGTAAACATTTGGAACTTCTCAGAAAATCCCTAAAACTATAACACTCGACAACATTGTAATCTGTCAGCTGTTGCTGTTAACCTAGAAGTATTATTAGTAACAGTAGTATTGTGCCTAGTGCGTTTCGTTTTTCTCTAGTACTTACTTGATATTTGTGAGTGTACATGAACAAAAATGAAGACGTTTGTACGGTAAGTACAGTAAAAGCTTTTTGCAAGCAACATAAGTAACTTTGAACACTTGTAACTATTTCACATTTTTTTCTGTGTTATAAAAAGAACACTAAGAAAATAATTCACAGTATGTTTACGTGTATTTGCTGTCATAATTCTGTTACCATTGGTCGGAGAAAAGACTTGTTAAGTAAAATATGTTTTGTTTGGCATAACTTATCATATAGCAAAATAAAGGCATTCATATTCGGGACATTCTGTATGTTATGCTGTACATTAGAGAAATCTAGACAGAATGTTGATTATTTTTACTTACACCAATTATATTTTATCACTGAATAGTTTTGAAAAAATAAATAATTTACCTCTGAGGATATAAACATTGTTTTAAAACCAAATTGAAGTAATTTTAGAGTAATTCTGTATCTACTGCTAAAATACCTTAAGTCAAAAATTAGATGCAAATAAATAGTTTTCTACTGATCATCATAATGACGTTAACAGCTAGCGTTGAGGCCATATATCGATATATATATATATATATATAAAAGGCGATGACTGAAAGAATGCGTTAGGGGAGGAAGTAAAATATGGGGCTAATATTTCAGGGGAAAAACTTAATCTGTAAGCAGCCTTTCAAGGATTCCCGGATAATTCCATTTTCATACCTTTTAATATTAAACATTTCCAAGTTGTTTGTGTTACCCCGACCGACCTACTTCTTCATCGATTCAGACCCTTCACAACTCTCACACGATTTATTTATAGAAATAAGAAAAATATTGATCAAATTTTTTTATTAGTTTCCGTGCGACACAAGCAGGTCGAGATTTATGAACTATATATTTTCTCGTGAAAATAAATATAGAGATTTGAGGTAATAATTTTTCTATTCTATTATTTTACTTATCATTGGCTTTCCATCAATTAAACAATTATTTGCTTGAAATAATTTAATTATTATTTAAAAGTAACATTGACGATGATCCGCAGGATATTAAGGGCTGTAGGAATATTTACATCAAATATTTGTTCCATGGATTTGATTACATGATTTATAAAGTAGGTGGAATATGTTTGATCGGGTATTACTTTTTATTTGTACTAGCTAAGGCAATGCGTAGGTGGTTTTATTATAAGTTTCAGAAACATTTATTTGGTTCCTAATTCTTGATTAAAATTCAAACCAATTCCAATAATGTTCAATGATATCTGTACTACAAAATGCAACGAATTTATAATTTACTATAACAGCATTTTTCAAAAAACTGATAAGTAATAACTGTCGTCTTTTCAATAATATATATAGCATATTCCAAAGTAAATAACCGAGTGGCAAATGAATTCCTCTTGAAAAATTAGTGAATAAATAAAATTTTACACCTTCAAAGGCAATACAGTTGTAGTAAATTTAATATTTGTGCGCTATAACTTTTTTCAAGTTGGGTTTTTTTCCATAAAAATTTCATTTTACACAAAAAAGCTCACTTAGTAAATTTAGAATCTTTAGTTAAATTTTGTACCCCTATTTCTGGCTCTGTATACGATTACCCATACAACAATTTCAGATAATTATTCATAAACGAAAACTGTATTTTGATATATTTTCTAACCACTGCCGCCATATTAATCCCTAGTTGGATGTGACAACACTGTGCATTAGCAATATTTGTTTTCAGTTTCGGTGACAGTAAAATTAATTTCATTACTCATTAAATCATTATATGCAACCATTGTTGTCCTTTTATATAATCATAAATCATAGAAACAAGCTGTTATATTATCCCAGGTATATATACATTAATTTTATTTTGGATCACAACTGCAATTTAGCTGTATATTCATCTTTCTATACTATTATTTTCTATTTTGCATATAAAATTGAATTAAATATATTCCACTGAAGTACAAGGGTATTAACATATTATCAAAGTTTACTGAAATATATTTGTTCTGTAAACTTTGATATTATATCCCATTACCTTATTTGTCATTGTATTGAAAAAAATCAAAGGCAATTATTTTAGGGGTGATTCACCCTTAATGAACACCTTGTAGTGTTTGACTTTACTTGAACTCATAGTCAAAGAAGACGAATAATAGACCTAAGTTATGTACCAAATATTGTTATTCCAAGTTAAAGTAGTTCAGAGATATCAATTTTTTTCGAAACATTTGGCCCCATTTTGAAGGTCTGTAAGTCCGCTTGTGTGTAACTTTATATGTAGGTTTGTTTGGTTAAATTGCACTACTTTGGAACTCCCTACATGCTCTATGTCGGTTTTTATATGGAACACCTTGTATAATTAAACAAAAAATACCTGGATTTTCTGACGTTAATATTTATTCTACATACGTAAATTAGAAATAAATACATCCATACATTTCAACTTATTTAATTCTCTATTTTTAATGTCTCCACAGACTTAAGGTGCATTTAGGCCGTTTAAAAATATAAGCAGTATTTGATTCCGGATTTGTGAACGCTCATCCCCAAATCCAACCAAGATATTAATACATGTTTTATGTTATGATGGGCCTATTCGCCAGCGTTCAAACTACCTTCCTGGAACATTGAATTTCACGCGCAACAGCTTTAAGCGGAGTACATTAATAATGTTCACTGATTTGAGAAGACGTTCCCAAAATGTGGACCCGAAGGAAAAATGAGAAATTCGCGCGATTAAATCGGCTGTTGGATACTGCCTGCCTGTTGGCCTGCTTCGATAAAATTTTTGTGCTTTGTTGAAAAATGGTTTCAAAATCAAACCTCGTCTATCTATATTCGGATAAGGCATATTTGGCTCAATCGCCACATTTTGGTGTGTAGTATCTCCAGTTCAGAGATTGCCCATTCTTAATGAATCACCCTGTATATATTTTATATAAATTTCTGGTGTTATAATTTTGAATTATAAGACTAGTTTTCTACTTGGGACTTTTAGTTTTTTCACATATTGTATGTATATAGCTTTGAAGTTTTACAGGCGCTAAGGACTGACCATATATTTACGCGTACGACGAATTCAAAGCTAAACCCTACCTACGCATTTCACCCCTATTTTCTAATCAAACAAGACCCATGAAGTCGATACTCCTCATGGTAATTAAGCTGCCTACCGCTTTGTCCCACGCAGAAATTCTTCCTCTTTGACCTCGACATTGGCGCCGTTTTCTTTTGTGCCCTGCTAATTAAAGGGATGGTTTTCTACGTCGGTGGCAATGCCCGAGGGTCTTGCATTGTCAACCCCTGCTACATGACTACTCGGAGAAATATAAATTTCAGGGGCTCGTTTACGCTACGTTAATCTTAAAACACGAAACAACGCTACAGTCTTTTGTCTTTAATTTGGTGCTATTGGACAGAGAAAAGTGCAGCCCGGAGCAATTGTGCATATGATTTTAAACAGTTATAAATATTACTTGGTCAGTGGTCGCGCGGTTTAAGGCGTCAGTACTTGTATCGAGGTGACTAGATCGGTGTGGGTTCGCGTCCCGCTGCCGGTAGACCGTATATAAGCTATATTCATAGAGAGGATTGACACCCTCTCTGCGAGTATGGTAGGGTGGAAGAATGTTAGCTTGGATCAATGTGAGAGATTGATACCTGTTGATATTTGACTACCCCCTAATTAATGAGGTTTTCCAAGTTTCCCTCATTCCTGCACTGAATAGTGGTTAGGGCCTACCAACGTAAGTCGTTCCTGGGCGCAAATGCGACCTGCTTAATAATAATATGCCGCCCTCTCTCCCGCACAAGTCTCCGACTTCTGAGCTAATCCCTGTGATTAGAATGAGGGGTAGAGATATTATTATTATTTGAGGATTAAATACTGTCTTAGTTATTTTATTTATTTCTAAATATTCTTATGTAGAAGCCTGTTACTCGCCTATTCGGGGCTACTTGGTGCGGTGTGTCTCGAGAACATTTTTAAAATCTCTGGTGAATCAATGCGGTTATGAAATATTTTATATAAAAATGATAGGCTTGTAAGAACTCTCATCTGTAACGATTTGATAACGAATCTCTGTAACAGGAGGCTATGATCAAATCCGCTAGCGGGATAAATACTATCACCACGATATGCTATGAATTTTAAAACGTGACGTTGAACACCTTCAAGATGATTAATAATAACTAGATAGCACGAGCTCAAAATTTTAAAGGCGGTACTAGATATGCTGTCCATATGTTCGGAAAATGAGAGTTCTTTAATATTACTGCTGCGTGTCAATGGCTTTGAATCTAGATTATAATCAAATTAAATTATATATGTTTTTAAGCTGAAAGAGCAAGCTTTACATTTATCAATATTTATGGAAACCATGTCACACCACACCTGTATTGTATTCAAAAGTTCTTGACAATCATCCTAACAGTTAATACTACGAAAAAGCTTTAGATCGTCTGCGAAAAATATGGTGAATATATTACAAAGTTGATAAATCATTTACATAAAGAATACACAGGAGTGGTGCCAAGTTATACCCTTGTGGTACCCCTGAAAAAGCTATGAAAATATTAGAACGGTATCCATTATCTAACACATACAACTCATAACGCTCAAGATAATATTTTGTAAGAAGCAGCAAAGAATAATCAAATCCAAATGATTTCTTTTCTGTAATAATATAGAGTGATTTACCCTGTCAGTTTTCTGTAGAGAAAATGACTGTTTAACGTAAGTCATGCAGGCTGATAAAGTACTATAAATTTAGACTTTAGACCTCATTTGCAATACAATACAACTTTTTTATATTATTCTACAGTAAATGATTTCTATCCCTGTCTACTATCAATTTGACAATTCTGTTTGATCTCACAACTTACTAGAGCTTAGAATTTCTGCGAAAGTATGAATAGTACCAAGTGTCACTATATGTAGAATCGAGAGTACTGACAGTTTATTGACCTTTATTTACATTAAAAATACAATGATTTTGTTGTTGTCTTAATATATATAGTCATCCAGATCCCTGTACTGGTTTAAAATATGCAAAATCATAGGTTCACATTATTAATATGTTACATGAGCTCACATGACATTCTTGGTCTTAAATATATAATAATTAATTGTCACTACCTATATAATATTTAAAATTTGCGTTTGTTAAAGCAAAGAGTTAAAAATTGAGGATGACTTTCAAGTTATTCCCTTTTTAATCTTTATCAAAATCTGAATGAATGAATATATATAGAGACTATAAACTATTTGAGGTGCTCTAAAAATTCGATAATTACGATTATTCCACTTTTCTTGTAACAAAAGTTATTATACTATATCCCATTATGAATATTTAAAAGATCGTAATAACTGTCAACTTATATTTTGAACCTAGATTATGTTCCTATTTTCTATACAAAAATAATTAGTTTCTGAAAATAACCTAATACGAAGAAATCACTTTAAAATAAATAATGAACATGAAATATATTTTTTTTTAGAAAGGGGAAACTTTACAGTTGGCAATAATAATAGACATGACGAATTCCCTCTTACATTTTCTATTAACATAATTTGTAAACGAAGTCGACGAAAAGAGGTGGATCCCTCGCGTTGTTGAGTCATTGATTCACATACACGCAGTTGGCGTCGTTTGTTGTCGTTGACGTCGCGACGTCGAGAGTGAAACGCTAGACGCGTGTCGTATATCTGTATGTGTCACATTAATCAATGTATGTAATCCTTAGCAGTTGGGACAGAGTCGTGTGTCGCAGATTTCTGAAAGGAATAATTATACTTTGCGACAGGCTCAAGTCGTTATTTACAAACCCTGAGGTACCCCAGTTTGTGACGATTATAGTACGGAAATCCCGCTTCTAACAGGGTTCACTTTGCCCATTGTCATTTTACTTGTTTACTAGATGTCTCCATGTCAGTGTCAAATATCAATTATAAATCTAGAATTACCTATCTTAATAATAATTTTAAAAACATATATCTAAGTTGTAAAGATCGCGCTGCCTTATCGTAATCAAATGGACTTTTGATATTATATTTTAAAATGTTTTCTATATAAAAACATACATATCCGAGCAAATAACCTGTTTTGTAATGTTAGTGAACGAATTATAAATTATTAAAAACTAAGGCAGCAAGACATATTCATTTTAAAACTATGATTTCATATCGCCTATGATGTACAGATAACTGTAAAAATCAATCACTGAATTAAATTAATCTAAACTAAAATACTAAATCACTTAAACATATCTTAGAGAGACCATGTAAAACAATAATAATATGAAGTCGTCATCTTACCTATAACAATAAACATCTTATATTCCGTATTGTCAAATTAAGCTTATTTTTTAAAAACAAAAGTTTTAACAGCTTGTGCATAATCAAAAGCTGAAATTGCCAATATGGTTTACATTTATGGCCTGGCAGAAGGAAATGGTACTGCGACTAGGCGAATTTATATGGAAAGATTTCCAAATCATCCCACTCCAAATCCAAGAATGTTCAGAAATATTTTTCAACGTTAACCGGAGCCAGACTCATGTCGGAAAGGTCCAAGACCTTTAAATGTTAGAACGTCTGAGTTGGAAGAATCTATTCTACAAGAAATTGTAGAAGACACAAATACTAATATTAGGAAGATCCCTGCAAATCTTGTGAATGTGAATCATAAATTAGTTTGATCCGTTCTGAGCATCAACAGTTATATCCGTATCACATACAAAAGGTTCATGCTTTACTGTCGCAAGACAATCCTGCTCCCCTACAATTTTGCCAATGGATTTTGCAAAAAATTTAACAAAATGTTGACTATACCGCTGGTATATTGTTTATCGACGAAACTAATTTTACCAGAGATGCTATAATGAAGTTCCACAACAAACACACTTGGTCTGATAAAAACCCATTATGGAATCAATATTTCAACGTCATTTTTCTTTGAATGTATGGATGGGTATTATTGTAAATTTTCTTGTTGGGCCATACTTTTTACCGAGAACTTAAACGGTGCCTGTTACAGACATTTTCTTGAAAATGTTTTACCTGAACTACTTGACGATGCGCTAAGACAAAGAATGTGGTTTATGCACGACGGAGCTCCCCTACATTTTAGTTTGACTGCTCGTAAATTTTTAAATGAAAGAATCGGTAATAACGTGATTGGACGAGGCATTCAAAAACCAGGTCAACCTTGTTCATCAAGATCACCTGATATGAACGCTATTGATTGTTTTGATTGGGGACATCTGAAGACATTAGCTTACAAGCTTCACATTAAATCTGAGGAGCACTTACGTCAACAAATCATAGCTGATGTGATAAGAACTACTCCTGGAATTTTAGCATGTGTTCGAGCTGTAATTTTAAGAATATCTGAAGCATGTATTTTGGCTAAAGGTAGTCATTTCCAATATTTGTTATAATAAATCACAGTAAAGTAATACCATTGTTAATTAATTATTTTGTTATTATTTTATGTAATGCAATGAGTATTGTAAAAATGCACTTGAGCAAATAAAGCAATTTTGTTGTTAAGTGGTTTGAAATACAAAAAAGTGTTAAGAAACAAAAAGTGAAGATAATACAATGGCGCATATGGTAATCTATTTTATTTGTAATATTATATATATTCTTTGGCAAATAATGGTCGAAGTTTCTAGAGTTGGTAGTTTTTTGGTTCATACCTACTGTCAGACTAAATTTGCACACCGAATTTAGTTAAATTATCTAAAACGGTTTGGAAATTTAAAACTGATTTTTTTTTAATTTTTGACACGCTGTAGCTGGAAAATGACTGCTCCAATACCGCACATTTATATAACAAAAAAACCCTTATTTTTGGCATCTACTTACGAAACACCCTGTAGTTCTAGAATAAAGCGGTACGTAATACTAATATTTAATAATTATTCTATATATCATTCTCACTATAAAAGTAAATAATCAGAAAAAAATATCGAAAACGGACACAACCCAATATGTTTTATCCATGTGGCAAAAGCGTTAAAGTAAAAACGTCACAATTCCGACTAACACAAAACTACTGCTGTCTTTGTCGTTCCGTAGGACGAATTGTCTTTCGCTTAACGACCTCACGTCCCGTTAATTTTTAAATATGGTACTTCGAAACTACCTACGCTTTAACCCTATGTTCGATGCTCCACCGACGCATTTCAATATTTCAGTTACACTCGTCACGTAGTAGGAGTGGAGAGGTCCCAACTAACTAATCAGCCCCTCTTATGCGACTTAAGGGAAGCGAACTTCCTGCCGTTTTCCGTATACCGATTTGGAAATTATAGTTTGGTCACGGAATACTGTAATATTAGAAACAAAACCGATGCGGATTCGTAAAGGCAAAGCGTTCCTGTTATTCATCGATTATGACGATTGTTATTGGAATAGTAACTAGTAACGTTCCAGAGTAATAAATAATATTGAATTATTAAATTAAAACTTAATTTTAAATTAATTTACGAGTTGAATTATTTTGGTGTCGAATTTTGAATAAATTTAACCTTTTAACAAATAAATTGGTTTATCAACACAATTCTTTAACCAATATACAGGTTGTATCACATAAGAGGGCCACTCCCATGTATCTCGCTTAATATGCGAGACACGTCAAAAATCTTTAATTGTTTTTTGTTGCATTTTTGGAGGCCTTTATGCTCGTAAAAACAAATTTGAGATCCATGGCCAACATTATGAGTAATAACAAAAAAACCTGTAAAGTGCCCAAACTTTAAGGCTGTCTAACTTTTTTATTTTAAGAGATAGAGAAAACTTATTGGTAATAAATTTTTATTGCAAAATTGATACCTTCCACCTGATATAAACAGATTTTTGTAATATCGTATGTGGTTTGTTGCGCCCTCTAGGCGGATAAATAATTTTTTCATTGAAGCAGGCTATGGCCACAAAAAATTGCCTGTTTTTTCGTCTTTCATGCAATATACTACATGTTGCCCTTATCTTTTGTATTTATTACATTTTTTCAATTTTAGTTAAAAAAAAATGTACCTAAATATTTTACTGTTGTTCAAGATAATGTAGAACCTGTTTTAAAGACGCCAACTGCAAAAAAAATAATAAACAGAATGTACTTTTTTATGCAAAATACAGATTTTCTTATAATATTATTTTATTGGTTTTCACATTAGAAGCAATTGGGTCTTTAAAATTATTTTGACACAGACAATGTAATAAAGTGATTCGCAGTTGGGATTATGCTGTCGAAAAGTGCTGTAATCTCAATAACATAACATGGAGAGATACTCAGTAGGAAATACATAAATATGAAGAAGAGTTACCATGTTATTATATTGCATCTAAACAAGATGTTTCAGGAGTATTGGCCATAATTACAGCCTTTTCAACAGTATTGTGTAAGCAAATAAAAAAGTAACACATAAAACAACTCATAACATAAAATAATTCTAAATTTAAGTATACAATTTTACTCAATTCAATTCACTATATAAATATTATTTAATAAGTTTATTTAGTTACCAAATAACCTAGTGACAAATCACAGATGGTATAGACCCATTTTAACTATTAATTGTGTTGATTTTGTGTGAAAATTTACTGAATTTACAGGATAAAGATTCTTAATTTTTCAATAAGTAGCAAAATCCAAAGACCAATAAAGCACAAATTTGATGAATGGTTAATTTAAAAATTCTCTCTTCTCTCTCTTCTTGGTGAAAAAATACAGATCGACGTTGAATCTGTAAAAATATATTGGATTAAGATTATATGTTGGCTAAGACAATAAATCTTGTAACATTTGAAAAAGTCTTGTTTTTGCTCGATCTTGCAACATCATGTTCTGTCTTGTCCAAGATAAAAATGACACTAAAAACGTGTTCAAATAAAAGAAGAAAGTAGCGAAGGTAAAGCAAAAGGGGAATATTCAAAAGTTGAGTGAATATTATTTGAAACTTTTTCTTTAAATGGATAAAAGGCAATTAAAATGCGAATGCAATACAACATTTTATCCATAATCACATTACAATCATATTTGTCAAGTCAGAATTATTGGAATTTAATAAAAAAAAAAATATTCGTAGGACTTGATATTTCTTAGTACTCAATGGAATGGAATGGTGGGTTTTGTTATACCTACTGGTTGCTATGGTACGCTGTTTGTTATCAATTATTTAATAAACAGTTCTATCTGAATGCAAGAAAGTAATTCTGTTCCTGTGGCTGTTTTCGAAAAAGCTCAAGAAACAATTTTCCATTTATTGCCACCGAAATCTAGGGACCATTACGAAAAAGTGTTCGCCAAAACGAATGGAGGGAAAACGGAGAGTAATGACAATAAATGAAGAAATAATGCATCATATTTTTTAAATTTGAGGAAAAGTGTGCAATTTCATCTATGTGGTGGAAGAAATCGATGTTGAAGACTACTATAAAGATCTGCAAAAATATAGATATTAAAAAATAAACTTACTGCTTATTGGAAGAATGAAGATCACATATTGAAGAATATTTGACTGGGGCTTCCGATAAAGAATATTAATGATTAAGATAATAACTCTTTTATATTGTTATTAGGTATATTGTGAACTTTGAATTATTATAAAATAACACTTTAGACGGTTCATATGTCTGGATAAAAGTCCGATTATAAAGTAATTGTGGATAAATATAATTATTATATCAATAGCAAACATATTATACATGGTAAATGTCGGTTTGGATGCGGTTAACAAGTCAGCACCATATGTTAGAGAAAGTGATTGTTTTCTTTCATAACATAAACAAGTGTATCTATTTTAATCTCGTCCGTCAAGTAAATCTGTCATATCCAGTCAAATACACAAACACTATGGGAAAAATAACAATAACAACGAGTAGGAGTACATTATAAGGTTCAACATACTTTATATAACAGACGGCTCACACGAACTGCCTTTTTCAATTAAATATTTCAATTAAAGGTAATAGTGTTAAAGGTTTTACAAGTACTAATTGTTGTGTCGTGTTTGGGGTGATATAAATAGCTGAAAATATGTCATATTATGGAGGAAACTTACTATCTAGATTGAGCAGTCGGTAAAAACGTGAATTATGTTAACTAACGACCACGCTAGTGTAACTCAAAGGGTCAATGTAAACATAGTTATATTAGCCATTTGAATTACTAACCGATATATTATAAAATCTTTTTAATTGTTGCTGTATACTTGTCTAGCAAAAAGCACATAAAAATAGTGGCTTAGTGCAACAAAACAGCAAGACCTAACTCAAGAAAAAATTAAATACAGTATACAAGTTTTAAATATATTATTTATAAATAGGTACCTAAGTTCTTTTTTCTCTCCAACTAGTAGCATAATTACACCCCCGCCAGCCCTAGCAATTCAGGGTCCTGGAGAATACTACCTATATATAATATTAATAAAAAAATATATTGATAACAATATTGGCAGTTATATATAATTAATTAGTAAACAGAGGTACGTAATTTGATTTTAACAATTATTTATGCATAGATACATGGCAGAATTTATTTTCAGTTAAAGAAAAATTCTGCGGGGGCTTGAAATTCTTAATAATGCCACTGTTTCCAATTCACATATATTTGACAAAAATTATAAATAATAAATAAAAGTCCATTTGATAGAAAAAATCTAAAACATATTTAATAAAAAATATTAAAAATAAGTTATATATACAATTCTAAAAAAATTGGGTACATAAATAAATAGTACAAAATGTTTAATAATCAATTGGTTTTTTTGATATTTTAAATAATTGCGGCATAGCAATAATAATTTAAAGTTTGTTACAGCACAATAAAAAACATTAACAGCAGGAAAAATCAAAATTTAATGCACCAAGTTCATCTTTGATTAGACAACTATTTCTTGCCTCGGCCCATTTGAAAGAAAAAATTTGTAGATATACCGAAGTGCAGTGAATACTGAGAATAATAATAATTTTACGAATATTCAGCAACTAGAACGTTTTACCTAAAATATAAACCCATTTTTTCTATATATGAGAAATAGGCTCATATTACACTTTCTAATATGAGATATGAAAGAGTTTTTGATCTGGTAGGAACTAGGGGGCCCCACTAATCGTAGGTCCCTGCCCAGTGTCGAATGGAAAATAGGGGCCTGCATAGGTAGGTATATATTACTTTTACATATAAGTATTGCAGATATTTAAAACTTCAGAAAACATTAGCACAACACTACATTTTCGTTTATATCTACCCATCTTGGTCTCTGACAACGTTGCAGTGGTAATTTGATAACCCAAATGCAATGTAGGAATCCAATCAAGATGTAAGTTATCTGTTAAAACAGCCGGTTTACCTGAAATATATGCTTTTAAATTGTTGTATATAACTTTTTATTAACTAACCCGATACAAAATGTTTTTGAACAAACGACATTATGTATTTAATTTTTTCTTGAGTTAGGTCTTGCCGTTATATTGCACAAAGCCACTTTTGCCGTTTTATATGAGAGAGTTCTTTGAAATCAGTTCTATGTGTATAATTCAATGCGGCAGGAATCCTAAAAAATCTAACTTGATCTTCTCGCTGTCCTCTACTCCAACAATTCATAACACAACAAAACAAAACCATTATGATAGTCTGAATTATCCTTGCTATTCCGAAATAGGTATAAAATATAATGAGCCAAACACACAGATCTATACAAAATCACAAATTTCTGCTTGTCATATGTCGAGTTGTTTGTCCTACAGCCGCCATTTTTAAAGTGATTTGACAGTTCGTTGGATTGCCCTATTGTGAAAATTAAATTTTAAAATCTTCAAACATTATTTTCTTGAAATTTTTGTTATGTAACACCATAATTTTTCATGATGTATGTATGTAGAATGACACGCTCTTTCAAATGGCATGGGCAAAATTGGGGGTTGCTATTTACAAAAATTTTCGATGACGTCATATCTCGAACAACGATGACGTCACAAATGTGGGTCGTATGTCAAAAAGTGCCTTTTTTAAAAACAGAATCGACGTGTCAGAGGATTTTTTCGAAAACTTCTCAATTTCAAAAATAATGAATTTATTCGTTACTTTTCGGAAGCTCTGTACATGAAACAATGCTTTTGCTAATCTGTTAATTTAACACAGAAATACCCTTGTCCGAGTTTGAGAAGCAGACTGGGAAAGACCACACATCATAAATGCTTAATAAAAATAGTGTAATTTGGGCAAATAGTGTAATTTGGGGTTTAACTTCCTTTACTAATAAATCTATGAGTTAGACCAACGTGTGAAGTTTCCAAATTAACAAACCTTATTCGATAAAGTACTATTTCTTTCATTCAGTCACTAAATCTCTTGTATGTTTTGATATCCTCGATCTTTCAGCAGTTCTCGCTAGGGCTAACATCACAGGCCCTAGCTAAATATAAATTTCCCCAACAGAACATCCATTACGTCTATGTGCGTCCCTTGCATGCACACACACAACCGTAGAAACTCGACTTTATCTGCGGAACAAATGGACGGCTTCGCGGGACGAATTTATGTGAGAACCGCATGAACGTTGGCCCCCAAGATTTATGGCGATTTGTGCTGGGCGGAACAGGGGGGAGTCCCGGAAATGTAATAGGTAAGTCTCTGGGGTTTACCGGGAAATAAAAGATCAGCCTGGCCGCGTTGTTTCTACTGTGTCTCCCACGTACGTGAAAAGGGCACTATGTGATGAGTCACTGGGATCAACACGATGGGGACTACCGTTCGAGTGAATCAGAATCGTCCGTGTATACAGCGTGCTCTGTAAGTAACGGTCCATGGAGATATACTAGATTTTTCGCTTCCAAGTATTACGATTTAAGCCGACTTGCCTTAATAAAATGTTGATAATAAAAAATATACAGGGTGTTGGCAATTTTTTGTGACCTTGTTGTCTAAAATCCTTCGAATATAGAGCAAAGGTCAACATAGATGTTTATAAAACAAAAGTGGCTGCTGGATAGAATCAAACTCATACTCATTCCTGTATTAACATTATCACGAACCAGAGTAAATTGTTCTAAATTTCTTATAAGTATTATTTTTAAATTTACACCCCGTTCAGGTTTGTTTTCAAGGGTGTCAAAATTGGAATTTTAAAAATGATATTTTGTAATAACTCTTTGAATGTATCAACTTAAAAATTTGGAAATAGATGCTTTTCGATATGAGAAATCGTAATCTGTTGTCTATTTCGACGTATTTCCTAGAGGGCGCCACATCCGCCATATTTGTGACGTAAATGTGAGCGTAACATTTTTTACCATAACCTTATCACGTTTTTTATTCAACAAATTTAAGCATACATTGTCTTTGAAGAAAAAAGGTATACTTGTCATTGATTAGTGACGTATAGCTCAAAAACAATGTAGATTTAAGATTTTTTAATAAATAATGTGATAACGTTATGATTAAAGAAGTAACTATCACATTTACATAACAAATATGGCGGATGTGGGGCCCTCTAAAAAATACATCGAAAAACCTAAATTTTTAACTTGATACATTCTAAGACAGTGTAATATTCACTTTTTTTCAAAAAATGAAAAATCTAGTATGTCTCTATGGGACATTATTTATGAAACACCTTGTATGTTACGGCTAAAGTGTAAACTTGGTTAGTTTGTAAACTAACTGGCTAGTATACAAACTAACTGAACCGTTGGTTATTTAGATAGAAATCCCATATTCGACAATATTAGCGGATACTTTAAAAACTAACCCACTCGCTTGGCTAATTTACTTGAAATAGAGATACAAAAATAGCTTTTTTCTACGTTCATGCAAAAAACAAAACTTTATTGAACTATATTTAGTGGAAAAAGTGGTTCTTTATTGCACTAGTGCAATAAAATGTTTATTGCTTTCCTTTGTCGTTCTACTACAGCGTTTTATCATCATGACAAACATAAACATTCAAATCGACATCATATTTTCCTAAAGTTAGTGTCATCTAAATAAAACATTTTTTGGTTTTTGCATGAACGTAGAAAAAATATTGTATGCAACTTGTACAAAAAGAGTTTATTGCACTCGACGTGTTTATTGCTACTCGGCCTGAAGGCCTCGTTGGACAATTTCACGTCGCGTGAAACACTTACTTTTTGTACTTGTTGCATAAATAACTATTTTTCTTTGGTTAGTTTATAGACCATCCAATTTGGTCTAGCTGGAATGAAAATAATTCTGCTTATGATTTTTTAATTGGAATTGTACATTACGGTCTGTTTTTAAACTTGGATAAATAAAGATACTCCATACATTTATAGTATGATCTAAAATTGCTTGAAATTATAATGCTATATTACTACAAATCTGCTTCTATTTTATATGTATTAACAACTTTTTGCTTCTGAAAAAATCAAACAAATCTCCCTGAAAACAACTGATCATTGTAATCTTATAAATTATTGCCTGCTTGGTCAAACGGTTTTTAATACTTGTCTTAATATTCTCACACATCAAATGATCTATCATTTCCGCGAACACGAGCTAGATTACATCAAGGTGATGTATTAAAAATATGATGGATTATGTGAATATGAAAGAAATCTAATAGGATACAACTTAAAAAATAGTACATTTCCATTCGGTATTTATCTTAAAAAGGTATTTTTTATTATTAATTGCTTGTAGAATTTAAAGAAATTTGATTGCTCAAATGTTAGATAATTGATGAGATTTCGATAAAATAGATATTATTCAGTTTTGGTATAGAAAAAATATATAACGTAAATTTTGTTCACTTTAGTTTCCGAAAGAAAAAGAGAATACACTTACTATTAATTAGAAACAGATGTTGCTTTGTTTAGCTGCAAATCCTTCACCAGAGAAACAGATTGACTAAAACAACGTATAAAAGTCTTTTTAAACTTGTACCTACAACAATTATATATCTATGTACTCGTAACACAGAATGTTTTTAATTTATTCATAACGTAGCTGTCTGCAGCAGGCTTTGCGAATGTGTATAATCACTCAAATTCACAGGCAACGTGTATCTCCGTGTTTATGTTCTATTAATTATTAAATGGTCGAAAAACAAAATGTCCTGGTTTACAAAGGATAGGATATAATTAGCTGAACAGGCCTTTTATATTTTTTATTACCAAGCTTGGCGGCTGAATAGTACTGCGATTCAGTAACGAGGCGCCCAAAAAAATATTGCTCTATGTTCTTCCATTCTCGTTTTCAATACTTTAGAGTGTTGTTGTGTATTTAATATAATCAATAAGGGATGCTTTAAGATCATACAGTAGCTCCCATCGGAACTAACTTTGAAAAATGAAATTTGACAGAACTCGGCAAGGCAGGCAAGGCAAGGCAAGGCAAGGCAAGGCAAGGCAAGGCAAGGCAAGGCAAGGCAAGGCAAGGCAAGGCAAGGCAAGGCAAGGCAAGGCAAGGCAAGGCAAGGCAAGGCAAGGCAAGGCAAGGCAAGGCAAGGCAAGGCAAGGCAAGGCAAGGCAAGGCAAGGCAAGGCAAGGCAAGGCAAGGCAAGGCAAGGCAAGGCAAGGCAAGGCAAGGCAAGGCAAGGCAAGGCAAGGCAAGGCAAGGCAAGGCAAGGCAAGGCAAGGCAAGGCAAGGCAAGGCAAGGCAAGGCAAGGCAAGGCAAGGCAAGGCAAGGCAAGGCAAGGCAAGGCAAGGCAAGGCAAGGCAAGGCAAGGCAAGGCAAGGCAAGGCAAGGCAAGGCAAGGCAAGGCAAGGCAAGGCAAGACAAGGCAAGGCAAAGCAAGGCCTCTATTCAATAATTTTAATTTATATAATAATTTTTATAGTTAGATATTTGACTCAACTTAAAGGAGGCTACCTGGAGAAGCAATCCTAAAAATGGAGAAATAGGTCAGATCTCATCTATTGTGGTTGAATTTTCGAGTTCCCACTGTTTCAAAAGTGAAATTAGATATTTATAGAATGTTTTCATTAAACCAGGTTAGTAAATTTAGCTAGATTAATTTCTTTAGATAATTATTGAATAGAGCTTTCTCTGTGGAATTGTTTATTAGCATACCTAGATGTTTGGTAACAGAGAGCATACATATGACTTCATTGATAGGAATTGTAGGAGATTTGATTTATATTAGCTTAAAATACCTTTCTAATACAGTATAAAAAAATTGTGATAAGTATAGTTATGTAACTATTTTCAAACACTATTAAAAAAAATCAGCCAACAACAATTAAGAAACAACCCGAAAATGTAATTGTAGTTATTTTTCTTATGAGAATGACCCTGTGCTAAATTTAAATTAAATTACTTGATCTCCAAATGTTGGCATACTACAAAGTCTGGACATTACGCTCGGCAATCGAAAGGATAATTAAGTACACGAAACCCTTCGTTTTTACCAAATAAACATAATTTCCATCCGTCTACCGATAGAATTACAAAGACATGGGAACCAATTTCAACTTTGTTGCGCCCCATCTCACATTTCTTATACAAACTCCGGTTCCGAGTGCCTCCAATGTAAATACCATCTCCGGAACGCACCATGGCGAATATTTCAATTGAAAATTGTTTACCCGATTGAACAATTCGATGAAGGAGAAACAATGAAAAATGCGAGGTCGATGTGGCTGCTGTGACGTCGTACCAGTCCGACAAGGTCGCTGTTGGTTGATTGTATTTTTTTTAATTACGTAATTGCATGCGATGTGATACCTCACACAGCGGTGGAAACTAACTGCGCGTTTAGTATTTAATGAAAAGCACTTGGTGAAGTTGACCAATCGGTCATCATCTAATGAGCCTTGCATTCAATGGGAAATTGCATGAATTTTCCAAATACGTACATAAGAAAGAATGTATAATTTTAATGGAAATAGCTTTTGTCCTAGACAGTTTCGTGGAAAAATAAGCCTACAAACGATATTTAAAAATTTAGTAGTGTGCTTTAGTTTATATCTTTATCTGTTTATCTGTATATCTGTTTAGAAGAGTTAATTTGTCATTTGTGATATTATTAGGTGTTTTTGTGCTAAATAGACATTGATATTGAATAAAGTTGCAAAATGGACTCGTAAAATAGGTACAGAAAGTGTATCTTAAGTTTAATTGGAAACTGTGATTGGAAATATATAAGTAGGTAGGTTTAAGTTCATCGAAAAAAATAAAATGCGAAGTTGTAAAGAGTAAATTAAATTTGTCTATGAAACTACTAGAATATATACAAGGAGGTTAGAAAATCAATGGTTTTTTTCAGATATTGTATTCAGCGCTTCATTCCGATTCCAAATAAGATGTTTTATTCTGAAAACATAATCAAAAAAGGTACCTTATAAACAAGGATTATTTTTAAAATGTGTAAAGAGAAATGAAATCAGTAGTAAATAGCAATACAAACTTAATAAATTAATTTAAAAAAATTAATAAAATATCATTATTTTTATTTGTTATTTTTCAAATTAAAACAACTAGTTCAATGTGAAATCAGATATCTAATTTTATAAATACCTACCCCAAATAAAACAATCTATCTGGACGTAGCCAACAGTATTGTCGCCGTAATTGTCACGAGCCGATCTATATTGTAAACAAAGGAATAAGTTACATTTAATAATACCGTAAGCTCACCTCACCACCACTAATAAATCATGGCATTACTTACAATACCTACACTATGACCCAAAATGCCAAAAAAACGGAAAAGTACAATAAATGAACACCAGTTTACATCACCAACACCGTAATCTACACCTGTATCTATAAAAACAAACAGCGCTGAACGGTGTGTGACGTCACATCAATGATATGGTGTTTTCGTCCATGTGGTTTTGTTTACATTCTATGCCAATTTATTAATGTCAATTATTATGTGATTATTACCGTTCAGACGTATGTTCTAACCTTTCAATATCTACCCTGTAATACATTTCAAATCAAAATAAAATTCACGCAACTTCCCCGTTATTCCAAATATCATACATACAGTTGTATCCTGTTTAAAATTCCCCAGTCAAGTATCTCGAAATCAAAAAAACACCGAAGTTCTGGAACAAATATTAGATACTTATACCTACAGTATCTCAAGTCTCGTTTCGGAAACTGGCAATTTTTGGAAGAATCGCTCGAATGTTAACTTTGATTTTTTTGGCATGAACTTTGATGAAGTTCAATTTTAAAAAATGTAATCAGTGACGGCAGGAGGGGGTTACGGTTGTTCTCATTTTTTTATTGCACTATATGAAAGCTTAGATTAATTTGGTGTGAAATATATAGGGAATTGACATTTTGGAAAAAAATCGAAACTCCGAAATTCTCTTTCAATGAGATAGTTAAATCTAGTCATCTGAATAGAATTTGTAATATTATTATCTTTATTTTTTCAAAAAGTGATAATATCTCAAGGACTGTAAAAAAATAAACATATTAAGTATAGGTTCTTTGAAAACAAAACGATAAAATTAACACATTAACAGTCAAGCAATTTTGATGAACAGTCAGCATGGGAGAAGGAAACATAAAGGTTATTCCCACTTCTTTTTTAAGAACCTGTCAAGTGTCGTTTACTTCACCGAGCACCAAGAACTAGAAATAAAGTTACATTGTACCACAAACTAGGTAAAAATGTTTCAGAGTTGAGGCACACTCTTATAACACCGCCGTAAAGCAAGATGGAATTGGAGGTAAATATTTTCATCTACGACATCACGTTCACCACGTTCCAAGATTAAGTTATTACTACTACTCGTAACTTGTTCTATAAAATTATATCTTGCTCCTGTTATTATGTACATTTGTTGAATTTTAATAAATGTCGTGGAACAACTAGCAAGTTTAGACGCTGGGGAATTTCTACATTAAGTACTTCTTATTAATTCTTGTGAAGGGAATCACTGTTTGATGTTTTAAATTCATTAAAACCACTAGAAGGAAATGATTACATACGGGCAGATTCTAAACGAGTTTAATAAGATACGTTGAATGGTAATAATTACTGCTTGTTATTGATCAATAAAAATATTGTTCAATAGATTGAACAATCATTTTCAATTAATGCAGTCTTTAGTTTAAAGTTATGCGTACAAATCAAATAAAATACAGTTATAGCTACTTATATTTGTTACTGTAGTTTATTATTATTAATAACAAAAATATTTACTTGTCCAATAGAATAATTTCAATTACAGAACCAAGTAGAACCTAACAAAATTTAAAAATAATACAATAACTAAGACACTGGAGACTAAATACTGATTACAATAAAAATATAGTTATGTAAACATTACAGTATTAAAAATAACAACAGGTACATGACATATGGAATTATAGTGGCTGCACATAACATAAATTGGTAATGAACGTATTGGTGTGAGCTCTGTTGCCATAAAACATAGATACCAATGGGGAATACCACTAAATTTGGTATTTTGCATTTTTAAATAGTACTCTAAGAAACGTTGAATACGTGCCCTAGGATTTGGACTAATATGCAGTTTTATGAGAGATATTAATTATTTAAAACAACATGACGTCACGCGTACATTTTTACCAGCTGGCAACAATGCATGAAAATAAAACCACTAAACTCAAACCGAGGTTATGCCATGCCATAGTCTATGAATTCTGTCTTGCTCTGGTCTATGTCCCGTGATATTCCTAAACAAACCTCTTTGTAATTTAGTTATATTTCTACACTCTGAAATCTTTTGAGTTTTGTCTCGGCAGAAAAATAGGTTATGTTATATTGATGGAAGTGAAAAATGATGTTTACAGGCACTATACCTGTCTCTATTTATACAGTACTGCATTTCATTTATTTTATTCTAAGACAAGTTACATGCTATTGCTCTGTTGCCGCATGTTAAAAATGTACATCTGACGTCACATGTACATTAATTTGCCAATAAATCTTTTAAATTTAATTTAATTAAAAAAACAACGAATATGGTCTTCATATATTTCCAAAACAATGTAATTTACTTTCCAAAAACTTTTCCAACATAGTGGCATTCCCCATTGTGATAAAAAAAGTAACGGGGTAAGTTTATAGAAACTGAATAAGACGGATACGGTATGTCAAACTATTTTAATAATTAAAACCACAAGTTCATTCTATTAATAATTAATAACAGTAGCGACAAAGGCACTTGAATTTGCTACATTAAAATAGGTCTTGCAAAATGTAGTTTACTTCTTTCAATTTTTTTATTGGGTCGCCGATTATACACGTTATCAGGTTGTACAGTGGACCAGTTTCCAGTGCCGTACGGAAGTGTATTTTCGAATTATTTTCGAACTGCCCTTTTTCATTTTTTTACCAAAACTATATTTGTAAGAGTACATTATAAATTTTTTTTAGATAAGTTCTAAGTTCTGAATCACCTGTATATTATTAGCCATACCGGATGTTTAATCTGTTGTCACATATTACACAAGTTGCATGTGTTTTGGTAGGATCGGCGTCTTATTTATTTTGTTTTAATGAATCAGAGAATTTGCATTTGCATTTTGCTATAAGAATGGAATAAAGAGCAAC
The DNA here is from genome assembly GCA_037114965.1 of Monochamus alternatus. NCBI lineage: Eukaryota > Metazoa > Arthropoda > Insecta > Coleoptera > Cerambycidae > Monochamus > Monochamus alternatus. Next base: position 11,861,116 of record CM073429.1, on the reverse strand, counting down.
AATATTTTAGAAATGTTAAATATTGCTTTTAATGAGCCTGCTATAGGCAAAACAAGAGTTTAATAGTGGTATAAACGTTTCCAAAAAGACCGTGGAAATGTTCAAGATAACGAGAGCCCAATACGCTCCAGCTTATCAACTACTGATGAAAATAATAAAAAAGATGACTATGAACAATCGCAAATTAGTATAAGAGAAATCTCTGATGATGTTAGCATATCACTTGGCTTATGCCATGTATTTTTTCGGATGTTAATTTTCTAAATTTGTTTGTATATAGTCTATAGTCGAAAATAAATTCAAGTCCTCTGCGAAAAATAACACGTAATGAGACAACTTAACTCACTGGTGAAAACAGCGAATAAAAGCGGACCCAGATTGGAGCCTTGTGGAACTCCTGATGTAGCGGTACAAACGTTAGATTTGAAACAATTAAAGTGACGTACTGAGAGCGATAACTTAAATAGGAGGCAAATAAATTAACCGTAGATGTAGAAAATTCATGCTTATCTAATTTTTATCTAGTATTATTATTGAATGATCAATGTTGTAGACAATTTGCTTTACTTCAACAAAGCACAAGTTTGATATAGTTTCTCAGATTATTTGAAAGAGACACCGCGCTGATGATGAAATATGACACGGAAACGTATACGTGGGAAGCTACTTCTCACTAATTATGAAATTCTAATAACTGACTAACTAGTGTTCATCACACAACTAATTTAATTTAAGATAGTATCACCTCTGCCACTGAATAAACCAGAATCTTTTGATTTTACCCTCGAGATACCTATATATAGTAACTGTATTGACATTAGTGAACGCACTTGATCACATTTTAGTAAGTGATAAAAGTACAATTATAATGACTTGTGTTAGCTAATTTAGCTGTACTCCATGTGTTACTGATAACCTGAATATTAAAAACACATTAACATCAACGCGTTAAGTATTTATTAACGTTAAAAAAAAATCCAATAACTAAATTGTATTTCCTAACTGCTTATATACTTTTTATCAATAAAAAGAAAATGTTCTGTGCCAAATATTTAAGCAAGACATAAATTCGCTAGCATAATGAAAACAAATCGATATCTATTAAGTAGAATCGTTGAAAAGGGAATTGGAAAGGTCGAGCTTGCTAAAAATGCGACCCGTTTGTCAATATAAGCGTGTACGTTGTAAATTTATTTATAGTTTGATTAACACAGGAAAATGCGAAGGCAAACAAAGCCGACGTCACAAAGAAACAATAAAGAGTGGATGGAAACAAAAGGCGTATAAAAGCCTTTCTCTAATGTGATCGGCGAGGTTTCAACACTTTGGCTCAACTTTTAATCGTACAAAACTGACACGTTAATATCGTTTCTATCGCAGTATCCTGCTATACTATACAAAATGCGACGTCAACTCTGGAATAATGAACTAAAATGGAGCCAAATTTGCCTTTACGATGATTTTAGTACGATAATATAATAATAATATGCATTAAACTAATATATAATTTTTTTTATACAGTCATATAGTTATAAATTATATAAAGGAATTAAAAAAACGAAAAATATAACTCTTAGCTGCGCCTCGAGTGTCCATTTTTTCTCGTGGATCAAAGGCTGGTTAATTTCCCGAAGGTAATTCAACGTTTTATCCATGACCACGGCCAAAACCGGTCAATTAAGAGAGTAAAAACCGTGTGAGAGCAGGTGAAAAATTATGATTTTGAAAAACGTCATATTTTATTACGTTAATCACCGAGCAAATATAGCTTTAATTTTCATTTAAAAATATTTATAGACAAACAGTAGGTATTTAACAACGTTTGGTAAACGATTAAAACATTTTGGACCCAAGCAACAAGGAGCATTCAGGACTAGTTTTAGTTTGGCAAACGGCACTCTAAGATCTCGAGCATGTCTCGTGTTATAGTTGTACTTATCTTTTTTAATGTCAATGCTTTTCTTATTTCTATATACATAAACACATATTTGTAAATAAAAAAACAGGGAAGGGGTAAAATGGTCAATTCCTTAAAATATTGTCTACACGACTCTGTCTGAGATTTTGAACACGGAATGGATGATTCTTTTTTGAACAATAAAAACACTAACTGAATTGGTCGAATTGCCCCATAAACAAATTCTGTATCTAAGTCTTGAATCTACTTAGGCATAGTAAACGTGTACAAGCTGGGAAAGGTTCAGCACCGTTCGCAAATTTAAGAAAAGAAACTTCAGAGAATTATCACAGTGTAATTTAAAGTTCAGGAATTCATCCAAATAAACACTAAGAAAACGTATACCGTCATGTGCATTAGTCACAGTTTTATTATTTACTTACAATACGTAGATCTTCGATAGTTTTTTGATAATTATGTACTCTTAGAATATCGGTCTTGTCCAAATTAAAAAACAAATCGATACTGTTAAAGTACTGTGAGACTCTGCCCACTGCCTTTGAGGTTCTACTACTCAATGCCTCTGAATCTATTGACGATAAAACCATCAGCATAGGCTGTATAAGCGATATGTTTTGTGACACTTGATAGATTGTTGACATAGAAAATGAATAAAACAGGTCCTATTATTGAGCCTCCTGGCACACCTACATCCGAATCCAAAAAAACCGGATTGCAGAAAATCTATAGATTACTTAGATTCGACCTTTAAAGACACATACTGTTGACGACCTCGAAGAAATGTTGATACTCAGTTAAGTGTAATTCCTCTTGCCATATTTTTCTAAAAAAGATAGTAATAAATTATGCTTTACACAGTCAAAGGCTCTGCTCAGATCACAAAAAATAACTGCTGAACATTCGTCGGCTTCAACAAATTTAATGATTTGATTATAAAGAGATAACATTGCAAAAGATGTCGATCTATTCTCACAAAATCCATGTTGGTGCATAGATAAAATTTTAAATTTATTAACAAATGATAAGAGAGTTCTAAAAATTCATATTCAAATATTTTCATCAGGTTTCATCCTCCAAGAATAAAAACCATATCGATCATTTCATTTTGACTAAAATTTGCCATTATTAGTAACTTAATTTAACAACAAGAATCAAAAAATATCATAGAAAAGAGATAATTACTGTCAAAGTAAAGTTAAGGTGACAGAACCTACTGTTTGTTTTCCATGGCCAACTTTACTCCTGAGTGTTTGAAACAACTAAATGTGAAATTATGGAGATCAATTAAATTAAACTAAATAAACAAAATCATTTTTAATAAAAAATCACTTTAGTTATTAATTCGTATGAATAAATACTGCCATAATATTTATTTATTTTTCAATTTAGTTTAAATTAATTGGTTTGCATAAATCCATCATAGTAAAAAGTAATTGTGGATTACAAGAAAAGTATTAGAAATAAATACAGATAACTTTATATCGCGTGAAAGGGGGTGGGTTCCATTTAAAAAAAATCAAGTTGTCCATGATTAAAGTTTTCAAAATTAGAGCGACGATATCATGACAAACAGAGTTCATAATTGACTTTCTAGCTCTTGGTAGTATGGAGCGTGGTCAATAATTTCCCTCAATCACAGCCTCCTATGTTGCCGCCCACCTCTGATATTCTTCTGTTTCTAGACATCAACTTTTTGACAAAATATCGAATAACGTCCAAACGGTATATTTTAGGTACCAAGTCTGGTACATGAAGTTACACTAGAATTGACCAAGAAATCCAAATATGTAATAATATACAGGGGGTTCCGTATAAAAATTGTAACTTTACTATGAATCACCCTGTATATGTCTAGGAATTCCAGTAAAAATATTTTTAGTTTGTACCTCTAACTTCCCCCCACCCCCCACCAACAGCAGATTTTAAAAATATATATCATATATATATAACCACAATATTCCGTCCACACACTATTGGCCCACCCTGTATATGACCAATCATTATTCATTTAAGTGCTTCAAAATTGTGAATATTAGTATGACTGAAGTTTCTTTTCATAATGATCTTATAATTTACATAATAATAATGTTAATAGATCACACAGTTTTACAAAATTATTATATTTATCAAAATTAAAATCGCCACATAACAACCAATAAAATTCTGGTGTAATAATAATTGCATGTATAAAATGCAAAATATATAGACAAATAATAGAAACAAAGAAACTACGATAGAAGCTGTGTACAAATCATACTTACATAAATGACAAAAGGATTCTTACGTCCTCCTTGTTAACAGTTTCGAGTTGATTGTGCTGCACATCTGTGGACTCTGGAAATAAAAGAAATATTGATAATACCGTCCTGTATTTTGAAAACTTGAGGAAAGATTGAGTAACTACACATTTTTTTAATGATGTCGATTACTGTAATCATCGTAAAATATGTATAAGTGGAACCGGGAATATATTGTTTACACGATATGCATGGGTATAATTACAGAATATATAATTATGTGGTACAACTATATCATATTACACATTCTCGATTATTCTTCCACGTCAAGAAAGTCAAATAATGTCAAAACCATTATAATTGTCTTTCTAAATATTGTTATATTTAGAAATAAATATTATACAGCATTTTTAAACGTATTTATAACAGTCTTAAGTGTGTTAAGGCGGTAATTCATAAAAAAATCATGTAAATGTACAGACATTTCCTAGGAAATACCTACATTTTTTTGTTTTAGTCTAATTAAAAAAAAATAATTTAGAAAATATGTCATAAACGTTATTCTGTTCGGTTGTTCGAACACATGTTTTTAAATTAACTGCATAACATCGTTCCGAAAATGTAGGAAAACAATGAAGATAAAGAATTTTGCCAAGTAGTTATAATGTGGGAGGTCAATTAACCACAATTAGTCATTGTACGTAGTAATAATGACTAATTTAGTGAATAGAATACGAATACGGCTGTGGTTTTAAGTACTACAGTTTGTGGAATTTCAGATAACATACGGAACATATCTGAATGATAAAACTTAAATTAGCAGTACAAGTGATTCATTCTTCGTAGCGTATTATTGTGAATTGGGAGGCGTGTCCCAAACTTTACGTTTATTTAGCGTCGAGAGTACTTTGAAATCTTGGTAGTCAATTGTTAGACATACAGGGTGTGTCATGACGAGAACGCATTAGGCATATCATGAAACTAAATTCCAAATTGGAATTTAAAAATTAGTATATTGGAATTTCAATGTGGCACTTTCGATATGTCACGATAGTGTTTTGTTTTCATGCCATTGTACACTAAAAAAATATGTGGATATATTTATAATTTTGGCAAAATAATGGCGTATTATCGCAATAATAAAAAGTACTTAAAAACATAATAAAAACGCTTTTTTTTGTGTTTTTACTACTTTTTTTTGGTAAATTTGCTGTAAATTAATACATTCTTTTGTAAATAACCATAGAATTTTTACTATGTCAGAATTTGGTTTTCAAAAGGGGAAATCAACTAAATCTGCAATAATTAACTTTTTGACATGTCTTCATAATAATTTAAATTTAAAGAATAAATGTGTTGGTATCTTCCTGGATTTGAGTAAGGCCTTTGATCTTGTAGATCATAATTTATTGCTTGATAAACTATATATGTAGGTATGGTTTCAGAGGCAAGATCCATGAATGGATAACTTCATATCTTACACATAAAAATCAAACTGTACAAATTGAAAGCTATAGGTCTGATAAATTAGGTGTAGAGTATGGGGTACCTCAAAGATCAGTGCTTGGACCTTTATTATTTATTATTTTTATAAATGATATATCCAGTATAGTTAATTCAAATAATTTGACACTATTTGCTGACGACACATACTGCACATTACTACTGGTTCAGTAGCAATAAATTATTTGTAAATGCTTCCAAAACAGAATTCATAATATTTAAATCCAAATATTCGGAAAGAACTGAAAGTAGATTATTAAAAATTAATGGCACATTTATAAAACAAACGGATACAACAACATTTTTAGGGGTATATATAAATCAGTACTTGGATTGGACTGACCATATTAATAACTTGCATTCAAAATTGTCATCTGTTTGCTATGTTTTATACAGATTAAAAAAATTTACATCACAAAAAATACTCTTAAACTACTATTATGTTCATTTTTATTCGAGAGTAAGGTATAGTATTTTATTTTGGGGATCTTCGTATAAAATGATAAAAATTTATTATTAAGTGTAATTGTGTTAAATAGATACTGGTATTGAAGAATAAAGTTCTGTACTGTACAAATAAAAAAAGTACTTAAACAACGCTTTTTATGCTTTTCCTATTTTTTTTTTTTTTTTTTTTGTAAATTTGCTGTAAATTAATACATTCTTTTTGTATTTTTACTAAAAAATATTTCGTAAACTTTGATTAAAATTGTTTGAACGGCAGATATTTAAGTGATAAACTCTGTACACTATACGTTTTCGTATAAGGTTGAGCTTATACTGCTTGCTTTGATTTATTAGATGATGTATGTTATATATTTCGACATTTATACGACTGAAAGGGAACCTCAGCAAAGCACAATTTCATAACCGCAAAACAAAACCAAACAACAGCGTACCATATTTCCGTCACAATTATTGAAATGCACCCCCTATCGTTCCATATTATTTGTTGAGACACCGCCGCGAAACGAAAAAGAACAGAAAGAGTAGCGCTTCTGTTTCAGAAATAATGAACGGGCTGCATAAATCATAAATCATTTAGGGAAAAACGCGGGTTGGCCCTATTTAAAGCCGATTAAAAATCTAAAAATAGCCACTTTTTATTTCCAGCGCGAGTGGCTTTCACATTAAACAAACTTTTCTGGCTTACATTTTCCACGCTGGTATTTATTTATTTATGTCTTTTCGGTAAACGATGGGCTTCCAATAAAAATGCGGGTTTAGTGAACCCAGGTTTTATTTTTACGTATTTTTTTCTGTACAAATACAACAACCAATCACGGTTGGTCTTTTATCGACGAAGAATCCCGCTTTTAATAATTTATGTACAAGATGGTCATGCGAAAATTGCCTCCCCCCTTTCTCCGTTATTAATCAAGATACGAATAAAGACGTAATAATGACAGATGTAGAAATAGTTTTTATGATGTGAGTATTAAAAGTACATTTTTAAGGCACGCATGTAAAAGTTGGCAGATGAGCGCAGCGATTTAGAAAAAAAAAACAAGTTTTGGCGGTTCGACGTTAAGTAAATTCGACAATCAATTTTCACTACTGTGTGTAAAATTAAACAGTTTTTAAAATATCTGTAACAAATGATAGGAATCAATTTTTCTCTCTTTTAAATGTTAATAGGCTTGTACTTTGTAAAAAATTGGCAATTTTGAATTAGATTTTCTATAATCAACTTTTTAAAGATAGATATAATAAAGCTTGATAAAAGCTCCCCTGAAATTACGCGTAGAATATAAATATGTAATATGGCTGTTTTATGTAAAATAAGTAGATGGCGAAGTGCTATAAGAATTGCATTGCATTTAAAAGAACGCCGTATTCTTCAAATAGTCTTTTATACAAATACAATTTTAGACATGTAAGAACTGAATAATATAGAATTTAGCAAATAACAAGAATGTTATCTCATGCCACCTGCGAATATTCAAAGGCACTGAAGTAAAACTAATATCATAGACTATTAGTCTATGCTAATATATAACAACTGATAGCGGTCTAACCAATACATTTTTAGGTACAGAAATGTTTCAAAATACGTTTTTTTTAATTCAATTGTATATGTAAATATTGTTATAACATAAACACATAGTTCTGCATATAAGATTGTTCACTTTTGTTTATAAGGATGTGAAAATAATTGTTAAAAAAGCAAAATAATGTGTGTCATACAAATGCTTTTAAAAGTTATTATGTTATTTGATGATACCTAATTTAAATTGTAAAAGTGGATAAACAAAACATCAATAATTTTAGTTCTGATATAACTTTTGCTCTACGTGTTTCATTTTTCAAGATTTCTATACTTAAAAACACCATAAGTTTGTTAATTTTATGGCGAGAAATAGGGCGACCTTAAAGAGAGCTCCCTCGAAAACCCCAAACCCTAAATTTTCAAAATTCAAATCGAATATTCTCTGAAATATTCTAATGGGCTGTAGACGTAAGACAACTTGTATAATAAAAGCCAATACAATTTTGTAGAATTCATTACTAGCGTATTCTCCAGTGTGACACAGTAAGTAACTACAATTTATATTACCTGCTGTTAACATTTTATTGCTTTAAATATATATTTAACTACACTATTATCTTGTGCATGTTACCTACCAATTTCTGCCGTGTAGTGACAACGATATGAGAACAGCTTATCAACAAGAATAGAACTGTTTAATGGTGGATAAATGACGTTTTGATGATCGTTCCGATTAGTAGCTTTAGCTTTTTACGTATACCAGGTATATCTTTCTGGTTCATGTAAGAAGTAGGGCAGGGGGATATGAGAACTACAGCCCTACCGAATATGCGGCGATACTAAAATATTTTGATGTCTGACACAAGTTATTCGAAAGAAAATGATCGATGGCTGCAATTTTATTGCAAACAGGTGGAAGAAAATTCAATTTCTTACAGAAATATAATACAAAGCTTACTCATAATACATCCACACTCGGAAAAATCCTTTAGTTGTTATTCATACAGCGTGCAATAAAATTTGTAGCGCCTTTTTAACAACTGGAAAATTTTAAACTACGTCGTTGTGAAGTTTTATGTATTTTACTTGTCTAAATTACTATTTTTTATTTTTTGATCACTTGTTTATACTCATGCGACGAAAAAAATGTAAAATGGGCAAAATTTGATGTGTAACATATTGTTTAAACAAACAAGAAGGAGATTTCCGCGTTTTCCATAAATAACTTTAAAAATTTGTAATCATTCAAAAATTATGTAAAAATATATTTTTGTGAAGCAATAGGTAGCGATTTTAGGAGCAATTTGGAGCACATACATTTCTCTCTTTGTGCATGTTTTGAGATATGGCACGTCTTAGAATCAAAAAGCAAATAAGATTTATTGTAAAAGATTTCAAACCAATCAATATCAATAAATGAAATTTATGAACAAACAATGAAGGGCAGATAAGAAATTGAGATCATGTCTCGTTTCCCGCATAAAACTGTATTAAATCGATGCAGACTAGAAGTAGGTATCATATTTTATTAAAAGTTGACAAGGTTATAATCGATGTTATAATAATACATTAATATCCTCTATCTCTACTGAATGTCTTGATATATGTATGAAGTAATTATATTGTTAGAGACAGTGTTTTGTCGACAAATATAGTTAAATGTGCTAAGATTAGATAACATTTAGATAAAACTGTATCCATAACCAAATAAGAGTTGAAGCAACCTTCATCTAAATAATATGCTACTTCAACAACATTATTGAATAATACCATAATAATTGTACAGGCTTCTATAGAGTAAATCATGGAAATATTGTGAATACAATTTAAAACACTTACACGCTTTTTAGTTATTTGTATTTAGAGAAATCGGTTTCGCAACGTAAACTATATTGGGAATGTTCAACGATAGGAGTAGATGAAAAGTTATCCAGCATTTTCCATGGTATTCCTGTGTTATCGACACTTAATTGGTATCATCATTAGAATTTTCGACTCTCCTCACTGTCCGTAGTCTTTGAACAAGGTTAGGATGACATAGTTCTTGGTGATCGTAACCAATTAGTGGTGGTAGTAGAGGCAGCCACTTCAGTGATTTTAGAACAGCAGGGTTGGGGTGACACAGCTTGATACTAGCGGCAGCTTTCACCATATCCTTTGCATCTATTTTACTGTGGTAGAGGTGACGAACACCTGTTCTAAGAAAATTGTTGAGCTGTTATAACAAATTATCTGAAAAAAATGATTGAAAAGTTCTTTCAATATCCATAAAAAAACGGTATGCTTCTGAGAAAACAAAAAGTCACCCAATACAAAACAAAAATGGAACGTTTTGGTTACCATGAGTTGACAAGCTGCTATTGCGCATTGGGTTTTCATTTTGAACTCTTATTATAACTATTTCAAACTTTGTTCTGTGTGGGTGTAAGAAAAGCTCTAAGAAAATCATGCACGGTAAGTATGTTAAAGGGGTACTTGTGATTATTATGTAAAATCATCCATATCTGACGTTCTCACATATTCAAAACTTGTTTGTTGTCATAATTCTATTACTGTTCAGATTGGTCAGAGAAAAAAATATTATAGTTATTAATGTCACTAGTTCAATCGTTACACAAGTTTCATTAACAAAGTTCATATCGAACGTGTATCATTCAAAATTTAATCTGCTGCAGGTGCCTGCAAGAGTACTGAATTGACAAATCTGCACCTACAAAGTGTTAAAGATGAAGAACAATGCATTCATATTATTCTTCCGTTTACGAAGATATCACGAGATTTTTTTTATCACAAACGGAAACATTGAAGCAATAAATATGGTGGAAATGCTTCAGATATATGTAGCGATGAGACAATGCAACTCGATTTCTTGTGGGGTACAGAAATGGAAAATGCATCAAGCAGCATAAATACTATTGGGAAAATCCCATGTAATATAGCATTGTTCCTGGTTCTTCCAAATCCTCAATAATATAGTAGACATTGTTTTCGACGATTATCTGCGTCCTTGCTTGCAGATTCAGGACTCGATTTATTAAGTGTTAAGAGGCATGGTGGTTAGCGCTCTAACACAGTGGTAGAAAGCTATATAGAAGATTCCAAAGAAAATAAAAAGAAAGTGACCTCTAAAATTTTGGGTAGGTAACGTTTCAGGCATTGAAGGACCTTCCCCAAGTTCAAGAACTCGGGAAATAAATTTACTTTCTAAAAATACAGCCCACTTATCGTCTGCTGGAATTAATTTAAAAATTCTTCAGAAGTTGTAATTAATGTTTACAATAAATAAATGTGAATTTTTTACAGTAAAGTGGTGACGAACTTTGTTTTTGTTTATGTTTTACTTTAAAATTTGCGTGTTATTATGAATTAATAATGGAACTGAGTGTTATTATGAAGACCATAATGGCATCCAAATGAGAAAGCTAATTGAGTCATAATGACATCGTCTTAGATTAAGTCAATTATGTGTTGTTTGATAATTTATCATATCAAAATAAAGAAATAAAGGTACTTATTTTCCAGACACCCTGTATATTTAAAAAGTCTTTAGAGAATATATTTTAGACTTAATTATTAAATTTCTATCACCTTACTGACTTATAACGCAGATGTCAATACTAATTATAACTGTACGAATCGAATGCACCTTTCGCCCTGGAGACAAGGACTGGATTTGACACAAATAACATGTTTACAAACTGATTTCATTAACACATCGGCGCCACCAAGATCAAGGCTGCCATAACATAATTTTGGCAGCGTGTATGATAGTGTAGCCGCTCAGTCTTGTAGAGAATTTGGGCAAGCGCCAGATCCGAGACCAGCGGGTAAACCGTAGGAATCCCCGAGGAATCCGAGCGAGCCAGCTTGGGTCGAATTAATATATTTTAAAGAAAATAATAATGTTATACGGTATTCTTCCGCGCTTGCAGCAAATATATTCATAACGGCGTATTTCATCCGCGTCCTCATAGGTATGTTTATGTGTTTATGCCGGGAAATGTAATGAAGGAGGGTGTTTGGTTGTGTGACAGTTTGATTCGATCTTTTCGACCGTTCTATCACTTATTTGTGCTGCTGCACCACATCTGTGAGTATAGTTTCTTGGTATTGCTCGAAGGACCAGAAACAAACGATAACACTTCTTTCAAATAGACTGTATTTTTAATTTATGTACAAAAATGTATGTATTAAAGAAGACACTGTGTTAAAACTATTTGGGAGCGTGTGCACCTTACGTTGTATATTTAGTTACTGACCCCGCTACTCGATGGATCAATTTCTTGTATAGGGTTACAATATACCTCTTACTTAATTCTTACCCTAATTTTATTTAAAATTTAACTGAAGATTAAATAGTTACAACCGTCAACAAAATAAGAAACTTAAGCTTAAATTATAACTTAGTATTAAATTATAAACAGGATAATAAACTAGAAGATACCTAGGCAGGGTTAAAGGTAAATTACGGGAAAATCCCAACTACTTTGCAATGTTCAGGTAAATTCGAACAGAGGGCGGTGAAAGTAAATTTGAAACAGCGGTTTTCTTTTAAGTTGTAACTTACAGAATTTTAGCAGTGCAGGGGGGTGTAGGGGCAGTCTATTGTTATGCAAGGAACATCTATTTCACTTCAACTTATACCTGCTTATGACAGGTATAACTGGGTGGTAGCTGGCGGGCCAGCTCAAATTGTGCTAGAAAGGACGTCTTGAGGAATGCATGTGGGGCGGAAACATTAGAATAGTGCACGTATGTCGGTACTCAATTATTTTTAGATGTAAATTGCCAGGGTCGGCTAGGAAATTTTCTCATAATACCTAGATCTGTAAAATATTAGAATTTTATTCTCACGTTTAGCACCGCAAGATTTAAATTTGACTATTCGCTTTTAAAAAGTAGAAAAACCATGTTTATGAAGTTCTAGGCAAGTAACGAAGCCACTTTGGATTTTATTGGTTAAATCATTTAAATAATATTTTCATTACTAATAAAAAAAAGTAGAGAAATATTTGTTATAAAAATGTTTGTTTTTCTTCTACGCTTCAATAATAATTGTAGAAAAGCACAGTTAAATAAAAAAAAATAATTATCATAAATGTTGTAACAATTGGTATATAGGTATGTTTGTTTCAATCGACTCAAAATCATATATTCTATCACCTCCTAAAATTATTGTAACGACTTGCAGGACACCTTGCATATTACTAAAATTCTACAAATACTGATATAATTTCAAGGTAACTGAAGCTGCTGTTAATTTTTGAGTCATTTTATTAAAGATTCCAGACATACTCAATAAATAATTTTACGGTTATAAAAATACGTAGTTAAAATAAAAAGGAAATAAGTCCCTATCATTACTGTCGGATACAATTGATGTTTATAGTGTCCCAAAACGCGGCGCATAAACATCCAAAGCAAAATAAATAGTTTAAAGGGAAAACCCTGGAATGGTTTGAGAGAGTATAAACAGCTGCTCAAGAGCTACCCCTACAACCATTATCCTGACAGAAGGGTCGCCAGCTGGCTGTAAGATGGGGCAAGATGAGTAAAATTTATAACAATGCAAAATGAAATGTCTAATAATAATAAAGCTGGTTGACAGGACCGTACTATGAACACAGCTATTAATTTTGCATAATAAAATCTTCTAAATATGTTGCCACAATTGATCTGAACAATTAACTAGATGCCTATGCGAATTAGTTATGTACGAGGTATTTTACCAGTAGAAATAAGAAGAAAAATAACTCATTTTACTGATTTTTTGTCGAGATTGACGGAAAAGTTAGTGAAAGACAAAAATGAATAGGTAATAGCCATTTATGTAATAAGTTATGAAAAGTATGATTCATAACGTATTACATACAAGATTTTTTTAATTTTGACGAAAAATGGGAAATACAAGTTTTTAATTTTGATCATTTGCAAGTATAATTTAAATAACAATTATCTAGTAGGTCAGTGCCAGTTTAAAAATTCTTGTCATTTGACTTGACATTTAATAGACGCTGATCTATTATGCGACGCGTTACTTTTATCATTTATTAGGAAAAATGTGTGATTTACAAGTAGAAGCGGCAAGAAATGCCGTATGTTCACTGATTCCTGAAAAATCCAAGGCGGTATATGAAAAATTTGAGAAATGGCGTGAACAGAAGAAAGTAAAACACGTCAATGAGAAAGTACTATTGGCATATTTTGAAGGTAATAATAATTTGAAGGTTTCTACGCTATGGACACAGCGCTCCATGTTGAGAACTGAGCTGTCTTTAAAAAAAGATATAGATATTAAAACATACAACAGTTTGATAGCATTTTGAAAAGGCAGTTCGATGGATACCACGCTAAGAAATCAAACGTTTTTTCAAAAGTAACACGAAGAGTATAAGGTGAATGACAAACATTTTTTAATGGCTAAGGTAACTAATAATTGCTTCATGCAGTTGTCACTTTACTATTTCGCATATTTTACTTTAGGTTGTGTTGGTTGTGGGAATATTCGGTGCATGTCGGAAGTCAGAATTAACATTTTTATATGTTGAAGATATTACAGATGAGGAGACATTTTTTGAGTAAATACTCCAAATAAAAGAACTATAGTAATTCGTGAATTTGTATCACTCCGGCAGATATAGAAGGACTAAACTTCGTTGACATTATCAGGAAGTATAGAAACCTACGCCCGGAAAATATTAAACACAATAGATCCTTTGTTTGATATAGAAATGGCAAATGTAGTGTACAACCAGTAGGAATTAATACTATTGGTCAGTTACCAAAGATGATTCCTCAAATAATTGGTTTGCTGAATTGTGCATTATTCACGGGGCACTGTTTCACAAGATCTTCGGCCAGTTTATTTGCAGATTTTGGGGCCAAAATAAAACAACACGGTAGCTGGAAGTCAAATTGTGTTGCAGAAGGATATGTTGAAAATTATATAGAAATTAAAAAACAATTTTCGGTGATATTCTTGGAGAACCGAGTTATACCAATAACATATCACAGAATATTACTGCAAGTTCAACAAATAAGATTTGTTCTGGAAGTTTCACTAACTGTACTAACTGCGTTGTGAAGATTTATAATTAAATAATAAGAATTAATAAATAATTAATAAAGTGTTATTTATAAAATTACTGACTTAAATAAAAATTACTTTATTATTTTTCTGTTGCATTTTGTTTAATTCTTTTTTGCAATTAGTGACATAACGAACTTTTCGTAATCAGTTGCATGTCTCTACCCCTCATTCTAATCACGAGGATTAGCCCAGAAGTTGAAGACTTGTGCGGGAGAGAGGGTGGCATATTATTATTAAACAGACTGCATTTGCGATGTTACTTTATATGTCAAAATTAGAAAAACAGTATTTTCAAATAGGTAGTAATATTAATTGAACATAACAAATATATACAGTATGCAAAAGTATGGAATAAATTCAATAAAAACGAAATAATTATTTTTTAGGAAAAATTCTCGAACAGGTCGATTTTTAATTTAAAAAATACATATTTTAGCGTAAAATGCGATTTTCAAATGTCATTTGTTTTCCAGTAATGACGTCATCGATTTTTTTTAAATGGCAACACCATATTTTTTCCTTGATTCTGAAAGATCGTTTAATTCTCTATCAGACAGTACTAAAATTTTGCCCTCTTACATAGGAAAGTTTTCGAGTAAATGACGATTGAATGTTAGAAAACGTAAATTTTATCCATAAAAAAGTAACAATTCTGAGGTATGTAAAATAAAATACAATTGATTAAATTTTATACTTAAATTAAATGTTCGAATTGCCATCCACCAACTTCTTGACAAAGCGCAAGTCTGTGAAGAAATTCTTCTTGCACATTATGAATGATTTCTGGGGTAACTCTGCGTATTTCGTCCCGAATGTGATTTTGAAGTTCTTCTAAATTACTTTTGACTTCAAGGGCTGGAACAAGGTCATTTTCTAGAAACTCTAAATATCTTTGTCCTGTAAGGGTTCCTTCAAACAAGAAAGGCCCTACTATTCTGTCGTTAACTATTCCAGCCCACATATTTAATTTCTGAGGGTGTTGGGTATGTGCCTCTGCCATCCAATGAGGATTTTCCCGACTCCAATATCTGCAAGTTTGACGGTTTACTGTACCATTCAGACAAAATGTGGCCTCATCTCAAAAAAGTATTTGCCGGTGTAAATTTCTATTTCCTTGACATAAATCCATTAGAATTTCGCAAAAGTGTAAGCGGCGATCGGGATCATCTTCATTGAGTTCCTGCACAAGTTGAATTTTGTTGGATGATATTTTTCCTTCCTCAAGATACGTAGCACTGTGCTCTGACTAGTGTCATTGTTTAATGCAACCAATCGTGAAGAATTATGAGGATTATCCACCCTACTTATCAAAATGTTCTGTTTCTGATTTTCATTAATGCTTGGACGTCCAGGTTTTGGAATATTTACAACATTGCCAGTTTCTCTAAATTTAGAGTCTATCTTACTGACTGTTGATTGGCTGATAGGGCAATCTGGATATTTTTCATTAAATAAATCTGCTGAGTTCTAGTCATATTCCCGCATCCGATGAGAATTAAAATTTCAATTCTTTGAGAAACAGTTAAATGTGCCATAATACTTTAAATTGAATAATAATTTCTATGTCGCTTATAATACTTATTGGAAAGTCGGTGTGACAATGACACTTTGCAAAGATTTTCACCTACGTGATCCATAAACGAACTATGGAATTCGAAAAACTAAACCTGATAACGTTTATGATTTATTTTAATTGATTTACGTTTTCTAATATTCAATGGTCATTTACTCGAAAACTTTCCTATGTAAGAGGGCAAAATTTTAGTACTGTCTGATAGAGAATTAAACGATCTTTCAGAATGAAGGAAAAAAATATGGTGTTGCCATTAAAAAAAATCGATGTCATTACTCGAAAACAAATGACATTTGAGAATCGCATTTTACGCTAAAATATGTATTTTTTAAATTAAAAATCGACCTGTTCTAGGATTTTTCCCAAAAAATAATTGTTTCGTTTTTATTGAATTTATTCCATAATTTTGGCGCATACTGTATATTTAACATATACAGGGTCTCCGGAATATGAGGGCTGAAAATTTAAGGGTTTATATATCTGACCAAAAGCAATAAAAAAACTTTAAAAAATGTCTAAAACGAATATATGTGATAATATTGATGTAGGTAGCACCACACAATTTGCATTTAAACATGTATTTTTTAAATCACCTTCAGAGAGTCTCTCATACACTATTTTATAACACAACTAAACCATACACATTCTTGAAATGTTTCATACTATTTTCATTTCTACTGCCTTTCAATATCTATAACGCACATAATTGTATAGACAAGCCGACCATTACTGGATCGGAACGCTTTAAGCGCATGCGTCTTTACACGATTTGATGCTAAAATTACAAAGTGAAATAGAGCTATTACAATATAATCTGTGAATAACAAGATTAGTACACCCTCTGTATTATTTCAATTAATATTGTAAACATTACATGACATAGCTATAAAATTATTATAACTAATATTGTGGCATTACCACATTGCTATGTAAGGTGCCGTCAAATATAGGCCTATATATATATTGGCAAAATTCACAGAACGGGTGCAAGCTTATGTTATGTAAAAATCAGTAGCAAAATAACTTACCAAAATGGTGGAAAATGGCAGGAAGTGGAAAATTGTAAAATCGAAAAGTAGAACTTTAGACTAACGTCTAGTACGTAGCACACCGTATGTCGATCGACCGGGCACTAATCATTCTTTCTTCGCATAGAAGGCGAGAATTTTAGGAAGGAAAAAAAGGGATTTGGTAGTTAAAAAAAATATGTATAAAATGAATTTATAACTTAGTTGAGGGCTCTTAATATTAATTATTATTTAACTAACTAAATTACCTATATACACAAAAAAAATGGAGAAGAACAGAACAAATATAATAAATATTATGTAAATATAAACTGACAATATTTAGAGTGTAGTACTATTCTTAAGACTACTCAATAATGTTGGGAAAGGATTATCACCGATGTGAAATGTATCCGCAGATCTTTATGGGTGGGTAAACTGCTAAACTGTTTACCACTTTTACAATATCGATGTTAAATTGAGTGCGAGAATGTCCACTTAACCAAATTAAAGCCCCCTGAGCGCTAAGGAGATAAGAAGGAACATCTGCGTTTAAAAGCAAGGACGGGAAAATTTAAGAAAGTGATGTGATTCTTCCACTTCTTTAGGTAATAAAAACTTAATTCAATTTTGCACTTCAGTGTATTACAAGCAACATCTATTACGGGTATGTTCACTTAAGAGTATAAAGACATGTACTTGCAACTATATTTTCCAATTATTTTAATTTGGAAAATTAACAGCGCCATCTGTTAAGTTAATGCCTCCATGAAAATAAAGAATGAAGTCGGCAGCTCTTATTTTCCGTTGAAATTTTAGCTTTAAACAATTTTTTATATTATAAGTAAACTTCATATAGCTCACATTTAGTGGTAAAAATTCATTTTTTTATTTCTGATTCCTATAGATTATGGTTTGTAGTATTTTTTTTGTTTGTAGTAATTTCAAAAAAGATATATATGGCCTTGAAAAAAATCATCCCCCGATTTTTACAGCACGCAAATTTTCCTCGAAATCTAAAGTAAAGTCACTGAACCCACATCTCTCATACATTGGCGTTTGGGTCGTATTATTTCTACCCATCTTGGTTCTGATGGTGTTTGTCGGGTAGCAACTGTTAAAACTGCCCAGGGAACTTTTAAAAGACCCATAGTTAAACTGAGTCCTTTGCCAGTTTAGTAATTTAAAAATAATTCATTTTGGTGGGCGGAATGTTCAGTTATCATTCTTATTAATTGTTAGTTAATATATATATTTTTTTGTTTGTTTGTTTTTGGTGAGCATTGTATATGTGTATTAGATATAGGTAATTTTATTAGTTTTCTATAATTTCGCGCGCCCCGTAGGCAGATTTCAGCGGCTGTACGCTGTTGCCCTTTGGGTCATGTGGTTGAATTAAAAAGAGCACGAAAAGGAAGATAAGTTTTTGTGTGAGAACAAAAATATATATATATATATATATATATATATATATATATATATATATATATATATATATATATATATATATATATATATATATATATATATATATATATTAACTAACAATTAATAAGAATGATAACTGAACAGTCACTATTTCAAGCGGAGGCTAAAGAATCATTTGCAGTAACCTTCATGGTATTCAAACAGTCAATGGCTGAAATCAAACTTCAGGTCGTACCTGAACCTGCGAATTGTTCATGAATTTGATTAGTATATACTCGATGTACAGGGTGGGCAAATAAGAGAGGTAAGCGGCTGTATCTCAGAAACTAATGATCGTAGAGAGCTACGGTAAAAAAATTTATAGATAAAGTGGGCAAGGGAAAATGCTGGAAATTATTTTCAAGTTTCCAAGATGACCGCCAGTGGGCGTTTCCACCATCTTGAATTATGATGTTTCTCGCGATTTTCCCCAATGAATGTAACAAAAAAGTATTTTCGTTTTAATTTTAACTTAAAGCCGAACATTTTTTGTAAGAACAATTTTTCTCTATCTTTCAAAATAAAGTGGTGGGGGGTATTTGAATGTTGTTTTAAATAAATGCCTGTAACTTCGAAACGGCTTAATAGATTTGGATAAATTTGGTATCATTGAAAAGAGCATTTCTTGGGCTTTTAGGTTTCTCGTAATCATGACAGTTGTGACCTACACGGCCGCCGATAGAGGGCGTTATTCGATATTACAACCAAAATACTGGATTTTCTCAAAAAATTTAAATGCGATGATATGACTTTTTTTATACTAGAAAATAGACAAATGACCAACCAATAAGCCTGCGCAAACCGCATCTTAATATCATTTTCCTAACTCAAATTATAAAAAAAAAATACTAAACCAGGAAAATTCATATATCCCCGTTTAAAAATGCATCGGCTGCTTTCGATAAGAAAGCAAGTAGTAGGCCATGGAAATAAAAGACAAACTCCTCTCTAAAGTATTCATAAGAAATGTCAGTTTATTTAGTGCTGTGATTTTAAGTCACACGTTTTCGTATTTATAAGCGATTTTCCTTTTAAATAAAGTTGTGGTCCTGAAAAGGATTTTGAAAAAAGATTAATGCCTTCTGTGTTCAAATTGCCTTCCGTCATATTCCACACATTGTTCCAGTCTTTCTTGAGTCGACAGAACCGCTGCTTCGATTTCTGCCGCTGATAGTTGACGAATTGAGTTTCGAATTCTGTTTTCCATATCCATTCGTGTTGTTGGTGGAGTTTGAAAAACAATGTCTTTTAAGCGTCCCCACAAGTAAAAATCAAGATATGTCAAGTCCGGAGATCTTGCCGGCCAAGGAAACAGGCTTCCCCTTCCTATCCAGCGTTCTCGAAAAATCCCGTTAATATGGTTTCGAACATTAATTGAATAATGTGCCGGACAACCATCTAATTGCAGAAACATAGTTCTCCTAGTTTCGAGTGGCACATCTTCCAACAAAATTGGCAAGTCGTTGGTCAAAAACTCTAAGAAGCGGTTACCAGTTAAAGCTTGATCAAAAAAATTAGGTCCAATAATTCTGTCCCTAATGATACCGCACCACACATTTAGGCTCCAGCGTCCCTGGTGCTGCACTTCTCTTAACCAATGCGGATTTTCAGCGGACCAATAGTGCATATTATGACGGTTTACTCTACCATCACTACTAAAGATAGCCTCGTCGGTCCAGAGAATTTCCGTTAAGAAATTTCTGTTTTCCTCAAACATGCCTAGCATCCATTGACAATAATTTAATCTATTATCGAAATCTTGTTCATTTAGCGCCTGGTGCAAGACTATGTGGTAAGGATGTAATCTATAAGTAAAAAACAACATATGCGTAAAAATAATATAATCAGAATAACACTGAATTGTGTATTTGAGTGTGTGTGCTAAGATACTTGGAATAAGATAAAATTATTTACCTATAATCTTTCAAAATATTTCTAACAGTTGTTCGTGCTATTCCCAAGTCTAGAGACAATGTTCTAGTTCCTACATGTCTATCAAATTCTATGTAAGCCAAGACATTGATAATGTTTTCTTCAGTCCTTCCATTGCGACGCCTGCGACGTTTAGGACGACGAAAACTTCCAGTATCGCGTAATCGCTGTACCAAGCGCGGAAACATTCTTCTCCCGTAATGACGGCGATCTGGATACCGTGCCAAGAAATGCTCTTTTTAATAATACCAAATTTATCCAAATCTATTAAGCCGTTTCGAAGTTACAGGCATTTATTTAAAACAACATTCAAATACCCCTCACCACTTTATTTCGAAAGATAGAGAAAAATTGTTTTTACAAAAAATGTTCGACTTTAAGTTGACATTAAAACGCAAATAATTTTTTGTTACATTTATTGGGGAAAATCGCGAGAAACGTAACTTTATGTAATTCAGGATGGTGGAAACGCCCACTGGCGGCCATCTTGGAAACTTGTAAATAATTTCCAGCATTTTCCCTTGCCCACTTTACCTATAAAAATTTTTACAGTAGCTCTCTATGATCATTAGTTTCTGAGATACAGCCGCTCACCTCGCTTATTTGCCCACCCTGTACAAAGCTGCTGAATAGATTTTGAAAAGGATGTTATTACTATTTGTACTTTTGTTATTTTAGCTTTATCTTTGGTACGAGAATACGTGTACGTATACTTAGATGTTACAATATAATATGTTTAGGAGACTTTCATGTCCAGACTTCCGGATCCTCAAAACCTCCCTCAAACCGTAAACTCAAGCCGGCAACTTTCAGTGTGGAAACTTACGGGTCCGCGGTTTGTGGCGGCGTGACGTAAAAAGATAAGAAGGGCATTTTGTACAGCACAGTGG
The DNA here is from genome assembly GCA_037114965.1 of Monochamus alternatus. Taxonomy (NCBI): domain Eukaryota; kingdom Metazoa; phylum Arthropoda; class Insecta; order Coleoptera; family Cerambycidae; genus Monochamus; species Monochamus alternatus. The sequence goes on along the minus strand of CM073429.1, from coordinate 11,839,509 downwards.
CGTAACACTTTCTTACATGTTTGAAAATTGTTTGTCCAAAAATCGAAACAAACGAAATGATTCTCATTTCTATATCAATATCTTCTTGTATTATCTACTTACTTCTCGTTTCACTTTGTTGACAACGATACGCCATTTTAATAATGTGCAATAAAAACCTTGCAAATATGCGCATATATGCATATATTTTTTAAAAATTTGTACGATTGTGCACAGATACAATATACATGCACTAATAATATAACTAATTACTGAATTTTCTTTTGATTAAATTAAGTACATATTTACTAAATTAGTTTATGTCTTCTTGAGTTAAATTACATCTTTATTCGCATTTTTTTCTATAGCTTCAGTCATTTCATACTGCTGCAAGAATCTTTAATATCTTAATTAATTATTAGTTAGTTATTTAATATTAGAGAATACGAAATAGCATAATTAGTGGAATGTTCTAATACTGCATTATATATTGTTTTTATTTGTCTTCTATAGACAAAACTAAAAAACACGTTTTACATAAAAATGACCTTAGTAAAATGTCACCCCTTAGGAAATACAGCCCTTCAAAATTTCCAAAATGGTATGGAATAGCGGTTGTAATTTGAAAACTAAAAAAGATATAATAAGTAGTCAAATTTTAAACAAATTTTATACTAATGCATGTTGCAGTTTATCAACAATTTTTCGAAAATGTTTGTTCCTTGGAGGAGGTGGAATAAATCAGCATCCCCTAAGTAATCTTTTGCTACAACTTACTTGCTTCACAAAAATTGAATAACCAAAATACGTATCAGGTAGCCTTTCTTTTAAAACTTTTACCTCTCTTACATTTTTGCTTTAAAACTAAGCGTTTATTATTGTCGGCCACACCACCAGACATAGACCGGTTTCGGGATTGTTAGCCCTCATCAGTATGCCATAGGTGAGATGACGGACAATTGAACTGGCTGTTCCTTCATATCTAGTGAGTGCAGGTGAGATATATGCCATGATAATTTTCTACGAAAGAATTATCGCAAATAATTTTACTACGTTAGTTTTAAAACAAAAAGTAAGAGACCTAAAGTGTATTTGAACCTTTTCCAAGAAGCAGACATTTTCAAAATATTGCTGAGAAGTTGCACATGCATTAGTAGAAAATTTGGGTATTATACCGTTTTTGGTTTTTAAATCTATCTAAGCCGCTATTTCATATTACATATTTTGAAAACATTGAAGGGCTCCTAATTTTTATGTAAAACGTGTTCTTTTTAGCTGTAGATTCAACGCTACCATTTGTACTACTTGTTTTAACAACACCTTGTACATAGATGAATTCATATTTATCTTCATTTGAAATACAGTTTTTGATAAAAAAAGTTTAATATATTATTCAAATACCAAATCCTCATGGCGTGGAGACAGAATCTTCTGCTCAGACATTCAAATGTAGACCCTTAATAAATAATTATATCAGATGAATCACCCACTTGAGAATTTGATGAAAATCAAATACGAAAGCGAATAACAAAGAGAACGAGTGCGGGTTCAAACAAGTGCTTGTTGCAGTCTCAAGACAAGTCAACTGTGTAGGCGGTGTTGCCAAGTCGTTGAAGTGGTTGATTAGTTAGAAATCGCATCTAAGGCACAACATCATTTAATTTAAGGGATTTTTTTAAACACCAAAATTGGATATGAAAGATTTGAAAATGATCACGATTTGGTTATATCTTATTTAGCTTTCTAAATGCTTTGGATTTTTGGTAACCATTACCTACTATCAGTGCGCTCTAATAATTTTATTCTACCACCGACAGGAATAATGAACTTTAATCAAGAAGAAAAATTAATTTCCGCATAGAAACTTAAAATATATATTTGAGTATTCCATTTTATATCTAATGCAGCTTTTCCACGAACATATTTAATTCATGCTAAATACCATCAGACTTATTTCGTTATGCACTTTGTATGTAAATGTGATTCTTTTCAATATTTCCGTTTATACACACTGGTTGTAATTAATACGGTCGATTTCCCACTCATTAGCTTGGGTAAATAACATCCTCATTAACGATTGATGTCTCTGTATATTGGAAAATAGTAATTTATATCAGAATGGTGTGGTCGATAATATGGCAACGTTTGATGCCAAAACAAAAGAATTAATTATTTTAAACAAACTGTTTAAAAATACAATTGTTAACTGAATCCTCTATATTGCTTTACAGAGAGAATTTACCTCCCGATAATCTCACCTGGAGAAATCCTTTAGTTGATATTCTCATAATGTTGTTAAATCACATCATTACTATACATTTCCATGTAAAATAATATAAAATTTTTTTAAAAACGTAAGAACGCAAATAACATCAAAGATCTAAGTGAGAACGTATGGTTAGCATATTTTTCGGAAAAATTTAAAGCCTTCAGGTTTATGGCCGTATTATTCAATGCTTAAAAGTACCATACTGGCGAATAAAAATATCGGTATTTCAAGGTAAGAGTGAACTGAAGAATTGTTTAAAATCACGTAGTATCAATTGAATTTTTGTTTGTTTATACAGGAAGCTCATAGCTTTCCTAAAACAATCAACTAGCGGTTACAAACCAACATTTTTAACCGTGAAGATGTAATAAATTTTTTACAAACTGCTGCAGATAGATGATGATGACTTCATGTTAAGGTAATAACCTTTGTCTCATTTTTGCTACTTCATTTAAAAACACCCTGCATATTGTAACATAATTTGTTAAATTATTACAAAACCAACTAAAGCAACTTCAACAATTTGTGTTACATCATTATTTTTTTTCCATAGCTAATGTTAAAGCTTCCCTTCATCTACTAAAAATCGTAAATAAAGTAGTACTTTAACTACATACATATTTAAATAAGATTATTTCGAAAACTGTTACTCCTAACGACTTCAATGAAATATACTTTTTTCAGATATAACAGGTAGGAGAATCAATTGTTTCAATAGTCAGATGGATACATTAAGCAGCAAAAAAAGTTCTGCCATTTAAAAGAAACATGATGTGCCATAAGTGTATATTTTTGTGCAATAATAACACAATTTTGATCATAATACAATTTAGATAATGTTTATATTTATAAGAAATAATCACATTACTTTGTTCCAAAATGCATGATGATACAGCTCCAAATATATAACAATTATCTATACACAATTGTTCCTGTTACGATTTTAGGACAAACTTGGCGTCCTGTTATGCACAACTGGAGTAAAGCTTTACATTAGTTCTTTCTATATGATTTTTCCTTAAATAGTATGTAGCGAGCACCCCCTGTATATATTTTATTTATTTTGTATATTTGTGTGCGTTTCGTTTGAGTGCGGTAACACAAACACTAGAGAGGAAGACTGACTCGAGGCTCGAAGAAAGAGTTAAAAAGCTGGAAGAAGCAAGTGTGGCGGTGGCTAGTATCAGTAGGAGCTGCTGGGTTAAGTGATCCCTGAGTAAATAACCAAAACAGCGATTCTACTAATCAATTCGAAGCTTATAAGTAATTGCCTAGGCTTCATTTGTGTAATAGTGGAAATACTGGAAATTTCCACGAGTCTACAGGGTGTTAAAAAAAGAGTTTAAAATATTTCAGGAGGTAATAGTATGAACCAAAATAAGCAGAAAAGTCTTAATAAACATGGGTCCGCAAAGTGACGGTAGCGGAGATATGGACCACTATTCGTTTTTCAAACATTTTATTTTATTAGGAATAAACCGACAAAGGAAGCTTTTAACAAACAAAAAACAAAGTTACAGAAGATGTTCAAAGTGCCCTCCGTCCATTTCCAAGTAGGCACGACATCTTCGTCTCAACGATATTCGAACTCTTCCGAAAATACCCTCCTTGGTTTGGATTTCTTGACACTTTTGATTAATCCGTAGCTGCAGCTCTTCCAGGCTATTTACAGAAGTACCACACACTAATGTCTTCAAATATCCCCAAACAAAGAAATGTAGAGGGTTTAGATCAGACGATCTTGGAGACCATAAAACAGGTCCGGCCCTTCCTACCCATCTATGTGGAAAAGTTTGGTGTAAATGCTCTCTAACGGCCATGGAAAAATGAGCTGGAGCACCATCATGCTGGAACCACATTTGTTGCCTCTGATTCAAAGGAATGTCTTCCAAAAACTCATACAGTGTGTTCTGCAGAAAGTTGAGGTAACCAGCGCCTGTTAATCGGTTTGGTAAAACAACGGGACCTAGAAACCTGTCGCCTACAATACCCATCCAAATGTTTAATGAAAAACGTGCCTGATGTCCAGATTCTATTAGAGCATGAGGATTTTCGTCGGCCCAAATATGCGTATTGTGAAAATAAAACATTCCATTTCTTGTGAACCCGCAACCGTTACTTTGCGGACTCATGTTTATTGAGACTTTTCTGCTTATTTTGGTTCATTCTATTACCTCCTTAAATATTTTACACTCTTTTTTTAACACCCTGTATAAGAGGTGAAAGTCCCTGTCAACCTGTCACCGAAAATAAGGTCAGACCTTTTTAGTTTAAATTACAAGGTCCCTGGAGTCGTCTCCGCTCCCTCAGCAAACTGGGTACCTAAGTATCGTCGCAATTTTTACATTTTTCTCTGTTCTGTTTAAGTAAGAGTTGTAACATTAATCAGAAATATATTTTTTTCTTTTTAATATAGTCTAATTATATTTATTTTGGAAGCCCACCAATATTATCTGAGAGTAACGAGAGTTCATTACAAGTACAACCAACTGATAATTTTGTTATACTACTTGCATTTGTGTTTACCATAACAGCTGCAGTACATTGACATTTATGACGGAAAGATTTTATGATTCGTCTGAAAACGGAATTATGCTTTTCACGAAACGCTGACGACTTGTTACAAAGCAATTAAATTCAATGAAGGACTTAAGTGGCGCATAAAAACGGGCAAGAAACGTAATTTGGGCATTTGAACAGGGGGAAGCGGCTTTGCAAATAACTGTAACTAGGCAAACAGGATTAATAACAGTGGCCGTAATATAAACGAAGGATAAAAGCTAATTTGGAAACATCCGAGATATTCAGAACCAGTGGAAACAGGGCCAGACGGGTTGAAAATATTCTTTTATTGTCCTATTTTTGAAGCAGGATTCATAAAATATACAATATTTAATGAGCAACAAGTCTTTGAATGTCCAAAATGTTCAAAGCTCAAAGCAAATTCAGTTTCAGAAACATGGTCGTTTTAATAATACTGCTAACATTCCTTGGATTCATACATGCAATCTTTAAAAATTGCAGGAAAAACTCTCTCAGTTATATTTTAGAACATGTCCTCAAGAATAATTAATATTTAGGTAAGAAAAGGAAACCATAAAGGATGTTGCTAACGATGCCATGCTCCGACATTTTAATATATTTTGCCAGAAACTCACAGAAGTAGATGAAGAAAGAAATAAAATAAAAAATGAATTAATAATTAATATACGAGTATTACCTGGTACAAAAGTCATACAACTTTGTAGGCACATCACAAATGATATTTTATTACACAAATATAAATAGGTGCATTGTCTGTAATGATTTATTTGTTGTATTTTTTGTATAGTTGAGTATTACAGCCATTGAAATAAACAAAGAGAAGAGAGTGTTTCAAAAAATAGGTTACAAACTTTTGGACATAGTAGAGGAGGCTAAGACATAAAAATATATAATATACGAGGAAAAATTGAAAAGTGGAGTGTGCTATAAGAATGTAGCCTGAAAATTGCATTACATATTTTTACTACTGACGCTCTAAGCATTATTTTTGTCATTAATTTTATATTTTCAAAAGCAACGAGTCTTCAAATTTTGTAGACGAAGGATGGTAGCTATCAAACATAATCGAATATGAATCTTGACTACACTAGTAATAATAATAATATTTCTACCCCTCATTTTAATCACGAGGAGTAGCCCAAAATTCGAAGATTTGTGGGGGAGAGGGGGCGGCATATTAAGCAGGAATGAAGGAAACCTGGAAAACCTCATTAAGTAAAGGGTCGACGTATATCAATCTCTCACATTGACCCAATCTTACATTCTTCCACCCTACCCATACCTGCAGAGAGGCTGCCAATCCTCTCCACGGATATAGCTGATATACTGTCTACCGTCCGCGAGTCTATCCACATCGATTCAAGTATTGACGCCTTAAACCGCGCGACCACTGACAGACCCTACCATTATTATATTATTTGGAAAATAGTCAACCTCAATAATAATTTTCATTGTGGATATGTTTTTTGTATCAATTTTATCAACTGATTGTAGAAATAATTGAGAGAGCTTATTGGTAATATTTTGTAGCATCAGAAACAACCAGTTTAGTAGCTAATGCTTTCTCGCCTCTCAGGTTCAGCATGGAGTAGCTAACGGCCACTAGATGTAGCTTTGCTACATTCCGCGTAGGCAGCTTACTAGGCGTTCACATTATTTTCACACGTCAGTTACAGTTCTTTCAATAACCCAAGCAAAATCGATGGCGCGTCTCAAATCATTAAACATATTTATTTATTTATTTGATCTACATTGTTCTACACATTTTCACCGATCTATAGAACGAGAGAATACAGAATGTAAAAATAATCTCGAAAATAGCTAAATCTATGTTAAAGAAAAACAATAATAAAAGAAACAAAAATCATCTAACAAAAACTATTTAAATTGTTAAAAAATAATATTAGATCAATAAGGGGCAACACTAGATGCAAGTCAACTCGACCGTTCCACTAAGCGCATTGCAATCGTCCGACTTCCCTTACATCTTCTGTCTTTGCCTGCCTCGTATCTCATCGCCTGATACGATTTGAACAGAAGCGACTCCTTTAGCAGGCTTTAACTTAAAATGCACATTCTTCGTTCCAAATTTACAAAGTTATTATGAATTATGTCGGTCAGTGGTCGCGCGGTTTAAGGCGTCAGTACTTGAATCGAGGTGACTAGATCGGAGTTGGTTCGAGCTCAGCTGCCGGTAGACCGTATATAAGCTATATTCGTGGAGAGGATTGGCACCCTCTCTGCGGGTATGGTAGGGTGGAATAATGTTAGCTTGGGTCAATATGAGAGATTGATACCGGTTGATATTTGACTATCCCCCTAATTAATGAGGTTTTCCAGGTTTCCCTCATTCCTGCACTGAATAGTGGTTAGGGCTTACCAACGTAAGTCATTCCTGGGCGCAAATGCGGCCTGCTTAATAATAATATGCCGCCCCCTCTCCCGCACAAGTCTCCGACTTCTGGGCTAATCCCTGTGATTAGAATGAGGGGTAGAGATATTATTATTATTATTTTCAGAAACTAAGTGTATATAAATTAATAAAATAATTTACCGCTTCTAGGATGCCCATTTATTTTGTTCCCTTTACGTTCCCTAATTTATACAAGTAAATTTTAAAAAATATATGATTTTGGGTATCTAAGAAACTAATTTTTTTTCTAAGAAAACTGGTGATGTCGCATCAAAATCGGATTGTTATTATTGGAGTTATTTTGAAAGTAGTTTTAAGATATCTAAAGAGGCCTCTTAAGGCCACAATTAAAATAGCTACGTTCTTGCAGTTCTTATTATAAGTTCTACACATAAAATTTATGATATATCCGGACATTGCATTCTATAATTATGGTTTGTCACTATGAGTCTATAATAAAATCTGCAACAACATTATAATATATTACTGCAGACTGCAGACCATTTGTTATAAAAACAGAGAGACTTTTATTACTACTACGTACGACCTTGAACTTCATTACCCTACAAAGACGACGTACCAAATTAGATAAGACGAGTTGAAGCTTTTAAGATCTTTCACTAGGATATCATGTATAATTACGCATTTAATGAACAAAACCCCGCCTCTAAAGATGTGAAGGACCAAAAAATGCACGAGCGAACGGCAACAGCGCCTTCGCGTCGCGATGGCAGCGCTGCCCAAGGGCAGATCTAGGTACAACTTAATGTTGTAAATGGGCCTGTTTTACACAACTAAAACAGCTCCGAACTGACCACAATGGGAACGAGACGTTGTGAGAGAATGCACCTAAACTACACGAAACAGGTGAACAACTCCATAAAGATTTTAGTGTGCAGCGTTTCGAGATTGCATCAGGGTCTCTAGAGAAACTCTAGTTAGTTGAAATATGCTCCTCTGAAGTGAATATAAGGAGAACGGGGGGAGGGAGGGCGAGCGGTCACCGGTTGACCTCGAACGGTGATTTCGTGAGCGTGATCGAATACGGTTGTTCAGATAAAACATTGTTTGTTCACTAAACCACGTTACCAAGTTATTGATAATTATGCACTTCATGTTAACGTATCCAACGTAATAACTCATCCGATAGGATTCCCAAGAGGTTTATTTATTCACGCAATCGTATATATATATAGATGTAGCGAATGAGTCAGGTAGATACGTCAACAATATTGTACTTGATCATATTGACTGATCTATTATATTAAAATTACCTGTATATTTATCTCTGAATCATGAAGTACTACGGATTCTATAAGAATCAGACAGGCATATTTCGGCAATTCATCTATACTCTCTAAAAGCATTGGATTAAATTTTTAGAACACATTTAACGGTCTTCAAAGAAAATAGTAGTAACAATAATTTTTGCATTACTAATAAAGATATAGAAGACTAAATAGAAATCTCTATCCCAAAAGGCATATATCTAATATATAAAATTCTCGTGTCTTAGTTTTAGACACCATACTCCTCGGAAACGGCTTGACCGATTTTTATGAAATTTTATATGTATATTCGGTAGGTCTGAGAATCGGTCGTAATCTATTTTTCATACCCCTAAGTGATAAGGGTGGTCCACCTCAAACAATTTTTTTTATTTTTTGGACAAAACTTTTTATTTTTTTATGATTTGGCATTAAAAATACAACCCTTAATTTTCATCTTTCTATCACAAACCCCTATTTTTTAATAACCATTTTAGTAATTTAATCATTTTTAACCCTGGTCGATAACTGATCGATTATCACTAGATCAGTTATCCCCGCCAAGCATCTACCGGTGTCACTTCTCACACAGTAAACAGTACCGAGTAGGGATGAGAACGAAGCCGGTCTCCTGTCTCTCTCACACAATAAGCCTTCTCTCACTCCCTACACAGTTTTCGACCATCATTATTGTGTATGAATCCAGCGTAGTAGTGACGTTTACAATTATCATTTTAGCTTCTAAGTGTAATTCTCAAGTACATTTATTATTAATTTGCTGGACCATAACTATTTATTTCCTATTTTATTAATAATTAATAAAATTATTAATTTTAAATGTAGTTCTTATTATTAGTTAACTAAGTGATCTACATAACCTTAAAAGTACGCAACACGTGTCACGAGCTCCCGCCAACAACGGTTGTTATTTTACTATATGGCTATATTTTTGTACAGTGAACAATACCAACAAGACGTAAAGGGGCTAATTTGGGCCGTCAAACAAGTAAAATTGCAGGCACGCGAAATAATTCAAAAAATGAATGTTTCGTGTTTTGTTATTCTTACAGGCCGTCATCGTTCACAGTGCTCCATTCCTCTTTTAGTCATATACCATATCTTCACACACTTACAATAAGTTAGTTATTTTTTATTTAACTGTCAAAATATGTACTAGAAATAATTCATATGGCAAAAAACGTTTGCCGGGTCACCCATTTAAGATGAGTTTGTCTCGGGAAGAAATATTCAAATTTTTTGTAACTTTAATATTACTCAAAGTACTACTTCAAGTAGAGTATTCCTTACTATATACACCAATTATTGTTTAATACTTCCAATATTTCAATTACAGGTGGTGTTGGAATTTGGAATTGTCATCATTAATATAAGTTTATGTTATTGGAAACTTTTGAGAGATTCGCCATTGGTTATAATAAGCTTCGCTATCTCTGTCAAAGTAGTTTCTCCTTTGGCGACAAATTTTGACATTACTTGTAAATCGTCCAAATCCAGAAAATATTACTATCGTCGCCATTAGATCTGATAAATTAAGCATTTATAAATAGCATATAGAACAGAACGGTCTGTTCAATTGTTGATATTGCTCACAACTTTGGACATTTCTAGGCCATCTTGAATGTCAAAGTCTAGAGGACACTGCGATAGACAATGCCAGACATTTAAAACTTGTGCTAGAATAGAGACAATTCACAAAAAGTGTCAAATGGATCAATTTCTCTTAAAAAAACCTTTCGCATGGTTACTGTCAAAACTTTGTTAAATAAACCCATAAATATAAAAAACGCGGTATGAGTTGAAGTACCAAAAGATTGAAGATTGCTGCAAAGCTAACAAAGCAAAGAAGGTGTCTGGAAAATCCTTTTGAATTATTTTTCAGGAAAGCAACGCTCGCGAAGAATTAAGTGTTGAATCATATTCAATATAATGTCATTGAATATGAAAATCGTGGATCCATGCATGAAAACAAAAATCCGAGAATTTGTTATAACAGAAGAAAATGTGGAGGTATCATCTGTTTAAATATTTTTCGAAAATACGCTGAAAATACTTCGTCCTCCTAATGCAACTCGTAGGAGGTTTTTTGTATTCTACAGACAAGAAAAATGTACCTCCCAGCCTGTCGGTGTCAATATTTTTTGAAACGTTCCGAAAATGTTGCAACAAACTTAGGACTGAAGAATTCCAAAAAATACATTGGACATTGTCTTAGAAGGCCACCATTCTGGTTGATGGCGGTGTAGATATAAAGATGTTAAAGTGTAATTGGGGCTGGAAATCTTCTTCTACGGCGGAAGGCTATGCTGAGAATTCTTTAGAGAATAAGAAATACATAGCAAAGAAGATCATGGGGTCAAACAAGGATTTAACGATTGAAAATTAGAGCTTAAGCAGTTCCATCACACCTACTTCTGGTATATAAATTTCTAAATATAAAAAATGTATTATTAATGTTTATAATAAACCGTATGTTTTATAACAATTTTTTAAATAATAAATTTACGAACTTTATTCTGTAATCAATTTCGGTAGTACTATTCTCTATAATCAAAATATTATCAACGCGTTTACACACTGACTTTGTCCACTTTGCTTAGCAAATCCAGTTTATCCTATTGTGTCTCCAATCCTTGTAACTATTTTTGATTATTTTCTCTTCTACTTAGGAAACCTCTTAAAAATTGAAATAATCTACAGACAACACTTCACAGGTGATATCATCTAAGCCTCCCACTACTCTTCCAAGCAAGCGTCAATTGAGAATGACATCAAAACCGAGAATACATTCACACTTTTTACTACAGCATAGTAAAACACAATCGCTATAAAATGGCTTGAATTAAATTTTTAGGCGTGGGCGAACTTGTGCTACCCGAGTCGTGCTGGTATGTTTACGTTTTGCAAAGTAATTATGTACTCATATCTCATCGGTCATCATAGCTCGTGACAAAGAGTCATCGTCATCGTCGTTCTAGCAAAGTTGAAGTCTTCCTTGTACTTGTATCGATTTTGTATGTAATATTCTCATAAATTCCAGCTGGGGCATTGTATTATTAGAGGAGCACTTTGTGGGATCGACAGGAGAGTATTGTATTTTTTCTTGGCGAAGGATTAACCACAGCTCAATTTTGGAATTGAAATTAAACCAACAAAACTACAATGAAAAAGTCTGCTATGATGAGAAATTTCTAAAGTTACTATGTTACAAACCAGATTCCGTTTATCTGCAAGTTGGTGTTCCGCAGGAAGTGCTCTTGACAAGATTCTCAAGTTTAGCACTTGAACAGAGGCGAAAGTGTTGTTCTCAATTATTTTTATAGAAACTTTAATGCTCGAAGACTTTTACCTCTCCCGAATTCAAATGTTCTTAAATTTTCACCTCTTTTTTTCATGTGCAATGTCTATAATTGTCAATGTGAGAATTTTGACATTTTTAATTGTTCTGTCAGTTCCATAAAAAGTTGTTTCAAACGGTAAATAAGTCTTTGTTTTTTTTTGTTTGCTTTTGTTTTCTATTAAATTTTTTGTTGTTGTAGTGCACTATTGTATTTTGTGTTATACATATATGTTTTTCCTACTCGTTAAATGGGGTTACCTGTAGAGTAGTTGTATGTAAAATAAAATAAAATAAAAAATAGTAGTCCACCACGTTTATAAAGTGTGTTCTGCCTAAGAACTGACACAAAATGTTCGCAATTTATTCGAAAAAAATATCTCTGAATTACTTCTGAACTTGGAATAACTAAATTTGGTACATGATTAAGGTTTATTATTGGTCTTCTTTGACTATGATTTCAAGTAAATTGAAACACTACAAGGTGTTCACTGAGGGTGAGTCACCCCCAAAATTACACCAAATACTTTTTTCCATTGGTCTCATTTAAAATGAGAATTAGGCTAATAAAAAGCAACTTTTTAACAGAATTGAAATATCTCGAAGACTATTAGAGACAGATATAAGGAAGTTCAATGAAAAAACACCTAATATTACACGTAGAATCCAAATAGGCAATATATAGGGTGTTCTATTTAAGATAAACCAGTAGATGGCGACTTCCAGTATAATCAGAAGTGCTATAAGAATGGCATTATTTTTTAAAAAAGAGGACTCCCTGAAGACCAAAAGCCTAAATCTAAATTTTCAAAATTGAAATCTAAGTAGTCTGAAATATTCTATTGAGCCGTCAGGGTTAGACAGCCATACCACGAACTGAGATTTAATTTGAGAAGAAGCTGTAAGTTTATATTCAATTATACTACGTTAATATTCATAAGCAGCGCAATTTTATTCAAATTAGATATTTCCCTCAATGCTTTTCGACTCCTAATAATTAAGTAAATGCAAAACGAACAACAACACAATTTTCCAATGGTTTCTGTTCAGCCTTGTACGTCGATTTCCTTGTGTTCCTTATTTATTAACACGGATAACGTAAAAAGTAAACCACCACCGTGAAATATCTGGCATAAAATACGGTTTCACTTGGTCGGCCAATTTCGAATAAAAGTGATGCTTGCAAAAACTTGTCCTTTCATCCGAGAGCGTAACGAAAACTTAATAACCGCTACAAGGTAAAATTACACGTTCCAAATACGCCTTCAGTATTTATTCGTAACCATAACAAACTCGCCGCTCGTTCTCTAGAAGGAAAAAGCGCCCGATAGAGCCGAATGCAAAAAACTGATGGATTTTTAAGGATGGATGTGATACTGTACTTTTGCGTTGAAAGGAAGTTTAGGTGGATTTAGTTTTATTTCTAACCAATTTCGTTTTTGATCATTGAACTCGCGAAAAAAGATATATGAAGCAAAATATGGTGTTATAATATAACTATAGAATTAATTTTTCCTTTACGGCACATAAAGATGCACTGTCTACTGAAATATTACATATTTATTTCAAGCAAAAGTAAATCATACGCTTCTACAAGTAAATTGTTTTCGATAATAGGGCAAATAGTGAAATGTCAGGTGTGATCAACACCTGACATTTCACTATTTGCCTAATTTTTATTAAGCACTTATATGATGTATAAGTATATAAGTATATTAACGGCGACGTATTTTTCAAATAGTGTTTCTTACAAATACAAATAATTTTAGACATTTAAGAACTGAATAATATAGAGCTTAGAAAATAACAAGAATGTCATCTCGTGTTATCTGCAAATATTCAAAGCTACCGAAGTAAAACGAATATATAACAACAGAAAGAAAGCGGTTTAAACAACAATTAAGTGCTTTGAAACTACATCAGCCATTTCAGCCCACCAATAAAATTTCTTGTCCATAATTTATTACAAAAATTTATTTTTTTACCCTTGCTCGTAATTAGTTATAAGCGATGAATCTAGGTTCAATTTAAAGCTGCACCAGCCACCCGCAACTTGTGAGACACAATATAGAGAAGTAGTTCTTAGACGAATATTACAAATAAATTACATTTGACCCCTCATGTACAGCCAAATCAACAACTAATTTATAAAGGTAAAAACCACTCAAAAAAGTTATTTTGATATGAAGTAAACACAAATGGCTAGAAAGCCTTTCAGCTTATTGAAATTAGTTATGCATAATGCTTGTTGTACAAAAATAATAATATATTAATGAAATTAAGGGGTTTAATTGTAATAAAAAATGCTAAATGACCCCATGTTGTAGTGGTATAATCTATATTTCCTTTATTTGAGTAGGTATAATAATAAAAATATTAGGCATACTCTAGCCAATTAGAAATCTTGAAACTTGAAGTTTGGAGTTATAGTACCAAGAGAGTAACCACATCCATAGTCTCTTTGAGTTTTATATCTATATTTGCAAATGATCACCTTCGAACAAATTAAGGTACTTCGAACAATAAGCTGTTCTCTTATTTTATTTCATTTAAAAATGCACATGTATTATTGACTAAGTTACAAAAACCGCTATAAATATCGTATGAAGGTGGAAAGCAGGAAACTTTCTATGTGGATTTGCTGAAGTATTAATTAAAATCATATTTCCTCTATTTTACCTACCTACTTCTCGCATAAGCGTCAAAAAATTATGGCTCTAATAAATACTCCTATCAGCAAGTACCGCTATAATCCATCGTACCACAGTTGGGAAAGTTTATACCTCATTAATATGCAGATTTATACATAGAGGCTATAAAAGTTAGTGGTAATATGAGGTATAAAAGAAAAGCTGTAGACGGTGTCAAATCTGATTTACATGCTAAGCTATGAAGTAATGGTGATCTACGACAACACATTCATAATGGTCACTTCCCCAAAATTGATATGCATGAGATAAACTTTTTTATTTATTGTGAGAAGTTTATTGGAACCAGGTCGACCAAAGTTCTTTTCATACTGGCATAAAGCAAAAATTATTATTTCTAGAAATATTCACACTTTGAGATATTTGAAATCAATGATCCTTGATGAAAGTTACAAATGGATAGAAAATGTCAGGATGATCATTTTTCAAACTGTTATATTAAAGAAAAAGTTAAGTTCTGCAAACTTATATTGCGTATGTCTTTGTATGTCTTGCAATTGTAAACACAATGCCATGTGTTTGTCTTATTTTGTTAATTTTTAAATAATTAGCTCTAAAAATATATCAAGGCATCAAAACTATCACGTCTCTGCAACATTAACTTTATGCTTGACTGCACAAATGTGTTCCAACTGAAGTATAACTAAACCAGATTCGATTACTCAACCTTGACGGCTTTTGTTTTACAAAACAAGTGAAAACGTAGCGACAACCATACTTGATCGTCGCTTGTTTCCTACTAAAAAACTAAAAACCGCAAATGCGTTTTGGAATAACGCATTTTTTAAAATAGGAAATTATATATGCTTTAATCTTCAAAAGTAATAGCTTCACAATATTAATAATGATATGCTGTGCTCTTTTTCTGAAATGTTCACTTAGTAAATAATTCTAAGAACGTACCTATTAGGCTTAGAAAATAATAGGAATGTTAACTCATGCTTGGATATTTTAAGGCATACCAAAGATACAAAAATAAATAGCAACAAAAATTGCCTAACACAAAGTTTTAGATATCGAAGGGCAATGAATAAACAACATTAAGAATTTTACTTTGTGCTTACTTTTGTTCTACATGCTCCAATTTTCTAGATTGTCGTATCTAAAGACACCAGAAATCTGCTCATTTGGCGATGAGAGATACAACCTTAATGACTTTAAATACAATAAAAACCATAATAAATATATGTTTTATATCTAAATAAGTGTTTTCATAACCTGCTTGAAAGAAGAACATATTTTTCCACATATGTATTTATTATCTATTTTACTAGTACAAACAACAACTAAACTTTGAACAACTATTGATGCCACTTGGTGAACTAACAATCTCGTCTTGCATTATAACTCTCTGAGTGTGGAAAATTCTAAAAAGGGGCAATTTATTACTGTTACACATTACAGAGTTATGGCTGGAGCCGACAGTATAAACCATAGTTTCATAAATCCGCAATAAAACCAAAACTTAAACCTTCAAAACACGCTGCTTATTTTGACTAGCATATATTCTCGTCGCCATACACGTAGTAAACTTCGTGGTACATTTATACACCCAAAATATTATCTGCAGAGCAATATAAGGTTTATTAAATTGTAGATTTTAGCAATTCACATTTTCTAATTATAACTTCAACAATTGTTATTTGTACAATAGTAGTTATTCAAATCTAAATGCAATGCCAACAGTTGTCATCAAAGTACACAATATACAACTGTATTTACATACTCATGGTTTGAACTGAAGAATTGCAAAAATCTTAAATAGGCACCTTTCAGAAAAAAAACATTAATATTTCCTAGCGTAAAGTATGTAGGTAATTACAAGTTAAAAGCTATATTTATCTGTACCTTTAAACTAAGTCATCCACCACTGGGGTTGTAACTTACTCGCATATAAAAATAGAGACGACTTATAGCAATATTTACCACTTCTACACGTCTAAAATAAACATGAGTATATAAATTGAGCTCTAAAACTGTTATGTTTTGTTTACAGAATAAGTTAACGCTGACTTAATATCCTATCAAAATATGTATACATTTACGATAACTAATATAAAAATGCTAGTAAAAATGTTAAGTTATGGATGGACTCTAATTTAAGTAACAGGTTTAAGTTATTAAAATATAAATTTATGAATTAATAAAAGATCAAAGTAATTGCCAGTTTTGTTACTTAATATCTCGTTGAGTGTTATAAAAACAAGTAAATTATTTAAAAGTTATTTTATTTCTATTGATCACAATTAGAATTCTCACTTTCATTTAGAAACACTTTCATTTCTAGGTAATGTCAGTTTTGTTTTGATCTTCACAAAGGATTGTAAGACAGAGAAACTAAGTGTACTTAATATAAAGACTTATTTTACTGTTTTACACGTCATATAAAGAAGACGTATGAGTACATTACATACTTTCCTACCGATTTCACCCTCTGCTTCATGGAACAGTGAGCATAAGAATTCTTTTCAGTCCTGATTTTGAAGAGATCTGGATGGTGAGCTAATGACTAGACTAGGCGCCGGTTTGACTGGTTTTATGCCCTGATGAATACGCTATTCAAGTCTCTATATATGATATAAATATAGAGGGTGTCCGGAAATCACGAGTAATAAATTTAAGTAGCGAGAATAAAAATAATGGTACAAGTTCCTACGACAACTTTTTGATAAATTAATATCAAAGGAGCTACCTACATAAGTTCAAATTATTACAATTTTTATTTTAAGATTATTTTCCCATAAGTTTAGTTTCAGTATTTTTCATTCGGTACGTTGATCAAGTCAAAGAAACTTTGATGATTTGGTCTTATATACACACCAAAGTATATGTTTCAGCCAATTGATTAGGTGTTTCTGTTGATTTCCAAATACATCTTTGGTTAAGACAATTGTACATAGTTCTTTTTGATTGGGGCATTTATTCAAAATAACAAAATATTTGGTTCTATTTTAGAACCAGTAAGTCAATGTGTCTATTGTATTTAGTTAAGGTAACACAGATGTTTCTGCATAGGTTTTTTCAATTAGTGTCTAAACGTGCACTACGCAAGAACTGGACTGAGTGAGTGGGTTGTTCCCTACGTCCCGAAAAACCTATGACAATATAGAAAACAGCGACAGTTAGTTGTCGACAATGGTGTTAGCAGATATTTTCAACTCATAGCTGGTTAGCTGTTGGCTGACGTTCACCTGTGCCATACCCGACGGATGGACAAGAATGCGTGAGATGTAAGTGTCTACATCTAGTGGCCACTCTATGAAATAATATTAACTGATGCCAAAAACAATGTGAACATTGCACAATTGTGATTTTAAAGCAATTTATTTGTGCATGTAAATAAAACATCGTTTGTTTTTGAAAATTGCACAAATTTGTATAATATAATATTAAAAGCAAGCTTTCAATAATAGAGATTAAGTGACATATACAATTTACTGCAAAATTTAAAAATACTCCTATTACTTAAATAATATTACATACTTAATTGTGTAAATTTTATGCACAAAAATAATTGTATAGTTGAAAATATGTATCGCGATTTTTTTCTGTGATAATAGTTGATATTACAGTGAGTATAAGAGACAACACAACATGATATTCTCAAAAAAGACTAGAAACTCCCACTGAAGTTGTACCAATGAGTGATTGGTTATATTTTAAAATTTAAAATTATTTAGTTAATTTAAAGATTCATAGTTTTGATTAAATTACTATTTATATTTATTTAAATAACATATTTGTTTTAATCGATAGCAATTTAAATTAAGAATTTCTACCTTTGTCTAATTCAACATGTAATTACAACAATACTTTGGATTTGGGTCTACTATTAATTTTATAAAAATACTAGGTGACCCGGCAAACGTTGTTTTGCCATATGAATTATTTCTATTGAATACTTTGGCAGTTAAATAAAAAATAACTAACTTATTGTAAGTGTGTGGAGATGTGGTATATGACTAAAAGAGGAATGGAGCACTGTGAACGATGACGGCCTATAAGAATAACAAAACACGAAACATTCATTTTTTGAATTATTTCGCGTGCCTGCAATTTTACTTGTTGGACGGCCCAAATTAGCCCCTCTACGTCTTGTTGACATTGTTCACTGTACAAAATAATAGCCGTTGTTGGCGGGAGCTCGTGACACGTGTTGCGTACTTTTGAGGTTATGTAGACCACTTAATTAACTAATAATGAGAACTACACTTAAAATTAATAATTTTATTAATTATTGATAAAATAGGAAATAAATAATTATGACCCAGCAAATTAATAATAAATTTACTTGAGAATTACACTTAGAAGGTAAAATGATAATTGTTGTGAGAGAGACAGAAGACCGGCTTCGTTCTCATCCCTACTCCGTGCTGTTCACTGGGTGAGAAGTGACACCGCTAGATGCCTGGCGGGGATAACTGATCTAGTAATAATCGACCAGGGTTAAAAATGATTAAATTACTAAAATGGTTATTAAAAAGTAGGGGCTTGTGATAGAAGGATAAAAATTAAGGGTTGTATGTATTTTTTAATGCCACATCATAAAAAAATAAAAATAAAAAATTTTGTCCAAAAAAATAAAAAAAAATTGTTTGGGGTGGACCACCCCTATCACTTAGGGGTATGAAAAATAGATTACGACCGATTCTCAGACCGACCGAATATACATACAAAATTTTATAAAAATCGGTCAAGCAGTTTCCGAGGAGTATGGCGTCTAAAACTGTGACACGAGAATTTTATATATTAGATATAATGAACCTGGCCATTTCTTATTTCTATTTGAATAAATATTATGTTGAGAATCAAGAGAAATATTTTATTAAATTAAGAAGTGACATATTAAACCAGTAAAATATGAATTAATTAAATTACATACATATGTCATTTAACTAAGGCTTATTAAAATAATATGAAAAACTAAGAAATTTATTTAAAAATATTTGTTATTCAATCAGTGAATACTGAAGGTAAAACAAAAATGTGTTAAATTAATTGTAAAAATTATCAATTTAATTACAAACCTATATACCTATAATTTCTGTAAAATATTGTTCTCTCGTGTTCTCACGTTTTTTTCATGTGTATTAATTAGTATTTTCAGTTCTACCAGAACAACAAAGAAGAACACAAAAAATAAATACATTCTAGGCGACATTTTTGTTACTAACATAAATGGCTATGCCGTATGTCAAAGTATATTATGGACTGTATGCAAACTACAGCATAATTCGTGCAACATTAGTTTGTTAAATGTTCTCGTATTCTATTGAATACGAGCAAGTCTAGAAGCCTTTTAAATAACGTCTACCTATCGTCGCTCCCATTACCAAATTAAAACCTCAGTTAAACTTTTATGGCCTCGGCTCGGGGGCATAGGTTAGACCCACACACAAAAATGCTAGAGATAAAACCGAATATAAACACTGGCACAATATTTACACAAACATTTAAGTGGGTTAAGAATGCGAGCTAAACAAATAACAGAACGATTAACACATAGGGCCTGCTCGCATAGTTTCCAATGTAAATCATAATTTCCGACCAAATTTCAAAACTGATCTGCAACCTGGTGTTAACGATCAGGCTGAAATTGCCCAAGTCCTAGAATAAACTATTAGCTTCGTGATCGCTCACAATAAATACTAATCAGCGCCGTTCTAAATATTTAGATTGGTAACGGTTTAATCAGTTATCGGTAGCTTTATCTAGATTAGCTGCCCCCGTTCTACTTTAAATGATTTTTGTAGATTTTATCCACGTTATCATTTTCACAAATAACGTTTAAATGTTAATATTGAAGGTATTTAATATTTTACCCCACTTTTGATTTTATCCCACTTCTGATATTAGGTGGCAATTGGATAGATTTTGATGTGCTTTTTTCTGTATGTACAGTTTTTTTAAGTACGATTGTTTTCGCGTAGTAGCAAATCATAGGCTGATAGAGATGAGAAAAATCCTAGTCTTTTGCGTATATCTAATAATACAATAATCGTGTACAATTAAGTTAATAGATTTATTCCATGACAGATTCGGAGGAAATCGTAGTTAGTCAAGTAGTGTGTCATTTTATTAAATGTGAAATTTTGGTGGGGTTTTAAAAAATATCATTTCTAAAAAAAAGAAATACTGACTGGTATACATATTAAAATATACTTATTACATTACATACTATTACTACATAAACAAATTACAACAAAAATATAAGTAAACAAATAAATTATAAATAATTTCATAATATTTTCTTCAACAAAGAAAATATCTGGAAAAATGACATATTAACCCGGAGTCTGAAAATGTACCATCAAAACTATAGGTTAACCTCGGCAAATCTGGCAACCCTATTTCCAATAGACATTAACATTAATGGTAGTTACGTTAATTGTCAATTTACTGTAACTAAAAATCCAGCTAAAAATATACAGGCTGTATCACATAAGAGAGTCACTCCCATGTATCTCGTTTAATATGCGAGACACGTCAAAAATCTTTAATTGTTTTTTGTTGCATTTTTGTTTTTTTGCTCGTAACAAATTTGAGATCCATGACCAACTTTATGAGTAATAACAAAAAAACCTGTTAAGTGCCCAAACTTTAAGGCTGTCTAACTTTTTTATTTTAAGAGATAGAGAAAACTTATTAGTAATAAATTTGTCTTGCAAAATTGATATCTTCCACCTGATATAAACAGATTTTTGAAATATCGTATGTGGTTCGCTGCGCCC
The DNA here is from genome assembly GCA_037114965.1 of Monochamus alternatus. Taxonomy (NCBI): domain Eukaryota; kingdom Metazoa; phylum Arthropoda; class Insecta; order Coleoptera; family Cerambycidae; genus Monochamus; species Monochamus alternatus. Next base: position 11,818,242 of record CM073429.1, on the reverse strand, counting down.
TCTATGCGGATAAAAAAAAATTTTATTGAAGCAGGCTATGGCCACAAAAAATTGTCTGTTTCTTCGTCTTTCATGCAATATACTACATGTTGCTCTTATCTTTCATATTTATTACATTTTTTTCAATTTTAGTTAAAAAAAATGAACCTATATATTTTCGTGTTGCTCAAGATAATGTAGAACCTGTTTTAAAGACGCCAATTGCAAAAAAATAATAAACAGAATGTACTTTTTTTATGCAAAATACAGATTTTCTTATAATATTATTTTATTACATTGTCTGTGTCAAAATAATTTTAAAGACCCAATTGCTTCTAATGTGAAAAGAAATAAAATAATATTATAAGAAAATCTGTATTTTGCATATAAAAGTACATTCTGTTTATTATTTTTTTGCAGTTGACGTCTTTAAAACAGGTTTTACATTATCTTGAGCAACACGAAAATATTTAGGTACATTTTTTTTTAACTAAAATTGAAAAAAAATTAATAAATACAAAAGATAAGGGCAACATGTAGTATACTGCATGAAAGGCGAAAAAACAGGCAATGTTTTGTGGCCATAGCCTGCTTCAATAAAAAAATTTTTTATCCGCCTAGAGGGCGCAGCGAACCACATACGATATTTCAAAAATCTGTTTATATCAGGTGGAAGGTATCAATTTTGCAATAAAAATTTATTACCAATAAGTTTTCTCTATCTCTTAAAATAAAAAAGTTCGACAGCCTTAAAGTTTGGGCACTTTATAGGTTTTTTTGTTATTACTCATAAAGTTGGCCATGGATCTCAAATTTGTTTTTACGAGCATAAGGGCCTCCAAAAATGCAACAAAAAACAATTAAAGATTTTTGACGTATCTCGCATATTAAGCGAGATACATGGGAGTGGCCCTCTTATGTGATACAGCCTGTATATTTTCACAAAGATATACGTAGGTATCTAACAATATTTGCAAAAACTAAGGAATATATAGGTATTTATGTATCAAGATGTCAATTTCACCGAAAACATTTCAACATACACTGCAATACCTACATTTTTAGATAATGGACTCGATAATCGACTGAAAATATCTTCCTACATAGAAGTTGTATGTATTTCTTACCTCGCATAGTATATTTATTAATGAATTATAATAATAAAATCTACTACATCTTTAATAATTTGTTAATAAGACATATCCTGCATATTATATTGACTCACTTAAGCCTGTATTTTTGTACATTTTAACAAGCAGATTTTTTTAACCACTGCAACTTTTTCCATGACATTGAAAGTAAAAAGTTTTCTCTCTTTTCAATTTTATCTGTCGACATATTCTTTATATGGCTACAAAAGTAATATTAATGCATTTTTAAATTGGCTTCTGTTACACTCGGATTAAACAAAATGCAAATGTTTGAATTAATTGATGAACCCTTCGGCATATAATTTATTTAACGTCTTCATATTGTTCATTATTTCAATTTTTGCACGCTGACATTCAGTCATATATGTGAATAATGTTGTTACCTAATTATTGAAAAGTTTTCTCTATGTTTCAATTGTTCATTACTGTAGTAAGTATCTATAAAATATTAGAAAATTTAAATTACTCAGTAAAATTACATATATTTTACAATTACAACCTAAAAATTACAATGTATAAATCAATACAAATTATAGGGTATCAATAGGTATAATATGAAATTTTATCCATGTTTATTTCTGTAATATTACAGTGTACTTGTTTATTATTATGTAATATTACATAACTTTAGATCACTATGTGTTTGAAATTATAGACACATTTTTATCAGTGCGGGACAATCTAAGCAAATTTTCGTTTTTTACGATTGCAGTTGTAATTTATTTAGTGTTGGAACTTAATTTAAAAAAGAGTCCTTGAATTTTCCTATACGGACCGCACATTTTATGTCGTTGTCAATTTCAAATTTTTTCCTGCCTCGTGTTTGGTTTTTTGCATTTTTTTTAATTTAACCACAATAGACAGTTCCAACATAAAATGTTATTACACAATTGCCCCTTTCCACAACATCATCCACCGACATATGCGCGTGTTAATCCTCGAATTCCCTGATACACATTATCAAACAACGTTCTTGCCTCTTTTTATGATAAATGTGCTACACAATAATCATAATAATAACAATGTGTAATAAAGTAGCCTGAAAAACCGTTATTTTCGTAATTCCCATAAAAATCCGATGAAATTACTACCAGCCGCTAAATTCCGACCGCAAAGAATGTAGTAATTTAAATGTAACTGAATCGTTTATCGCAGAATCCAGGGCGAGGTTAAAAGTTACTTTTAATGGTTTCAGAAGAAATTTATTGGCAAGTTTTGGGCGGCAACGAAGCGCCACTCCAGCCAGTTCGATGCATCCAGCGAGAGCGCCCCATAGTTTTGTTGGGTCAACTAAAGGAGTCCATGCACGAGAGACTGGTCTGAGCCTCATTTCTAAGAGAAGTTATTAATCGAAAGTAAATAATTATTAAATTGTAAGAATATATTGGTTCATACTTTGAACTTTCAGCTCAGCAATTTGTTTTTAAAAAATTGTAGAATTACGCCTATATTATTTATATAAAAGAATATATAATTATAGAAAAAAATTTGGATAAAAAATGGAAATAAAAATAGTGGCATTACACATAACTAGTATCTTGTGTGATGCTTGACAAAACTACTTTCTTGATAATGTTCAGACAGGCTATCTACAACCCCATACCAAATTCCACTAAAAGCAGCTTAGGAGTTCCGAAGATATTTGCAAAAAAACAAAATTTTAGGCCCAATTTCAAGGAGCCCCAAGGCCCCGAAAAAATAAAGTTCGGAAAAATAAAAAAATACGGGTAAAATAATTTCGCATGCTGATTATATACCCAATGTTTTAATCACCCTTTATGTGTTATAGAATATTATGTAAATTGCAGTCAAGTCAAACTCATTTGTAAATTTAGATTACTTCAATATATTTAAGAAACATTAGAGCGAGTTGTTTTAATAGCTTCCTCCAAGTGTAATCAGAATGTCTCAAATATTAACTTACATAAAGTAAATCTTAGCGATTATACCCCCTTGACGCTATGCATTAATATCTAAAGTGATTCTCGGTAGTGTATGGTTACCCTTAGAGCTCCCCGTCGCTTTTCAATATTGCTACTCTCCGGGAAGACCTATTGTGAGTTGGAGCCCTACCTGCATGCATTCTAAGGTTTTGTTGCAACTTCAGAACGCCATTTTGTACAAACAAGTCGAGCAATCTGCATAAATATAAAGGAAAAAATCTGGTCGGACGCCTGCATCCACAAGTTTCTCCGTTTGCAGACTTTAATTAAAGCTAGAACTTAATTACATGCATATAATGTTTTTTGCCGGCACTATACAGTGCGCCTTCTGTGGATTTATTCCAAACATTAATTTTGTTCCACATCAGCTCCCGAAACCGCCTGCATAGAGTTAAGTAAATATGAGAAACCCGTGGTTTTCACATGCCTTCTGATTGAATTTGCTTGGTTTTTGCAGAAAACCACCAGCGCAGAAAGTTAAATTTGCCATGAAACCTAAAAATGGAAAAAGGCAGTTCAGAAAGTGTGGTTTATTATTTCTCGGAAAAAGATAAAATACTGAAAAGAATCAGTCAAAGTTATCAAAATGTTTTAAAATTCTTTACTGTCTAACAGGGTGTTAAAAAAAGAGTGTAACATATTTCAGGAGGTAATAGTATGAACCAAAATAAGCAGAAAAGTCTTAATAAACATGGGTCCGCAAAGTAACGGTTGCGGAAATATGGACCACTATTCGTTTTTCAAACATTTTATTTTATTAGGAATAAACCGACAAAGGAAGCTTTTAACAAACAAAAAACAAAGTTACAGAAGATGTTCAAAGTGCCCTTCGTCCATTTCCAAGCAGGCACGACATCCTCGTCTCAACGATATTCGAACTCTTTCGAAAACACCCTCCTTGATTGGGATTTCTTGACACTTTTGATTAATCCGTAGCTGCAGCTCTTCCAGGCTATTTACAGGAGTACCATACACTAATGCCTTCAAATATCCCCAAACAACGAAATATAGAGGGTTCAGATCAGGCGATCTTGGAGGCCATAAAAGTTTGGTGTAAATGCTCTCTAACGGCCATGGAAAAATGAGCTGGAGCACCATCATGCTGGAACCACATTTGTTGCCTCTGATTCAAAGAAATGTCTTCCAAACACTCATACACTGTGTTCTGCAGAAAGTTGAGGTAAGCAGCGCCTGTTAATCGGTTTGGTAAAACAACAGGACCTAGAAACCTGTCGCCTACAATACCCATCCAAATGTTAAATGAAAAACGTGCCTGATGTCCAGATTCTATTAGAGCATGAGGATTTTCGTCGGCCCAAATATGCGTATTGTGAAAATTAAACACTCCATTTCTTGTGAACCCGGCCTCATCAGTAAAAAGCATGTTTGCAAGAAAACGAGGGTCTTCAGCATCATGACGTAGAAACCAGCGGCAAAAAACCAAACGTGCTTGATGATCATTTATTTGATTTAAGGCCTGTACTCGTTGCAGATGGTATGGATAAAGCAGTTGCTCGTGAAGGATTCTCCAAACAAGAGGTCCACTAATTCCTACCTCGGCTGATATTCTCCGCACACTCGTACCTGGATTCTGCTCTACGTGTGCTAGAATTTCTTCTTCTGCTCTAGGAGTAGATACCGACCTTGGTCTTCCGGATAAATGGCACTGTTTGCTCAAGGAACCGGTATCACGCAATCTTTGGTGAATTCTTCCAAACATGCGTTGTGACGGAATCTGGCGAACATAAAAACGTCGCGCTCCAGTGGCGTTCCCATTAGCACGACCATACATGAAATGCATGTGTGTTAATTTTGCGTTAGAGTAACCAGCCATAGCGAAAGAAAACTTGTGCACTGAGAACAACTGTCAAATACGTACTGTTTATTTCACTAAACATCAACCAACTATTATAAGAAAATACACAACGTTTTTGCAAAATAAAAAAGGGGCTAAAAAACATAAAACATTCCATAATTTGGCAACCGTTACTACATCAACCAACTATTATAAGAAAATACACAACGTTTTTGCAAAATAAAAAAAGGGGCTAAAAAACATAAAACATTCCATATCTCCGCAACCGTTACTTTGACCCATGTTTATTGAGACTTTTCTGCTTATTTTGGTTCCTTAAATATTTTACACTCTTTTTTTTAACACCCTGTATATTGAATTACGTCGATATATTCAAAAACAAATAAATATGCATCTCCTTTGGTACAAGTATCTAACCAATTGCAAGAGTTAAATGGATATAAAAATGTCATTTTAAGGCACTGGTGCTGAAAGTTAAAGTATATTTACTTTTAACACTGGTGCGATAATAGAAAACAATTAAGAAATTTTAAATCAAACAAATATTTTTTTATGTAATTAAATGTACAGTTAGAGAAATTAAAGTTAGAATACCTAAGTCTCGGATTAAGTAATTCTATGACCAATCTCATTAGTAGATGTAGTAGCAAATATTTCTGTGAAACTTGGCCTTGCCCTTCTTGTTTTGTAACGAGTCTTGTATATAATCCACCGCTACTGTAACTAATATCCACCGTGACTCCTAACTGTAGTAAGATTAGCACCAGAGTATACCAACAAGCCGAAGATCGTCGGAAGCAATGTCAGGATAAAGATGAGAATAGGGCAAATTTAGAAATTCTGCAATATTGACATGTGCTGATTTAAACTGGAATCATAGTACATTTATCATTGAATGATTAGTGTTCGCTGAACAAAAGGCTATGTACTTAAATACTTCTTACAATAGTTCAAATAGTTCATTCTTTATGTTCATCATTGCCACGACAAATAGTAATTTGACCAAAGCGTTGACGATTTCCATACTTTGGACTTTTGCTTCAAAAAAGCATTTTTCACTGAACTTGCCACTAAGATTTCTCAGATCACACTATCTCAAGAAACGATTGTACGGAAATACACGAGATTTGAAATTACTTGTCAATAAACGATCAAACTTTCGTTACCTTAGGAACAATAAACTTCATGGACAATTGGATTCCAAAATGATATTTTATAAATTTAATAACGTTAGAAATGCGCTGACATTTAACGGTGTTTGTAGAAAAAATAGTGTATGATGTATGAGCAAAAAGTAATTTTATTTTGTTCGAAGAGAACTTCCCTTCTCACAAAATAAAATGTCAGTTTTCGCACTTATAAATAACTGTTACTTGAATTTAACTTGAGAATAATGAAACAAATATTTAGAAAAAGAGTATCCTTTCCAAAGTGTTCCAAAACATATGCAAATAGATAAGCACCTGGTGTACTAGTATGATTGCATATTTTCCAGAATGATAACATTCACGTCAGAGCTAAATACCTTTTCTCTTACACTATATTTGAACAGAATATGAGTCAACAGTCACTGCAGTATTATTCTTTAGACAATGGCCAGGCTATATCAAAGCTGAAAGCAGTTTCCATAATCAGTTTAAGGTTGAAACAATGACGGCGTTTGATATTTGAAAAATGTTAAGGTCACTTTCCTTTGTTGTATCTATTTTACGCATTTCCAATAATCGTGAATGGAATCGCCGTGATTGTCATTGATGTTGCTTTGTTAATTAAAACTGAAATTAATAATTTAAAAGCGCCAAATATATTGACGTTACTGTCTATTATTGATCTATATTTATTTATTATTTTATATATTTTTCAATTAAATATATTTTAATTTCCGGTACATGTACATTATGGTATTAGGTAAATAATAGCTATATTTCCTTTTCAAAATGCAATTAAAACAATGTCATTAATTATTTTTGCGGTTTTTTAAAAAATGGTTGTATAGGACTATAAGAGGGTAATCAAATGGTTAACAAAAACAAAATCTCGTATTATTTGTTTAATTGTAAGGGGGGGAGGTCTTTCATATAAAATTTTTATCAAGGACGTTTCGTTAAAACGATATAGGATGTCAAACTTACAAAATTATTTTTGATTTTTCAAAATGTTTTGAAAATTAATGAATGAAATAATTGGGTACATCGATTTTTGCAAAAATTGTCCAAAATTTGAAGCGTTTTTGTAAAATTTAAATGCTCCAGTGGCGGAGATATTGGCGGCGTACCTATTTTTCTAAATAAAACAGTACGCCTTGCTTTATTGTATATATTCCTAACCAAGTATAAAATATAATATTTTTGAATTTGTCTTTCAATTTTCTACAAATTTCTACTCTTTTATCTTTTCTTTTCTCGTAAATAGCCTGGTTTTCACGTAAAACTGAAAAATACTCTTATTTAAAACACATTACAAACGCTTTTTTAAAATCATTTAATTATTTATTGGAATAAAGACATCAATCATTATTTAATTATTTTAGTTATGTAAATGCTCAAAAATACCTTTAGATTTAAAAAGTGCGATATTTTTTCAGCAATTAAGATGCAATTTATTCGAATTTTATTGTTGCTGAATCTGATGAAAGCCATTATTTGTTCTGTATATGGAAAACTATAATTTATAAGTATATATCATGGATTTTTTAAACGCATAAACGTTGATATCGAGGTTCCTACTATATCAATAAACAGGTCATGTAAATATTAATTAAATTTAATTGGTATTTACATATTTAACGATACTTGGAAGTTAACAATAATTAATTTAATGTAATGGCAGTTGGAAACCTCTGGACAGGGTAGTTCAAATTGGTCGGTTTGCAAGGATTACTTTAAATCTGACATTGATATAGCAAATCTGATAGACGAACTATTTTTTGAGAAAATAACAATGTCTCAAACCGCATAACTTTATCTGTTATCATTTTCGAGCTACAGGGTGTTTTTCGATTTTTTACCAAACCGACTGGTGCCCTTTACTCGTTTCCCTTTCAAGATATCTTAAAACGATACATTCGATGGCATAAAATATGATATGACCACAATTTGTGTTTTTTTTAAGGAACACCCTGTCTTTTATTTTAAAAAGAGAAAGAGGGTTAAAAATGCATTCCACAAATATATAATTTACTTATTATTTGTTAAATAGATTTGCGGAATATATAAAATCTTCAAAATACCAATGATATTTAAGTTTTCTGACTGAGAAGGCGTTGAAAACAAACAAGTTTGACGTTTAACATTACTAGAAGCGTGTTAACACAAATCAAAAATGGTTCGTTACTTCAATGAACAATTTAAAGAAATATTTTAATCTAAGAAATGAAAATGCAGATTTAATAAGGTATCTCTATTCTCTATCAAATTCGCAGTAAACCTTGCAACCGACCAATTTGAACCGCTCTGTATAGTTTTAAAAGCCCAAACTATTATATGAATTATCAATTTAGTATCTAATTTGATGAACTATGGCCTTTTACCTATCACTAGATATATTGGCCAGTTACAGCTGGTGTCAAATGATATAGTGCGGTATGCATGTCGATAAACCCTATTGACATTTCATTAAATTCCCGAGGATTTAATATGATAAAATCCGAAATAACAGTTATGCTTTGATATTGCACAATCGGAATATTAACGCAATTGCGAAAAGTGATATAAAAATTGGATTATATAGTGTATTGAGCATGTTAAACCAGTACAGAAAAAGTAAACAATCAAAAGCACAGTTGGGAACAAATGAAGTACATGCAAATTATCTAAACAGATTCAAAAACTTGATTTTTGTTTAGAAATAGTTACATAAAACTGCAAACAAATTGTACCAATTTAAAATCTACAGATCCTTTGTATAGGAATAATAATTATTACTAAATCTTGAGATGGATGCCATGCTGAATCCGAGGCTGAATCATTTTAATAGGATAATACTTGCTTTGACTAAGCCGGATCTCACTTTGGTACATGTATGTGGTGTTATTGACCTTTGAATTATATTGGACATAATTGATTTATTTACTGTATAATAAAAATGAAACACTGATTCCTGCGACTTCGTTCGACGAAAATGCTTCGGACAGCATTTTCCGACAGCAATGAACAAGTTGCATTATTACGACATCGATGTATTAAATTTGCTTATATCTTAATAATAAACAACACTGCACTGATATGACTAGTTATGTCGCAAATTACCAATTCAAGTAATTTATAAAATGGCGGTAATATCTTTTGTACTAGAAACACATATAATTGATCGATTAAAACCTAAACCAAAATTATTTGAAAATGACATTAATAAATAAAAAACATTTTAATATCTACCTGTTTTAGAAGAAAGATTATAGTCTTTCCAAGAGGTTATTTTATACGTTAAGAACAAAGAAACAAACGTTTGGCATGGAAGGCATTTTATTAAAAAAAAAAAGATTTTGGTAAGTACTGATTTTTTTTCAAAAGCAGATTGTCAGGTACCTTTATATGAAGTTATTTTTTTAAATTAAATGGATTGTAATGCCATGATTGATTTATTTATAAGTTAAGTATCATTATTCATTCACAATTTTCTAAAATTGGGGTTATGTCATCTGTCAATTACTGCAATAAAACTGCTGACTAGACTGTTATCTGTTAGGCATTTAAATATGATTTTTAAAATAGGAGCGACAGTAATAAAAATGAAACGCTTTTTAACGCAACTCCCAGTTGATAAAAAGCTAAACGTTTCTTGCGTTGAGACGAACGACATGAACAAAATAAAAGGTAAAGAAGAGGTGCTAAATAAAAAAGCGCTAACTGCATTTCGCATTTCATAGAGGAGCATAGCATATCAAACGCCTTCCACAAAGCACAGTACGAACAAGGGAGGCTAAAAGCATTTTAAAATAGGTGCCTACAAAAAAAGCGTTACCTCTCTGCATAATCCACGGAGATTACATCCAATTGAACTCCAGTTACTCCGTTACAAGAAACGAAACACATCACATCGTATCACATAAGTATAAGTATTGCACTAGGTGAGATATATATGGCACAAAACACAGCACAAAATTTCAAACACCCCGTTACTCACTGGTTTGTACACTCGAAAAATCAGGAGACCGGGCCTAACTGTTGTCTGGCATACCTCACGGTTGCACTGGAGTGTAGCGTGACTCGGAACGGCTGGAACTAAGCGAAAATGCGTTCACTTTGCTTCGTCTTCGTTCGTCCAAGGCACGATTACTCACAAATACCGGGTCGTAGGACGGCCTATTCCACACAAATTTGATCTGCAATCCGTAATGAGAACTCTGCAAACGCTGCATTAGAGCTTGCACATTACTCTCACTGTTTTCACTTTACGTCTTACGCCATTTTTACTTTTGCGTAAGGGTGTATGTCAAACTTTAGGCGGTGCGATTTCCATGCCCGCGTAAATTTGTTTGCAAATTAGGTTGGGAGTAGTTAACGAATCTGTGTGTTCAGGTAAACAACGTGTGTGCGATTGGTGTGCGCAGAAGCGATTGGCGATAACAAATAAAACCATATGAGGTGCTGGTTAGGGAACTGTTCCACCAAAGGTCGTTAGTATGTAAATAGCGATATGTAGCAGTTGTAAATAAATAGTAATAGTGACGGTACGGCAAGCTTTAAAAGATGATTTGTTTGATCAAAATTATCAAAAAGAAAGTGAAGGACTGGAGTTGAGCTGATACTAAAGCGATTTTTTGCGATTTTTCGCTATTTTTTGCAGGTAACTTAATACTTTCAGGGTGTTTGGATTTGGTAGATTTGAATTTAGAAATGAAAACAGATTCGAATTCATCGTATCGAAATACATAAAAAACACACTTGATCAAGATCAGAAAAAAAAATTTCGACTGTTTTTGCGCTCAATAATGTGTTTTTGCGATTTTTTGTCAGTTTTGCGATTTACTCAAAATTTTGAGGGTGTTTGGACTTAAAGGACTTTAGATTCGGATTCAGTGTGCGTCAAAATATATAAATATGGATGGGTCTTGTCAAAACTACGGACCATCATTTTTTTGAATTTTTTAACGATTTTTTCATCTATTTCTCGTGATTTTTCGCAAAATCTGTGGTGATACCGGTCAACAGACTTCAAATTCAAATTCAGCGTATCAAAATACATGAGGAAAACTTGATAAGGAAAAAAAATGTTCTCATTTTTTTTGTGCTCACTAACGTGATTTTTTGCGATTTTTCGCTGGTTTTGTGATGTTCTCAAAATTTTGAAGGTGTTTGAAATAAGCATACTTCGCATTCTGATTCAATGCTTCAAAATACATGGTTATGTATGATGGGGTACCGCTTCATTTTAGTGCTACTATTAGAGTCATTGAATTTAAATTTTCCAAATAAACGGTTAAGACGAGGAAATAATTTTCCTCAAAATTGGCCACCACGATCGCCAGACCTCAACAAATGTGATTATTTTATTTGAGGAACATTGAAGAATTTTATTTATTCCTCATCCGGAGAAGATTTGTGTAATCGTATTACGAATACATGTAGCGTTCTAAGAAGTGATCATAATTTATTGGACAGAGTAAATTTAAATTTTCGGCGTAAAGTAAATTTATGTTTCAGAGAAAATGGTGCCCATTTTGAATTTCATTAGTTTTTATTTTATTTTGTAGTTTTATTGCTATATGTAAAATTTTAAAGGCAAAGCCTACTACTGACTGTTTGATTAGATCAGAGTAAATTTAAATTTTCGGCGAAAAGTAAATTTATGTTTCAGAGAAAATGGTGCCCATTTTGAATTTCATTAGTTTTTATTTTATTTTGTAGTTTTATTGCTAATTGTCAAATTTTAAAGGCAAAGCCTACTACTGACTGTTTGATTTCTTCTAATAAACACTATTAAAATCTTATTTTAATTAATGCATTTTTTCATTTTCATTCAGTTTTTTAAAATTTAACAGGAGTATACAAGTGTTTTAAATTAAATTCTGCAATCAGTGGGAATTAAATTAGATTAGATGGAGAAAAAGTTTGGTATAACTTTAGGGGTGACTCACTCTCAATGAACACCTTGTAGTGTTTCAATTTACTTGAATTCATAGTCAAAGACGGTCAGTAATGAAACTAAGTCATATTCCAAATTTGGTTGTTCCAAGTTAAAGTACTTCAGAGAATTTATTTTTGTTTTCGAAATATTTGACCCCAGTTTAAAGACCTGTATCTCCGCCTGTGTGCAACTTTGTATATGTTACTTGTATAGGTATGTTCGGTTAAAATGCAATATTTTGGGATTCCCTACCTGTACTGTGTCGGTTCTTATGCGTAACAGCCTGTATAACATTATTCATACGAAAACCACCATATTCCGTTTTCATATATTGCTCTGTGCTCAAAATTTACATAAATGTGTATATTATTTGAAACGGCATTCCTAGATTTGGCAGACTTTACACCAAGTAAATTTTTCGACCACTGGCGGTCAGGTGCACCGTCCTCCTCTTAAACGACAGATGGTTCTACTTTTACCTGGCGTCCTGCCTACGTCAGACAACTCGACAATAGTGAAGCCGTTGTTGGCGATAAAATTCCAACTATACTTAAGACCAGAGGCGTGCGTTGTATGGAATTTGCGGAATATTTGGTGTTACGGCCTTCAGGTCTTTGGGGATGAGAGGTATTATATAAAGCACGCGTTGTTATATTTATTGCTCCTAATTGTAACTAAACAATTACAAGCATTTATCATTGAATGGTGGCTGACTAAATTCAGCAGTCAGGGAAATTGAATTTATCGGCAAAAGTATGATGTTCTGTTAATTCCTGGAAAACAAAATCACTATTCTTATTAGTATTTTAACTAAACTGTTTGAGTAACTTGATTTATCTAATGAATGCCTTTGCTTTAGCCTATTGAATTTCACCTCTTAGGTTTTCAAATTGGGATTTGTTTTAGCAAATTTACAAAAAAAAAAATAAAAAAATAAAGATACTGCAAATCTAACCACGTAATCAAACTAATAACGTAATCAATTATTTTTACACAGAAATCGGAACTTAAATAAATAGGGGTAATAGTATATATTTGCATTGTTTTAATTAACTTGGGGACGACTTTAATATTTAAATAAGTACACTTAATTATTAAAACAAATTCAATCTTATTCATGCCAACTAATCAACAGAAATATCCTATTTATTTACCAGCAGGGGCTCGAGTTTAATGGAACACATTTCCTCAGAAAGTGAAGTTAATTCTCATGAGAAAATGCAGATCTGTATTCGTGACCATTCTCGGTGTAGTTATTTCCCATAAAAAAATAGGAGATTTTTTCGCATGGTTTTTGCTAAAGGAATATAAAGCTTCAAGAATTGTAAATATACATACATACAGAGTGAACCTTAAATAAGTACACATATTTTAACTGCAGGTGTAGTTCGTCATATAGATGAGTCTAGTGAAAGTAATTTTTAAAAATTTCTAATATTTTTTCAAAAATACCCACATTTTGAGGGTCACTGATTATACAGTATGCGCCAAAAGTATGGAATAAATTCAATAAAAACGAAACAATTATTTTTTGGGAAAAATCCTCGAACAGGTCGATTTTTAATTTAAAAAATACATATTTTAGCGTAAAATGCGATTTTCAAATGTCATTTGTTTTCGAGTAATGACGTCATCGTTTTTTTTTAAATGGCAACACCATCTTTTTTCCTTGATTCTGAAAGATCGTTTAATTCTCTATCAGACAGTACTAAAATTTTGCCCTCTTACATAGGAAAGTTTTCGAGTAAATGACGATTGAATGTTAGAAAACGTAAATTTTGTCCATAAAAAAGTAACAATTCTGAGGTATGTAAAATAAAATAAAATTGTTTAAATTTTATACTTAAATTAAATGTTTGAATTGCCATCCACCAACTTCTTGACAATGCGCAAGTCTGTGAAGAAATTCTTCTTGCACATTATGAATGATTTCTGGGGTAACTCTGCGTACTTCGTCCCGAATGCGATTTTGAAGTTCTTCTAAATTATATGGTTTATTAATGTACACTTTTGACTTCAAGTATCCTCATAAAAAATAGTCAAGAGGTGTAAGATCTGGCGATCTTGCAGGCCATTCTATCGATCCGCGTCTGCCGATCCACCTCCCAGGAAAACAGTTGTCCCAAAAATCTCGTACAGGGCGCGCATAGTGCGGAGGTGCACCGTCTTGCTGAAACCATATGGTATCGTCAGGAATGTCGAGGTAATTATCGTTAGGAAAAATTACTGCAAGGGCTGGAACAAGGTCATTTTCTAGAAACTCTAAATATCTTTGTCCTGTAAGGGTTCCTTCAAAGAAGAAAGGACCTACTATTCTGTCGTCAACTATTCCAGCCCACACATTTAATTTCTGAAGGTGGTGGGTATGTGCCTCTGCCATCCAATGAGGATTTTCCCGACTCCAATATCTGCAAGTTTGACGGTTTACTGTACCATTCAGACAAAATGTGGCCTCATCTGAAAAAAGTATTTACCGGTGTAAATTTCTATTTCCTTGACATAAATCCATTAGAATTTCGCAAAAGTGTAAGCGGCGATCGGGATCATCTTCATTGAGTTCCTGCACAAGTTGAATTTTGTAGGGATGATATTTTTCCTTCCTCAAGATACGTAGCACTGTGCTCTGACTAGTGTCATTGTTTAATGTAACCAATCGTGAAGAATTATGAGGATTATCCACCATACTTATCAAAATGTTCTGTTTCTGATTTTCATTAATGCTTGGACGTCCAGGTTTTGGAATATTTACAACATTGTCAGTTTCTCTAAATTTAGACTCTACCTTACTGACTGCTGATTGGCTGATAGGGCAATCTGGATATTTTTCATTAAATAAATCGCAAACTTCCTGCTGAGTTCTAGTCATATTCCCGCATCCGATAAGAATTAAAATTTCAATTCTTTGAGTAACAGTTAAATGTTCGTAATACTTTAAATTGAATAATAATTTCTCTGTCGCTTACAATACTTATTAGAAAGTCGGTGTGACAATGACACTTTGCAAAGATTTTCACCTACGTGATCCATAAAAGAACTATGGAATTCGAAAAACTAAACTTGATAACGTTTTTGCTTTATTTTAATTGATTTACGTTTTCTAACATTCAATCGTCATTTACTCAAAAACTTTCTTATGTAAGAGGGCAAAATTTTAGTACTGTCTGATAGAGAATTAAACGATCTTTCAGAATCAAGGAAAAAAATATGGTGTTGCCATTTAAAAAAAAATTATGACGTCATTACTCGAAAACAAATGACATTTGAAAATCGCATTTTACGCTAAAATATGTATTTTTTAAATTAAAAATCGACCTGTTCGAGGATTTTTCCCAAAAAATAATTGTTTCGTTTTTATTGAATTTATTCCATACTATTGGCGCATACTGTATAGAACAGAGCTCTATTATGCCAATAGGTATCTACCTATTGGCCAATTACAAAAATAGTTCAACTGCTAAGGTGAAAACAAAACAGGCAAATAAAATCATACCTACTTGTATAAACAGAAAATTGATAAATATTAAAAAATCACAACAAAATAGTTGAAAATACACTGAAAAGTTAAATAATAAAAAGTTGGAATCAAAGAAAGTCATACCTGCACACGGAATAACAAAGTCGCGCACTCAAACTAGCCAGGTGACGGTGATCATAACCATTCTTGAATGAATTTATGGATGGATCTTCATATAAGTGCTATGAGTTGAATCGTACTGATAACATTTGGTATTATAATTATTAAAATTATCACAACACACCATAACCACAAAAACTTAATGGCGCCGAGTTGAACTGATTCACGATACTTTCGCCACATTTTGTCTTTAATTCGTGACATATTCGGCGGTGATAAGTAAACAAGTTCACTCATCGCATCAATATTACTTACACCAATGTGACAATAATGGGTTCCAGTTATGAAAATAACTCCAAAATAATTACAAGTAAACTAATGCCTTACTGGAAGCAAATCTTAAAATTCAATAAAATATTTTACTGACCACAAATGGTATAATTTCTTTTTTAGCAGCATAGTTTACTCAGTGCACCAGTTTCGAATTATACGTTCAGTCAAACAATTAAACTTCTTCAATGCTTTAAAAACTTCTCTTTGAAGTAGCGAGGCATCCCACTGAATTATGCACGCAGAATTGCAAGAATTGTTCTAGCACTATATAATGCGGATTCCAGCTCTATACAATAATAAAATCATTTTTACCCCCCGTGATTTAAAGCGGTACTCAACCTCTTAGTTCTGCCACTCTGTGGAAAATGTGACCGGAATAATTTAAATCGGGGGCTATAAATTATGTGGAATATATACGGAAGATGTGAAGGGATAATATTGCTCGTGCTCCATTGGTGGACAGCTATATCGAACAATGTAAAAGCACTTTGTGTTTTCTTTTCTTACGTTTTATAGCGGATTTTGACTCAATCGGCTGCGCAGGAAGATGTACAGAGTGTTGAAATTTTTTAACGGTACAATTCTTTAGATGATTCTTTGGTAAAAAAGAGACAAAATGCGTATTGGTCAAAGCCAGAATGATAGTTATTTTTGCGATAAGTGGGACATAGACATTATTATTATTATATGTAGGTGAAGTGTGGTAATAATAGGTCTGTTCAAACAAGGAATCTAAACTGGTTGAAAAGTTAATATCGTCCAAAAAAGTTCAGAATTTTAACGAAAGATGAAATTGAGAGATTTTTACAAGAAGCACCTGATAATAGAAAAGGTAATTCCAATTAATACAAATCGATCGATTTAATTAATTTTGCACAACTCTTCAGGACATTTTAATAATTGGTGTTTGTGCAGCTTTAAGATCGATCGATGATATAGAAGACAAAGATTCAATTATTATTGTTAGAATTCTCTGTTCCAAAACTCATATTTCAATATGATTTGTCATTTCAAGTCCAGACCAAATGAGGATATACCGAAAATACTGTGTTTTACGTTCGGCAGTTAGTACAAGTAGAAGATTTGTGAAGAATGTCAGGGAAAAGTGTATTGGCCAAGTGGTTGGTGTCAACAAAATAAAGAACGTGCCAAAATAAACAGCAACTTATCCCAATTTGTCTCATCCAGAAGACGAAACTTGGTGAGCTGAAAATTTTACGAAAATATAGACTTTTGATGTTTTCGAAAAAATAATTAATAAAAAGAAAATTAATCGATGTCATTTAAAAACGCTCTTCTTTAAACAATGACACCCTGTACACACTGAAAATTCGAGGGAATTCGGTGCTCCAACTCCCCAGAGGTCGTTCCGAAGAAATGCAGTGCCAGTAAAATCAAATTAGGTGACACCGTTAGTCTGAGCGGTTTAAGCAACAAACTGTCACACTCCCATCAAGTGCACATTGCTTTTATCTCTCGCACATGTCGTTAGTCGACACTGGCGAAGAGCTAGAATGCGCTTGGGGCATATCTAACGAAATGAGTCTGGCGAATATCAGATTTACAGTGTTAATGATGATGCCCCATTCAGTACGGCAAATGACTCAACAGTCTTTGGAAGCTTTGATAAGAAGCAGTTTTTATGGGAACTGACAGAATTCATTCATATTGAAATTACAAAGAGTATGTGCAAAGTACCAACCCGTTTAAAATAAGTAAAGTTTGAATCAAGTTCTGCAAGAAAAGTGCACTGTTTCAACATGTAATTACTTATTAGCGGTTGGAAAAATGGGAACAGTTGGTGTAGTATTTTAGTATTGCTATTAAATATATAAGATTAAGGTAAAGATTTCATGATATTCCAAAAATTAAACGCCCAAAAGTAACACGAAAACAGTTATTAATATTCTTAGAAAGTTTATGTCAAATAACTCCGAAATTTGGTACGTGATTTAGGTTTATTATTGGTCTTCTTTGACTATGAGTTCAACAAATTGAAACACTACAAGGTGTTCAGTGAGGATGAAACACTCCTAAATAAAATTATACCAAACTTACTTCCATTGATCGAATTTAAAAAAAAATATATCCCACGTAGAATTTAATTTAAAACAAATTTTCACTTTCATTAAATTTTAAAAATTTCTCTTCGCCAAAATGATAAATGAAGATGATCTTTCTTATAACGCTACGTTTATTCGTAATATAATTCCACAAATCATCTCAGTATTCAACTGACGAGGAATAAATAAAACCATTCAATGTTCCCCAAAGAAAATAATTACATTTGTTGAGGTCTGGCGATCGCGGTGACCAATTTTGAGGACAATTATTTCTTCGCCTTAACCATTTATTTGGAAACTTAAAATTCAAAAAGTCTCCATTAGTAGCACTAAAATGAGACGCTGCCTCATCATGCATAATCCAAAACTCTAGTCTAAGTTACAACGATAAATCTTCAATTAAATTAGGGAAAACAGAACCTGCCATGGGTTGGGTTGGTTGGGTCATATAGGTAATGTCTCACTACAAACCTGCAATCACTCTATTCGCCAAGATTTAGCAACGCGGTCAGTGAACTAGATCTCCTACGGCAACCTTACATTAGGGTTCACCTGTAACTAAGTTCTAATTTTATTTTTGTCATTTTTGTAACAAATATTGTTCGTACCTGTTTATTACTTACATATTTATGATGAGATTGTTATTTATTTACTTTTTATTGTTTCAATTTATTAAAAATTATTTATTTTTTTTAATAAAAAAATCTAGTTTGAAATATTTTGTTCACTGAACCCCCCATGTCAAATTCAATTCAATTTGTACATGTATGACAGGAAAAAATCCAGATCTGGACTCCATAAATTGCTAATATTTGTTTACCTCTAGAAAACATCACCCTGTATGTATTTTTTTTAAATTTCGATACGATATTCATAAAGAACATAAAAGTTATCTTAATGGCGTGTTATTTTTGTTACACTTAATACGGTTAATCTCCTTTTGTTTATATCCTTCGTGATGTAACCCTATAACAAAATTACTAAAAATTACGCCCTGTATTAAAAAGAAACTTAAATTGAAATTTCAAGTTTAAAGTCGACACGGGACTTTGATAACATTCGTGTTCTATTCATAGCACGTTTTAAATATGTCGGCGTCAATTAGGTTAGAATAAAAAAAAATATCTCCCAATTTATTTGAAACTCGGGCGTTACAATTCCAGCCAAACAATTTCGATATTGCCTATTTACTAGCACGTCCATAGTTTTCAGTTACCCTGGCGACTCTTTTATTGATTTCCTGTTTTATTGTAAAATTTCCGAGAGAGATTTAAAATCATACAGTTTGCAATTTCCAAAGGGAAGACTTCAGAGCAGTTTATTAATATAACATCGGATTACTTCTACTTGATACAGAGGCTGTTAGAAGTAGGTTGTTGTACTGAAACGTACTCGCTAGCAAAACCTTTCTAACGAAATTCGTAATTGAATTTCCTGGGAACTTCATAATTATTACTTTAAGTAATGTTAAAATCTGTTTGTGCGATAGTTTAAAATAACTCTGCAAATGAGGATTATTCTCCAAAACTTTAAACTAAAACTGAAATGTAATATGCAGGATTTTCAATTTGTATTTTATTTATGAAGTTTGTTCAGCCCAATTGATCTCTAATCAATTGTACACTCTGATGATATGTGATGTAGAAGAATCTATCTAAATCGACATGATTCTTATTTATGGCGAACTTAGACAAAATGCATAGGCAGCCTTGCTCTTGTATGAGGATCGATTTACGATGGACACAGGCCAAATCATGAAACTTTTGCGGTAGTGGTGCAACTTGGACGTGATATTGGTAATTTACGTGGAAAAGAGAGCAAGTGTTGAATGTTGTCCGTGAAAATCCATGAATAAATACAAGGCAGACTGTTAGACAGGTATCTGGAGTATCCCAATCAACGATGTGGAGCTTATTACACGAAGCTCAGTTATATCCATATCATATCTTGCGTGTTCAAGCAGCTCATTATCCGTTACAAGTTACAGAATTTCGGAGGTTTTTTTCGTGCGATATGTGACATCGCTAGTTTGCATTGCCACTCCATTACAGTAGACTAGATTCCAGTGGCATCCAGTTAAATATTTTTAAATAGTCTTCAAAAACTAGTTTATTATTGTTTGAGATTATCTCAGCTCTGAAGAACCACTACGGACTAAACAGATTTAATAGTAGCAAAAGAATTTTTTTCTAAGGATATATAATCTGTTAGATTAATAAGTAATAGTGAAATACGACCATACTCTTTACAAAAAATTCTAGCAAAGAATTGAAGTGCAAAAAGAACCATTTCATTTTTACCACTTCATTATAAATGAATTAAGTCTCGTCGAAAAGTATACTTCTGTATACACCAGAGACAACGGCTGAAGAGAAAATCAAATCATTTCGGAATCAGTTTCAATAAGAAGACAAACTCGACGGCGAGTTGATTGTATCCCAAAACTTCTCCAAGAACTTTCCACCCCAGTTATGTACAACCTTTTGCCTGTAAGCGTTCCGAACGAATGACTTCGTTTTACTTTGTTCCATCGATCGTGTCATATATTTCTTATAAGCTTTTTATAAAACGCCTGCTCTAAATGACAAATTAGCTTCGTCTTCGAACTTAAACTTCGCTGTTTCGCCCAAGATTTAAGGCGGAAGGCTTCATTATAGATTGCATCACTTAAATGACTGGAATTACAATGATAAAAGTGAAAGCAAGTAGACTGTAGTATACGGTAGGAACACTTTAAGTATTTGTGGTTTTAGCCTTCTGGATATATACAGGACGATCTACGATTAGTGCGCGAAACTTAACTGGTGGGTAGATTTTTGCTACAGCGATGTACTGCAAGCTGGGTATTTTGAGATCATAAATATTATTGACAAATTGACAGGTACAGGTACAAAATTAAACATTTTTCATTAGGCATTAGCTTTTATAATATACAGGGTGTTATAGGAGGAGATGTTCATACTTCAGTATGTTATTCTACGTTCAATTCTAAGCAAAAACATTCCTATGAATTTAGGTCTGGAAACGCTTCGTTTAGGATATACAGGATGTCAAATTTAAAAAAAATAATTACATTTTCTTTAGTAACTCTCGACTACTATGAGTTAAATTCATGAAATTTTTTTACTGTTTTAGAAAGGTATTTTAAGCTAATATAAATCAAATCTCCTACAATTCCTATCAATGAAGTCATATGTATGTTCTCTGATACCAAACATCTAGGTATGCTAATGAACAATTCCACAGACAAAGCTCTATTCAATAATTATCTAAAGAAAATAATCTAATTTACTCACTCTATAAATATCTAACTTCACTTTTTGGTAGTGGGAACACGACAAATTCAACCACAATAGATGAGATCTGACCTATTTCTGCATTTTTAGGATTTCTTCTTCAGGTGGTCTCCTTTAAGTTGAATCAAATATCTAACTATAAAAATTATTATAAAAATTAAAATTATTTGAAGTTAAATATCGACAATGACAAAAAGTGACATCCTGTCAATGAATTAAATATGACAATACCTACTTGAAAAATGTTCACCTTTTATGTAAAAGTTTTTATATATTTTTAGGTATTAATAATATTGTGTGAAACTAACTACTCAGTGGACAAAAGCCCCAACCTGCGTTGAATTACACCCACAATATATACCCATATATTCCTTATTATTAGCTTTTGTAACATTTTTTTATTGTTTTAGAAAGGTATTTTAAGCTAATATATATCAAATTTCCTACAATTCCTATCAATGAAGTCATATGTATGTTCTCTGATACCAAACATCTAGGTATGCTAATGAACAATTCCACAGACAAAGCTCTATTCAATAATTATCTAAAGAAAATAATCTAATTTACTAACCTGCTAATGAAACACTCTATAAATATCTAACTTCACTTTTTGGCAGTGGGAACACGACAAATTCAACCACAATCCTAGAAATGCAGAAATAGGCCAGAACTCATCTATTGTGGTTGAATTTGTCGTGTTCCCACTACCAAAAAGTGAAGTTAGATATTTATAGAGTGAGTAAATTAGATTATTTTTTTTAGATAATTATTGAATAGAGCTTTGTCTGTGGAATTGTTCATTAGCATACCCAGATGTTTGGTATCAGAGAACATGCATATGACTTCATTGATAGGAATTGTAGGAGATTTGATTTATATTAGCTTAAAATACCTTTCTAAAACAGTAAAAAAATGTTACAAAAGCTAATAATAAGGAATATATGGGTAGATATTGTGGGTGTAATTCAACGCAGGTTGGGGCTTTTGTCCACTGAGTAGTTAGTTTCACACAATATTATTAATACCTAAGAATATATAAAAATTCATGAAATGTTGTATGCGGAGGTTTCTTGAGACAGGAAAT
The DNA here is from genome assembly GCA_037114965.1 of Monochamus alternatus. Classification (NCBI taxonomy): domain Eukaryota; kingdom Metazoa; phylum Arthropoda; class Insecta; order Coleoptera; family Cerambycidae; genus Monochamus; species Monochamus alternatus. Next base: position 11,795,935 of record CM073429.1, on the reverse strand, counting down.
TTAAATTTTATGGACGATTGGCTGCATCTCCCAGAGGGATATACCCCGTGTCACAAAAGGTATTTTAAGGTAGAAAGGTATTCTAATCAATCTACAACTCCTATCAATGAAGTCATATGTACGAATATGATCTCTGTTACAGTAAAAAATGTTACAAAAGCTGATTATAAAGAATATACAGGTAGATATTGTGGGTGTAATTCAACGCTGGTCGGGGTTTTAGTCCGCAGAGTAGTTAGTTTCACACAATATTGTTAATACCTAACAGTATATAAAAAACAACTGTAAGTTTGCTAAGAATGAGCAAATAAGAAAGTATGTATTGTTTCGGTGCCCTGCAAAAGCGACAAACTTTCTATTATTTTTGTTCCATCGATCGCTTTTATTTTTTATATGGCACTCAGTGGGAATGACAAATTAGTTCCGTCCCCACGAAGAAACATTGGAATATATCTCTCTCATTGGCAAACACAACTCCAGGATCATTTTTCTGTGAGTTGTGATGGTGAGCGATTATTCATCACAAGTAATGGCGTTATGCCGTTAGAAAATACAAACATTAGCATATTGGCTTCATCTATCAAAAGCCACTAAGCTTGGCAGTCTATTCAGATTCTTTATATTTTCGTGCACGTCTAAAAAATGTCTGGCCATATTTTTCTTACTGTTTTATTACTTTCCGTGACCGAATAAGTTATTTCGCTCCGTCTTACTAAATAATGCTCTGGTTTAGTTATTGTTTGGCATATTTAGTACATTATAATGTAAAGAGAAAAACAATCAAGTGTTTAACTTTAACCATATATGCCGATGCCTAAGCATATTAAATAACAAGGTATTTGCACGTACAGTATACTACAAATGTTATTACGCCGCAAAAACTTTAAAGCAATTACTTATATTTCTAAAATTGTACTGTTATTCCACATGACCATTTTTTTACGCGTGTTCGCAAATTTTTGAATTCTTCTTTTCTAATGTAATCTCTATGTTCTCCAATTTTAACATTTGAAGATCTAGTAGTCTCCTCAGTACAATATTTACTATATTTACATAATTTACTGTAGATGAAGTTTTTTGAATTTTGTATTTCATTATTTGGTCTAGTTTTTGATAAAATTGTTTGTAATATATTTCTATTGTTCTAATATTAGAATGTTTTTTTCTAAATATCTCAAAAACTATCTGACATAAAACAATAATATTTTGAACTAGTATCATCGTTAGACAACAAATCTGTTGTTCCAAAAATTATTTTTCAGAAATATCATAGGCTTGGCAAACTAGAGGGTCTTAGGTAAATATTGCTTTAAATTTTTTGTATCTCGATTTTCACCGTCAGATAAAAATTTTTAAAATTTTGATTAATTTTAGAGGAAAAAGGTACTCTTGTTTTATTTCGACAAACTGTTCTGTCTTCGAGTAATATTAATTTAAAAATTTTGTGACATATCACAAAAGTTGAACACTGATCAAAATATTTCTAGTAGGCTGTGAAAAAATACTGTTTATTTAAACATAAACACATACTAAATAGAGCATTTACATGTACGCGGCGCTGCGATCAATGTTAGGTATTAAATCTAACCTCACAAATATTTGTTATTTAATATTTGTTGTGTTTTAATTTGTGTAAAAAAAATAGCCATATAACTGTTGTGTACCGCAGTGTTTATCTGTTGCTAATAAAAAAAAGATTTCATGTTTTGTAAGTTCCCCAATAATGCTGAAAAAAATGGTTAATAGCAATTGCATCCAGCAAGAAACCAACCCAGTACACAAAGATCTGCTCAAAACATTTTACAGAAGATTGTTATGCTATACTAGTATGGGTAAGTACAAGCATTCATGATCTATTTTCGGTGTATATTTCATTCTTATTTTTAGGACAATGGATAATTCTCAAAAAACAGCTGTTTCAACATTATATTTACCCGTACACGAAAATACGACACCAATATTGTAAAAAATAATGAACGCATGAAACGGTACTTGAAAAGGCGAAAACAGGATGAAAATGTAGGCAAACTTGCAGATGGAAACAAAGTAGAAATGTGACACGAGTTCATAGACTTCTAAACTGAGAAATGTGACAATACGATTCCTCAAATTGAAAATTACTTGAATGATAATAACGTCGGTAATCCTGAGAGTATAGCAAGTGCATCTAATAGTAACAAGTTATTTTACGATATGGCGATTCAAAATGTTATTAGTTATAAAAGAGCACAACTAATATCACTCAAATTTTTTAATGAAAACCATTTAAAACACCTATCAGGGTGTTCAATTTTTCTGTATTGTACTTGTACTGTAATAAAAATACCAAATAAAAACTGCATATGTTTATTATTTATTTATGTCACATGTTCATTATTTAAAACACTGATTTTTTTTATATATTCGTATTTTTTCAGAAACTGGGTATTTAATGTACTTTTATTTACTAGGCATATTACATGCAACATTTTTGCAATCTGAGGGACAACTAACCATTTTTCTATCGATTCGTGATATATAAAATTTCAATTCTTTAAAAACAAAGAGGTTTAAATTAAGAATTACCAGGAAATTCTTTAGGCACTCCAACGTTAACAATTTCTGTGTTAAATAACGTTGTATTACGTCTCTTTTCAAATTGCTAATGTAAAATTCAGATAAACGTGAGGTTAACATAAATAAAATTTAATATATCTTTTCAAATGATTTTTTTCCTGTTGTCTTTGTGTGTTTACACAACATTTTATTGATTTATTATAAGTTATATTTTGATAATACGTATGCAAATTAGATTTACAATCACTATTTGACTTACACAAATTCAAATAAAAAATTATCGAATCATAAGCTAGACCATAGAATATTAATATTAATACCTAACTTTAACGCTAGCGCCCCTAGCGGAATTTAATGACACTGAGTTAATGTAAATGCTCTATAAGGTGTTATTCAAATGTTCTGAAATATTAAATATAACAAAAGTACATATAAGCAATGTAATTATTTGTACATTTTTAAATTGGAATATAGCCTATTAATACGTCAATTTTTTTTATGTGTACTATGGGTCAAATAAACTGACAAATACTATCTCTCTAAAATCCTACTAGGGACTATTTGACTGCTTGTGATCATATCTAATATTTTTGTGGTACTTATGTTACAAAATTTTTAAATTAAATTTTGAATTTTTTTATTTGACGGCAAAATTCTCGAGATATGAAAGAGTTAGGGCGTTAAAAACACCACAAACCCCAGCAGTTTACAGGGAGAAATACGCCAACCTTAAATCGATTACAACTTTTCGTTCGTCCAATTTTGCAGTTAATATTTTAGTGTCCGTACCGCGATTCTAAATACATTTACGACGAAAACATTGCGGTTCCATGCCCATTCCGCTTCTTTACGACATTTTTTTCTGTCAGATACGGCATAAATTGAGATGCGCCCTAGACGCGCGAGGGTCGCTCCGATCTAATCATTGTGACAGATGGCCAGGCCATAAATAATTTTTCAACAGATGTGGGATTCCTAAACAACGGACACGACCGCGGCCCTCCGAGTTTGATCAAGAGCGTTCGAACCCAGTATTGAATCGAAAGGGTGATAATTAAGTGGTCTGTTATTGGATACCCCGAGGGCGTCCTTTTTTGCCCGTCCAGGTTCTTCTCGGGCCTGCTTCATCCCTTTCCAAGTGGGTGACAGTTGCCTGTAATCAGGACCGAGGCATTCTAAACGTGGACTGTTAAATCTGCCTCAGTGCTACACGAATTAATTAGGTCCTGGGCATATTTGTAGGACGAGAAATGCTTTTTGGGGATATTTCAATATAAATTACTGCATTTTTCTATACATTAGTTATCAAAAAAGATAACACAAAGTGCCTGACAACGCCTTTGTATACTATACCACGGGTGTGGTAAAAACCCTTCGAGTTCCTGAAGTGTATGTGGGGGTGGTTGATGCGAATCTAAGGCTCTTTGTAGTTGATCTCATGCATGCTCAATTGGATTTAGGTCTGGCGAGAGACGCGGCAGTGCCAAGTGTGCAATACCATAAAATTCCAGGGCATCGACAACAATTCTCGCACGATGAGGCCGCGCGTTGTCGTCGAGAAATAAAAAATTTGGCCCAATTGCAGCATGAAACAAAGGGATGATACCGACAACTCTGTAGGCCCATTAAAATTTTGTTTCAGTGGAACTCTTAGCAAAAGTCGTCGTGAACGTAAATTAACATCTTGCAGTTTTCTATGAACTGTTTTAATTGAAATCGCAACTCTAGAAGCGTTTAAAACTCACTGTTGCAAGATCCGACAACTACTCAGAGGCTGGATACTGTTAGAAACCGGTCTTGTGCAGGGGTAGTAGATTTTTGGCGTCCACTCCTCGGTCTTTCAATGACATTTCATGTTGCTATTGGCTTCAGCTGCATTCAGTTTACGTCTAAACATTATTGCAAGACAAAATTTGTAGGTGTTGAATAAAAGTTGATTATATAAACTCGAAAGAACGATTGATCCAAAATTCTTAAAAAGACCAAAGGTAAGAACTAGTCGAGAACTAAAAAATGATGATCAAAAAACCACTCAGATAAGAAAGCAAACATTTTATTAATTATTTGGAATCCTTTGGAAAACAAAAAACGTCAACCTTTAACAGAAATCTCGATATTTGTGAAGTTTCTTAACTTTTGTGGAGCAGTTTATTTGTCTACTGCGAAAACCAATATTCTCAAGTTTTCCCCTTTGTAATTAATGTCTGATAATTACAATTCCCTTTCAAGTGAAGCTGATATTCTTAATTGCACTATAAGTGATTAAAAAAAGAGAAAACAGAAAGCAAGAAACAATGAAAGTGTTGTTAACATTCATTTATAGTAGTCAGAAAATAAAACTAATTCAAAAAAATAACGTTTAATATTTCATATTTATAACTGAAGAATAAATGTAAAAGTGCCGATGAACTGTCTCAATATACAAGAATTCGACTTTTTCCTGTTCATTCATCGCAAGAAAGAAAGATTATCACATACCCGTGAATGTCATATGAATACTGAAACGAAATCGTGATGCTATACGCATTCCCTCTCTATGATGCTCTCGATAGACATTCCCTTTTTATTATCTTTGAGGAAAAATGTTCAGGGGAACAATAGAGCCAGGTCCCAGGATGATTAGCTAAAGTTCTAAGCAAATCGTTAAGTTGTGGGTCAGGAACACGTGTTATCATCGCCAGATAGGGGAGGAAGGTAAACCACTAACCACTTGATATTCGGATCAGATTTAGAACCTATCCTGCGGATAAAAGTGCGAAACAGAGTGAGAACATCAAATAATGCTAGTACGCGACTTGTGAATATTCTAACCCCTTTTATTTTGTATCTTTCAACCGAGAGTAATAAAAATAACAGCGTCTAGTTAAAGAGGCAATACATAAAACTTGTTTTTTTTAACAGAATAAACTGCATGTTAATTGTTTCTTAACTAAGTATTTCATTTGGTAGGCACTCATTTGTAAACGTTAAAACCGTATTAACCCAGAAAGTTTATTTCTACAAGCTGCTAACTTGTAAAATTGATACAGGTTAACCGTCAATTTGACAAGTTACTATCATTATTTACATTAGAGAATTCTGTCTTATTTGTATCATATATGTTGAAAATCATGGTACAACTATTATTTCCGGTAATACAAATGAAATCTAGAAAAACGTTTTCGAAACAACAGCATATGTTACAAAAACACTGTAAGAATGTTTATACAGCAATTATACAACCAAAATTGGCACTGTATTATAAAGTACTCTAGTCGCTGTTAAGATTTTGTAAAGTATATTGGAACCAATTAAAAAATAATAATATAATAGCAACAAATCAATTAAACAACAATTTTATAAGGGCTTTATTTTAGTGTCTTTACTCGTAATAATACAATATTTTTGTGGCATAAAATTCATCAATAAAACTAAATTATTTATTAACGAAAAGTTATCACATGGTACACATGGTATCACAATGTCTGTAACTGGAATATTGTAGTGTATTACTCACTACCTTACATGTTTTAGTGGACTTTATGAAAGCAATAATTGTTATTGTAGAGAAAATTTTATTGTGATTTGTATGATCTATATCTAGTACATTTTACGTGCCCTGCATATTAAGTCATTATTTATAATATTATCGTAATTAAAATAAAAAAAGTTTCTTGAAATGTCATGGTTTCTTACATTAAAACTAACGCAGAAGACATCATCATAACTTTTCATAATTGCCCTCGTCTGACTATTCAATATTACCGGCTAAATTTGTAATATTTTTATAGTTTTACACCACAATTACTTTCAGTGTTTTGTCAACACGGTTGCCGCCTATAAAATAATTTGATTGGAAAAACCATCGTTAAATGAAAAGTAAGCTAAATGCGCAATTTCTATAAAGGCTTCGATGAAATAGTTGAAGTTGATCTACTGGTACAGATAATGCTAAAGTATAAGCCAATGCCATAGCATTTATAGACTATATTAGAACATAATTATTTCGATATTGCTTTTTTATTGATGGATCATCGACAGAACTCGTGGCAATTTCACTAGATTTCCATCCCCCTGTAATTCTGATGTTAAAATATCTCCACCCGCATCCACAACCATAGTTGCACCAGATTGGCGAAAAAAATTACCGATCTGGTTCTTTTAAATCTAAATATTTGTGACAGGACCAATAGTGTGTTGACCAACACTAAGAGAAATGTACTTTCCATTTTTATGATCTAGTAGGCCTAAGATTTAAGTATTTTCTGTACAACATACAGGGCTCGTAATTGCAGCCATCAGCCATCATCGGTTATGGCAAATCGCAAGGCAACAGTTTTGATTGGCTTCGGAAAGTGGCAGATTCGTGTACGACTGGTCAGTCATATCCTTCTGTCTGCCAGTAAAAAACCCTCCTACATTGGTCAATTTTAAATAGTCACCACGAAATATTCAGCACAATCTACTTTTGTGAGAAGATTTCAAAAGACTAAGTACAATTGCGATATTAGAAAATTATGTAACAAAGTTTTGGTTGTTGCACATGTAATTGGCATGTGTAGGATCATTTATTAACAATAAAACTGACAATAAAATGTTATAATAGTCATAATATATTTGACTGTCGTTTCCTTATACATATTTTAATTGCTTGAATAGACAATTGAATGCAAGTTTATGTAGGTACCTTCTAATGAATGAGCAAATAGATCGTAATTATTAAACTTAATGAGCAATATGCGCTGTAATGCACTTTCTGTACGGCTTTGTTTGTCTTTGTAATAAAAATCAGTTGTTAATAGCTTATGAATTCAAAGGAGATATTAAAAATTGTTTGGAAATTTTTCTTATCTGCGCTCTTTACAGATTACATTTGCATGGATTTGAATAAACTTTCAAATAAGGAGTCATAAATCTTTCAAATTAAATTGCTAATTTTGTTAAATTGTTCTACACTTTTAGCCAATTAAATGTTGCAATATTCAAATAAGGACCGGATTAATTTGTTCTTAATATGACTAGTAATAAAAACTTAAAAATGCTTAGTTACTTAATATTTTATGATTCTGTCAAAATAAAAAAATATCGATTGTCAGTTGAATGTTAACAATAAGAGTGAAAAAATTTACAAAATCCAAATAAAAAATGAGAGAGAATGTTGAGAATTTCTTCATTCCAGCTGAAATTCAGCAAGAAACCCAAGAAGTAATATTACGTCTGTTACCAGTTAAAAGTGAAAGAGTGTACTAGAAGGAATTGGTGGGATTCAATAACTGGCGAAAAAAGGGGCATAGGAGAAGGAGCAATTATAGAAGAGGTGCTAGTATCCTACTTTTTCAAAATGGAGAAATGGATTGCTGCCTCTTCGATGGGGACAAAATAATCCATGCTAAAATCAATGTTGAAAGTGCACAAAGGTATTGATATTTCCAATTATGGTAAATTTACTTCATATTTGAAAGTAGAATAAAGAAACTAAAGAAGGAAAAATACTGAAGAGAAACCAAATCGAAGAATTTTTAAAAAAGCACCGGATAAGGAATACTTATTATTTAAGGTAGAAAATACACGATTTTAATATTTCAGGTTATGCATTGAGCGTTTTATTTTGAACTCTTTGCAGGTTGCAACGACTATGGGAGTCGCAGGTGCTTGTCGATGCACTGAATTAACATTTTTGAATATCACTCATGTCCAAGACAAAGGCAGTTACCTATACGTACTCATTCCGGGTACAAAAACAAATATTTCAAGAAGTTTCACGATCATGGAAGTAGCTTTTTCAGTCAATCTGTCGAAAATACATCAATCTGCAAGCTAAAAATGCCGGTGTGAGATTTTTCTTGCGAAATGTGGCTGAAAAATGTAATACACAACATGTAGGTACCAACACAATTTCGAAAACGTTTTCAAAAGTAGCTGCATTTCTTGAGCTTCCTGAAGTTTTACCGGATATGGAATGAAGCGTCATGCTGGGACTGATATTATCACTGTGAAGCGTCATGGTGGTTGGAAATAGACTACGATAGCGGAAAATTATATTAAATATTAGCTGTCCAACATAATGGCAACTGCAAAAATCCAGGTCCTGGAGAAGTTGTGAGCCCCTCTAGTTCTTCAGAAATTTCTTATCGAGTGAATTTAAATAATCCCAGTTAAAATGATAAGATCGTTCATGCGATAAATGTTAATGTTAATAATAATAATTCTAAATAAAATGCTATAAAATCTAAGCGTGGTGTCATAAATTCTAGTGTGTTAAAAGGCCTTTAATACACGGAAAATAGACATATTAAACCCTAATTTTTTTTTCCACAGTCGGGAGTTGAAATCAGTTTCTATGACATCAAAATTAAAACGGAAGTAGTCGATTATTCCCAAGGGAGTATAATGCTCCCAAGGGAGTTTACATTATGGAGAACGTTTTTCATGCAAAAAAAGATAACATTGAAATTATTTATTGATATTTAAATTAAATGTTACGTTTGTACAATTTTCAAAATTAATATTAGAAGGAATATTACTTTCGCTTACATTTACAGTTTTTGTGATTGCGCTAGTAGTGGTACCTACTAAAACCTAATTAGCAATTTTAGTCTTATTTTCAATGGAGTTCTCGACATAACCTTCAGGGACTGTTGTTGATTTTCAACCAGCATGACGCTTTATTGTCGTGATATCCACACCAGCATCTACCAGTAATGTCGCTGAAGATCTTCGTAAGCAGTGACCAGTATAACATGCAGCATCAGGTAATTTTAAATACGAAGCTACTACACCGGAAATTTTTCCCATAGTATTCCTGCCAACTGGCTGCGAACTACATTTTCCTGCTTTGTAGTACAAAAAAAGGCGCTTATGCTTGACGTGGGGAGGACGAAGGGACAGGTATTTTCGAACAATTCAAGCATATTTCCCACATCGGTAACCAGAAAGGTTCGTGTTTGGAATTTTTACAATCAAGGAAGAGCCTACATCCTCAATATCATCTACAGTTAAATTGACTAGTTCATCAGTTCGACAAGCTCCGGCAATCCCAAGAATTAATCCAACCTATAAAAAATCAAAATACTTAATAATTGAAATACCTAACAACAAAAGTAATCTTATCTTAATCATTAAGAATATTTTGTCATCTGCACTTGATAGAAAACGGTCGATTTCACCCTTTGTCAATATTTTCGATTTTTTCGCTTGATATCCGTCACCGGTTTTTTTTCAAAAATGCGATCAGCTTGGGAAATTTGCTTATATCTATGTTGCCGTAAATTATCAAGCATGACTTAACCATAGAATATTGCGCCCATAATGTGGAAGACTTGTAATTCTTTGCATTTTCACTGAAGTATGCCAACAAAACATTCTCGCTGTATACTTGAACATTTTTCTCGGCGCACCACTTTTTGAACCGATTGTAGGCTATATCATATAAATATCTTGACTTCGTAGGCAGCAAATTGCTTATTGAAATATTTGCAGCCTCCACAATCTATTCCAACTCACAATTATTCATTGTGCACTAAACAAACTTTAAACTAAACCAAACTAGCACCTTAATTTGACAATTCTTTTTGTTCGTTTATTTTGTAGTTATGACAATAACTCAACGACTACTAAATAAATGCTCAAATCCGAATACAATAATTCTGGTGCTACTTACTTCATAATGACAAAATATGTGTTTTTAAGTTAATGAGACCGTGGAAAAAATAGTATATACCATTCGGGAGAGATGCTATTTTGTCCTCGGTGCATTGTAGCCCTCGGGCTTCGCCCTCGTGCTTCAAATTGCACCTCTGCCAAAATAACGAATTTCTCTCCCATATAGTATAATGTACTATTATTAACAGTGACGTTACTATAAAGTAAAGTGACATTTCAATGTGGTAAACTGACACTGTAGTAAACGATTTTTAATTTAGCAAAATAATTCTATTTTAAAATTTTCTTAGTTGAAAATATCGCTGAAATCGAATAAATCATTGCGTTTAATAACATATCTTCTTCTACTTCTACGCCATATTTGCCGAAAAGAGCTCAGAATTCTCATATCCCGGATCCTCGAGGGTGAGGCTGTGCAAAGTGTTCTCTACATCTGTGAAAAAGTTCTAAGTGTCTCGAGTGGCTAAACCGGCTTAGGGGAAAGCCGCTTATATTTAAGCCAAATATGACGCGCATAGGGTTCAACTACCATCAACTTCTTTTTGATGCCAGATTCCCCACTTCCGAAGTATTAAGAGTCAACTTGAACTGTGAAATTCAGCAGGCTGTGAAGTTCAAGTTGATTGATTTGTTTTCAAAATGAACGGATAAATAAAAAAATACTTTCATTATAATTCATAATACGCGGCAAATTTGAATAAATAACTGCTAAGTACGAGGCGCATTTGAATAGTATTCGAATAAAAATAAAGAAACTGAGATATGTACTTATTCATGAAAATGAAAGCGTTATATTTCTTTTATTTTTTTTTTACATTTCTTTAAATTTAATTTGACAGCAGTGTTTGACGGTGAACATGACAGGGCAAAGTTTTATAGAAGAAATGGACCAACCATTGCAAAACATAAAATATACATATTTAAGTAAATAAAAATATGTAGACATAAAACCGCACAAACTCCATACTCTAGTATTACTTTGGTATAGTTGCGGCAAGAATTCAAGCGACTTACGTCACGGCGGACGTTACGTAATTGTTTTTATTGCCAACATAATTTGCCATAGTTTTTCCCTTCTTACAAGGGTCCGGGATTGGTTTCAAACTATTAGAAGTACTGGCAAGAATTCAAGCGACTTACGTCACGGCGGACGTTACGTAATTGTTTTTATTGCCAACATAATTTGCCATAGTTTTTCCCTTCTTACAAGGGTCCGGGATTGGTTTCAAACTATTAGAAGTACTGGACCAGTTAAGTTGTGGATAGGTTTTCAACGCATGTACCTCAAGAAGTACGAACACTTCTGACTCCTGTGAAAACAAACCTAATTTATTGGGTTAAAAACAATATATTATTGTAATTTATCGCAATATATTTTGCAAATATTTAGTGTAGTATATAGTTTTATTATTCTCAGTTGCAGTTTCTTTAATACTTTGATGAAAATATAATAAATTTTTCATTTGATCGTATGACGTAAGTCGTCTGAATTCTTGTCACAACTATACAATTTAAAACCAGAAACCTTCAAAATGTAATTGGTTCATCTGTCATGCCTGAACTAGATGAGATAGACCACTAAGGATAGAATGCTATTACTACTATGTTGCACTCGTACCGAATATTTGAAAATACCCATTAAACACTAAAAAATCTATTCATATTTTCCTTTCATTTGGTTAGTTTTTATAACACCCAACGCATTAATTCTTTAAATAAATGACTGAAATATTCAACTCCAATGGATGAATCATTCAAAACCATATCATCCGATACTGAAGAACAGAAGTCGCATCTGATTTTTTTGCGTTTTCTAATGACTCGGATTTCTTTGTTGTGTTTGTTTGTGTTATCAGCTTTTTACATTTGGCTGTCTTCCTTTTTTGCCTCTCCCTCTTCTCTGCGTTCAATATACATTGGCGAAGTTAGTTTTACTCCCAATTGGCTCTGGCGTCATACATCTTGAGTTACTTGATATACAGGAGGTAACTTCGTAACATTTCATATTCTGATATAATGATTCGAATGACAGTTATATGCAATGTTTCACAAACTAAATAACATTTCCATTTGCAGTGGGGTATCTCAAATCCCTATTCGATAAGACAAATCTGCATCTTCCACAGATGAGCTATTGACAGTGGGTTAATAGACAAGGGTGAAGTGCATCGGTGACAACTATATATCTATTTAGGACCATTTATACATGTTTCACTTTCTCATTAGAATTTTTTTACCTCTTACTTTTGAAATACGCCTTGTAGATCGAGGTCAGACTCATTCATAGCAGTGAATATAATAATTTGTAATTTTATTAAATGTAGGAAAAAGACCGTGTCCGACTGTGCTTAACAACTTGCCTCTTATGTGGCATCCTTGATGTTATGAACATCATCACGTTAATAGTGCATTACACGTCAAATGCTTAATAAAATCTTCATTATGTGTAGGCGTGGAAACTCAAACGAACTATTAATGGTCCTTGAAAACCAATGTTGAATTACTGTCAAAGGCTATTTGGCATAGCTGTGCAAGTCAACATTTATAAATGCGGTTTTAAGCAATTTCTAACCGAAAATTTTAAAGTACGTAATATAAAAATGTATATTTTACTACTGTGTGTAAAATTCAAACCTTTTCTTCCTATAATAACATTGAATGGTGCTGATGTAAATAAAACGCATATAAAACATTTACATATTTGTCTACGAATGTTTTAAGGCTTACGGTGAGCGCGAGTGATTCATTATACAGGGTGTTAAAATATTTCAGGAGGTAATAGCATGAACCAAAATAAACAGAAAAGTTTTAATAAACATGGGTCCGCAAAGTAACGGTTGCGGAGATATGGACCACTATTCGTTTTTCAAACATTTTATTTTATTAGAAATAAACCGACAAAGGAAGCTTTTAACAAACAAAAAACAAAGTTACAGAAGATGTTCAAAGTGCCCTCCGTCCATTTCCAAGCAGGCACGACATCTTCGTCTCAACGATATTCGAACTCTTTCGAAAACACCCTCCTTGGTTTGGATTTCTTGACACTTTTGATTAATCCGTAGCTGCAGCTCTTCCAGGCTATTGCCAGGAGTACCATACACTAATGTCTTCAAATACCCCCAAACAAAGAAATCTAGAGGGTTCAGATCAGACGATCTTGGAGACCATAAAACAGGTCCGGCCCTTCCTACTCATCTATGTGGAAAAGTTTAGTGTAAATGCTCTCTAATGACCATGGAAAAATGAGCTGGAGCACCATCATGCTGGAACCACATTTGTTGCCTCTGATTCAAAGGAATGTCTTCCAAAAACTCATACAGTGTGTTCTGCAGAAAGTTGAGGTTAGCAGCACCTGTTAATCGGTTTGGTAAAACGACAGGACCTAGAAACCTTTCACCTACAATACCCATCCAAATGTTTAATGCAAAACGTGCCTGATGTACAAATATGCGTATTGTGAAAATTAAACACTCCATATCTTGTGAACCCGGCCTCATCAGTAAAAAGAATGTTTGCAAGAAAACGAGGGTCTTCAGCATCATGACGTAGAAAGCAAAAAACCAAACGTGCTTGATGATCATTTATTGGATTTAAGGCCTGTACTCGTTGCACATAGTGTGGAAAAAGCAGTTGCTCGTGAAGTATTCTCCAAACAAGAGGACCACTAATTCCTACCTCGGCTGATATTCTCCGTCACACTAGTACTTGGATTCTGCTCTACCAGTGCTAGAATTTCTTCTTCTGCTCTAGGAGTGGATACCGACCTTGGTCTTCCGGATAAATGGCACTGTTTGCTCAAGGAACCGGGATCACGCAATCTTTGGTGAATTCTCCCAAACATGCGTTGTGAAGGAATCTGGCGAATTGGATAAGCGTCAACATAAAGATCTCGCGCTTCGGTGGCGTTCCCATTAGCACGACCATACATGAAATTTATGCCTGTTAAATCTGCGTTAGAGTAACCAGCCATAGCGAAAGAAAACACTGAGAACAACTGTCAAATACATACTGTTTATTTCACTAAACAGCAACCAACTATTATAAGAAAATACACAACGTTTTTGCAAAATAAAGAAAGGGGCTAAACAACATAAAACATTCCATATCTCCGCAACCGTTACTTTGCGGACACATGTTTATTGAGACTGTTCCGCTTATTTTGGTTCATACTATTACCTCCTTAAATATTTTACACTCTTTTTTTAACACCCTGTATTTATTTTTTATAATACAAGTCATTTTGTGTAAAACGTATAAAAGAAACAGAGTGTGTTAAATTATTAACACAGAAATTTTACGCATTGGAAAATTCCATTTTTTTTTACTATTGCACACAAGTTGGATTTCTATTTTCGGTTTCCTAGTTTCCGCAAATAAATACAAGAGGATGAAAATATTGGTAGAGAAATGATTCCAAGTAAGAAACAACTGGTCGTAAACGCTTTCCAACCAAAAGAAATGCTCGAAAAACCCGAGAGTTCCAGCCATTATTCCAAGAACGAACGGAATCTTAATTACAAGTCCACAAAGTGTCTAGGCTATGACGTTCAGTGTGTGCCGTCCAAATCGAGTTGTAAGTCGTTTTATCTTATCAGCGGAGGTCCAGTGTTCCCCCCTTTCTCCTTTTCTCTCAGCCGAATTAATTGCGACGTTGTGTTGGATTTTCTTTGACTCAAGTGGCGTCGAGATTGAGATACATCTGATTCTATTCAGACCTCTCGGGCCGAATTGATGGTTTTGTTGGGGAGGTGAGAGAGATTTCTTGTGCGGTTTGTTATTCGCTCGTCAATATAACTCGAGATCTCCTCCAGATCCCTTTTTAATTATGTTTCGGTGCTTTTTCCGAACTGTAGCACACTTAGGCGGAGCAATTAATATTTAAAAGTGTTTCTTCGTTGTATGTTCAGTATTACATTTTAATTTCAGAAATTCCACCATTTAAAACATACCAATTTCTTTTCTACTAAAGGATTATTGTTATATTTTTTATCATTAAATTGAATCACTATTTTTTTTTGTTCAACTAGCTGCATTGTGTACTGTTTCAAGTTGGGTTATAAACTATATCTTCATTCAATTTTTTCATTCCTTTAAGCAAATTTTAATACCTAAATTGAAAGTAGGAAAGCAATACTAAGATCCTTATTAGAAATATTTCCACAGAAGTCAACTTTGTGGTTACGTAATTTTAATACTATATAGAGACACAGAATACTCTAAACTTTTAACTAGCTCTTTGATTAGTTCATAAATAAAATAGTACTCAGCAAAAGAACTTTGCATCTGGTCTGTATGTACTCTATGAATTTCAACATGCTCTTACTAGTAAAATTTCCTACTAGACGTAGTTATATACTCGTATGTACATTTATATCACTTGTTAAAGGTCTGCTCTCGAGCACTTTGAATAATAGCACTAGCTTGCGATTTAAATATATGGCGTCTTACAACTTCAAGTTTTAAGTACTTGCAGAGACATGGAGACTAAAATATAAATTATTCACAATCTATAGTTAAGTTGGATCTGCTTTTTGATATCTGCACTTTGAATGATGAATAGGGATCTTGTAAGTCATAAGATAAATATAAAATTCATTGTTATTACCAAAAACTACACTGTAAAAAATAATTACAGTAAAAATAGATGGCCATTTATTTACCATTCATAATTCATTCGTTCATTTTTGCTGTAATTTTCTTATCGATTGTGACTTTACAAATAAAATATAAAATTAGCAACATGCAAAAGGCCTAAAATAAAAAAAAATTCTCTATCATAACTAATCAAGATATCGAAATTAAATTTTTGTTATTCAATTTTTCTCAAAAAATATTCCCGTGACATTTGGACTATCTTTTCAGAGAAACTGACCTAACCCGTAGTCAATTTTAACTTACTTTAAAGACATCTTGTTTACAACACTCGAATTCACTAACACTGTTTTGACATAGATACCTAAAAAAAATCTGAGTAGTAATTCATTTATACCTAATAGATTAATATGCCTACATGACAAAAATTTAAATATGGTAAGGAATTAACGATTGTCACTTACCTTAAATAACACATTAGGCTTTTCCGTGAGTTTCTCAATAGTATCACTGCATCAGAATGTTATTAAAAAAAATATATTCATATTAAGTAACCTACTTAACATGAATGCCAATTGCTTCTAATGTTAACAAACACCCTTAATAGTAATACTGAATTTTTGATAGATATCCCCAATGAAGTCAAACATTTCCGAAGCAAAAGATTCGTTTTCTATATACTTTTCAGATTTATATACAAAAAATTTACTACTTTGAAATTTATGACTCATTTAAATTAAAAATAATACTATTTCTATTATAGTTCCCATGTACCTTAAAATCAGTAGAATAATCCTTTTTAAATTTATAATTAAAATTTTTGAACAAATTGTGTGAAAAACATGTTACACAAAACCGTACTTTTCCTAACTGATTATATAAATAGCTATTTTCTACTCCGATTACGGCTCAGTTAGCTAATTAGTAGTTACAGCTTTATTATATCTTCAATATATTAACTGCCCTTTGCTTATTTTTTTTAAGGTTAGAAAGACATATACATACTGAAGTAATAAAATATTTTAGTTTTACGGCAATTTTTTTATTAAAATTTGGTACCTACACATTTAGGTTATTTGTACAAAACAGAACACTTAACGTTATACAAAACATATATAACAATGTAAAAATATATTCATAGAACTAAAGTTAACATTTTATAATATTCAAACGAGATCTATGATAGTCTTATACTAACTATTACAAAGTAATATTAATTATATAAATGTGCATAGATAAGTAGATACCCAGAACTTAAACCATGCTAATCCTCCAGAAGCCCCTGTTCTTCAAATATATATAAAATATAATTCTAATAGAAAATAATATATTTTTTATATATTATGTAAGATGAAAAAATCAGCAGTGTGGTATCCAATTTTTCTAAATGCAAGGATACCAATGTTTCTTTGCTTCAATAATTATGTATAACTTACATACCTATTACTTCTTAATCTCATTTAGGTTATGTTAAAACCAGCACTCGACAAAACTATTTATAGTACTAAAACACTCACTTGTCACTCTAGATATGATTATATTGCTAGTCACTACTCACTGAATTAATTATGTAAGTACCTAGGTCCTAGGTACACGCTGCATTCATCGAAATGAAGCAAGAAATAATGAAGGCGTCACCACCGCTCTCAACGGTTAGTGGTAGTGCGTTTTAAAATTAGTGGTACCTTGACACACACATTAGGCATATTTTTACAGTCAATTATATTGTAAATTTGGTATGTTAAGTAATTTTACAATGTAAAAATGGATTTCACATTGCTAATTGTAAATGTATTACAATATATTCTATAAATGTACACATTCTATTATAATTGCATAGGAAGTTTACGGTTTTGCTGTATATTGGCAGTTTTCTTGTAAAATTGCAAGCGTCAATGTAATATCATCATTATTTTTACAATTATTTTAAGACAATTATAAGGATATTCTTACAAAGTATATTTGTTAAGTTACTGGCCTTTTTTTCAATGTACGAAATTTATAAACTTTCTCGAATTTGCTATAGAGCTTGGCGATTTCATTGATTATTTTTGGTTCCCCTACTCAGGCATGCCACTCTAATTACCTCATATACAACCCCAGACTGCCATTTGACAGCAGAAGCGTACTTTAGCGATGTTAATGTTATTGACCGGAAATGAAATTTCCTAAATGCACTTCAGCAATAACGTAATAGAGATCATTTACTTCGTGGATGTGACATCAGCATATCTGCTCGGAAGTGTACAGATTGTGAGAAACTGGTCAAAGCAGTGGCGTCGTTTATATGAATATCATGAAGGGATATATCCTCTGTCATTCAAACTTGTAATTGGATAAAACTATTGAAAG
The DNA here is from genome assembly GCA_037114965.1 of Monochamus alternatus. Classification (NCBI taxonomy): domain Eukaryota; kingdom Metazoa; phylum Arthropoda; class Insecta; order Coleoptera; family Cerambycidae; genus Monochamus; species Monochamus alternatus. The sequence goes on along the minus strand of CM073429.1, from coordinate 11,777,794 downwards.
ACTTCCCGATTTATTATTATATAATCATGTATCAGTTTAGCGTGTTTTCGAGCAAGAAAATTATACAAGTAATTTTACACATAGAAGTTACAATTAGTCGATAGAAGTATAAATTAGCTTAACCAAATAAAATTATAAATAATGTAAAATCTTTCTACCCTTTAGGACGATGCAATTTTAGAAATATTTTACCTGATTCTCAATCTCTATAAAAAATGGGCTAAATTAAAAAAAAAATGTTCGAGTATTGAAAAAGTTATAGAGGAAAAACTAATAAAAAACATAATAATTAAAATATTAACATTAATAAATTGCCATAGACTGCAAACAAAGCTACGTGGCCGAAAATGCGAAAAATCATTGGTGTGACGTCACACGACGTTTATGTTTCCATAGAAACAGGTACGGGTGCAGTGTTGATGATCTAAACAGGCGTTTATTTTTTGTATTTTTGCGTTTCTGTTTAATTTTTGGATGATAGATAGAATGCTGTGAAATTTCTACGTTGGCGAAAAGGGATTTTGTGTAAGCATAATCGGACGATTATTATTAATTTGCCACGAATGAATGAATTAATTAATTTAATTTTATACTTATGAACCTCATTGGTACTAATCCCAACTTCCTTGGCAACAAATACGGGGAGTCAAAGCAAGCAGGTGTTTATTATTTTCCGTTTTTAACATTACTATAACTATTAGTGGTGATGTGGTACGGTATTATTAAATGTAACTCATTTGTTTCTTTACAATACAGATCCATTGGTTACATAAAAAAAAAGATAAAATGTTTTACTTGAAGTATTTATAAAATTATGTAATCTGATTAAACTACCTGTTTTAATTTGAAAAATAATAAATAGAAGTAATGCATAATTGCATTCAACATATATTAATTGTTTTTTAATTAATTTATTAATTTGTTATTGCCATTACTACTTATTTCATTTCTTCACAAAGATTTTTAAAAATCCTTATTGATCGGTTTTGTTTATTATGATAGTAAAATTTTATAAATGTATCATATAACATTTTACATCACGTAAATAGTAAGAGCTAATACAGAATATGTTATTTGGAATCGGAATGAATCGTTGAATACAATAAATGAAAAAAAATTATTAAGTTTGCTCTACCATTGATTTTCTAAACGCCCTGTATAGATTCTGGTAGCTTAATAGAAAAGTTTAATTGAATCTTTACAACTTTAAATTTTAATTTTTTCGATCAATTTAAATCTACCGACTTATGTATTTTTAATTAAATTTACAATAAAATGTTTTTCACAAATAAAACAATTTTTCTTTTCATTTTTTATTCATATAAACCTCGCCGATCTTCTTAAAATTTTTCACGTCCCCATAATTTATCGTTCTGAACAACTTTTTCCAGTAACATTTTGCTGTATTTTCAGCAGAAAAGGCACTTTACCTGAAACGATAACAGTTTTCAATCGGTGCACTAAATATTTCAAATAGGATTATTTCGAAAATTGATACTCCTAACGGCTTCAACAGGGTATACCTTTTTCAGATACAACAAGTAGGAGAATCGATTGTTTCTATAGTCAGATGGATACACTAAGCTGCAAAAAAGTTCTTCCATTTAAAAAAATGTGATGTGCCATAAGTGGCGCTCTCTACTAGTAACGTCAAAATTAGTTAAAAAATATTATTTGCCGTGCCAAAAAACATAATTGTGTCAATTTTTTTTTGATACTCTGACAGGTTTGAAAGTTATTGAGATATTTCAAAATAAAATTCTAGCATTGAACGCCAGCTACATTCGGATAAGACATATTTGGCTCAATCGACTTTTTTTTGGTCACCAATATCTCCAGCTCCGAGATTTCCCAACCTTTCACAGACACCCTGTAAACAATTTTTGCAGTGTTTGTTATTGAAGTTATTATTGAAATTATAAATTGCCATCCCACTAGCACGTACAGTTAAATTAGATGTTAAAGCAGCCAGCTCTCACGAAGTACTATCACAGTATAGAAAGACCAGTAAGGACAGCTGCACTTTCCCGCTAAGCCATTTTCAGAATTCATTCATTGCTATTTACGCACTCGTTTTGGTTTACGTTTCGTAGTATAACCGCTTGTGTATCTTTTCGTTTTGTGATATTTTAGTTCTTAACCTATCTGAGTAGATGCATTCCAGTCCTGGTTTTAAATTTTACTATTTTGTTATATTTTTAAAAAATAATTATGAATGCATCAGAGGAACCGGACCAAGGTACAAAAAAGTGCAATATAGTAGGAGTTTTGTGTAGTAGGAAGTTGCAAGAACAATGCTGGAAATTATACACATGATTTTTTTAGATTCCCAAAATACAACAGAAGGTAATTTTGCGATCATTATAGAATTATAATTAATTATAATAAATTAAGAACATAAAATATTCCTTATTATTTTCCGTGTATTGTTTTTTGTGGTAGTGCATAAAATTTGTAAGGGAGGAATATTATTTTCAACCAGCATTACATACTTATTGCAATTTGTAAACAGTATTCCTTTCTTATTTTTTGTGTTTGTAAAATTGATTGCATTTTACGATTGAAATTCATGTAAAAATTATTAACATAAAATTATTATTTTTAGAGCGAAGGAGTGGACGGTTAAATGTAAGAGAGATCTTTTGGATATAATTTTCGAATATGTGCTTAGCATTTTTCACAAAAAATGGTCAAAGATCAGAAAAGAAAACTACTTACCTCAAATGCTTATCTTACAATATTTTCTGACGATGTGACAGGTAAAAATATTTAACGTTTATTTTGAAATAGTTATCTGTATATAAGAATGAATTCTTGCAGAACCATCACAGAAAAATGTGGAAATTTGAATGCGGTCTTGAGAATTATTTTGGTAGCATCAGAGAAGGAGGAAAATCTATCTCACCAACTCCTATATAATATCTACGTGCTTCGTGGATTTCATTCGTAAATTTGTTTCCGATCAACCTCAAACAATGCACTGAAATGTCATGAACCAATGCACATTGTATACTTTCGTTTAGAAGACTTAATTCAATTTCAGAATTGCTTCTGAAGAAGCGAACATATGTCTCTTGACCAGTCAAAAAACCTAAAGCAACAACAGGGCAACCAGCCCAGGAATTGTTCAACCAAGTTACTTTTATTTATAAGTAGGAAATAATTGAGTATGTTCAATTTTAAATATAAATGTACACTCGCTATAGCTTTATGCCATTTTTTTGTTAATGAAATAAAATGTTTATATAAACTGTATTTTATTAAATGTCATAGTTCCAGGTGGGAACATCTCTATTTTATTTATTGTCTTCAAAGTTTTTATACGCTTGTTAAATTATTAATAATAAACCTCAAGATGTTTATTTTAAAAATTTTACGTAATACGAATAATACTATATATTCGTAATTTATTAGCTCGAAGAATTTAAACTATCATAACAATTTATTTCACATATCTAGTGTTTTTTGGTAATTTAAACAATATGTAATTATAATTTGTCGTATTATTTTTAAAAATTTCACGTATTTCACAAATTTGCATGTTTATACTTGTAGCAACACCTATTTGAATTTCTGGTGACTCGAACAAATATATAAATCTACAAAATGTACTTATATTTGCGGAAACTATAATAAAATTGGGTAAAAAAAACTGCTGGTAATAAGAATATTAATTACAAATAATGAATATATATGTAGTAGTAAATAAAAACAAAAAATGTAAAATAAGGTCACACCAACTTCTATTTATTTATTTCGTTATTTAAACTATTTACATTAAATTTACTGTTTATAGATAGCTTATAAAACCAATATCATTTACTATAAATTTTCAAAATCATATTACATTTTGAGTACCACAGTTACAATTTAAATTTTGACAGTCACAGGTCAAAGTAAATCACACCATAAACAATGGTGAAGAGAGCCTCACTCCCAAGTGGGAGTGATGCTATATTCACTTCAAACAACAAGGTCAAAGAATTCGACTGGCGGATTTCATTCATAAATTCGTTAGCTGTCCCTACTGATCTTTCTATACTGTGGTACTATCTCATTATGTCTGAACAAGTCGGGACAGGGCCTCTACGTCTTCCTAGTTAAATTTAAGGTCATGCCGCTGTTTTTTATCCGCTTTGGATGTTATTTGTCTCCCTGTCCGCAAAGTATCTGCTTTGATACGTGATCTATGATGGTTCTAGTCTGAGTGTTTTTGGCGGGGTTTACCGCAAAGAGGATAAAATTTCATATTACGTTCATAGTAGCCGAGAGCAGATAAAAAAGTCCGTATAAAAAAAGGATACGCCATAAAATGAAGAGATGAAGGTAAAGGTCTTAATAATTGTAGTGATTTTTATGTATTTAAGTCGATATTTATTTTTTGAAACCTGGTTCGTTTTTCATTCACCATTGGCATACCGAAAATCGTAAAATATACAACGTGGATCGAATTAGAAAAAGCGCGCCCAACAGATCCAAGATATCTGCCGCAGTTGCTGAAATATTGTGAAAAAACTGGAAATAGTAAATTAAGAAAATGCCATTTAGCTTTTCTGAATAGAAAGTGCTGAAATTTGATACAGAGGAATAAGAAAATACGAGAAATCGATTTTAGTCGATAGAAAATTTCTACGACCACTAGTATCGGTTATGACGGTAACGAATATAGAATATAATTAAGAACACTTCAATATGTAACACTACTTTTATTTGGAGATGGAGACTATTTGGAATTTTTATTTTTTTTAATTCACAAAATTAAAAAATACAATAAATTAAATAAATAATCTAGTTTGTTGTATTTATATTCAATTTTACAGCACAATTAAATATTTGAAATGTCTCGTATCACTTTAATTTCAACTGCATTACAATATTTATAACGCACATGATTGTATAGACAAGCCGACCATTACTGGATCAGGACGCTATAGGCGCATGCGTTCGAATGTGTTCGCCATAACTGACTCTGTAAAAATACATAATATTGGTAATTGAGAGATTGAAAAATAAAATGACTTGCAGCGATGACTGAGTTTCCTAATTAAAGACTGTTCTGGCGTATTATGTATTCCACTTCTCATCTTATTTATATATACATTTTGAGCAGGCTTTTGAGAAGGTAAATGACCCTATGTTATTGCAAAAATTGATATTATTTTGATATGTGTCATATAATAGATACCGTTTTAATATTTTAATAGCTCCTTTAGGGGTACCACAAGGGTCTGACTTGGAACCATTCTTGTTTATTGTTTATATAAATAGTTTGTCATACAAAGAGCCTTAGATTCGCATCAACCACCCCCACATACACTTCAGGAACTCAGAGGGCTTTTACCATGCCGTTTTGTTTTTAAGAAAATATAACCATCTTGTAGAAGGACATTTTTAGTATCCAAAATGGACAACTTTTTTTAGTAGGGCCGCATTTTATAAAAATAAAATCAAATTATCGATGCTTGGGATAATATTTGACAATTATTACGTTTTTCGTTACATCGCGCTTGTAAATCAATGATTTTACTTATGCTCGTAGTTTTTGTACAGCTTATATAAAAAACTACAGTACTTCTCACAGTACACACCAATTTTTAATAACTTTGTGCGCCGTGTGCATACTTATGATGCAGAAAATGTTTTCAGAAATAAGACAGCGCATCCATTCGACGAGTTAAAAATATCTATATTTTCCATAATGAGAAAAACATTTTTATTCTACATATTATGATTGTGTTTAATATATTTATGACATTGCCCTCTTTAAAATTAGAAGAACAATGATTTGAGAACAGGTCAATTTTTATATAAAATAAATATAGTGACTACATTTATTTCAGTGTTTTATGTTCTTTATTATTTTACTATGGAAACTACGTATTTAATTTGCGGAGAATTTTGTTCAATTTGAAACTTACGAAAAAATGACATTGTTTTAATAAGCAAGGTAAAAATTGCATACCTAAGCAATTCCAGTAGAACTTCTTATATTGCCGAAACTATTAGTCTAAATGAATTAATGTATTCTACAAGAAAGCTTTAGACACCACCGCCAATAAAAGAATCAGCATCGAACTTCATAAGATCGATTAATTCAATACTGTATCAACGTATAGATTATAAGTGACTAGGTATGTATTTCTTTGAACTCCGGTCCTGACAGCATTTACCAATCTCTTAGCCCATTCCACTGAGTGAAACACACGCGGTTGCAGCATTTAAAATATATTCGTTTCTGAAGTTGTAGACGTTCGGCATTTAGCATAGAATTTTGACTAATTGTTATCAATTCGATATAACTTTGGTATCGTTGCAAAGCTAAAACACAGACTTACTTCCCTCGTGTAACCAATTTTCGATTTAAGCCTTTAGTTTTAAGTAAATAAATTATAAATATGACGATTTCTTGCACAGTTTACTCATCAAATTTAAATAATTAAAAACTAATTTTGAAAAAATATTACACAGCAGCCTTAGAAAACAACTTTGTTTTTCGATTGTTTTTTTTGTTTGAACCGCTATGTTTATTCGTTGTCTAAATAAGTGTTATGGGCCGAGCGTAAAAAATCGGTTTATTTCAAGCGCGTGATGGACTCTTAAGGCATTTGGCAATTATAGAGTACTTCGGAACCGGTCCTGTCCGTGTTAGGAACAGGAAATGACCGTGGAAACCCGCCTGAAACTTACTTTCCCCCTGATTTATTCATCGGACAACGCGCGGTCGGCCTGGCGTGCGTGTCGCACGAGTATTGTTGATAGGGAGGGTTAATGAAGGGTTCTGTACACAGCAGAGCAGGGGGGATTACCATAGAGATGCGATTGCAGGACATTGCGAAAGCGAGCAGAAAGGTAATTTATTATCTTGTGCAGAACTGTGTAAAAACTCTCATGGGCCGCTGAAAAACATACGTCGGTGGATGTTTTTATCAGTAAATTCGTGAAAAAACGCGTGGGGTCATTAAAATTCCAGAGGTTAAAGCTTGAAACCGACAAGTTTGACTGTGGCCACACATTACTGAAAATTATAGGAAGAAAATTGTTCTACCCTTCATTCGATGAATACTGGGTAAATTCACATTATATTTATAAAAATATTAATGGAATACTGTATACATATTGTTACAGATATAAATATTTATTTATTTATTTACATATACAACAGGCTGGTACCCAGTTGCAGAATACAAAAACAAAAACAAATAATACAAAAAAATACCATATCATTTAAATATAAAGAAACGTTAAACAAGGTAATAGTAAAATAGGTGTACAAAAAGCTGTTGCTGAAACTATTGTGCTGACATATTTTAGCGAAATTGCCAAAATCAAAAAGCCGTCAAGTCTTCGCTCCATTTACCCAATCCTTCATACTATTTTAAATATTAAAGATAAAGTGGATATCTCAATATTTATTGGCATTTTTGAAACAAAAAAATCTAGGAAAAGTTAAGCTTTCTCCAGTGAGAGCATCGCGGCGTTTTTGAAAAATGCACCTGATGATATTGTATCTATAAAGGTTTCACTCATAATTGGTGAATCAGGTGCATCTCGAAGTGACAAAATATATAAAATTAAATTGACTGATGTCATCGTTGAAAATAAGGTCAACATCGAAATGCCAACAACAAAAACCTACCAGTCAAGAGTATTTATAGAGAGCAATGAAGAATGGGTAACGTTAATTAAAACATATGTTACATTTCGTTCAGACGTTCTTAAGGAAAACTTCTTTTTACAATTAAGATTCGATAAAATCATGCGCCAACCATTAGGCCACAATTTGCTAAGTCAATTTCCCTAAAGATTGCAGTGTTTTAAAGTTGTAGCACTGTGAAAGATACACGGTACACTGCTTCCCAAGAACCGCAGCTACACTATTGGTAAATAGCGGTGGTGACATTCTCCACTTGAACAGATTAGAGGGATAGAAATCTTGCACCGTAGCGGAAGGGTACGACAAGTTTACAAATTCTTCGGTTAAAATTGCCACAAAATATCTATCGAAATGCAAAACTCTAATACTAAAAACGTTACCATTTCTACGCAGGATGTTTAACAATTTCTTTTGCAGCTTACAGCCAATCGAATGTTACAATTAATTTAGAAAAATAATTTATAATACTAACGTGAATAAAATGTGTTGAAAATGTTTTAATGTGCAATAAGATATTTTTTGAAACAAACATTTGGATTATTCAATGAACGTTGATATTTACCTGGGTGGAAATAAGTCAAAGCCAGAATTCATTAAAATTTATTGTAAGTTTGAAATATCAACATTATATAGTTGTAAATAAATGATATATAAAAAACGTTTTTTTACGGACAACAAGCCTTAAATTCCCGTAAGAAATGCAGTTCAAAATCAGTATAAATGTGACATTTATTAGTAATTTCAGACAATTTAATAGAATCCTCGTTTTAATAAAGTGAAATAGACTGTAAAAATGTATTGGTTCCTTCTCTGTAAACGGTAAGGTAAGTTGTGATCCCAAATGTTTGTAAAAACAAGCTATTGCCTGCGGGCCCCTGTGTCTCCCTTGATACATTAACTATTTCTTTACAGGTGTCAAATTTTAGGTAAAAATTTTTTATTGTGAAGAAAATATTCTGGCAACATTGATTTCGTAGTCTCCACTGCACTTCTCTCCGCAGGTGCATCTGCCGCCGTGCAGGGTACGAGATCGATGCATTTTTTTACTTAAATATTTTAAATATTCAAATCTCATAATCGACACATGATGATTTATATTATTTGATTGATTATTTTTCTTCATTTGCTGTCAGAAATCTAGAATTTTAATATTCTTCATTGAAGACACCAAACCCTGTATAACAGCAGGTCAGTATGTGACTAATTGAATTTTAAATAGTTTTGTTGTAGTTGTTTTACATAAGTTATAATTATAAATTATCCACATTATTTAATGTGATTATTTTATACAACTTCCATATGTATGTATACGAAGTCTTTATGCCTATACATTTTATTACCTTACTATGGTTATAAAATAGATACAAGTAGACATTTTTACATGATTATTCATCCATTTTGTATAATTTATGGGTCCAATGGTACTAGAAGAAGCTTTACAGTGCAATAAATAATTTAATATTCAATAACTTGTGGTTCTACCATGCAATAAAATCAAACTATGATTCTAAACGCACTTATAAATCCATAATCATGTTACTAATCATGAAAATCTTCCATTAGTAAAACACGATTTTCGTATTTGGGAACTGATTTCGTACCTATTAAAACTTTAGAACTTTTATTGAGCCGATATATTCGTTGTTTAGAGCAGATATAAATCCTAATCGGTACTGGCATTATTCCAATTTACGAATGATAGATGTAGGTCGAATACACGATAGATAGAATAATTTTTTTGTTCAGCTTTAGCATTTAGGAAAGATATAGTGAGTGAGTTTTGGTGCATTTACAAACATGTCGCATTCAAATGCCTAGATGACGGATAAGGTGCTGATTTATGGGAGAGTGACAAGTGCATATTATCGAGTGGCAGTGTAATACCAAAGACGTTTTTCGAGTACACAAAACATTATGCTGAATACTGTGTGAACCACATTCAACAACTGTTATAATGCATTGGCAGTAAAGGTGTGACAGTGTTTTTATGTACATTTGCGTGTATTTTTTGTTATCCTTTGTGGTTTTCCCGACGTAAGCAATCGACCTGGTAATGACCGTCGGACCAAGTAGATACCTCGTTTTAAGCCAAAAAAAAAAAAAACGGTTGAAGGAAGGAGTACAGCATAACAAGTACAAAAATCTTTGCAATGACAGGTTTTAACTTAAACAAGTAAGAAAACAGAAAATTATACATTTTTAAAATCTTCCCAAATATCAATGCTGGAAATAAATATTAGTAAGGTAGGTGCTGCCCTGTTTCTCATTAAATAATAACTACATTTTGTAAATAATTTGTTTTCTTTCAAAGCGGCGTAAACCGATACACGCGTCAACTCGGTGACCTGACACTACGTTTGACACCTTTGATTTTGGCAGAACATACCTAACCTCGCGGCTGACAGAAGGCCAATGACGGCGATAATAAACAAGGATTTAATATAGTTTTGAAAAAAAAAATGTTTTCGCTTTATAAATAAGTTTGGAATTTTTTTGATAGATGATTTCGTTAATAATTCTTATTTTTCCCTATCATCTCCTGAAATATGTGTATTAACTCATATTAACCCTGTATAATTTTATTTACTATTATCACATAATCCGCTTTAGAAGTGCAGTATTTTTTGATATTGATATTCTTCTTGAGTGAAATTTCTGTTCATATCAATGAGTAATAGCACCAAAGGTGTGTGTTTTGCTTAGTTCGTTAAAATATACTAATAATCCTTTCCCGTTAGTGATATTAAGATCTTTTTTCTCTACACCATTTTTCATAGCAACCAAATGTCTGCTCCGTGATTTCTCTGACATAAAATTGGAAACAACATTGTAAGCTTCATTCTCAACATCCGATGACAAATCATCGCTTGAACTGTCAATAACCCCTATGTTTATGCCCGTTGCTATGGTAATTTTTTCTTAAATTTACATTATGCCGTACTAGAATATAAAGATAGAAGAAGAAAAATACAAATTATTATCATTATTAATTTAGGAAGGAATAATCGGAAACAGGACACTATAATTAATGGTCTAGATTTTCTAAGTAAGCCAACGTTTCGATTTATTTTAAATCTTCTTCAGGGCTACAATAGAAAGCAAGAGATAAGAATTATATATATAAAAAAAACAATATTGACAATGTAAAATTTAAAAACAAAACAAAAGACAAAAGAATAGTTATACATACATATGAAAAATTTTGAAAAAACATATTAAAATACTATTCATTAAACAACAAAACATTAGATTAAAACATTAATTCAAAATATTTTGTTTAAAAAATTAGTAGCACCCTTACCTAGTGAGGCAAAACCAGAGTCAAAAACAATAAAATTATTATTCATCATATAATGAATAAGTCAGTAGGAAATGCTTTTACTAGGTAAACGATATAAATATATAGTGGTAAACTGTAATGTTTCGAATAGTCTTCTGAATTAAATATAAATATCAGACATCGAGATACTAATTAATGAAAAGTAAAAAAAACTCATTAAGAAAAAGCAATAAAAATAAGACGTTGACAACAAAAGAAAGAAATGATGTACTGAATGATCATATTATAGGTATTTTCATTTAATAAATTTCTTAAAGATACCATTATAGATTACGCTTAAATGTTCAGTATCAGACTTCTTATTAATGGTATTATTTTGAGATTGTATACATACCATCTCGCTAATAAGCCTTTTTTGGTAATTGTATTCCGTGTCAAAAATCTTAATTGAATCAATATTAAAATTAAAATTATGGTTATATTTGAAATGATGAAGAGCCAATGCTGTATGTTCTTTTTTGTTAATATATTTAGGGTTACATGACGATTTATGCGAGCTCATTCTATGTTTAATATTTTGTTTTGTCTGTCCAATATACATCCCTAAACAATCATTACATTGAATACCATAAATTACGTGCGACAGATACGATTTTTCTAGTTTGTCTTTCATGGATGAATATAGTTGCCCTATTGTCTTGCTATGGTAAAAAACAACACGTATATTCTCACTATTAAGAATTATTTTCAATTTTTCCGATAAACCTTTAACATAGGGTATCTTAACATATCTAATATTATTATCTAGATTATTTGTTTCTGAGGTCACACCTGAGCCATTGTTATTATTAATGTTATTATTATAATTACGATTATTATTCAAGATGACGTTAAAAAGGGAAGTGGGATAATCATTACATTTAAGTTTCTGTATGAAATTACGAATATTTTGATCGTGAAAACAGATATTACTAAGTAACATGATTTTATTGTACATAGCTTTCATAATTGCTAATTTTTGTTGTAATGGGTGGGAAGAATGATAATTTAAAAGTCTTCCAGAACTGATAGGTTTTTCATACCAATTAGTAACAATGATTTGGTCTGGATTTCTTATTAAAAAAATGTCCAAAAATTATAGTATCCTGTTTCCGATTATTCCTTCCTAAATACAAGTTTAAGGATATTAACAATATAACATAGAGAATCATTATTAATTATATCGATTTTTCACAGGCATCCATTACAACACGAAATCTTGCTGCGAGAGCTTAATAAATATGGCCTTTCATTGTCTATGTTACATCTCTCACATTCTTACCTTTCTAATAGACATCAATATGTAAATTTCAGAGGTTTCATGTAACACAATTTTCAGATTCTGTCCTCAGAGATCAATCCTGAGTCCATTGCTATTTAATATTTTCATTAAAAGCGTTGCTGACTGTTTGAACGTTCCACATCTTTTATATTTATAGAATCTCTCTTTTTTATTTATAGAATCAGTTCAGAGGCGTTTTTTGAAATATCTTTCTTTTAAAGAAGATAACATCTATCCTGCCAGGGGAATTAATAATCAGCTATTGTTGCACAGATTTAACATGCCTTCTCTTCATGTACGGCGAATGTGGTCTGTTATTTCATTTTTATATAATTTGTTACACCATAATATAGATTGTAATAGTCTCCTCAGTAAGATAAAATTTTTTGTGCCGTGTGCTGGTTTGAGATACAATCAAACTTTTTATTGCGACAGGCCTAGAACTAATATTTTACTTAAAGCGCCTATATATAACGCATGTGCTAGTTTTAATAATATTTGTAACGACTGTGACATCAATTTTGCGTCATTGAACACAATAAAAAACATTGTTTACAACTACGAGTAATCTGGATATAATCATATTTGTTACTTTTTCTTGTTTTTCATTTTTATGTATTTTTTTTCCTTTTACAGCCTTGTGAGTTTGTTATGATTAGGTATAGTAAGTATAAGTTATATGAATTGTAATTTCTTTCTTTGTATGTTATGCATTTCCTGTAACTGGGTTTCTTACCTGTTGGAAATAAATGCCATTATTATTATTATTATTATTATTATTATTATATGCTAATGATATAAAAATTTATTTAAGGATAAACACTTTTCAGGATTGCGTCGATATGCAGAAAAGTTTAGACATTGGCCTTTGGTGTGCCTCTAATAGATTGCCTCTGAATATTGACAAATGCAAAACTTTCACTTTTTCTCGTAAAATGATTAATTTTGATAATCCGTACAGTATAAATAACGTGCGTCTTCATAAACCTAACTTTATTAAAGATTTAGGTGTCTACTTCGATCAAGAGTTGAACTTTGGCCTTCATATAAGTAAAATAATTTTAGAAGCTAATAAAAGTTTAGGTTTTGTGATACACAATTCTCGTGACTTTTCTAATTTTGATACCATTAAAATGTTATATAACTGTTTGTATTGCAAAAACTAATGCATTTCACTACTCCCCTTTATATGTGTCGAAATTTTTCAAATTTGCAGGACAGCATTGATATTTTTCATACCACTGTAATTAATATTAAGAAATAGTTTTTAGTGTAACTCTGTTTAAATACGTTTTTATTGTTATTACTATTTTGTTATATAATGTAATTGTTATTATTTATTATTTATTTATTGTTTCTGTATTTTATATGTATTTTTTTAATTATTTTGTTATTATTGGTTTTCCCTGTTCTGAATTGGGTTTTTCCTGTTGAGCAGTTGAGCAATTTAAATAAATAAATGCATAAATTATTCAACAAAAAAAAAATTCAAAAACCTTTTATTCTTTAAAGACATACAAGATGTATAAGAAAAATCAATATACTTATAGATAAAACAAAGACATAAATACACAAACAAAGATAACACTTGCTAAGTTTACAAGTGAATCACAATATAATTTAAAAAAAACGACATAAGCAACAACAAATAATATTGTAAATAAGCGCAAGTAGGTACACTAACAAAAGTCACAGGAACATTCAGCTACATAAATCAGCGGTACTATACAGACACTTATCGACAAGAAAACGTTTAAGATTATATTTAAAGCTCTTCTTACTCTGAATAGTTTTAATATGTTCGGGGAGATTATTGAACATCTTAGCCCCAATGCGGCTGGAGGCTTTAAACGACAAATTAACTCTGGAATAAGGGAGATGTAAATCATTTTATGTACATTAAAATTAGTAACAAATTTCAGTTCATTATTAAAAACGAATACACAGATCTCAAAAACGTATAGACTATACAAAGTAAGAATTTTAAATTTTTTGAAGATATCAGTACATGAATGTGTGCTGGGAACATTAGCAATGCAGCGTAATATTCCCGCACTTATGTGATTATACACGTACAAACTTCACATGTGCATGGTAATAATATCTGTACCCACTTATTGCGTAAATGACTATTATCTACTCATTTATTTTCGACTAGATATTAGGTCAGCTGAGTTTTACAAGTTCCGGGACCGCAAAATATTGGATTAGGTATCCGCTGTACAAATTCTAAAACATCCAGGGCCTAGAAGTGTAGGCAAGTTGCCGTAAATTAATTAACAAAATTAACCCCGGCTGAATTCCCTCATCAAGTGATTAAGTAAGGTGTGGTAACAAAATGGAATTACTTTGTATTATTTATCCGATGTCCCTTTTCTACTTGTGTTCGTTTACAGCAAACTTTGCAAGGCCCAACACAAAACAAAACTAATAATTGTCAGTTTTAGGTTACTTGTACAAATCGCACAGTGGTCAAAAGTTTCCGTGAAGTGATGAAAATATTATAAACACACCCAGGTGCATAAAAAACGGGCAACTTAAATTTTTTTTGCAAAATTTGATCTTGTATAACTTGCATAAATAACTAATTTCTACGTTCATGCAAAAAACAAAACTTTGTTGAATTATATTTAGTGGAAAAAGTGGTTCTTTATTGCACTAGTGCAATAAAATGTTTATTGCATTCATCTGTCATTCTACTACAGCGTTTTGTCATCATGACAAACATAAACTTTAAATCGACGTCATATTTTTCTAGATTTAGTGTCATCTAAATAAAACATTTTTTGGTCTTTGCATGACTGTAGAAAAAATACTGTATGCAACTCGTACAAAAAGTAAGTGTTTATTGCACGCGACGTGAAATTATCGACGAGACCTTCAAGCCGAGTAGGACAACACGTCGAGTGCAATAAACACTTTTTGTACGAGTTGCATACAATATTTTTTCTACGTTCATGCAAAAACCAAAAAATGTTTTATTTACACTACACTAAGTGCACTATCAATTTGCATTGAGAAAGTTAGGAGCTAATATGCTAGGATTATTTAACTCAAACTTTATTTTTATCATTCTCACAGAAAATAGACTAAATATGGCGTCGATTTGAACGTTTATGTTTGTCAAAATGACAAAACGCTGTAGTATAATAACATACGAGTGCAATAAAAATGTTATTGCACTAGAGCAATAAAAAACCAGTTTTTTCGCTAAATACAGGGTGATTCCTAACTGGACAGCCAAAATGAAATGTCATATGTAAAATCGAATTTTTAACATAAAATAAAAAGTAACTTTTTTTCATATCGGGCTTCGATTAGGAGTTATCCAGTTATAAAAATAATTGAGTAATTGATAAATGTGGATTCATTGTTAGAATTTGTTAAAAGGTCTTAATTTTCCACAATCCTTTATTTAAATGTGATTATTTTTGACTACGAGTTATAAAAATATTTAAAACTACAATAGATGTTCAAAAATGCCACCATTTACATTGACACATGCCTGGCAACGCAAAACAAGTGAATTATAAACTGCTTCAAAATTTGCAGTATGTTATATATTATGCACTGCATTTAAAATTCCACATTGTAATTGTTCAATAGTGTTGATATGTTCTGCATAAACTAATTGTTTTAGGTGACTCCATAGGTAAAAGTCAAGGGGATTAAGGTCCGGTGACACTGCAGGCCAATGAACGGGACCGCCCCTTCCGATCCATCTCCCATTGAAATTATTATTGAGCCACTTCACCACATTTCTTCCAGCATGTGGTGGTGCCCCGTCATGCTGTTTTGCAGACCAATAGGAATATCATCTAATAAATCTTGCAACTCATTTTCTCAAAGTGCCATGTATGCGTCACCTGTTAACCGATTAGACAAAATTTGAATAGGTAGTAATTGTCCATTGAAAATACCACACCAGGTGTTTATAGAAAATATTTGTTAGAAACCTCTAATTCTAACTGCGTGTGGATTTTGTAAAGACCACGTATGCTCGTTATATTGTTACTTCCATTCCTCGTAAACATTGATTAATCTGTAAGTGTCTCTAATAAAGTTAGGATTTTGTTCATTCTGTTCAAGTAGCCAATGACAAAATGCTAACCGCTGTACCTCGTCGCCTGGATGTAAGTGATGGACTTTTTGATAGTGATATGGATATAACATTTCTCGATTAAGAGTTTTCCAAACAAACTTGTGCGGCAATTATAACTGTGTGGAAATGCTTCTAGTACTGGTCGTTGGATCATCAAGTACTGCATCAATAATGGCAATTTCTTGTACAGCAGTGTGCTGTTGATGTGGACTTCCACTACGCCGTTCATTAATTCCAAACTCACGAAGCCTTCGAAAAGCATTCGAAAAAATTGTGTAAACTATATTATATTCCCGACACGCAGCTCTAGTGTTACCATCACAGTACCCATAAACGTAAATAATGTCAGCAAGTTCTTCGTTACTAAACTGCATTTTAAAAGAAACACTAACATAAAAGTCATAAGTCACTCAACGTTATACAAAAATAATTACTTGAAGACAAGCTGTCAAATAATCAAGAAACTTTTATTTTCATAGCTCCCTTGTTTCACATTTTTTTAAATATATCCTAAACGAAGCCCAATTTGAAAAAAACTCTTTGTTTTATGTTTAAAATTCGATTTTACATATGACATATCATTTTGGCTGTCGAGTTAGGAAACACCCTGTATAGTTCAATAAAGTTTCGCTTTTGCGTGAACGTAGAAAATATACATTATTCTTTTAATTTACAATATTTCGCTGCCTCTGTAAATGTTCTCGATAAAAATATTTATAATTATCGTATTTCCCTGCTACAACTCTAACAGCATAAAATGAAGTAAAATCGCAAAATATTATACGTTTTCTTGGGAGTACTGAGACCGATTATGTTTCCTACCATGCCTTTATTGCTCAACCTCTATCAAGAAAATACATTTAACTGGTTGTAACACATTATTTATTGCAGAAAAAATGAAACCCAAAGTCGTTTTCGCGCTACTCTACCCTCCTGCTCAACCCTCATAAAAATTAAAGGGAAATAAATCTAGCCTATCGTTATCACGTGCGTAAAATGTCTCCGGATTAGAGACGGACAGGAAGAACGATGTTCCCGAGGCTGCATTTAAATCGCCCTAAACCGGATTCCGTCATTTTTTTCTGTATCTCGTCCAATTACGATTTATCTTTGACGCATTACATAATAAATTAACATCCCTATTTTGGTTTGTCATTCGGGGATGGATGTAAGGGAGGATTTAAAGTTGACCCAGATTTTATTCATCCCGAGAGAGAATGATGCTGGGCTGTAGAAAAACGTTTAAATTAGTAAATTGACTAGACGCAAAAACGCCCTCGAATGGGCGAAGTTCCATAAATTTCATATTGGCTTGAAATGAACATATTGAAGAGTCAGAACATGTGTCTGACAGTAATAATCACATACTAATTATAATATTAACATTAATAAATTGCCATGGAATGTAAACAAAACCACATGGCCGAAAGAGCGATATCATTGGTGTGACGTCACACGCCGTTCAGCGCGGTTTATTTCCGTGAATACAGATACAGGTTACGGTGTCGGTAAACATTCGCTTGTTTCTTGTACTTTTGTGACATTTGGAAGTCACAGATACATAGTTATAAGGTAGGGTCGACAAATAAGGCTCACTTCCGGCGCCACCTTGTGTATTTTGTATAAAATTTGTTGCAAAAAGTATTCTATAATAATTAGAAATCCGTTATACCGACTAAATAGTTAGG
Organism: Monochamus alternatus; assembly: GCA_037114965.1. Lineage (NCBI taxonomy): Eukaryota > Metazoa > Arthropoda > Insecta > Coleoptera > Cerambycidae > Monochamus > Monochamus alternatus. The sequence continues at coordinate 11,759,749 of CM073429.1, read as the reverse complement.
GCTAGATGCCGCACACATTTGCGATTTGGAACATCTTCAACAACAATCTGTTGAAGTAGCCGGTGTTATAAAACGTAGATTTTTTACTTGTTGGTGGTTAAAAAATTTTCGCACATTATTATAATTTGTATCTATACAAATAAATATATATGTCAGCTGTTATATTATGTGCAAAAACCTTTCCTATTTACCCTTTTTTTTATTTTATATACAATCTAATCTAAAAACATACCGGAACAGAAATAAGACCCGCCCAAATGTATGGTAGGCGTGAAAATGCAGACAGATGTTTTTTTTTCTATGCCAAACCACCAGACTATTGCCGCTATGAAAAAATTTCAATTGTGATAGAAATGGGTTCATGATGAAGATTACAAATGTCATTTTAATTTTTTTTTAATGTTTTTGCTAAACGCTGCTGTGCTTTCATATTGGAATGTCGGTATTTTGTCCAGGTTTTTTAAATAGTGTGTAGGTAATGCCATAATTATAGTGGTGATGTGGTAAACTATTTTTTTTTAAATTAATTTAATAATCTTTATTGATATTTACTACTGATTTAATTTCTCCTTAAACGTTTTTAAAAAATTCTTATTTATTATGCTTTCAAAATAATAATATAATGTAGCGAAGTCAAATAGTTCAATTTTAAAAATGTCTTAAATAACAATCTACATCGAAGAAATGGTAGGAGCAAATACAGAACATATTATTTTCAATCGGAATGAAGCGCTGAATATAATAAATAAGAAAAAATGTAAGTTTGCTTTACCATTTTCTAAACGCCCTGTAACGTACAAAAAAGCCATAGTGTGTAAAACTATTAACACGGAATTTTTACACATCCTAAATTACACACTAGAAAATCTCGCTTACACAGCTACTTTTTTTGCAGTGTAAGAATTAAAGTAACTTATTTTTGTAAAACGTTATCTGAACATACCATGAAATAAAATATAAATTAGAAAATCCTATATATATATTTTTTAGATCTTTGGAAATCTGACAATTTTTGTTAACTATAACCCTTGATAACAAAATTGATTATCGAGATTATGATTGTTGTAATTACAGAAGAAACTTAAAATGCCGTAATCAGAACTTTCATAGATCTCTTCATTTTAAAGAGATCATGCGAAATTTGTTCTCTGAGATACGAAAAATCCCTTAGAAGTAGTATTTTTTTAATTTCTGTACAATAATCCAAACTAAAGAAACATATTACGTTTGCAGAAAGTCCATCCATAGAACCAATTCTATTCTCCTCAGTTATTCAATTAGCTTTATAATTTAATACCACGTGCAATGGTTTCGCTTTTAATGAAGTCTTGGTTTACCGCGCTCCATTCTGAATCGTAATCGTGTAAATACACGGGAAGTAGCATATTGAATTTCTCAAATTATCAGGTCCACATATATTTACAGATAATACAAATTATATTCAATTAGCATATTGTTTGTTTATGGTATATTACAAGTTCATAGGAATACATAACGCAACTGGGAAAATTTCTGCAAGATTATGGTGAATAGAATAATAATGTTAGGTTTTACTTTGGAAACTACTACCGGAGTAAAAAGTCCAGACCCCTGGGTTTGAAAGCCGATATTACCAAAACGTAGGAGGAAAAAAAATGAAATTTGGACCATAGGTAGCCTCACTATTATTGTTATGCACAATCGAATCGGAATTTGTTTTTGAATATTCGTTTTTTAGTTATAAGAAATAATGTACCAAAAAACACGATTTTCGGGCGGCGAAACGTAATCCTGTCACTTCAACTCGTCATAACTTTTTTATTTATAGGCTTTAGAATGTGCAATTTTAACTGGTAGTACATTAAACTATGCTGTTTCGAACTGTGTAAGTCTCTCTTCTTAGAATTCCTTTTTTTATCTTGCGTAAAACAGAAGTTGATGGTATCTTCTTAAATATAGCGTCTTTTTTTAAAATACAAAAACCGTCATAGAACATATAAAAACCTTAATAAAGAAATATAATAGTTTTGTGAATTAATACACTTGTAAACAGTGTATGAGTAAATATAGTTCTCAATTATTTCTTACGCGTTCCGTTCAAGCGGAGTAAAGTGGAGCGTTGCGGGCTGTCTATCGCGCCGCGACCAGTGTCGGGTACTTTATTAGTCCAGCTTTGATAAGATGTTAGAAAATATTTACTTATTTCATACATATTTATCTATAAAATATAAATTGTGCTTTTGCACTAATATGAGCTTATGTTAAAAATGACGTTTCTAAACGAAATTCTACATTTAAAATAAAAGGTGTTTTGAACCTTTGCCAATCGGCCATGGAAAATATACCAAATTCTGTTTGGCCCAACTGGGTTGAGCATGTCAAAAAAGTGGAACAGAAATACAGAGAAAAAGAACATTTAGTGGATACTGCTGTAGAGCCATTAGTGATAAATTTGAACGCCGAAGACGACGATAACAGTAATGATGGTGGCGAGGAAATACCTGATGATGATGACGATGACTTAGACATATGCATGTAAAATATACCATTCCCGTTTTTATATTCAAGCTAATGCGAAAGAATCTTATATTGTGATCAACTTTGACAATGTATATGAGATATAAATAAATAATAAAATGAAATTGTATATGTTATAGTTAATAAAATCACAAATAGGCAGTTCCACAAGAATATTATTATTAGTATTATTGTCAAGAAAGCTCAGAAAATAACAATTACAATATTTATGCTATACAGAAGTATGTATCAAATAAATGTTTTCTAAGATCTTAACAAAGCTGAAATAAAAAAACTCCCGACACTGGTCACAGCGCGAACCCCGCTACGCCGCACTTTACTCCGCTTGAACGGAACGCGTAAGAAATAATTGAGAACTGTATTTACCCATAAACTATTTACAGATGAATAACAAATTTGCTGTTAGAAAACGTAAAAAATGAAGGAAACATGTATCATATTTTCATACCGGGTATGAAAACCAAAGTTTCCCGAAAATTCTTTATCACTGCCGAGGGAATTGAAAATGTGAATATGGTCCAAGCAATACGAAAATACCCTGTGCCCTAGTCATACCGCTCATGGAAGATTTTTTTGTTGGTTACAGAGGTGGTAAATACATGAAACTTCCTGTTGGTATAAATGTTTTTAGTGTCAAAGAAGATTTTTTTTCTCAATTTATCACTGCCTCAACAATATATAGGGCACTGTTTTCGATGATCATCTACTTCACTTTTAGCCAACATATGAGCAGAGCTTCTAACTATAAAACGGCAAGGTCCAACACCGTGTGTCAAGACTATATTGATACGTCTCTTGAAAACAAGAAAAAAATCGCTATAAAAGTTCTTGGAGGAGAGATTGCCGTCACTGAAGCTACTTCAAGTGCTTACAAAGAAAATTTAAGCATTGTTATACAAATACTGGATTCACACAGAACCTTATAAATTACAACCGTTCGTTGCTAACAGAGTTCATAAAATTCAAGAAATGTCGATTAGTTGTGAATGGAATTACGTAAATACCAAAGAAAATCCGGCTCGAAGGACCAAATATTTGGCTTTATAGCGACAATGTTTGGAGCGGACTGTATTTCAATAAAAACTGTAATTTGTTTAATCGCTTTATTATAAGCGTTGGTTTGACTTAACATCAACATCGACTCGTCAAGTCCATTAACATAAAGAGACTGACTGACTTGAGAGTGGGATTGGGCAGTAGCCCTTTACAAGATTGCGCACATGCGCAGTGGTAGATAGAATTAAAAAGTAATTTTTCTCCAAATATAGACCAGCTACATTCATCTGGTATTAATTTTACGAGTTTCCAAAGTTATGTTGTTAAATTATCTATTAATTGTCAAATTGATAAATCTGCTAGTTCTTAATAGAAATAACTATTAACCAGTGATCTCTTTCTTTTAATATTTCACTAGTGGGGTAAGTGCCAAATAAATGCTGTAATAAGGCTCTTATAAAGCGGTTATAGATAATAGTATATTACACTATTAGGTTGGTATAACTGTTAGTCACTTAACAACGGTATAGTGTATAACGTTTTTCGCACAATCGCATTTATCAAATAAAATAATTAAAAAAAATATTTTGATTGCTGAAATGGCGTGGCCTATCTAGCGTTTTTTGAATTTATTTTGTTGGAAACCAAAAAACAATTTTGACCAGTTTTGTGTTTTGTTGTCAAAACTGTGCTTATAATGGCTGATAAAGACGATTCAGAGGTAGATTCGGACATTGAAGAATCGTATCAAACAGGTTGAGGGTCATCAATTACCACAAAATCAAAGGTGAGGTATGAAAAAGTCTATGATGCCTTCAGGAAATGGTTGAATGAGAAGAAGGCAAAAAAACTTTGCTGGCTTATTTTGTTCAGAGAAATTTAAGATTGAAGTTTCCGTAAAGCTTATGGGCAGAGTACTCTATGCTTAAAAGTACGATCAACTTAAATAATGGTGTCGATATATCGCAATTTAAGAAGTTACTAGCATTTCTAAAGAAGAAAGATATTGGACATCATGCGAAAAAATCAAAGGTATTTACCAGAGAAGAGATGAACAAATTCCTGCTGGAAGCCCCCGATGAAACCTATATTATGATGAAAGCAGTGATGATAATGGGAGTCGCTGGGGTTCATAGGGGTGGCGAACTTATTAAGATGACAGTTGATAACATTACGGATGAAGGTTCAGTTGTCATTGTTAAAGTGCCTGATACCAAAACACACATTAGTCGAATTTTCACAATCACTGACAAGGCCAATGAAAAAGTCCTTTTTTTGACGATTTTGCGAAAATATACAGGCTTAAGACCTAAGGAGGCTAACTCTCGTCGATTTTTCTACTCAGTTCGTCAGGGAAAATGTATAAATCAACTTGTGGGTATAAATACATTGAGACAAATACCACAAAAAATTGAGATCCTATACTGGACATACTTTTAGAAGGACGTCGACGACTTTGTTAGCAAATACTGGAGTTGATGTTATGGAACTCAAACGTCATGGGGGCTGGAGGTTTCAGTGATAACATTCATGTATTATTTGACTAACAGAAAATGTAATTTTAGGTCTTCTGGTGTCGCTGAAGGATATGCTGCAGAGCCTTTAACAAATAAAATAGAGTTTGCTGATAAGATTTTACATATCAACAGCGGCAGTGACAATGAATTTGACTCCACATTTGACAGAACTACTGTAGTAAGTTTATTGTAATACATAATTATAATACATACATACCCTATACTATACAGGGCGTGGCGTGTATAATGTATAAAAATTAAATTATATACTACATACAACATAAGAGAATGATATTATTCTATAAAAACTTTTATGTATACATTGAGAAAAAAGTTATGATTTTTATCTACCACGAGTACATTTTGGGGCGCCTTCTAGCGTTCAGAACAAAGTTAAGTACGGATTTGTCCCAGAAAATCCCCAAATTAAACGCTTCATTGCATTTTGAAAGTTACACAAGCGATTCTTTAAATTCTAATGCTAAAAAGCCGAGATAATAAAATAATATCCTTTTTGCAATTATGGCGGATGCGCCGGTAAGCTCCACCACGCCGCCGAAGGTGGGCTCTTGAGCCCAAAATCCTTATGAACTCTTGACCCGCTTATCGATCACCGTATTTGGAAGGCGAATTGCATATTCATGTACACATTCCCGATCTAAATAAAACCATAGTCATGCTCGCGTCTCGCCTAAGCTTCCCTTACAGCTGCAAATTCGGTTATAAATCAAATAAAATATTATTTACCGTTGTGTCATGACTAATCCCGCGCAGCTATATCCTTGTTAACTGGTTCGGTATTTCAGTCAGATCTGCACATATAACAACGGCTGGCATTGTATATTTATTGCACCGGCCAAATGACGATTATACTGCAATACCATTATTAGTTCAACGAACGTAGTAACTACTTGAGCAAATAGTCCCATGGATAAATTGAAATTGCGAATTTATGTAAGCGTATCAATAATAGAAACTCATAAATGATGTATCAGTATAATATCCTATTTATATAGCATACTTGTAGTTGTTTTAAGATATTATAAAACTATTTCAGCATGATTACTGAATAATATAAATATGTTATTGTTAGAGCACGGATTTTTAATAAAAATCGTGTCATGACGGACGCAAAGTGTAAAGATAAGACTATTATGATTCGAATGTAAATGTATGTTTAAAAATCTTGTCAATCAATTATATAATAATAGTACATAGTTTGCCAATTTATTCATATACGTTTACACACAAATAAATCAAAACTGCAATACATTACAAAGAGAAAACAACGATCTTACGATAAATGGACTGTTGTTATAAAATTATTTTCCATTGTAATTGCGTTCTCTGCTACTTAGTTAGTTTCATATATTTCTTGCAGTTGCACTGATAAAAATGAGAACATCCATGTTTTGTTATGTTCTTCTTATATAATATTCATTGGAAAATTTTAATTTACATTATATTGTAATGTGAAATTTGATGTATGTAATGTGTTTTCCGGATAGCTCAGAATTAATTAATTTACTTACCTTGATTTTCCAACGCGCCAGTTTGAAGCGTAACACTTTTGAATACAGTTCCTGAATTATTTTGTTTTTATTATTTTTTTTAATTTTTATTGCTTCAGACACTATTCTGTATATTCTCTCTTTTTAAAACAATTTATTTAAATTTATTGTTAGCATGAGAAATCTTTATCTCAAGGGCGGTTCAGTGATGTTTTTTTTATTAATTTAGCTGTTAAATAAAAAGGTAAGACAATTTTTTTTTATATTATAGATAAATTTCAATTTATTCAATATATATTTTTTTAATTTTCTTAAAAATTACCCTACGTAACCTGCTATATTTTAATTATTATAATTAACATTATCATTCAAATTTCAACATTTTTTTATATACCCCTGTTTTATGTCCCTTCAATGAATTGTAAAACACTAAAAGGTCTATTAGTTTACCTTCTTAAACCAGTTTTCCTTATATTCAGTGGTTGTCCTTATCAGCTTTTTGCAAAATTACCACAAGATTGGAGCTCGAATAATAATAATAATAAATAGTAAGTCGAAGACTTGTGCGGGAGAGGGGGAGACATATTATTATTAACCAGGTCGCATTTGCGCCCAGAAACGATTTACGTTGGTAGGCCCTAACCACCATTCAGTGCAGGAATGAGAGAAACTTGTAAAACCTCATTAATTAGGGGGTAGTCAAACGTCACATTGAACCAAGTCAACATTCTTCCACCCTATCATACCCGCAGAGAGGGTGCCAATCCTCTCCACGAATATACCTTATATACGGTCTACCGGCTGCGGGGGTCGAACTTACAGCGATCTAGTCACCTCAATTCAAGTACTAACGTCTTAAACCGCGCAACCACTAACCGATCTAATGTCTCTAAATGTCTCTCAAGATACATTTTCTGCATTCATATCTTGATTTTTGCCCACAAAACTTAGGCGACACGAGCGACGAGCATGGAGAGCGCCTACAACAAGAGCGAAAATTGAAAGGGTTTTGGGACGAAGGCATTATGAGCAACTACTGTTGGACCCTAATGCGTGAAACAGATCCCAAGCAATATAAAAGATTCGGTTCAACCTCTGTTCATTTCTGATTTATACTTTTTAATTCAATAAATAGCCGTTAATGGTAAAAAATAGTAAAATAATTAATTGATTAAATATTTCGAAAACTAGAACCAATTTTAAAAAACGGGCTGCTTATTTGAATTCAGCCTCCAAAACCTTATAAACAGCTTTTGGTTGCTCAGGTCCAAAACCGTGTATACTTGTGTAAATTATTATATTTTATATAATAATAATTTATAATAATATTAATATTTAGTTGATAAATATAATAATTTCTGATTCTTAATATTCTAAGAAACATGTACAATTACTCTAAAATTGATTAAAGTTACACTCTGTAGTATTCTTATTTTTTTAAATTATTCACTTTCTACTCGCTTATGGGTGTCTCTCTTTTTGTTCTTGTCTTAAAATTCGTGCTGTAGTTATTACAATAAGATCTCAGCAGACTATGAAATACAACACCGTTAATAAACATTTATAAGTGCAGTAATAAAAATGCAGTTCCTATTGGAGATTTTGCTTTGAGAATCTAAAGATAGAATATTATTGTGCATTAACGATAAGTCTTTCCGTATCTTCCATTACAAATTTTACATAAATGTAAACATGCACGTTTAGTTTGCACCAGTACAAGGTACAAGTTTATTGGCGTTGATTGTTTGTGTAAACATCTTGTTTGGAGCGTTTGAATATTGGTACCATAATATAGATGTTTCAGCGCAAATATTGGATGATCCTAAACTATCAAAATTTCCTCACCTAGACGTCTATTCATAACGTAACTCTCCGAAAATGTCTTCAGATTATTCTCCACATTATATTTGAATTCTTAATATACAGGGTGTCCGGAATATCCGCGCAGAAAATTGAGGAGGTGATACTACAGGAAAAAATAATGTGTAACGTTCATGTAAAATTTTCTCGAAAAATCCTCAAGGTTATTTTTTAATTTGTTTTTTTTTGGCTATAACTTTTTTAATATTGGAACGATTGTTTTCAAATTTGGCACACTTGCAACTTTTATAGAGACGCAGTTCCAGGTAAAATATTTCTAAAATTGCAGCGTCCTAAAAGGCAGAAATGACACATGCTAGGTGAAGAACGGATCATAACTTTTTTGTCTCTAAATTTATTAAGATTTTGACGATATCCCTTTAAAGAATGAAAGTTTATCTAAAAATTTGATAACCTTTTTTGAAGTCAAAAAAACCAACCGTTTGCGAGAAAATTGACATTTAAATATAATATGGACAAACAAATGGACAAATGGTTAAAAAATATAGTATGGATAATTGGACAAACTGATGAATCTCATTTCTTTTACGATTAAGCAAAGTATACTTTGAAAAAAATTGAATGATAGCTGTCATATTGCTTTAAAGATAATTTCAAACCTTATATGCTTCGTTCATACAAGATAAAAGCAGAAGTGCAACCTTTTATGTGAAAATAAACATTCAACTAATTTATCTTAGCACAACAATTCCCGAACTATGATAAAGTTAAAGTAAAGATGCAAAGTTACTTCTGAGGAAGACACCGGCATGTCAATATACTGCTCGCCTGCAATGTTGACTTTACCACTACCATAATTTTTTAATTTTTGACACGCTGTATACAATGGCTGTTCTAAGACTCCATATTTATATAACAAAAAACTCTTATTTTTGACCAGAGCCCTTTGAGCTCTATACTTAAAAACACCCTATATATCTAATCTACAGGATATTAGATTTTTGAAAATTAACGTAGGTAACTACTCAGAGTAAATTCTTATACAGTATGCGCCAAAAGTATGGAATAAATTCAATAAAAACGAAACAATTATTTTTTGGGAAAAATCCTCGAACAGGTCGATTTTTAATTTAAAAAATACATATTTTAGTGTAAAATGCGATTTTCAAATGTCATTTGTTTTCGAGTAATGACGTCATCGATTTTTTTTAAATGGCAACACCATATTTTTTTCCTTCATTCTGAAAGATCGTTTAATTCTCTATCAGACAGTACTAAAATTTTGCCCTCTTACATAGGAAAGTTTTCGAGTAAATGACGATTGAATGTTAGAAAACGTAAATCAATTAAAATAAAGCAAAAACGTTATCAAGTTTAGTTTTTCGAATACCATAGTTCTTTTTATGGATCACGTAGGTGAAAATCTTTGCAAAGTGTCATTGTCACACCGACTTTCTAATAAGTATTGTAAGCGACATAGAAATTATTATTTAATTTAAAGTATTATGGCACATTTAACTGTTACTCAAAGAATTGAAATTTTAATTCTTATCGGATGCGGGAATATGACTAGAACTCAGCAGGAAGTTTGCGATTTATTTAATGAAAAATATCCAGATCGCCCTATCAGCCAATCAACAGTCAGTAAGGTAGAGTCTAAATTTAGAGAAACTGGCAATGTTGTAAATATTCCAAAACTTGGACGTCCAAGCATTAATGAAAATCAGAAACAGAACATTTTGATAAGAATGGTGGATAATCCTCATAATTTTTCACGATTGGTTGCATTAAACAATGACACTAGTCAGAGCACAGTGCTATGTATCTTGAGGAAGAAAAAATATTATCCCTACAAAATTCAACTTGTGCAAGAACTTAAAGAAGATGATCCTGATCGCCGCTTACACTTTTGCGAAATTCTAATGGATTTATGTTAAGGAAATAGAAATTTACACCGGCAAATACTTTTTTCAAATGAGACCACATTTTGTCTGAATGGTACAGTAAACCGTGAAACTTGCAGATATTGAAGTCGGGAAAATTCTCATTGGATGGCAGAGGCACATACCCAACACCCTCAGAAATTAAATGTGTGGGCTGGAATAGTTGACGACAGAATAGTAGGGCCTTTCTTCTTTGAAGGAACCCTTACAGGACAAAGATATTTAGAGTTTCTAGAAAATGACCTTGTTCCAGCCCTTGCAGTAATTTTTCCTAACGGTAATGACCCTGACATTCCTGACGATACCATATGGTTTCAGCAAGACGGTGCACCTCCACACTGCGCGCCGTGTACGAGATTTTTTGGACAACTGTTTTCCTGGGAGGTGGATCGGCAGACGCAGACCGATAGAATGGCCTGCAAGATCGCCAGATCTTACACCTCTTAACTATTTTTTATGGGGATACTTGAAGTCAAAAGTGTACATTAATATACTACGTAATTTAGAAGAACTTCAAAATCGCATTCAGGACGAAATACGCAGAGTTACCCCAGAAATCATTCATAATGTGCAAGAAGATTTTCTTCACAGACTTGCGCATTGTCAAGAAGTTGGTGGATGGCAATTCGAACATTTAATTTAAGTATAAAATTTAATCAATTGTATTTTATTTTACATACTTCAGAATTGTTACTTTTTTATGGATAAAATTTACGTTTTCTAACATTCAATCGTCATTTACTCGAAAACTTTCCTATGTAAGAGGGCAAAATTTTAGTACTGTCTGATAGAGAATTAAACGATCTTTCAGAATCAAGGAAAAAAATATGGTGTTGCGTTTAAAAAAAAATCGATGACGTCATTACTCGAAAACAAATGATATTTGAAAATCGCATTTTACGCTAAAATATGTATTTTTTAAATTAAAAATCGACCTGTTCGAGGATTTTTCCCAAAAAATAATTGTTTCGTATTTATTGAATTTATTCCATACTTTTGGCGCATACTATTTAAAACAATATGGTTCATAGTTATAAGGATTAACACTTACATTTAAAATATGTGTGGCAATTAAGTGTGTAAAGGAATTTGTCAATGAAAAAGCAAGCAAATTAAATATCGCTAAAATCTCCCTCTAACTCTACTCAAGGATTCCAACGTTGCTCCCACCCTTGGCAATCCTCTGCAGTTAACCCATTCAGCACCACGATTACAGCTTTTTTGACCTCCTATACGTCGCCATGACTTCCCTTGAGGTGCGATCGGGGCTATAGGGTAGGTGCGGCAACGTTGGAATGCCTTTTTTTTGCCAAAAACTCTTGCACGAATGGGCTGGCGCGTTCTCGTGATGCAATATCCAGTCGTTTTTGGTCAGTTCGAGTTGTACATGGAAAACATGGACCCGCAGCCATTCCAGAACGCCAACATAGAACTGTCTGGTCGGCAGGAACATATTCACGATGAATGATGCCGTAGATATCGAAAAAATAATCAACATTGCCTTCAGTCGCGACTTGGGCATTGTCGCTTTTGTTGGCCGCTCTCCATCCTTTTCCATCCACTGCTGACATTGTTTACGGGTCTCGGGGTCATAATCAAATATCCATGTCTCATCTCCAGTGACTACCGGAGTCATCCAGTCTCTACTATCGCTCCGAATGCGGGACAACAAATCCTCGCAGATCGATTTTCGCATGTCCTTCTGTTCACGGAGAGAACTTTTGGTACCATCTTTGTGCAAATCTTTCGCGAACGGTTTTTTTGTTGACGTTTGACTCGTCAGACAGCGCACGAATGCTGAGGCACCGGTCAGACGTGATCAGTGCACGCAAACGGTCAACATTCGCATCAGTATGAGAGGTGACGGGAGCTCCTTCACGTGGATCGTCTTCTACCGATTCACTCCTCTCCTTGAACCGTTTTGCCCATTCAAACACGCGTGTTTTCAACATGCACTCGTCTCCATACACCATCTGCAATTTTCGAAGGATTTCCGAGGGTGTTTCGTCAGATTTCACTAAAAATTTAATCACAGCACGTTGCTTGTAATTTGAGTCACTCGTTGTCACGACGCCACTAAAAAAGTTACTGCCAAAAAATACACATAAAACACAAATCAAAAGTGCTATTGACTTCAATCATGGACTGAAACTAAAAAAAAGGTCCCCCCTCTCTAGAAAAACGTTGACGAACGATGCAGTGTTGCCAGAGTCCGAGGTATAACTAAATTGCCGGAACTTAATTGCCACACAATTATTGTCGTGTTCCAACTGCCAAAAGTGAAGTTAGATATTTATAGAGCGAAGGTTAGTAAATTTAGATAGATTTAGATTTTTAGATTTAGATTTCTTTAGATAATTATTGAATAGAGCTTTGTCTGTGGAATTGTTCATTAGCATACCTAGATGTTTGGTATCAGAGAACATACATATGACTTCATTGATAGGAATTGTAGGAGATTTGATTTATATTAGCTTAAAATACCTTTCTAATACAGTAAAAAACACCTCGTATGATTGTTAAACACAACACACTTTTCTTGAATTTGAATAACGAATCCTTATTTTATTAATATTTCCTTATACATCTGACTACTAAACAAATTAAATCCTGTTCAACTTCGTGGAATGTAGAATATCCTTGCAATAAATCATCTCCCAAGAATCATCAGAAAGGCAAGTTATGCATTTTTTCACGCCAAGACGTACGATGTATCTAATTTTCTTTTTTCTGGATACGTTTTTTATTTCCCTGCTAGGTGGATTTTATTGGTCCAGGAGGAATTTACTTCGATATAGCTCACCAAATATATGATACGTGATCCTTTTCGAGAAACGTTATTTAGGCCTTTAAGTTAAGCTGTTTTCTTTCGAAAAATACATTCCCTATATGAACTTACGTCAGAGATTGTTCCTGTGCATAAGCTCGACAGACATTAATAATTGATACTTGCTGCGAGATTTTTTAGGAAATAATAGCGTATTAAGGAATATTATTTCCGAGTTGAGACCGTTTACAAGATTAATATTCTGTGTAAGAGACGTTTATTACGAAAAATAGCAATTGTTTGTTTATTAACGATGCGATCTCGTAAATCTTGTCAGTTTTGAACCTCAATTGATATAAAGAAGAGCGAGAATGACAGAAAAATCTACTTTCAGTGAAATCTACACAAGCAATGTAAAAGAAACTACGACACATTCAAAGTATAGTGCATGAAAAACGATGTGAATGTTGTAATTGATTATTGATTCAAATTAAGTTACTTTAGTCCAAAATTTTATAGTTTCTGAGATATAGAATGTTGAAATTTTAATATTTTAGTTTTTGCCTAGGTTATTCTTAGATAACTTCATATAAATGTAGTAATACATTTACATCGTCATAACTTTTGGGTGCTTGTACATCCAGTACAGATTGTCTCTAAAAGATCTGGACAAAAGGTACCACATGTTTCTAGAGCCAAGATATGATGATCTAACCCAATTTACCTTAGTCCAAAATTTGATAGTATTTAATTGAATAAATTAATAAAGAAGACAATGGGCTTATGTTTATGAAATAAAACTTTAAAATCCTATCCAAAAAACAGTTGTTCAAGACGTTTCTTTAAGAATAAACTTCAAAGAATAGGAATTATTGATTAAACAATCAATACACCAGTGCACATAAAATTTATAACGATTTGAATGCTTGTGTAGATGGTGCTCTCTATAATTTACAACAAATTCGAGGCGATAATTCAATTTCTTGTGTCACTCACCGCTACCAAGTTTTATGTAGTTACTACAATTTATAATAGTTATTTAGAAAAAATTAAAAAAGTTCAACACCCTGTATCTCCAAATTATAAAATTCTGGACTAAGGTAACTTGATTTTGGTCATCATATTTTGACCCCCGGAATATGTTGTTTCTTGTCAAACTTTTACAGTATAGTAATTTTCGAGTATGTCAGAAATTGGAATTTTCATGTAATAAAATAAAAAAATCTCTAAGTGGTTTGGTTTTTGAAAAATTTTCATGACATAAAGTACAATTTTTATTATTGTTTTTAGTATCTGAATTTACTATATTGGAGAGGATGTACAAAGAATTATTAGAAACATATACAAATCCATAAAATATTAAACACTATAAAGGGCCAAAAGTATAGAGAACTACGTTATTTTAAAATGTGCAATATACGTTGCATAGAAAACATGACGAAGCATGCCTTTAAAATATTTCAAATTCGTTTCACACACACACAATACATTCCCAATCGATTTATTTGGTTTATATTTCATGTTGCAATGTATGTGTTCCAAATACAGAAATGAAATATCGACATATTTCTATTTGTGTAGTAATAAAAGTAATTTATCGAGAAAACTGAGGATAGATATACTTACAACTGGTAAGTATATTACCCACGTATCAAATGCAACATTCGATACGGGAGTAATATTATAAAAATTAACGTTTCATGTAATTACCAAATACGAACGTTTAAACATGTCTTTTCTATAGCACCAACAACAGTAAACATCAGTAATATGTTACCAAATAAATTTATTTAGTTCATAAATAAATTGAGAAGTAGACATTAACCATTTGTCACACAAAATTATTTTTTTATGGTAATTGTTTGTGACTTTAATTCCCGTATTCGTATCACACCCAGCCATGTTAAAAAAATGGATCCCAGGACACCATTTTTGTGATAAAACTGCCGTACATACTAATATATAACGTGTACAAAAATTTCAGCGCAATTAGTAGCTGTATAAAAAAATTATGACTTCATAAATGTTTCCATTTAATGAAATATTCAATTTCCACAAATAATAGTAACATATTTCATAGGGAATTACTACCAAAACAAGATGTACTTCAAAAAGAAGACTACACACTTTACAAATTACTATTTAAACCAGAGAATAAACAACATACCAGCAGCATTGATTTGTTTTAACAAGATCTACAGTGAGTAATTTAGTATACAGTATGCGCCAAAAGTATGGAATAAATTCAATAAAAACGAAACAATTATTTTTTGGGAAAAATCCTCGAATAGGTCGATTTTTAATTTAAAAAATACATATTTTAGCGTAAAATGCGATTTTCAAATGTCATTTGTTTTCGAGTAATGACGTCATCGATTTTTTTTTAAATGACAACACCATATTTTTTTCCTTGATTCTGAAAGATCGTTTAATTCTCTATCAGACAGTACTAAAATTTTGCCCTCTTCCATAGGAAAGTAAACACTAACACTATCATTGATAGTTATTAGTGTTTGCGTTAGATGGTGTCAATTGTAAATGTTAAAAAATTTATTAAAACATTTTGAAAAAGGTGCACCTATTAATAAATTTATTAAGAGCACTATTTAAAATAAAGTACTATACTAGGCGAGACATACTAGATTTTTCACTTCAAAATATTACGATTTAAGCCAACTTATCTTAATTTGGAAATGGATGTTTCTGGATATGAGAAATCATAGTCTGTTGTCTATTTTGACATATTCCCTAGAGGGCGCCACTTCCGCCATATTTGTGCCGTAAATGTGAGCATAACTTGTTTGACCCTAACGTTATTACGTTTTTTTTATATAAAATTTTAAACCTACATTGATTTTGAGTAAAAAGGTATATTTGTCATTAGTATCAAGAAATTAGCCATTTCCTAGAGAATAGATTTTCAACAATCATCTGTAGAGTTCATTGTACAATATGTTAATATAGTAGTATCTTGCAAATTGGATATCTTGAAGGTATATCAACAAGCAATAAAATTTGCATGGGTCTAAAATGGTACGAATAGTATTTTTCAGCATTTAAAAATGTCAAATTCTGAATGTTGAATGGACGTTATATTGGTTAAACAGCTCCAGATAGTTGTCCTGAATTAGTTTGTAGATAATCCGCCATATGAACACATTTTTCGTCATTTTTTCTTTAAATTCCTAAACAGATTTTTTAAATTGTTGATTATAGAAATCCTTTATCCGATCCAATTATCCTTTTTCGAAATCCTCCCAAATATTATCGTCCATTGAAATTTAATTGCCAACAAATGACAGTCACATCTCTCATATCTGAATATGAAAAAATATTTTGTCTCAGAATTTTTCGATTTTGTAAGGTAATTGATTTTAGCTTTACGTTACAAATATGGCGGATGTGGCGCCCTCTAAAAACGTCGAAATAAAAAACAGATTATGATTTCTCATATCCAAAAACATCTATTCCGAAATTTTTAATACTGTCAAACACAGTGTAGTGCTTAAAAAACTCACTTTTTAAATTCCAATTTTGACACTCTGTATTTTTTTTATTTAGGCATAGGCATTGGCTTAAATCGTAATATTTTGTAGTGATCTATTTTAAAACAATAAAAACAACGTATAACACGGACGTTTTTCAGCGCAACAAAAAACGTATCTGTGTAAAATTTTGATGAAATACGTTGTGCTTTCAAAAAAATTTATCAAAACTTTGGGCCATGCAAATAATTAGTTGCCACAAAAATCTGTAATCATTAAGAATGAAAACAAAAACTAATAATACTGACGTTTTCAAGACTACCAAAAGCGTATCTGTGTCAAAGTTTGATCAAATATGTTGTGCTTTTAAAATTTTTTATCAAGAATGTCTGCCATGCAAAAGATTGGTTGCAATAAAAATTTGTAATCATTAAAAAATTCACTCCTATGTGACGTCATGGAGGAGCGTCGCTTTGAACATGTTTGATAGCAACTGTGGCGTCGTCTCAGTTAATTAACATATTAAAAGCAGCAGAGATAAAGCCAGCCAGAAACGCAGTGCAAGCGAGGGAGGACTGCTGATTTTGTCTTTTACAACTTAGATTTAATTTAGATTAATTAGTCTCAGCTGGTACGAACTGTGGCTGTTAAATTCGGCGTTGTTACTTTTCTACAGAAAGCATGTGACATGTTAACCACCGCTACTTGTGGAGAACTACACGCATTTGCAGGGAAGCGCTAAAAATAACAATTCGGGGGATCCGATTTCCATAAAGCAAGTTTTATTAATAATCAAGTCCTGCGATTTAGCAACTTTAAGTTTAAAACTTTTCACATTTGAATAATCAGGGACGTATACAAAGTATCTCTCGGAATCCTGGAAATATTTTCTTGTAAAATTTAATCTTATTCTCCGGAGCGGAGGTAAAGTTTTAGCGCCTTCGGCCCGTCTGGAATATGATACAATAACGGCTGGAACAGAACGGATTGTAGCTCCGAATCAATGGGGAGGAAACAGCAGGTACAGGGTATTGCTCTTCTGCGGGTAAGGCCGTAGATTTTTGTTTCGATCAGGTGGAAAGAAAAACAATCACTTCAACATTTTAACGTGCATTATCCAGGGTGTTTCTAAAACAGGGTTTTAAATTTCTGTCGCGTGCTTTTTGGCTTATTTTAATGTCTATACGCAGTAAAAGTTTGTAGGCTTCCGTGGCTGTCGTTAATGGTCAGCTGATTTTGTAGCGTTACAATTTACGTCTATTCATAAATAAATTAAATAAATAAATAACACACTTAATTTACTCTTTATTATTATTATATTACATTACATTTTATCATTGTATTGCTTCATTATGAATATTCGCTGTACCTCCAGTGATTGATGTTAATCTGCCACCTCAACTACCAGGTCGTGTATTGTGTGTTGCCCTAAAATATCTTAAAGGTCTAAATTTTTAACCAACAAAAACAATTACCGTAGTTATCTCAATGCATCCGTATTCAGGTCTATTAAATAATGTTACGTGTTCTGATTGATGTTATCCGTTCGATCCTTGAGGGAAATCATATTACAATTTCTTAAGGGCATGCCTAGGTCCTAGAACAAAAATAAACATGACAATTACACCGAAAACCTGAAGGTAAACAACTAATATTTCTCGGTTTATCGTTACACTATACTCTGTACAGACAAAAATAATTAAAGACAATAATTTACTTGTTTCGTACTTACCATATTTTGGAGATTCGTAGAATAATGGTTGGTATTAAGTCAATTGCTCCTAAGGTTAGATTTTATGTTGACATTTCTCCATTTTGCCTTGTTCTTTTCCTGCTGAAACCCCACCTACTTACCGGCCAAATCCCAACAGGATTCGGCGCGGCGCGATGTTGCCGGATCTTTCCAAGAATCTTTCACATTACTACTTTTCCTTATGGAGGTATTTTTAATAAATATACGTTGAATGGTGTATTTTTCTGTGTAATTATGTTTAGAAAACTTAATTACTGCGTGGTAAATCATTTTAAACTTAATTTTAGAGTTAATAAGTGTTTACTTTAGTTTCCTTAGTTCCAGTTGGTTAGACTCCAGCCAATGGGAGTCAAGGATAGTTTTTTTTGCAGCTGAAATTTAGGAAACGGGATCTGCGCTAATTTTTCGACAATTTTACTTCCGGTAGTTGGGTACTGTGAATATTAGATGTGTGGTAGTGTTTGAAAAATTTGTGTGATTTTTAAAATCATCTCTTCGAGGATTTTGTTTTCCAAACGCCTGGTTTTTGATTAAGGTTTTGTTGGATTTTCGATGATTTTTATGAAACCTAATCAGGAAACTTTCTTAGTAAAGGATCTGTATCTTCACACCACGCCAGTCAAGAATGCGATTCCGTCTTAGGCTTCCAGTAAGTTGCAATTTTAAATGTTGTCATTTTTCTTATAAGTTTCTTCGTGCAAATTTGCATTCTAATTTATACCGTATTTACAGTTTGCATAAGGTCTGCATTCATTTAAACTTGTGATCAAGAAGATCCGGTGCAGTTCAAATAATAGTAAGAACCCCTTTGGCCAAGGGTAAGTATTTCTATATGTAAATTTTAGTCATTTAAACTTTCCTTTTCCATATAAAAGACTTTTACATACATTTGTAATAAATTGGTTACCATGTGCTCAATTTGCGATGTTGCCGAACTGAATTTCTCCTATCTCAGAAAAATTCAATGTCCAGGAATTATAATGATATTAAAGTATTTAGAAGGTGCACATTTCGCTGCATTTAATCTATTTGTTTCCAAAGAAGTCATTTAGCGGATAGTTATTTTACTTAATTTTATTTAGGTTTCTTATATTGGGCAGTCCGTGGAGTTAAGAAGTTTTGAGTGTGTCCCTGGAGCTGTAGCTTACCACTTTCGTGCTGAGCCATTGCTTACCATCTTTTGTTGCTGTTGGAGTTTCAGCTAGCCACGCTGCAGTTG
This sequence comes from Monochamus alternatus, assembly GCA_037114965.1. NCBI lineage: Eukaryota > Metazoa > Arthropoda > Insecta > Coleoptera > Cerambycidae > Monochamus > Monochamus alternatus. The sequence goes on along the minus strand of CM073429.1, from coordinate 11,740,220 downwards.
TTATACCACTCAGATCCACTTGGACGCACGCAAGTGCTTGCTTGTATTTCTTTTAAGCATTACTTTTGCTCTTGTTTACTACGCGTATGCCTAGTTCTTGTTCTGCTATACGCTCAGAACCAAATATTTTTAGTATAGCTTTTCTATAAGTAAACATTAGTAATAAATTTAGTATTGCTAGTAATTTTAGTGCATCCAGATATCAAGTTTATAGTGACGCTTGTTACTATTGTTCTACTTATTATTAAGTTTATTTCTGAATTTTGAAAAGTGGGTATTGTGTTATTAAAACTTTGATTAATTTTCTTAAAGTTAGTTATATGCTGATATTCATTCAAGTTGTTTGCGCTTGTACACTCATATTATTTTTTTATACATATATAAGTATATATTTTGTTAACTACCTACGCCATCTGACCGCCATACTGGTAAATGTTCCATTGCGTTTAGGCTATTTCGTGGCTTATAGTCTTACATCTATCTGCACGTTTGGGATTGAAAAATAATTAAGGTGTTGTGGCTGTTTATTTTAATTACTTAGTTCATAAAGTTTGTCTACGTAATTTCGATTTATACGAAGCCGATTCGCCTGAGCTCACGCGACGCTTGACTACGCATTCTTCTGAATTCGCCTAATCGTATTTTGCCTTACGCCCTTAATTTTTTTTATCATTCCGTTTATTTTGCGAATTACTGCTATTAACTGTAGTTCGGTCTGCTGTGACCAATGATAGCACGGGTTTACTAGTGTGAGCGGCACATATAAGTTGCGATTCTTAACAATAATTATAAATCTTTTCATCTTCTTATAGTCTAAGTTTTTTTTTATAATAGAGTACAGTATAATAAATGATAGTTATTATTGGTGAGAGTGTTAATTGATCTTGTTTGACAAGTTTTCTCGATCAAGTACTGATGTTAGTAGAGGGTAATTTGGTGGTGGAAAAATTTGTCTGGCGCTCTTAACAATCTTAATTAATTAAGTAATACAATATTACTTCTACTAATAAATTCAACCCACCCCGTCTCCATTGAGCTGGTCAAACACCCTACTGTCTACAGTCAGCTGATCTTTACTCTACTGTTTTTACTACCAGTAAGAGGACGACGTTGGGTAAGTCGTGGCAATTTCCGGGCTGGTTGCCACGTCGTCGGTTTAGAACTCTTGACGTTTCGAGAGACATATTGCTCTCTTCTTCAGAAGTTACTCTGAAACTGAAGATCTACTGGTCGTCGCACTATTTATATTAGGGGTGGTCACTGATCCATGATGTTCCGATGGATTGCTTTCACGGATGAATCGTTTCCAAATACCGGGCAGATCCACGCCACCGTCCCTGTTGAAATTGTTTGAATTTTTATGAATTTCTATAGCTTCTCTGTATAGTCGGAGCCAAAATCTTCTCTCTCTTACTAGCATGCTGGCTTCACTTAGCTCCACCGTAAAAAATGGTATCTTAGAAACCAAAGTATTCACCTTTAATCCTAGGAGCTAAAGTTGAGTTGAAATTAAAAATTTAATGGGGGATTTTGGTTGAAGAAAAAATAGCATGTTTTATTCGGATTAAAAGTGTCTTTTCTGTTTCGCAATTTTGCTCGCTACAAAAGTGACACTTTTAATTCTATGACATTTAATGTAATGTAATTTTTACTGACTTTCAAAAGGCTTTTGACCAAATTAATCATTACATATTACTGGAAAAGTTACATCACTTTGGTTTTTCTGATTCATTAACTACACTTTTTGAGTCATATCTAACGAACAGACAGTTTCAAGTCAGATACTCAAACTTTACATCTTGTTCATTTTATCCCTCGTTAGGGGTTCCCCAAGGTTCGAATTTGGGACCCCCGCTGTTTCTTTTCTTTATTAACGATCTTCCTGATATGGTATCTTGTGAAAAATTGGTATTTGCTGATGACTTTAAGCTGTATACAGTAATTAATTCTTTGTCAGATTGTTATTTGCTTCAACTTAATATTGATCAGGTGTCTCTATGGTGTAAACGCAATCAGATATCTTTTAACTCATCTAAATGCAAGGCTATGTCTTTCTCCCGTCCAATGTTGTAACTTATGATTATTCCATTAATGACTACGTCATTAGCCGTGTTGAATCACTGAAAGATTTAGGAATTATCTTTGACAAGAAACTCACTTTTGTTCCGCATATCAATAATGTAATATCGAGTGCTGTCCAGACTTACGGTTTTATTTATTGTAGGGACTTTAAGGATGTACAAACCTTAAAGATGTTATTTTGTTCCCTCGTTCGTTGGGATTTCTCCTGTTGGAATAATAAATTACTATTACTATTACTATTACTACTATTACTATTTTTTTACTGTCAGGAGTCTCTAAGGTTGCCTACTGAGAAGAAAAAAGGTCTTGGCAATAAGAGTATTCGATTTTAATTCTATGAGCTAAAGTTAATAATCCTCAGATTAAAAGTATTAATCAAGCTTTAATATATAAAAGTTTATTGAACAATATTTACGATAAATTTTGTTTATATTCACATTAATATTTAATACACAGTTTGAACAAGTATTAAAATAAAATAAACCACTGAAGCTGCCACTACCCTCATTCTTGGAGCAATTCTCAAAGCATTCCAACACGTGGCGTGGTTTTATGAATATCTGCTACAATTCGATGACACTTTCCACTAATATATCTGAGAAAATATTGACACTTTACCAATCCGAGTGAACGTAAAGCGAATTGGATTTTCGATAAAAATTTAAATAATTATCTCCCAGTACAGTAAAAGAACGAAGTCTCTTGGTTTTCGTATTGGGAATTTTTATAATTAAGGCGGGTTTCACATCTTCAACATTATTAATTGTTAAACTGACTAATTTATCAGAACGGCATGCGCCTGCAGCTTTATAAAAATTTTATTTTTTTATTTCTAAAGCGTTTACCTTCATCATCAAATATAAATGATCAGGTACACTATTCAAAAAGCAACCAAATTGCTTCTTTATAAATACTCGATTTTTTCGGTACATATCCTTCATTTTGCCTCTTGAGAAAAGCACGTAATTTTATATCCAACGTTGACCCACAACATTGAATATTGTGACCAAAGCTTCATTTCATTTGTTAAGTGTAAGAAATACACCAATACATTTTCTGAATACAACTTAATGTTTTATCTTTTCAACAATCCATAAAACGTTGGTAGACACATTCATAAATTTCTATAGATTTCTTTGGGAGACGATTCAAATAAACCTCTTTCGCACAATCCAATACCTCCTCAGGCACATCTAAATCTTCATTAGATTCCATTTTACCAGACTTTTCAGCAAATTGAACCACAAACAATCTCAAATGAATCAATTAGCAATCTGGCGACTAATGTTTGACAAAGTATCCATGACTACATCGATTATGCTTTATTCTTGCCAAATTAATAATTAAATGGGGGATTTCGGTTGGAGAAAAATAGAATGTTTCATTTGCATAAAAGTGTCTTTTATGCCACAAAAGTGATACTTTTAATCCTAATATAACAATATACTATTCTCAGACCTATAACTTTTTAAGGAAGCAAAATTGTACTAAGGTAAGTCGATTTAAAACATATAATTTTTGTCCAAGGAAGCCTTAAAGCTATGGTCCATTTTTAATAAACACCCTGTATATGTAAAACTTCCGCTGAGCTATTTTATAGTGTGTTGTTGTCAGTATACCTGACCTATACTCTACGTATACTGAACTTTTCAAAGTAAATAATAAATTTGCCGTAGTCCTTCCGCCATATATATGTCTAAATATAAATTCCACGTTTACTCACACGAATAAAACCCAAATACTTCATACTTTGTCATCTTGTCGTGCGTGACACCGCTTACATCAATATTATTAGTTTGCGAGGCTTTTCCATTATTTGACAGTACGACATGAATATGAAGCAGTCGAATTACTCTGAAATATTTTCCAGTAGGTACCTGCCACTTCAATCACGTGCCTCTAATGCAGAATAACCCGGTCGTGTTCCTATGAATAATATAATATATTTACTTTTGCAGATTAGAAATATACGTGACGTTATTTTCTTGCCCAAACATTTGGATCCGTAAAAGGAATTTACCAAAATGAGTTTCGTACATAGAAAGGGTATTTTTCCGCATTAGATTTAGAGCACGTTGTGTTGAAGTAAGAGAATCTTAGACTGGTACGTGTGAAATCCAAAATATTTCCACTTTATGGGACTTTTCCATTGTGATGACGAATAAAAATCAAAAAGAAAAAAGTCAATGTTTGACAGCAAGGCGAGCTGGAAAACCTCTGACGAGACTGAGAACGAAGATCCAGATAAAGCAAATAGTATATTGTATACCTAGTAGTAAAAGCAAAACATTTCCGGTCAACAGTGCAAAACATTGTGTCTGGAAATGTGCTTATACTACAAGGTACGTACATATTATTATATTAATTAATATACATTAGAAAATTTTGATTAATACGTATTTTTAATACCTGCTAAAATATATTTAAAAAATATTTAACATGAACAGTGATTATGATGACTGGACACCATCGAAGTTAGGAGCAGCTGCAAAAAATGTGACTAAAATCGCTACCAAATAAATCTAAGAAAAAGTACGAACTTGCTTACAAACGTTTCTGGACTTATTGTTCTGAAAAAAATACGTCCTCCGGATTCAAAAATGTTGCATACACTGTAAACAAATAATTACACATTTTAACACAAAGGAACACAATACTGTGTTAATCGAGGTCCACACGGAATTCTGTATATTTTTACACATTTCTCTGTATGTAGCAGTGTGCTAAAGGTTTAACACAATCCACTGTGTTAATATAACAAATGTAATGTGTAACTTTAACACATTTCTGTGTTATTTGTATCATTGAAGGTGTAGGCTTTACACATTAACATTTTAATTTTATTGTATAATAGGTATTGATATGGAAGACTCAACTATCTTTTTAATTTGTTAATTATGTTCCTGTTTACTTTCGTAATAATTTGTAATAAATATAATTTTTGTAATACTTTTATTTTGACATTTTCTAGAGGTTTTGCCTATCGTCGAGAATGCATTGAATATAGCCTGGAATGTTCTATTAAACGGCAGAATATATGTATTAAAAATTATAATTTCAAAAGCAAACAGGAACATAATTAACAAGGTAGGCGAGCTTCCGTATCAATATAAAAAATTGTCTGAACTATGGTGTAATTATAAAATAAAATATATTTTACTTTTTATAATTTTATTAAAAAATTAAATTCTGTTCAAATGAACAACAACCAAGTCTGCTAACAAAATATGTATGTATTAAAATTAACAGTATAATAGTACATATTCTAATAAGGGACTAATAATGTTCTAGTAAATCATAAACAATGAAACATCAAACAAAGATGTATTTAGGCACTACTTAATAGGAGTTTACGAAAATTAACTGGCAGTGATCTGAACAGATAATTTTCTGAAACGTCAGAATAAACTCCTAATATTTTTAATAGTTATATTCTAATTAGTTTTAGCTTTATTACAATTATCAGTAATATTTGTTATAGTTAGGTAAGTACTTACCATTTTCCTTGATTAAACCTCAATTTAAAGTTAAATATTCTCCATTGGAACTCAGTGAACGAGAGGTAACTGTACACAACACCGCTACATGAGCAATATGGCGTAGTGACGTGTGTTGGATCAGCTGATATACTGCAGCTGTGCAGTTGTGCTCAACCAGGCAGGAGTACGGATGTAGAACACAATTGTGTGTGTTGTGTGGGTGTTAAGTTTACACAAAATGGTGTACTTTTAACACACGACTGGTAAATATTACACAAATTCAGTATATTTTATAATAATACTAGAAATTTTAACACAATTTGTGTAAAACGTACAAAAAAGCCATAGTGTGTAAAACGGAATTTTTACACATCCTAAATTACACACTGGAAAATCTTGCTTACACAGCAACTTTTTTTTTACAGTGTACTTTTCTGATTTATCTACAAAACTACACACAGGCGGAGTTACAGTCTCCAAAGTGGGGCCAAGTATTTCGAAAAAAAAATAATATGTTTGAATTACTTTAACTTGGAATTACCAAATTTGGTACATGATTTAGGTTTATTATTGGTCATCTCTGACTATGAGTTCAAGTAAATTGAAACACTACAAGGTGTTCATTGAGGTTGAGTCACCCCTAAAATTATACCCAATTTTTTTTCCATTGATCGAATTTAAAAAGAATGATAATATCCCGCGCAGAATTTAATTTAAAATACTTTTTTATTCTTGTTAAATTTAAAAAAACTAAGGTTTTCAAGAAAATTTTCCAGTTAATATCAACAACAACAAAAAAATTTTAAGATCAAACCTAGTACCTACTGACTTTTTGATTTCTTCTATAATAAACACTATTAAAATCTTGTTTTAATTGATATATTTCTTCTTAAAAACCTTAATTTTTTTAAAAATTTAACAAGACTAAAAAAAGTGTTTTAAATTAAATTAAAACTACAAATACCTGTCCCTTTCTGCGGCTGTCTATCAAAGAATTCCACAAATTATATGCTATACAAGTTTCATACATTTAAATAAGTATGCATTCACAATGCGCGATGCTTCTCTGGCAGTTGACATACACATATGAGACTTTTCGTGTCTACTAAATGTACATACTTGTTGATTAAACCAGTTGATTATGCCGGCTTGCACTTCGGTACCGGGCAAATCCTTCCTAACTAGGCGGTTTCCGTAATGCATTATTTAAGTTCTCTTTTATCATATTCAAATACGAAAACAGATTTGTCCGCTTTTATCCCGACAGCTTGGAGCGCTGACTGGAGTACATATATTTTCACTTATATCAGTATTCTCGATCCATTAGAGTATCCGTATATATGGAATAGAAAAGAGGTAATATGATGTATTTATGTAGTCATAATTGCAAAAGTTGTGCAAATTATTAGGGATTTACTAAAATCAGTATGTAAATGATACTGCAGAAAACAACTATCTCTCACCTGCACTTAGTTTATATGTGAACATATATATATGAAGGAACAGCCAGTTCAATTCGGTCATCTCACCTATGGCATACTGATGAGGGCTAACAAGCCCGAAACCGGTCTATGTCTGGTGGTGTGTCCGACAAGGGTTCTTGGCTGTTCATACAGATACTGCAGGAGTAATTCAATGCCGGTCGGGGCATTAGTCCGCGGAGTAGTTGTTTCCTGCAGTATCATTTACAGATTTAATAACTCGTCGCCCAGAGCGAAAGGTAGGTCGCTTCCTGTAAGTCGAGCCGCTTAGGCCGAGGAGGAAGTAAGCAGACCACTTATATCTTACCTTACTAAAATTATAATTCATAATAATCTAAACATATTTCTCTATTTTCAAAGTGACAGGTAGAGTGTGGATATACAGTATGCGCCAAAAGTATGGAATAAATTCAATAAAAACGAAACAATTATTTTTGGGAAAAATCTTCGAACAGGTCGATTTTTAATTTAAAAAATACATATTTTAGCGTAAAATGCGATTTTCAAATGTCATTTGTTTTCGAGTAATGACGTCATCGATTTTTTTAAATGGCAACACCATATTTTTTTCCTTGATTCTGAAAGATCGTTTAATTCTCTATCAGACAGTACTAAAATTTTGCCCTCTTACATAAGAAAGTTTTCGAGTTTTGTTGGTAATTTGTTGTTGTTGGTGTTTTTTTTCTATAACTAATGTGAAAATTGCCTTTAATCCGCTAAAAATCATAGATAAAGTAGTACTTTAACCGCAAGGGTATAGATAAATTGACACTTTAACATCAAGGACAGTCTTTATTTTTCAACCACTAAAGTTTTTTTTTTAAATTTTATTTTGCCCATTTGACATTATAAAAGAATTGTATAGCAATAGTCAATAGAGTACAATAGAGTACAAAACAAAGTCAATATATATAAAAAAATACATACGTGAATATAAAACAAAACAAACACTAAATAAAAACAGTTATGTAAAATAGAAGTATATAAAATACTACATGTCAGAGAAAAATTCTTGGAGAGTATAGAAACACTTACGTATCAAGAACTTTTTAAGAATAGATTTAAAGACATGCAAGTTTTCACTTTCAAGCCAATATGGTCAGGTGACTTGGAAGCAACTGATAATTTTACAAATGGTAAACAAAACTGATGTTTAGTTTTAGTATTTATAGAATGAATATCTCGATTAAGCATGAATTTATTTTTATTTTTATAAATATATACACATAACTCTAAAATATACAATGATGTTACAGTTAAAATATTGAACTCAACAAAAAGACCCCTACAAGTATGAGTGCTTGAGAGACCAGCTAAAGTTCTTAAAATCTTCTTTTGGGCCTTAAATACTGTTTGAGACAGAGTGGAATCTCCCCACAAACAAATGGCATAACGAATACGAGAATCCACCCGAGCATAATACAGGCTTAATGCTTGTACCCTGGTTAAGACATAATTAATATTTTTCAATAAAAAATTTATCGAATTCAAAAATGAAATATCTAACATAATACCCAAAAATTTTACTGGTTCTGAGGTACTTTTAACAATTATTAACTTCTACACATACAGATCCACACATTTTTTGTCGATTATGAAAGCGCATAATTTTTATTTTGCTACTATTTAAATATAAATGGTTTCGTTTAAACCAATCAAATCAATATCAAATTTGTGTGATATAACCAGAGAGAGATCGTCTGCATATAATGAAAAGCAAGCATTATCCAGTATAGTCTCAACACCATTAATATATAATATGAACAAAACAGGACCTAACACTGATCCCTGTGGCACTCCTGATTCAACTGCACTTAACTTAGATGTAATAGATGTTACATAATTATCATCTCGATAGTAAATAGAAGTAAATTGTTTTCTGTATCTGATGAACGAGGAAATCCACTGTAATGATTTACCTCTCAGGCCATATTCATAAAGTCTCGACAGTAATATATCGTGATTGATGCAGCCGAAGTTGGATAAAGTTGCTGTATTGTGTTTACTGTCGCTATTTATGAAAAAAAATTTAATCGAAACGAAATCTGATTCGACAAAGACACAATTTCTATCGGGGATACAAGATATAATTAATGTTTTTCACACTTCACACCTTTGTGTCCGACACTAAGCAGATTTATACGTTCAAAAGCTCGTATTTTTAGCAGTCGTATAAATTAATTCGGTCTTCAGTATGCGTGAACCGTTAAGAAAGTGAAATTTTATTTAAAGAGTAAACGGTGGAATAAATACTGGGGTGTAACTTCCGTTGGCTTGATATTAATTTAAATGCAACGCACCCCAGTCTTATTGGTTGGAGCTTCTCTCTTGATACTGGTGATAATATTTTAATAAATAACAATGCTTGTATTTGAGAAATGTATATTAAATATTAAAAAAAGCAAAGCAATGGTTCTATTTGTGGACTTCAAGAAAGCAATCGATCAAAAGAAATAAACTAAGTAAAATTTTGAAACAATTTGGGATACTAACCAAACTGATTAGACCTTAGAAAATACCAAATCCAAAGTACGAATAAAAGGTGAATGTTCGGAAGGCTTTACTATTGATACAGGACTGAAACAAGGAGACCCACTCTCAACGCTTCTTTTTAATTTGGTACTAGAAAAAGGTCATAAGAGATAGTCAGTTGAACAGAGAAGGACATATATTGTTTAAAAGTCATCAAATTGTAAGTTATGCAGATGACGAAGTAACGAGAAAACTTGTGAAGGAAGCACGTAAAGTGGGATTGCAGATAAATCAAGAGAAAAGTAAGCTTTTGAGAATAGGAGAACAAAAAAAGGATACCAATTTTAAATTAAGAACAGAGCATGGAGAGATGGAGTTTGAGGAAGTTCAAGAATATGTATATTTGGGGGCGCTAATATCAGCTAACTGTGATGAGGATCAAGAAATAAATAGGAGAATAATAAAAGCAAACAGAAGTTCGGCAGCAGTCAACCACTTATTGAAATCAAAAAAATTGTCCAGAAGAGTAAAATTTAGAATGTATAAAACAATTTTGAGACCGACAGCGCTGTATGGTCGTGAAACCTGGGTTCTCAATAAGAAGTCAAGGGAAAATCTTTTAAGGTGGGAAAGGAAAATCTTAAGGAGAATTTTAGGGGGTAAGAAGACGGAGGAAGGCTATGTAAGGAGAAATAATGAGGAAATATATGCAATGTACCAGGCACCAACAATAGACGAAATTGTAAAAGCCAGAAGAGTGCAGTGGCTAGGGAATCTAGAACGTATGGAAGATGAAAGGGCAGTTAAGAAAATAGTAGGGAGTAAACCTAACTACAAGAAAAAAAGAGGTAGACCGAGGAAGCGATGGAGAGAGGCAGTGGCAATAGATCTAAGGGAGAAAAATGTAGCGGATTGGAAAAGAAAGGCGAAGGACAGAATGGAATGGAGGAGAATAACACAGCTCTGGGCCTAAAAGGCCTGTAAACAGCTTTATATATATATTAAATATTAGAATAGAAGGAGTTTTGTTCGCTACTTAGTTTATGCAGAAAATTTAACGGTAATTATATCCAATCAATCGAAGTTATTTTAAAATATTACCATGACAACGAAATAACTATTCGGACATTTTTTTCTTGATGGATACCTTTTTGTTAGACGAATTTACACTGAAAATTTCACATCAATGTTTCATAATCAATTACAAGCTCGTATTTTATCCCGTTACAATGGTAATTCAAAATATTTCCGAAAATTTTCATTCTCCTTCAAGTAAGCTTCATGTGATTACACTTAAAATGTTTGACGTTTATATACAAGATTAACTATGACTAAGTACAAAAATTTTAACCACGTGCTCAGAGAGGTCTAAATGATAATAAAAAATGGGGCAAAACCCTCTCAATCACCATCCGGGATGGCTAGATATGTCAACTACCGTGCGGTCATTTTTTGCAGCGTTGTCAAGTGTAGAAACAACGAAAATAAACATTTTTATTAATAATAATAATGCTAAGTACCTAATAGATAAAAGTTAATCCGGTTAGCTGTTGCACCAATTTAAATAAAAGGCATACTCCTATTCACTACTATGTATAATACTTACTTTATGATATGTTAACTAATCCGTAGCACTGAAAAATACTGTTTTTGAATATAAATACTAAATATACAATGGGAAACGCAAGGAACTAGAGGCCGAAGATACGCGATTTTTAGACAGGTACAATACTGGGTCTAACTTTTGGCGCAAATATGGACGTAAATAAACAGCCTACCTAGCAACGCATGTTTCGCTACCTAGCAACGTATGTTTCGTGAATGGGCGTAAGGCTGGTTAGACCAACTAACGCGCTTTACACGGGCGCAAAGCTGGTTAGTCCGACTAACGCTACGCCCGTTTTATGAATCCGGCTGTAAAGGTCTAAGAAACATTTTTATAGAACACTGTAAACATCTTAGGATGTTATAGTTTAAAATATTACCCATATTACTAATTATTTCATGAAAACATCGTCGATTACTGTTGATATTGCTGCTATTATTGGTATTAACAGAATTTAATTTCCCAACAACACAAGAAGTTTAAAAATTTATCACCATGAAGTGCACCTTGCATGAGTGGCCTACAGATGGCAGATGGCGTCTACAGATGTCAAAAAATATTGCATACGGTTACAGTACTCTGATTAGTTTGAAATAATTTTTCAGTACTGCAACATGTATTCAAATGCCTGTGACAAATGCATATTATCGTGTGGCAGCGTAATACCAAAGGCGTTTTCCGAGTACAGAAAATATTATACTGAATACTTTTTGAACCACATTAAACAACTGTTCTAATGCCTTGACGGTAAATGTATGGTAGTATTTTTATGTATTTGTGTACATTTGCTTGTATTTTTTTCTTATCTTTTATGGTTTTTCCCGGCGTAAGTAATCGACGGTCATGATCGCCGAACCAAATAGGTACTTCGCTTTAAACAAAATAAACGGTGGAGGGAAGGAGAGGTCCACAGCAAGTACAAAAATCTTTGCAATGGCAGGTTTTAATTTAATTTAAGTAAGAAAACAGAAAATGGAAACAAATATTGGCAAGGTAGGTGCCGCCTCCCTGTGCTACCATATCGTGTTTCTCATTAAATCATTAAACAATAACCTACATTTTGTAAATAATTTGTTTTTGTCAAAGCGGCGTAACCTGATACAAATGTCAACGCGGTGACTTGTCACTACGTTTGACATCTTTAACTTTAGCTGAATATACCTAACCTAACCTAACCTGGCGGCTGCCAGAAGACTAGTGACGGCGATAAATAAGGATTTGATATACCTAGTTTTAAAAAAAAAATTTTTCGCTTTATAAATAAGTTTGGATTTTTTTTAACAGATAATTCCGTTAATTCTTATTTTTCCCTATCCGCTCTTAAAATATTTGTACTAAGTCATAGTTAACCCTGTATAGATTGGCATTTTGTTTGACAGTTTGGTGTAAAATTTTCTTACTGTTTTAGAATTTGAATTTGAATTACACCCACAAAAATGTTACAAAAGCTAATAATAAGGAATATATGGGTAGATATTTTGGGTGTAATTCAACACAGGTTGGGGCTTTTGTCCACTGAGTAGTTCGTTTCACACAATATTATTAATACCTAAAAATATATAAAAACTTTTACATAAAAGGTGAACATTTTTCAAGTAGGTATTGTCATATTTAATTCATTGACAGGATGTCACTTTTTGTCATTGTCGATATTTAACTTCAAATAATTTTAATTTTTATAATAATTTTTATAGTTAGATATTTGATTCAACTTAAAGGAGACCACCTGAAGAAGCAATCCTAAAAATGCAGAAATAGGTCAGACCTCATCTATTGTGGTTGAATTTGTCGTGTTCCCACTACCAAAAAGTGAAGTTAGATATTTATAGAGTGAGTAAATTAGATTATTTTCTTTAGATAATTATTGATTAGAGCTTTGTCTGTGGAATTGTTCATTAGCATACCTAGATGTGTGGTATCAGAGAACATACATATGACTTCATTGATAGGAATTGTAGGAGATTTGATTTATATTAGCTTAAAATACCTTTCTAAAATAGTAAAAAAATGTTACAAAAGCTAATAAAAAGGAATATATGGGTAGATATTGTGGGTGTAATTCAACACAGGTTGGGGCTTTTTTCCACTGAGTAGTTAGTTTCACACAATATTATTAATACCTAAAAATATATAAAATTTTCTTACCGAATACCCCACGAGCTTAAATTAATAACCGGAAATTTTTCATCGTTCATGAATATTTTTTGAAAATTGCCCCTCACCTGTAGCCTAGTATGGCGGATGCGCTGGTGCTACTAAGTGAGTAATAATTGCCCTTGTTTTTCAACGAATCAAAAAGATATTTTAGCAAAAAAGTAATCAAGCGAGGGTGCGGCTTTTGTTCTCTCTTGAGGAAAGTTGTTTATAAATGGTGGATGTACTTTGTATTTCATATTTCTCCGATATTGTAAAGTACATTGTTGTTATATTGATACATGAAAGGTAAATATACTTATTTCACAATATGCATGAATGCAGTTTATTGGATAAAAGTTTATTAAATAAATAATTTTATATGTTACCATGATGTACACATGTTGGTTAGTTTTAAATTATTTTTGAATCAATGCATTAGCATTAGATAATAAATGTTTTTATATTAGCCAATGTAAAACATTGATTCAAGCAACAAATGAAATTTTTGAGTACATGAAAATCTATATTATTTTGAACTAACAAGCTTGATAATATATTTTTATAATAATAATAATAATAACAATAATAATAATAATAATAATAATAATAATAATAATAATAATAATAATAATAATAATAATAATAATAATAATAATAATAATTTTATTCCAAACAGCTACAATAGATTTGCTACATACACACAAACAAAAGTAGGTTGAAAAAATGTCATATTTACTAACCACATACATAAATAGATTATCCTAAAAGCGACCGTACATATACAACAGTTTAAAACAGTATAAACACTCTACATCTAATACATCTAATACTACGGACATTATCTTATACTAACACTTGCTTTTCTAAAATAAATATACCCATTAACTGTGTACGGTTCCATTTTTACTAAATAATTAAAAAGTTCTCTTTTAAAATTCTTTATGTTTCTACTGTTTTTTATTCTACTTGGCAGCATATTAAAAAATTTCATGCTTGCATAGAATGGACCTTTTTCATACATACTTAATCTATGAACTGGAAAATTGTAATTAGCAGTAAATCTCGTGACATAATCATGTTGTATTTGCTGCCCAACATATTTGTATTTATATTTAAAATTAAACATCAAACATCAATGTTCAAGTTCAGTCATCATTGAGTTTATATACAATGCTTTCGAAAAGTAACGAATAAATTAATCATTTTTGAAATTGAGCAGTTTTCGCAAAAATCCCCTGGTATGTCGATTTTGTTTTAAAAAAGGCACTTTTTGACATACGACCCACATTTATGACGTCATCGTTGTTCGAGATATGACGTAATCGACAATTTATTTAACCCCCCAATTTTGACCATGCCATTTGAAAGAATTTATTTATTATTTATTATCGTCTTGGCTACTGTCAGGCAGCCAACGGTGCACAATTTGAACATTTAATTTAGTCGATTTTTTACATAATCATTATCGTTTTCAGTATCGTGAAAATTAAATTTTAAAATCTTCAAATATTATTTTCTTGAAATTTTTGTTATGTAACACCATAATTTTTCATGATGTATGTGTGTAGAATGACACGCTCTTTCAAACTTGTCTGACCACACAAGTACTGATATCGCTCGACCATTGACCGATCAGTTTAAATACTTACAATAGAACAAAATTACCATTTAGTTATTTCCAATAATTTTCTATTCCAAGAAATCCTGTAGATCATTTAATTAAAAGAAAATTGACGGTTCCTTTCAGCAAGACCTTTAGCCTAGGATCAAGCAGTTCCACTGACTATCTTACCCTCAGCTACATCAGCAACCGAACTCAGATTTGGAGACTTTAATTAAGGCATTAGCGTAGGCCCCAAGGATCTTTGGTTTTAATCGAAGTGCCACGATAACGACGATTAGCATACAACCTTACTTTATGCTAACGATTTATCAGTTGGTACCTGGGTTTTAAGGGCCCATCAGAAACATTCGGCTACTTCACTGACTGTTGTACCCTTAGAGTGTACCTACACCCTGTTTTAGAGTGAAATTGCCTTGATACAACCCTAAGGCGTGTTTCTAGAAAATTTATTGCTTTCATACAGAGTGCTGCAAAATGGTGGAACAAAATTAATATTTTTTTTCGAGTTGAGATTGGAAAAAATCTCTACACTATAAAAAAATAATTACAAATTTTAACACAAAAGAATACAATAGGTACTGCGTTAATCGAAGTCCACACGTACATGTTTTGCACATTTCTCTGCATGTAGCAGTGTATTAAAGGTTTACCACAATCTGTGTTATTATAATAAATGTGTAACTGTATTGTATATATTTGAAATTAGTGTATTGTTTTTCTTAATAAAAATGACTTTGTTAAATAACCATTATAATAAGATAAATACAAAACAAAAGAAGCGAGCCTATTTCTCTATTAAAAATAACCGGTAACTCGACTAAATTTATAGGGTTTAAGCCCTATAAATTTAATATCTTACCGCAAAATATAAGTCAGAGTACTTCGGAAAAAGAGGTCAAACAACATTCTAAAAGAAAAGTTTTTATTCCTTCCTTTTAGTTTTTAATTACTAGACCTAAGTTAACTTGACTATTCCTATATAATAAGTACTATTGTCATAAAGGAAAATAAATAAATAAAAAAATATTGCTGATAATTGTGATAAAGTTAAAACTAATTAAGACTATAACTCCTGAAATTGTTAGAAGTTCACTTTGACGTTTTAGATTACACTGTATTCTGATTTTCTTATAACTTTAGAGGAAGAAAATGATATGTTCAGGTCACTACCAGTTCATTTTCGTAAACTCATATCATGCAGTGCCTAAATATATCTTTGTTGCTTTGGTATTTAACGACTTTAAGAAAACGTCAAAATAAAGGTATTAGAATAGTATATTAAACAACAGGGTTTGAGAACGACTCGGTCCACCAATATGTCTCGCTCGTGTGTAAAGAGGTTTTCAAACGAGTTTTTTACTATACTTTTTATGCGACTGCAAACAGAGACCACAAAAATCAATTTATTTAATTTAAATCGTTTTCATTACTAAAATTGCCAATGCATTACCAAAATAAACTTTTAATTTAACTCATTTTTATTAAGAAAATTGCTAACGCATTAACGAAAGAAACTAATATTTAATATTTATGGTAACATTTGAACATTCCTTCAAGGTTACGCTGGGAAAAGCAGTATTACTGTGCACCTTGTTTTCGGTAACAGAATATTTTTGGTGTCGTGTTTTTAGTGCAGTTTTTCAGCGTGGGATCGTTGTTTTCTTGTTGTATTCCAGCAGACGATCGTTGTTCTGGTTCTGTAGCAGCAGAAAACACTGAAGACTCTGTCTTTTTCGAAACTTCTATTTTTTTCTCAAACAGTCAGCAACGTAGCCTTCGGCAACTGTACTTCCACCCTCCATGGCGTTTGAGGGTAGATTTGAGCCAGAATTGACTAAAATTGTGGCCGGCATAATTTGGGTAACAATATCAAACAAAAATCACAATCTGGAGAGGCGTGTGCAAAGATGACATAACCGTGTGCAAAATGTTTAGCACACGGCGTATGCAAAATACCGTTTTCAGAGCGTGTTTTCCCTGTGCAAAACCCCCTTTTGCAAGGCAGTCGTATAAAAAAATTATATTGATTCAAAATTATTTCGAAAGGAGATAATTAACAAACTAAAAAGGTAGGTGAGCATCCATATCAATAACTATTATACGATAAAATGTCAAAGTGTAAAGTCTACACCTTTTATGATCAGTTGAAATATGTAAAAGATACAATAACATTTATTATATTAACACAGTGGATTGTATTAAACCTTTAATACTCTGCTACGTACAGAGAAATGTGTAAAAATATACACCTTGTGGGCCTCAATTAACACAATACTGTGTTCTTTTATGTTAAAATGTGTAATTATTTTTATTACAGTGATATGAATACCAATTTTACACTCTGTATATTATAACATTTCTTTTAGAATTACGTAAGTATTTCACAGGCGTTCATTTCTTTGTAGAGGGGAACTTTTCACGTGAAACGGTGGCTCCTAACTGGCACGAAAACAATATCGTTTCCTAAGAGCCATTCAAAGCTAAAACCTGGGAAGACACTCAGCTCGCGCTGCATTCTTAAATGCAGACTTTCCGGCTCCTTTAAATTCGCACTCCGAATCGCTTTATTTACGAATTTTTCTCCCCGGCGTTGAGAAAAACGCTTGCGGGTTTTTCACCCGTCACTTCGTCTGGCTCCGATAGAACACGGTCTAAGAGCAGAAATAGGTATGAGAGGAGTGCCAATCAATCTATTGTTTTCGCGCTCCCCGTCCTCATTGCTTTCAGTTTATTTGGCGGTAAATTACACCGGATCGGTTTTAAATCCTCACTAGACGGAATCAAGATAAAAAATGGCAGAAGAGTGTTCCACGTTATTTATTAAGTTAAGTGCGTGAGACATAATGCTGTTCTTCCACTTAACGTTGTCAGGATACGTTGTCTGTATCGTGACACACCTGAAGCCGAAGGGAAAAAGACAGTGACACTTGTTCTGGTTCTTGGTGACTTTTTTCTGTACACTGAACTGTGAATAGTAGTATTGAGGAGGAAAGTTTATCAACAGTACATATAAATCAGTATGGATAAAAGGATAATGATTGTCTGTAGAAATATTTGATCTCGCTTTTTCAGTTGAAGATGACATCACCCCCAAATGAGACTCACAGGGGCATTTTATAAATTTAGGGTATCATGAATGCCTAAGTACTCATAAATATTCAGGAGGAAGATGATTCATGATTAATGGAGTATTCCATTCTGAGGATTATGGTTGTTATTGCTCCATATTTAACTAAAATTACTAAAAATTAGGTTTTTAATTTTACTCCCTTTCATAGTTAAAAACTTTTACAATCTTATAACACACAAGAATACGTCGGTTACAAAACCCTATATTACAAGTAAACAAAGACGTTAAATAAGATAACAAAAGCTAAAATTTATCTTATACATACAAAATCTACCCTTTGATTACAGGTTCGGGTGTACTAAATAGAGCCCAAATATCGTAGTAAATATGCCATGAGTCAAGTAATAAACCTATAGTAAATTTTTCCACGGTCGGGAGTAGAAATCAGTTTCTATGACATCAAAATTAAAACAGAAGTAGTCGATTATTTCCAAGGGAGTATAATGCTCCCAAGGGAGTTTACATTATGGAGAACGTTTTTCATGCAAAAAAAGATAACATTGAAATTATTTATTGACATTTAAATTAAATGTTACATTTGTACAATTTTTAAAATTAATATTAGAAGGAATATTACTTTCGCTTACATTTACAGTTTTTGTGATTGCGCTAGTAGTGGTACCTATTAAAACCTGATTAGCAATTTTGGTCTTATTTTCAATGGAGTTCGACATAACCCTCAGCGACTGTCGTTGATTTCCAACCAGCATGACGCTTTATTGTCATGATATCTACACCAGCATCTGCCAGTAATGTCGCTGAAGATCTTCGTAAGCAGTGACCAGCATAACATGCAGCATCAGGTAATTTTAAATACGAAGCTACTACACTCGGGAATTTTTCTCATGGTATTCTTGCCAACTGGCTGCGAACTACATTTTCCTGCTTTGTAGTACAAAGAATTCTAATAATTCTGACTCCACAAATATCATTGTTTTGTGATTATAGATAAAAAGTTGTATTGCAGTCGCGTTTTAATTGCCTTTTATACTCTTAAACCCTCGAACTACGTTCTTGCGTTTAAACATTCTTACGTGGATAAAATGCTACTTAAAACACTTATACAATAAATAACTCTTATCTCTATCCTGGGTGTTAAAGTATCTTTTATCTTCCCTTGCGGTTAAAGTACTACTTTATCTAAGATTTTAGTAGATGAAAGTCAACTTTCAAGTAAGCTGTTCAATTACTTTTTTACAAATTATTCCTAGAGAGATAGTTTGAATTTTCTAATCTAGCGAACGCGCTATAAATACTAATTTTCCTCGCGTTTCTGAAAGTGGCGCAGAGACCTTATTTACAGTCACGTCGTGGGGGCGCTGTAGTCGCGAATAGTTCGCGTTATAAACATCACTAGGGTCCGTAATAACCGCGGTAAACCGTCTCATAACGGCGGGAAATGAGGCGAGAAGCCGCGCCGTAACGTTTATTTTAACAAACACACGTTCTAAAGTGCTCGGTATAAAAATTTACTTATGGTACGATCGGGTCGTAAGGGGAGAACGCGTTTTTATTGCGTGGGGGCTGTAAATCGCTTCAGACACAAATTAAGTGAATGCTCAATGGGCCTGCGGATTTCAATGGCAAGTTTAAAATAAAACCGTGATGATGTATCACGTCAAACGTACCGATTTATCTACCCGAGTAACAATACGGCTAATAAATTATAAAATAACATGTAAAATCGTATGTTAAAAATATTTTATTAGTTACTCATGTGTAATAGTCAATTTATCAAAAACTTCAAGCGTTCAAGAATGGAGAATATTCATTCGAGAACGCAAAATCATTTTGCGTTCAAGATACAAGCATGGGTTTGTTCCAAAACGCTCAATTTCTACCAACTTATTAAATTTTACCCATTACATTCTGGAGGCTTTTGAGCAGGGGGTGCAAGTGGATACGATATACACGGATTTTCGCAAGGCTTTTGATAAGGTTGACCATGACGTGTTAATAAATAAGCTTTGCGCATCTGGAGTTACGGATTCTGTGATCGCGTTGATAATATCATATCTTCAAGACAGGAAGTTTGTTGTGAAATACTATGGTTTTTTTTCTGATGAATGTAGAACTAATTCGGGTGTACCCCAAGGGTCTAATTTGGGGCCACTCTTATTTTTATTTTTTATAAATGATATAACTGACATATTACAAAATTCGAATTGCTTGATGTTTGCAGACGACCTAAAGTTTTACAAACGTATCGAATGCCCTAATGATGCTATTTTACTCCAACATGATATTGATGCGGCTTTTGAATGGAGTCGTACTAATAAACTTGATTTCAATGTTCAAAAATGCTATAATATAACTTTTACTCGTAATAAGCAAACGATATCTTATCGCTATAAAATGAATAACGTTGAATTAAGCAAACAAAATTTTGTCAAAGATTTAGGTGTAACTATTGATTCCAAACTATCATATAAAATGCACATTGAAAATATAACCGCCTCAGCATATAAAGCCTTAGGTTTCGTGATAAGAGAATCAAAAAATTTTTGGAACATCAATTCAATTATCTCTCTTTATAACAGTTTAGTTAGGCCCAAACTTGAATATGCTTCGCTGTTATGGCATTCACAACCTGGAATATATACAGAGAAGGTAGAAAAAGTTCAGAAGAAGTTTCTAAGATTAATCTATTTTAAAAAATATAACAGGCCTCCGGATTACAATGTTATTCGGACTGTTCATTTGTGTAAAGAGTTTAAAGTGAATACATTATATAATCGGCGTGTCATTGCAATGCTCCTGTTTGGATACAAAATAATAAACTCTTTTATCGATGACTCATATTTGTTGTCCTTGATTTGTGTTAATACCCATCTTAGAAATACTAGAATGCATGAACTTTTCTACATCCCCATTCGTAAGACAACCCAGTTTGCACCCCTTCTGATACTGTTTCGTCTAGTTAACCAGGTTTCCTCTAAGAATAGTGTGGATCCCTTTGGATCCTTTGGTGTTTTTTTAAAAACCATAAAAAATATATATTCGATTGATAATCTGTAATTACTCCTCTGTTAGTGTTATCTGATGTATTTATGTTTAAATTCTGCTAGTTTTAAGTACTTATACTGTACCTGTGCTATGCTATGATATATTACTATTTGTATTGTATTTTGCTATTACTTACGTACTTTCCATGTAATTAGGCAATGATGCCTGTTTGGAAGCAATAAATAAATAAATAAATAAATAAATATTTTTTCGAAAACTGCAATAAAATAAGACAATTGTGGAATTGTGTTATGTACAATAAACCAATTTATATTTGAATCGTTTGAATCATGTGTGAATCAAGACGGTTTAGGAGCGGTGACTATCATAACGATAGCTACCTATTAAGCAATAAAAATTAGTTGTTTGAAAGAATAGTCTCAAAATTATATAATTCATATTCTAAGAGCGTTTAATTCAAAATAAGCTTGGAAAGTAAAGACGACCATTTGTCAGGGAAAGTATTGGAAGCGGCACAAAGAGCTGTTTCAGAATTAATTCCCAAAAAATCGTCGAGACAGTACGAGATTGCCTACAACGAATTTAAAAGGGATGCAGTTCGAAGAAAATTCATAAAGTTGTCTAGAGCGGTATTACCGTCATATTTCGAACATAAAATTAAACCTTCGACGTTATGGTGAGTGTATTCCATGTTAAAAAATACATAGAATGTAAAAAAATGTAAATATCAGATAATTTCTAGAATTCTAACGAAAGTGGGAAGTGGAAGACTTTGAGAAGAAATATTTAATAGATTTCTGCTATAAAAGGTAATTCAAATACTAGACCGATTTAACTAATTTTGAACA
The DNA here is from genome assembly GCA_037114965.1 of Monochamus alternatus. Classification (NCBI taxonomy): domain Eukaryota; kingdom Metazoa; phylum Arthropoda; class Insecta; order Coleoptera; family Cerambycidae; genus Monochamus; species Monochamus alternatus. The sequence goes on along the minus strand of CM073429.1, from coordinate 11,718,395 downwards.
ACTTTTCAGGCCATTTTAATAATTGGTGTTTATGGAGCTTTAAGATGAAATGAGTTACTTTGTGATTTCAAGTTCAGACCAAATGAAGATATACACTAAGTTCTATGCTTTACGTCCGGCAGTTACTGCATGTCGAAGTTTTTTTTGTGAGGTATGCCAGGAAAAAATGTGTTAACCAAATGGTTGGCGTCAACAAAATAAGGAATATGGCGAAAGAAATAACAACTTATCTCAATTTGCCTCATTCGGAAAGTTATACAAGGTACAGCTTAGACGTTCTTCCGCCGCTCTGCTAGCCGACGCAGGGGTTGATATTACCACCATTAACGACATGGAGGATGGCGTTCTAATAGGGTAGCGGAGACATATATAGAAAATTCTATACAAAATAAAATTTCAATAGCAAATAAATTGTTACCATCTTCAGCAGAGCCTATAGAACTTGAATAATACAATGTGCGTAGTAAACTTAAAGAATTGCAGTAACAGCCTCATTGAACACCCAAAACTAAGTGCGATTGCTGACAGCACTGGATCTGGCATAAATTTAACTCACTGCAGTATTGTTACTTTCAGTATACATGTAGTGCCAAATAAATTGTAATCGTTCTCTTTATTTAGTTACTGCTTTGTATTAAAATCTAAAACAACTTAAAATGTATATTGTTTAATTAATAAAATCATAAATAGGTTTGGAGAAAATGACAAATTAGTTTGACATTTGTTTTATCTTCTACAACGAAAAAAGATTTTGACGTCTAGAACAAGTATTTCGCAGCTAGGCGACAAAAAAGGCTCACTTTGTCAACTGAAAATTTAACGAGGATGTCGATTTTTGATGACAGTTTTCGAAAAATATTATTTTTACAAGCTACTAACTAAAATTTCTACAGGTTAAATGTTAATAATCTTCCATGGAAAAATACCAGAAGGTATTAGAAATATTTTGTAAGTGGAGGATAACAAAAAACGCACTAACAACTAATGAAAGTATTATCCCAACGTATTTTGCGGATACAGTAAGATATTTGTATACATATTTTAGTGTTTTCCATACAATGTATTTTGTTATTTTAGGCAAAATTTCTTAAGGTATTCAGTTTATGGTCCATTGTATATTCCATGTTGAAAAGTACTATACAAATACAGGAAAATTTGGATATATCACAATATAAAAAGCTACTAAACATTTTAAAACGTCATCTTCATACCGGATCCGAAAACCAAAATTTCCCGAGAATTCTTTGTCGCTGTCGGGAAAATCGAAAATATGAAAATGGTCCAAGTAATACGAAACGAAAATACCTCGCTCTGAGTCCTAGTCATGCGAATCATGGAAGATTTTTTGTTGATAACCGAGGTTGTAAATGCCTGAAACACTTTTAGTGTAATGCCAAAGGAAATTGTTTTTTTTTAATTTATCACAGCCTCAACAATATACAGGGAACTGTTTTCGAGGATCATCTACTTCACTTCTAGCCAACACAGGAGCAGACCTTCTAACTATAAAATGGCATGGTGGTTGGAAGTTCAATACCGTGTGAAGGCTACATTGATACGTCTCTTGAAAACAAGAAAAAAATCGCCACAAAAGTTCTTGGAAGAGACACTATCGTCATTGAAGCTACTTACTAAAATTTAAGCATTGTTAATACAAATACAGACCAGCTACTAATGCTGTAATGAGGTTCAATAAAGGAGTTGTAGATAAAAATATTTAATAAGTCAAGTTGATTAATAAAAAAGCTGCAAACCTATGAATACTAGAACCCAAGTATTGAAGTTGTTTGAAATCAACTTTCGACAGAATTTAAAAATGAAACAAATATACAAAGTATTTCATTAAGAAAAGTTGGCGTTGACGTCACCATTGAACGTCACAATTAAAAATAGCAACTCAAAAAATACACACTGGAATCGATTGTTGATGTTCCTTTTGCTTCCACATAGAAATATCTTTATTTAAGAGAAAAAAAAAAAAAACGTCAGGATATTAGACAAAACATTGATACACTCAAATCCCAATATTGGCGTAAAGTGATTTCGAGTTTGCCTATTCGAAAGCTTATTGGTTTATCCTTATTTAGGATCTGCCTTCTTTCCTCGGCTGACGTCTAAAGTGACCCGAAACTTCCATTTCAGATTGCCTTCAGTGGCTGCCCGTCAGCTGGGCCCGGGTCGCCGGTTAATGGTTTCTATTGAGGGAGAGATCGGAAATAAATTCATTTTATGACAAATGACGTGTGGGAGTCGCGGCTTTCACATGTGCGACTGCCACTGTGACACGCAGTTCGAAAATGAACCGGACAAAATGGGCAACTACCACCGACCCCGCTGGCTCTTGTCCAGGGATTTAGTCGATACCTGTAAAGAGTTTCCGTAGGCGTCGCTTTTCTAAGACCTACCCACACATGTTTAACAGGAACATCGGCTAAGATGAACTTGACTCTTGTTTTTGGATTAGATCTATTTTATCAAAGTTATCTGCTATCTGTTAGACAGACGAAAAACAAAAAAGCGTCCCGTTAACTGCGTAATTTTGGCGGCAAAATATGACTATTTAACGCTACTTACCCATATACAAAAATGTCTACCTTAAAAAATAGATTGTTAAAATTGAACATTTCAAATTGTTTTTTTTTTGCTATAATTCCTCCAGTTTTTTGCGTATCACTTTGAAATTTTATAAAAATACTTCTTATTATTAACCAAATTTTCAAGCGTATTCTGTAAATATTGCCCAAAAGACAAGCGTAGAAATTGGGGAGAAGAGGTTACTCTTAATAATTTCTCGTAACTTTTTGATTATGCAACGTTATAGATAATCTCTGAAAACAATTTGTATTGTTCTAAGGGTACGTTTACATCTGCCATTAATTGCTCAATATTTATGTCGGATGGAAATTGTACCTAAAGTAAACAGTGCAGAATTTCTGTCAGAGAGATATGCTTCAAGCGTCCGCGATATGTATCGACACATCTATACGATTAGATGTAAACACCTATTCGGAATCGCCTGACAGAAATTACTGTAGCTGACTAATCTTCTACTTTTATGGTAGTGTCGGCAGCAAATTATTAATATTGAGTGATAAAAAATAATGGATAAAAGGCGATATTGATGAATAGATTAATTTATATCACAGTAAACCTTAACTATATGACAATTTTACAAATAAGCCTTTCAAACTAAGCTGATTACATCTCCAAAATTTGTTTAAATTACACTGGATCTTCCACACTGAGATGACATATTAATTGACTATAAGTAAGTCATTTTTTTTCGTCTTAAAATCAACTCTCAAATCCATACTGAACGATTTTTCATTCTCTGTCGGACACAAAATCGCATTTAATCTAAATAGCGCGAACATTTCAGAGTTATATGTATCAACTACGATATGTATCGACACCTATGTGATTAGATGTAAACACATATTATTTTAATATTCGCACTCGCCTGACAGAAATTGCTCTAGTTGACTAGTCGTCTACTTTTGTGATAGTGTCGGCAGCAATTCAAAAACAATGATAAAAAAGAGTCGGTAAAACGCGATATTGATGAACCAATTAATTTATACCACGAACCTGAACTCTGGGATGTTATAAGAAAATCAAATAAAGATAAAGTGAAGTCCAAAGAAAAATTGTTAATTTAAGAAATTTTTAAGTGCTTATAAGAATATTCCCAGGAACTTGGGAAATATTGCAGTAAAATATCTTTTTTTAAGTAAATGTTCCTGCCAAAATTCATTTGTTTATATTCAACAGTTTGTGAGAAAATGTTTCTGGGGATAAAAAACTATAAATCTGAAAATTAAATCTGATTTAGTACCGTTCAAATTCAATATTATGCTCAACTTAAACTATAAATATAGATATTTAAAACGAAAAAATATTTGTTGGATTATCTCGAAGAATTTTTCCGGAGCTGTATACGAATGAAAACATTAGTTTTTGCTAAAAATTCACACATACGTTTGAGGGGTCCTGATTAGCACCACTTTCAAAAAATAAGAAGCGATTTTCGATGCCATTTAAAACAAACAAATATTTGTTGAAATATCTGGAAGAAAACCATTTTTACAGATTTATACACGAATAAAACTTTAAGATCGTGTAAAAGAAAACACTATGTATAGTTTTTATTTAAATTTCACATACTACATTTTGAGAGGTCCACCTGATGAACAACTTAAAAAATTTTAAATAAAGAAATTGTTAAACGTTTTTATTGAAATTCAAAGGTATAAAAAAATGATAGCAGACCTTGCATCGCCATCTTAAAAACCATGGTAGGATCAGAAGAAGCAGATTTTGAAGACATTTTAAAGAACAAAAAAAAATTTGTTAGATTATCTTGAAGAATAAAGTTTCTAAGGATTTGCACACAAATAGAACTAGACATGTATATACAGGATGTGTCACAACAAGTGTGCATTAGACGTATTTAGGAAACCATATTTGTTTTCCTTTCAACACTGCTGATTTGATGCAAAATATTTACATTACCTATACGCAACTCACTTATTTTGAAGAGAACAGGTATTTTTTATTTAATTTTCAGATTCTACATGTAATTCTATATGACATATATTATGATCAGCACAGTGTCAACATATAACGATTTAGGTGTCATAGTAAACTCTAAATTATCGTGGTCAACTCAGTGTGTAAACGCGCTAATACCAGACTATTTTTATTTCGTAAGACGTTTTCCCATACCTCTTGACTTATGTGCTGCCAATTCTTGAGTACGCCTGTCCAGTGTGGTGCCCCGATCTCATCCGGGATCAAAATTTATTAGAGAATGTTCAACGTGCAGCAACAAGGCTTTCATTGGGACGGTTGAGGCCCTCATATACTGAACGTTTGTCAATAGCCAAGGTTACCGATTTTCAACAGCATCGTATTCGTGGTGATTTAATTATAATTTTTAAGATCTTAAGACACAATTTTGGAAATCTGACTCCGCTGTATACACTTAACACAGACTGCCGATTACGAGGTCATGAATTAAAATTAAAAAAAGAAAATTTCAAATCCAGGACAAGACAATTTTTTCTGACAAACAGAATATTCATCGTTTTCAAGAATTTACCAGTATCGATTGTTACTGCACCATCTGTGAACATTTTTAAGAACCGATTAGATACTTATTTATTTTTCAATTAAAACTTTATCTATATTTTATGTTTAATTGTAATCATGTGCAAACATAATGTAATTATTGTAAATGTTGTACGTCATTATATAATTTGATATATATTGTATTTCCTTTTTTTTTGGGCATAATAGGTTTTAATAATAATAATTTCTTTCAATATCTATCAGGTTTTACAATGGAAAAGTTTTCAGTGTCGTGCAGAAGTGTATTTTTAAATCATTTTTGAACTGCTCTTTTTGATTTTATTTTTACAAGATTGTATTTGCAAGTCCCCTGCACATTCAAATATTTTTTTTAGATAAGATCTGTATTTTGTTGTCCCAAAGATATCACCCCTGCTCTATGATCCATTATTAATGGTCCACTAATGGATTATACTCGTATTTAATACAAAACTGAATATTTTAGAATGTGTTCTTCATTCAAACATGACAGGCAAATCTACTGGGACTACGTTACAACAAAACACATTTAACTAACATTATTTATGCGCGCAATGCCTCAGCCAACCGAAATTATGGAAATATATTTACTACACCGTATAAGGTTCGAAAAATATCATGCAAAACATCTCCCGCGTGGAAAGACCCCGGTTATGTATGGAGTATTAAAATAAAATTTCTTAACGTATTCGGGACTAGCACCATCTCGAATTTTCTGTTTTATATTGGATCCTTTTTTCGCCATATTGACTTTATCCAGCACGGTCCCCTGACTTCACACTTTACAGGGCACACACAGTCCTGTGCAAACAGATTAGAGATCAAAAGGCAGTTGCGGATATCGAGTTTATGGTATTTTGTTTATGGCGGGGGCGGAAACTCTCCCCCGGCGATAAATTTATTATACATAAGCAGCGGAAAACGGGAAGATTCTCGAGGTTTATCTCCTATATTTTTTTTTCGGAGTAATTTGGGAGACAATAAAGGATATAGAGGTGGCAATCATACGTCGATTTGGAAGCCCAACGAGGCGAAAGAATTTGATGACTTTTGACAAAAGATTTGTGACCTAAACTTTATACAAAGTGGCTCTAATATGTTTGTACAAAACGTTAGCACAAATTCCTGAGGTTGATGATGATCTAGTCCAATTTACTATCAAATTAAAATGGAAAGAAAATAAACATTAAAAACAATACAATAGTTCTGGTACAATCATTCCCAAAATGATGGGAATGCACATTTCAACATCGACAAGGTTTCGCAGCTAAAAAATTCTTCCATATTGCAGAAAGGATGAATGTAGTTATAGCAATTCTTAATTTATTTGCTTAAGGTCGCCGCATTTCTCGCCGTAAAATGATCACATTTGTGGTGTTTTTAGATAGGTAGATGTCTCGAAAAATAAAAACCGGTGTAAAGACAGCAGCCAAAGATAACAGCCAGGCGCTACGGAAACAAATAAATGATCATAGACGTTCGTCGAGAACCATATTTCCATTTTAGAGACAACGAATTTTTAATTTATTCCAATTTCCACCCTTCTGACGGCTCGCGAGTGAATGACACTGGTATCAGAAAATTGACAATTTTATAAAATATTTACCTACCGAGTTACAGGCTGTTAAAGTGACGGGTTTCCATTTCAGAAATATTGAATTTTCAGTTTATCCCAATTTCCATCCTTCTTACGGCTTGCGAGTGAATGGGACTGGCATCACAAAATTGATAATTTTATAAAGCCTGTTAAAATGACGGGTTTTTATTTTAAAATATAGAATTTTTTATTTTCCCCAATTTCCACCCCTCTGACGGCTTGCGAGTGTATGACACTGGTATCAGAAAATTGATAAATTTATAAAATATTTACCTACCGAGTTTCAGCTTGTTAAAGCGACGGGTTTCTATTTTAGAAATATCGAATTTTTAATTTACCCTAATTTCCACCCCTCTGACGGCTTGCGAGTGGATGGCACTGGCATCAGAAAATTTATAATTTTATAAAATTTTGTTGGTCAGTGGTCGCGCGGTTTAAGGCGTCAGTACTTGAATCGAGGTGACTAGATCGGTGTTGGTTCGAGCCCAGCTGCCGGTAGACCGTATATAAGCTAGAGGGCGCCAAACCTCTCCACGAATATTCGTGGAGAGGTTTGGCGCCCTCTCTGCGGGTATGGTAGGGTGGAAGAATGTTGGCTTGGGTCAATGTGAGCGATTGATACCGGTTGATATTTGACTACCCCCCTAATTAATGAGGTTTTCCAGATTTCCCTCATTCCTGCACTGAATAGTGGTTAGAGCCTACCAACGTAAGTCGTTCCTGGGCGCAAATGCGGCCTGCTTAATAATAATATGCCGTCCCCTCTTCCGCACAAGTCTCCGACTTCTGGGCTAATCCCTGTGATTAGAATGAGGGGTAGAGATATTATTATTATTATTATATTTACCTACCAAGTTTCAGCCTGTTAAAATGACGGGTTTTTATTTTAGAAATGTCGAATTTTTAATTTACCCCAATTTCCACCCTTTTGACGGCTTGCGAGTGGATGGCACTGGCATCAGAAAATTTATACTTTTATAATATATTTACCTACCAAGTTTCAGCCTGTTAAAAGGATGGATTTTCATTTTAGAAATACTAAATTTTTAATTTAACCCAATTTCCACCCCTCTCACGGCTTGCGAGTGGATGTTACTGGCATCAGAAAATTGATAATTTTATAAAATATTTACCTACCGAGTTTCAGCCTGTTAAAATGACGGGTTTTCATTTTAGAAATATCGAATTATTAATTTACCCCAATTTCCACCCCTCCGACGGCTTGCGAATGGATGCCACTGCCAAAGATTTTTATAAAAGTATTTTTTGCCGTGCCCTCATGTTGCATGAACTACAGGTGTATTTGTTATGTATTATTTGAGTTCCAGCTGTAACCAAAAAAACGTAAATTTCTTATGTCTTAATTTTTTGTCATTTCATTTTCTTAACAATTTATATTTATTATCATATTACGGTGAAACTGAGTACAGCAGGATTCAATCAGCCAATGAAAGTACAAAGAAATATTTCCAAATAGACTCCAAACCACTAAGCATTTGCCTCTGTTGAAAGACGTCTCTGAGTTATAGATAGTTTTATTCCTGCAACGCTTAGATTGAGGTGAAGAAGATCCAAGTTTGAGCACTAGGCGCTTTGGTTATAGAAACTTTGTTAGATTTAATTGTTTGAGAATACTTTTCTGTAACTAGTAGTTAAACAGTGAGTTACCACTTTGGTAACCTATCCATCCTGAACTGGAAGTAGGTAAGCGCTGCTACCATGGAGATGTTGTCTTTCAACGTCATGCCCAAACAAGTTCTTGGTTCTCCCCGTCGCCAATGATCACAGGGTTGCGAAGAAGGGAGTAGAGTCCATCGACAATGACCAGAAAATCTTAGTGGTCGCCGTCGAGGATTTAGTGAGGGACAGGGAGTATCAGAGTGAGAAAAAAAGATGGCGGCCTGCTGAGAATATATTTATAAAAACTTAAGAAAATATTGCTGTAAAGGGTTACAATTCAATGTACACTATGCGCCAAAAGTATGGAATAAATTCAATAAAAACGAAACAATTATGTTTTGGGAAAAATCCTTGAACAGGTCGATTTTATTTTTCCTTGATTCAGAAAGATCGTTTAATTCTCTATCAGACAGTACTAAAATGTTGCCCTCTTACATAGGAAAGTTTTCGAGTAAATGACGATTGAATGTTAGAAAACGTAAATTTTATCCATAAAAAAGTAACAATTCTGAGGTATGTAAAATAAAATACAATTGATTAAATTTTATACTTAAATTAAATGTTCGAATTGCCATCCACCAACTTCTTGACAATGCACAAGTCTGTGAAGAAATTCTTCCTGCACATTATGAATGATTTCTGGGCTAACTCTGCGTATTTCGTCCCTAATGCGATTTTGAAGTTCTTCTAAATTACGTGGTTTATTAATGTACACTTTTGACTTCAAGTATCCCCATAAAAAATAGTCAAGAGGTGTAAGATCTGGCGATCTTGCAGGCCATTCTATCGGTCCGCGTCTGCCGATCCACCTCCCAGGAAAACAGTTGTCCAAAAAATCTCGTACAGGGCGCGCATAGTGCGGAGGTGCACCGTCTTGCCCATATGATATCGTCAGGAATGTCAGGGTTATTATCATTAGGAAAAATTACTGCAAGGGCTGGAACAAGGTCATTTTCTAGAAACTCTAAATATCTTTGTACTGTAAGGGTTCCTTCAAAGAAGAAAGGCCCTACTATTCTGTCATCAACTATTCCAGCCCACACATTTAATTTCTGAGGGTGTTGGGTATGTGCCTCTGCCATCCAATGAGGATTTTCCCGACTCCAATATCTGCAAGTTTGACGGTTTACTGTACCATTCAGACAAAATGTGGCCTCATCTGAAAAAAGTATTTGCCGGTGTAAATTTCTATTTCCTTGACATAAATCCATTAGAATTTCGCAAAAGTGTAAGCGGCGATCGGGATCATCTTCATTGAGTTCCTGCACAAGTTGAATTTTGTAGGGATGATATATATACATAAAAGAACTATGGAATTCGAAAAACTAAACTTGATAACGTTTTTGCTTTATTTTAATTGATTTACGTTTTCTAACATTCAATCGTCATTTACTCGAAAACTTTCCTATGTAAGAGGGCAAAATTTTAGTACTGTCTGATAGAGAATTAAATGATTTTTCAGAATCAAGGAAAAAAAATATGGTGTTGCCATTTAAAAAAAATCGATGACGTCATTACTCGAAAACAAATGACATTTGAAAATCGCATTTTACGCTAAAATATGTATTTTTTAAATTAAAAATCGACCTGTTCAAGGATTTTTCCCAAAAATAATTGTTTCGTTTTTATTGAATTTATTCCATACTTTTGGCGCATACTGTATAATTGAATGTTGAATAGCAAATAATGTGTAAATATACATAATGATATAAATGATGTGCGAGAAGTAAAGAATGATGTTCCTCAAGGTACAGTACTGGAGCCAATGTCACTTCACATCTGTTTAAATGAGTGACGACACAGTAATAAAATGTTGAAAACAAATATTAACATAATTTGACTGAGCCAGAAATGATGGAGAACTTACACTATCGTTATAAATCCTACAACCTCACCAAAGTATAACAGATTTTCATTGGTCATAGATTGTTAGGAAAAATTCCATTCGTCTACATATAATTTTTAAGACATTTTAGCTAATTAATTTTTCCGAAATACTCATTTACTGTAGAAAATGTTCCAAAGTAATTACCATTAATTAAATACATCGGTTTCAAATAGATATATGTACTGACATACGTCCATGAAATGAAATAGGATCCACTTCCGGGTTAATCCCTAGAGAATAACTTCTCCAGTTCGAAATGAGATCGAGAAAATCTTTTAACAGAACCTCCTGAGAGCTTCTCAGTTTCGAGTAAATCAGAGTAAATGAAGTTATGTCGAATATATGTAGATACGAAATAAACTTCCCGTGGCATGCCATATTTTAAGTAACTAGAAGAAATATACCATTGGAGGAAATTCGTGAAATAATCATTAGTATTTTGTATTTAAAAAAAGTAAACAATCTTTAATTTTGTTCACTCTGATAATATAATTATGAAAGTTAATATAAATTGAAATTGGAAAGGAAAATCAAACAGTTTTTGGTATTTGAAAAAATGTTTATAAAGAAGAAATGTATTAATTCATATATTGTGACTGTTTTGTTTTCTACAGGGTGTGAGTATCTTACAAATACAGGAATTCTCAGACGTCTTAGTTTTTCAGTGTTTTTTTGCGTACATAAACAAACATTGTGCACTTAATAACTATGAGCAGCATCATATTAATATACAGCAAAGCTGACCAGAATTCTTTCGCTACGACAATTTTGAACGGTACATATTATTGTACCCAATTTTATATTTTTATTCGGTTCGTGAAAAATTGCAGTTAGAATTATTAGTTCAAATCAAATTTTGATTCCTGAAACGTGGAAATGCGGTTCTTCTGAAAGACCGTGAAATTTTGAGTATTTTTTGTAATATAAAGTTTTTCCCAATATTTACTTGTTTTCGAGACCTGTCCACTTCAATATGTAATGTATGATGTAACAAGAAAATCTATCATTTTATTTAAATCACACTGAGACAAAATATTATTTTCAAATATCGTTACAATGTTTATTCACAACAGATGCTTCTAACTTGGGTCTGAGTTTTGACAATACATTTAGATTTTATTCACAAGTTAGTAAATACATACAAAGATCATATATGGCTTTGAAGTTGCTTTATCCACATAGAAATTATTTGTCCATAAAAATAAAAACGTTACTTTGCGAAACCCTTATCTTATCAAACTTTTTATACTGTGCCCTTGTTTATTATCCATGTATTGATGTTTTAACTAAAAGAAGAATACAGATGTGTCAGAATTCATGTTTAAGATATATATTTGGCATTCGACGTAGAGATCACATTTCTCATAAATTACAAGACCTGAAATGGTTAAATATGAATAATCGTCTGAGATTGCAAACTTTGTGCCTATATCATCAAACAATTTGTACAAAAACTCCCTCGTATCTGTATAATAAAATTTGTTTTCGTACTGATGTCCATAATATAAATGTTAGAAATAAGCATTTTATAATACCACCTTTACATAAAACTAGTTTCTACGAACGATCTTTTACCTACAATGTTCCAAAACTTTACAATGCGCTGCCAGATGACTTTAAAACAATGTCTTTAAGAAATTTTAAAACCAAAGTTTCAAAATATTTATTTAGTAATCAGTGACCAACAATATTTTGCTAGTTTTAAGATTACATAAATTGCTGCCAATTTTTGTTTTTTTTTCTCTTTTGTCGACTACTACTTCTGTATTATTTGTTAGTAAACAGATACCTATATTAGGCTAAACTTTATCGTAAAATATATTTGATATACTAGGTAAGTGCATTATACCGAGAGATGGAGCTTGCTCTATCTGCTTGAGCACAGCCTAGTGGTTTTCCTATCTCTTTCTATAACAATAGAACTAATTGTGTTCGTTTATTCTGTATCTCTAAATGGAAAATAAATGTATTATTATTACATACTAACTAGCCAACAATAAATTATATAAAAAAAAATTAATGAACTACAGAAAAAATCTAATAAGAAGCATATCAAATATTATTTAAAAAATCAGTCATAGGTGGCTTATTTAGACCGTGACATTTTATTAAGAGCCTGTAACGTCAAACTAACGAGAATACTAATATTGTGTATTAATGCTGAAAGACGTAATTTTGAACATTTATTATAATCTTTGTTTTAATTTACTTCAGTAACTACATCTACATATCCGTTGTTATTTTAAATACTTTCTGTAACTTTTTCTGTAGTTGAGCATGGTTTTTTTTTTGTAATTTACTATTTGTTAGTTAGTATATGGTGTTAATAAAGCAATTATAATAATATTTTGTCTTACTGTGATTTAAATAAAATAATAGATCATCCTGTTACATCATACATTGCATATTGAAGTCGACATGTCTCTAAAACAAATAAATATTGGGAAAAACTTTTTATTCCAAAAATTACTAATAATTTAACGATCTTTCAGACGGACCGCATTTCGACGTTACAAAAATCAAAAAATTTTTAGAGTCGCCACGCCATCTATACAGATTTGTATTAACAATTCTAACTGCAATTTGAAGCTATTCGAAGGACCTAACAACCCCAGTTTTCGAAACTAAAACAAATTTCTTCATGTTTGAGATATTGCTAGTGGATGAGTTAAATGGCACACCCCGTATAGCAAAAGTGTCCATCTTCACACCTCGTATAAAAGATTTAACGTAATGCCTTAAAGAGTAAACGCCAGGAAGCTTTTCGGTACTGAAATAGAGGAACATTTGTCTTTAAAAACAAAGTATGTCGCCTTCTGGTAGAGAATATACCGTAAACGACGACGTCGTTACTTCACCTTAGATAACTCCGAGTGTTACAAATAACTGGGCTCGTTTAGGTGAGTGCAGTTGTTATGGCATTCGTCGCCTGGAAGCAGAAAATTGTCGTTATGATAACAACGCGGTGCCACGATGTTTGATCTTTGCACACAACCGCCTTCAACCCGTGCCCCTCTGTCTGAAAGGTAGACATCCTGAAGTAAGCGCTATCTGAAAAACTGGAACGGATAAGCATGCGAGATGCAGGAAAACTTGTATGCCGTGAAAGTAAGAAATAATAGAATTTTCTTTCGTCGAAAGATATACAAAGGTAAAAGTTTTTTCTAAATATAATTTACTGGTTTCTGGAGGAAGATGACGAGGAAACTGACCTAATGATGAAAGTAGCTCTTATTATTAGTATTTGCGGAGCATCTAGAAAAGAATTGCGTTCCCTTCAGGTGTCTGATATTATCAAAAGTAGTGACTGGTTAATAATTATGCTTTTTGATATCAAGACTAATAACGAGAGAATATTTTCCATAGCTACAGAAGGAGAGGTTGGAATATACAGCGAATTTAGTTTTTCGTATGCTATAGAGAACAATAACGGCAATTTGTCAACATAAATATATAATTATTAAAATAAATACAAAATAAAACTATATTTACATAAAGGGCACTGGGCACAACATTCTGAGTGCATTAAAGTTGTAACACCTAATTGAAACAATGGGAATAACCGGTAAGTCCATTCCTTCCTAAACAGAGAGAGAGCTAGACAGTTCAGTTCGCCCTTAATGCACTTCGTAACTTTTCATTGTTTTAAATTTCATTTGCCCAACATTTGAACAAATTCGATTGCAAACATGTTTATAAATTTCGTGAAATTAAATTATTCAATATGCATATAAACGCCAAACGGTTTCCAGTTGAAATATTTATTGAAAATACGTGTCCAGAATCAATTGTGCACTATGTCACATCAGATTTAATTTTAGAACTTTTAAATGAAACTACTACACAGCCTTTTAAATTTTGAAAAGTACTTTCCGTGTCTCTAAATCCTTTTTTGTTGTCACAAATATATGACAAAGTCCCTCTGGATATAATAAATTCTATTTTTAATACAAATGTAAATTATTTGTGAATTTTTAAAAATGTTACTGATTTTACTGTAATTTTCTGTATAAATATTGCAGAGAAACTATTTCTTTATCTTGTACTTTATTAATTACCATGCTCATGTATGTAGAGGCATAATTTTTCCACTACTATTCTTTCTCTCCCTCAGAAAAAATATTGGGATACCCTGGACAACTTTAACATCCTGTAAATTCCAAAGAGGCAAACACGTCATCTAGGTCAATATTGGCTACGAAGATCTCCTTTTGTTCTTGTCTTTTTTTTAATAATAGCTATTTATGTAATCAGTTATGAAAAGTATGATCGCACGAGTGACATAACATCATGTCTCATAACGTATTACATACAAGATTTTTTCTAATTTTGATAAAAAATAAGAAATACAAGTTTTTAATTTTGATCATTTGGAAGTATAATTTAAATAACAATTATCTAGTAGGTTAGTGTGAGTTTAAATTTTTCGTCATTTGGCTTGACATTTAATAGACGCTGATCTATTCTGTGACGCTGATCGTTACTATTACTATTTATTAGGAAAAATGTGTGATTTTCATTCAGATTCTGACGATATACCGACCGATATCCAAGTAGTGGCAAGAAATGCTGTATGTTCACTGATTCCTGAAAAATCCAAAGTGCTATATGACTTGGCTTATGAAAAATTTGAGAAATGGCATGAACAGAAGAAAGTAAAACACTCAATGAGAAATTACTGTTGGCATATTTTGAAGGTAAAAAAAATGTGAAGACTTCTACGCTATGGACACAGTATCCCATGTTGAGAACTCAGTTATCTTTAAAAAATGGTATAGACATTAAAACATACGAAAGTAAATATTGCGAAGTTTTTGACGGAAATGGATGACAATTTTTTTTAATGGCTAAGGTAACTAATAATTGCTTCATTTAGTTGTCAGTTTACTAATTGTTGTTGACATTATCAAGAAGTATAGAAACCTACGCCCGGAAAATATTAATCACAGCAGACACTGTGTACAACTAGTAGGAATGAATACTATTGGTCAGTTACTAAAGATAATTGCTCAAATGACTGACTTGCCACTTTACTTGCCGATTCTAGGGCCAATATTTTAAAAATAAAACAACACGGCGGCTGGAAGTGCAAGTTCAACAAATAAGATTTCTTCTGGAATTAGTTTCACTAACTGTACCAACTGCGTTGTGAATATTTATAATTAAATAGTAATAATTAATAAATAATTAATAAAGTGTTATTTATAAAATTACTGACTTAAGTAAAAGTTACTTTATTATTTTTCTGTTGCATTTTGTTTCATTCTTTTTGCATAATGGTTTTTATTATGTAACTAGTTACATAAGTAAGGCCGTTTTGACACTTGCTTCGATAGCAAAAGATGTTACTTTGTATGTCAAAATTAGAAAAAAACATTTTAACCATTCTGTATAGCACATGTAGCAACTTATTTTGATAGTCGTCATTTCTCATGCAATATTTGTGAATGATTTGCATGGCTTCATCGTTTCCCGTATCTTAATATAACAGTTATAATTAAACTTTTCCCAACTTCGCCTTTTAGTAGTAAAAGACCTAATTTAGTACCATTATGTATTCATGAACCATGAATATGTATCGAAGAGAAGAGGCAATTTTTTATATTTTCCGCAGAATTCATTACAAAAGCAGGCATATTATAAAAAATAATAGTCTATTATTGAGCCAGGTCACAAGTGAATGAAACACGATACCAGCATGTATTTAGCTTTAATGACTAGTTATTGTAAAATTAAATAACTTACAATTTAATTATTGCGACAAACAGCATTTCCAGGGAACAATACTCACATGGCACACACTTTAACCGGCATTGACGAGTAGAATGGAAAATAAATCATCAATTTTAACCGAGTGCTTAGTTTTGTAATATAATTAAATGAAAAGAAATGCTTCACGCATACAGGGTGAGTCATTAATAATGCTACATAACTTAAGGGCAGATATTTAACGTCAAAATAAAGCGATTGAGCTCAACATGTCTTATTCAATTGTTGTTTTTTTTTCATTCTACAGGGTGCTAAAGTTGAAAAAATGTTTTCGATTTTTTGCTATATTTTAAGAACCTATAGAGCGATTGTTTTGAAAATTTGTAGTCTTATGTGTTTTGAGGTAGCAATTACAAATATGCAAACAGTGTCACGAGTAGGGGGCGCTAGTTATACTGTACTGTCGGTGTAAAAATATGTATAAGTTTTTGTATTTTACACTTTTGAATTTTTGAATTTTTGGCGGGGATTAAATTAGGAAAATTAGGGAGTCTTAAGATATCAAAACTGAATTAACAATAAGACGAGCACTACAACAACTGAATATTTTATTATGCATTTCTTATTAATCATAAAAGATTCCCGAAGTGACAACCAGCGACTTCAAGGCACTTTCTTAGCCTCTTATTTAAATTTTGTCTGAGGTTGCATAAAGTTCTGTTGCTTGATAATATTAACCGATTCTTGAATCTTTTCCCACAGTTAATCCAGCGGATTTAAATAAGGGCTACGTGCAGGTCAAGGAACTTCGCTGCCGCGTCCAATCCAACGGTGGGGAAAATTTCTATTAAGATATTCTCTTACTCGCCGGGGGTAATCTGCAGGTGCACCACCATGCAAAAACCAGAAGTTTTCCCGTAAATTTTAGGGAATATCTTCAATAAGCAGTGGCAGGTCATTAATTAGAATATTTAAATAATATTCTCCGTTAAGTGGACGTGGTGCGAACGGCCTTACATCAAATATTGATAGAGAACTCTTGCTGAAAATGTACTTCTCTTGGCAGATGAGGATTTTCTAGCTCCCAAGAATGACTATTTCTCCAATTAAATAACTCGTGGTGAATGTGGATTCGTCCGTAAATAATATTTTATTATGAAATGTTGGGTCATAATTTTGTTATTAGCGAAGAAACTGTGCAAACCGTAACCTAGTTAGAGGGTATTGTGGCGTTAAATGTTAAACTGGAGTTTTTATTTGTGGAGGATTCTGCTAATGGAAGACTGACTGATGCCAACAGCTGCCGTAATTTGACGTGTGTTTTTAGCAATTTGCATTAAAACATCATCTACTTCGTCCCTTGTTAATATTTTCGGCATCTTATTTCGGATGAAACCCCTGTAGAATGAAAAGGGGCAACAATTGAATACGGCATATTGGGCTCAATGGCTTTATTTTGACGTTAACAATCTGCCCTTAAGCTATATATCATTATTAATGACTCACCCTGTATAAGGGGTTGCAGGGTTGTTACTTTAAAATAATTCTAGAGATGGAAGTGAATCGTTAACGTGTACAGAACGATTTTCCTCAACTTTCATAAATTGGTTCATAAATTACTACAAGCTCTTAAAGGTATTTCAGAAATGATGGATGTTGCATCTTTACTGCTCAATAAAGGCTTCATTTCAGGATAGCTGGAGCATACGAGCGTGGTTGAAGAATTGTGTGCCGAACAAAGTGGTTTAGAATTTTCGTTCTTAGTAAAATTAAATGGGTTTCGGTACTGAATGCGAATCTTGTTTTATTTTTGTATTTTTCGACTATTACATCAGTATATTTACTTTTTTCTCTATTTGTTTTATTAACTTACATGATTTATGTACATTTATCCCGATAACCATTGGCTTTTTTAAGCCGATAACTCAGTGGCGGCTCGTGGTAGCTGCTAGAAGTGAGGCCCAACCCATTTTCAAATAATAAATAGAAATAAATTTTCACGTTACCTCTGAAGTAATTAATAATCCTTGACGCGTTTATCGTTTTTTATTATGGATGTCTTCGCCAATAGCACTATTATAACCATAAATTAAAAGACATCAAAATTTTATTTTCAATAGAAAAAAAAAAAAATATATTTATCCAATAATTAAAAAAAAAATTCTAATTCATTTAAGAACACTAATAAATATGAAAAGACCTAAAACCAAATTTTCAAAGTAGCCTGCCTAGTTATCTATTCCCCCATATAAAACAAGGTTGCCAAATTTTCGTTCTCGTTTGCCTCCAATTTTAACAAAATATTTTGTATAAAACAGATCTACTCCACTGTCTTTTAAATCTGCAAATTTATTTATGCATAAAATTGAAACACTTGTTGCATGAATTATTAAAACTAATCAGAATAATTTGTATGCTTCCGAAAATACCATTTCAAATTCCTTGTATATTTTTTACCGTTTTTTGAACTTATAAATTATGAAATTGTTCGTATCTGTACAAAATATTAAGTTCGTTTTTCCAAAAATTTTTGGAGAATTTGTAGTAAACATTTAAACAATTTTGCGTATTCGGAATTTTTGGAGAATCTACTAAAGTAAGGAAATTTAAATTGTGTAAATTTCCAAAATGAGCACTTAGTTGAAGGGAAATGCAATCTATAATTTCATAATATAGCATTTTATAGCTCAAAATTATTTCTAATCTGTCTCCTAATTTAGTAATTATCAAAAATATTTTTAAATTTTTCTTCGTCTCTTAATTCAAAAATTCTTTGATAACGATTTTAATTTATTTAGAGCAGTTGTGCTTAACTCTCAGGATTTGGAAGAGTAAATCTGTGCACGCTAAAATTTTGTTGTACATCTTGGTCAAATTGCAAATTCAATGTCTTGAAATTGTTTTAAAAATCTAAATATCGTGAGATTATTATCTATCAATGAGCCTATCGATAATACGATATATTTATATTAGGTATGTTAAATGTAGTGTTACCCTGTAATGAAGTTAATTTTTATTTACTTGCTTTGTCCTTAAAATCTAATCACCTAATTTTGAGAATATCTAAGAAATCACATTCACTAGTAGCAACTAATCAACCATTGGAAATTCAAAATACAATTAAAAATATTAACACTTAAAAATAGAGAAGAAGAGCTTTTGATACAAATGACGTCTACAGTACTAAAGGCAATAGGTCGACTTACCGTCAGTAAAAATTTGTAATTTTTTATCAATTAACAAAATAATTAGGGCGAGTTAAAGTGAGATGTATCAAATTTGCAGGTTGAAAACCGTGAGTTTTTCAACATTTTCATTAATAGATAAACAATGGGAAAATGAAATTAACTGAAATTTTAGCACACAATAGAGTAATAGTGAGGTTATAATATATGGTCCAAATTTCAAATCGAATTATTTCGCCCCTACGTTTTCTTAATATTTGTTTCCAAACGCAGAGTCTATTTCATTTATTTGGATAGTAGTATATGCTCTGCTGTAGCTAATCTGATGTACAACTTGTTGGATATCCCTCGTAACGCACCTGTCGAGTTGATTTACGACTTCAGGTAAAAAAACCGTGTCGGCTCTGATCACATAAAATAAGTGCTCTAGCTGTTTGTATTTAAATTATCCTTTTCTCCTGGAATCCAAAATCGCTATGAACGCATGCATCGACACAACATTTATATTGAAACCATTAGAACCGCATACAGCTTTTTACAAATAAATACCCTGAACATCAAGAAGGAAAATATGTTAGCGAATCTAAAAAAAGAAACGTACTTGTATACACAGCAAACGCGAATGAAGCGCTCCGTTGAATTCCATCTAAAATTCAAATTCCTCCCGTGGAATATTATAAATTTGAAACCCCTTTCTCCCTACCGGAGGCCCCGAAAGCGACCATTTTCATTTAGCACGCAATGTGAACGCTTTATCGTTATCTGCAACGGCATAGCGCCCTTTTTACATTGGATGTGACACAAAGCGGCCGAACGCCATCACAACGCCAAATATGGTCATTATAAAATAATGCCCCAGACGTATCTGGGCCCCGTCGAAAACACAGGAAACAATTCTCCCGCAGACCGGAAGCCATAAAGCGATACGGGGTGGAAACATCCCCCTACCGCGTTCCGATGCGTTGGCCGATTTGGGATTTGCTGCGGTTCCAGTTGTTTGCAAAAACCGCGGAGGGATTAATTTTCCGATGGAAAAACTCCGCGGAAAGGAAGACTGGGGGAAGTGGGTTTGGTTGTTGTAGTTTTCCCTTATTTTTTTTTCAGTAAATCGTAACGTTGTACTCCACTGTAAAGGAACGTATCTACTACAATCACTAATTAGAGTAGGATTTTTTTGCTTAACAGTGACAAGCAAAGTTGACGTTTATTGAAGAGTGCCCAAATTCTGTAAAATTTGTGCAGTTTAGTTGAGATAGTTTTAGTTGAAAAATGATGGAAATTGAAAATAGTGACAGTGATCTGATCTCGAATACATCTCCAGAGATTAGAAATGCTGCAGAAACTGTAACTATATTTAAAATTTATTGGCAAGTGTAGGAATGAATGTTATTGCTAAAATACCATACGATATTGCTAAATATCTTAACCTACTAAAGTGGCTACGTATATGCAAGAGTTCTGCAGTTGCAGAAGGATATAGATAATAACATCGATGAAAAAATTGAAACAGGTAAGAAAAATTTAACTAGACTCTCAAATAATGTACAAGTAATTGAATGTAGCAATCGCAGTGATGAAAATTTTACCATATCAGAATATAGCTCTAATATGCCTTCTGGAGCAGGAATTATTATTAGAGATTGTAAAGACTGTTGTTTCAGCAACCGAATTACAAATGCTAACAAATTAATTTATTATCTTTGTTCTGTATTTTCTAATTAATGTTTTTGTTGTAATATTGTAACTCAGAAACAAATAAGTCTATGATAGCTCCGATTACGGTATCTGAAGTTTCTCGAAAAAATAGTCCACTGTTACAAAAACCAAATTCTTCTGTCTCTTGTAGTTTCCTAACAATGCTGCAATCACAACGAAATTTGAACACCCTGTACATTTCAAGACAAGCAAAAATGTTTTAAATTATTGAACAATCACATAACATGTAATGGATATTATACTCTTACAAACTTGAAATCGCAAACACAATATATTCCATCTATATCTCAAGCAATCTTCAAATAACTATCAGTTAAGATAATCTTCCTCCTTCTATCAGTTCACACATTAAATTTAAAGTGACGAGTACAAATGGTTATTTGCAAGACCTTCGAACTTCGACGACTTCCCAGGATCAAATTCTTATTGATGTAATAAATTAGTTTGAACATGAGAACAAATACCACAGAAATTACAAAACAAAGTAAATTTTGATGGTTATCAAGATGACTAGATGTAATATTACGCCCCTCTATAGAAAGTTGTTTTCAAAAACTTACCACACTGAAGGTTTAAGGATCCCTAATATCAACGTGGCAAGCGATTGGTTTAGAGATGTTACCTGAACTTTTTTCAGTGAACGCTTAATAATAATAATAATTTATTAATTCCTTAGGCCATGACATCATGGATAGAACAAGTCATATATAAAACAATACAAAAGATAAGCTAAATCAATAAAGTAACGGTATTAAGGTGGCCGTATTTCTCGCCGTAAAATGATCAAATTTGTGATGTTTTTTAGGTACTGAAATCTTGAAAAATAAAACACGTATAACAAAAGTAATATCAAAAATAAAATTACTGATGTTTTGTTTATCCACTTTTACTATTTAAACTCTCTTCAAATAATATAATAACTTTTAAAATTCATTTATATGACACACATTATTTCGCTATTCTAACCCCACATTTTAACAATTATTTTCACATACTTATAAACAAAAGTGAATAATCTTATATGCAGAACTATGTAAGTTTATGTTATAACAATGTTTACATCTATAGTTGAATTTAAAAAAATACGTATTTTGAAGGATTTCAGTACCTAAAAATTTGCTGGATAGATCGCTTTCTGACGTTGTATATTGATTTTACTTCGGTACCTTTGAATATTCGCCAGTGGCATGAGACAACATTGTTGTTATTTGCTAACCTCTGTATTATTCAGTTCTTAAATGTATAAAATTGCTTGTATTTGTAGAAAACACTATTTCAAGAATACGGCGCCCTTAATAACATCAATGACACAAACATTTATAAAAAAACAGTCATATGACAATATCATTAATCATATTTTATTTTAAACATTTTTAGATTCATTTGACAAAGATCGTTCGGCAATTTATTAAACAATTTTACTCCAATATAATCAGGCGACTTTTTAAAGAGAGACGTTTTATGTACTTGCACTATTAACTTGTTACTTCGTGTAGAATATGTATGTATGGAACTACTAGTGTAAAATGTATTCAAATTATTTTTAACATAAAGTAAACATTTCAAAATAAATACACAGGGCACTGTTAATAATTCATATTTTATAAAAAAAGGTTTACATGATTCTCTTGGCTTAAAACTAAACAGCAGTCGTATGGTTCGTTTTTGCGCTATAAATATTCGTATTGACAGCCAAACCCCATAGTAAAATATTATAACTTATATGGCTATATCCCAAAGCATAATAAACGTTCATTAATTGTTTGACATCTAAACATCTTTTTAAATTTAATAATGCAAAATAGCAGCTACTTAGTTTTTTTGAAACTTGATTTATATTGCTAGCCCAATTCAACTGAGCATCTATAAATGTGCGTAAGTATTTAACACTAGATCACAGATGTATACTGTGGTTCCCAATGGTAAAATATAAATCAGATAATATTTGCTTTCTGTTATAAAAATTAACAATTACCGTTTTATCTATGTTTCACATTAAACGATTTTTATTCGACCATATATTAAATTCATTGAGGACTGTTTGCACTGATATATATATATATATATATATATATATATATATATATATATATATATATATATATATATATATAGATCATTTATATTATTCGATGATAGATATATACAAGTATCATCCTCAAACATTATTATTTTACCAACCGATATATTTTTAGGAAGATCATTAGCAAATAAAACAAATAAAAGGGGACCTAAGACTGATCCTTGTACAATTCCTATATCTAGGTTATACAAACTTGATTCGGTATCATTAACTACTACTTTCATGGCCCGGTTTGATAGAAAAGATTTTAATAGATGTAACAAACTGCCTCTAATACCCAAACTGTGAAGCTTGGTCATTAGAACATTTATCTCAACCGAATCAAACGCAAGACTAAAATCAAAGTAGGCACCCATTACATAATTACTTTTATCTAATTCTTTATAAATATAATTAAGAAGATTAGTAAAATCAAGCCTAACTTAGGTATATCTTAAATATTAATTTATTATACGTACCAGTTTGATTTATTTATAGACCTATTTGATCACATCCTTTATCATGTTCATGTTCAACATACTCTATACTTTATGTATAGAATAAAATAGAATTTATTTTCCTGTTGGCAAAATACACATTTGTATAGGAATAAGACAATAGGCAGTAAGACAATCATTTGTATAGAATAAGAACAACACTGAGCCAAGCATTGAGCCCTGTGGGACTCCCATGTCAACATATTTGTATTCAGACCGGACCGTCTGCATTCTAAAATCCCCTGCGTGCTTTAGAGTAATATATCGTTTAGGATAGGTCAGAAAAGATTATATTCCGTCCAATGCTACTCCGCATATACCATATGAATAAAGTTTCGATACAAGTTTATTATGATTCACACAGTAGAATGCCCTGCTGTAACAAAATATCACAACAGGGCACTCGCCTGCTTCCAACAGTTTCAAGAGACATGTTTGTCCTAAAGCCATGTTGATTTTTTGTATACAATTTATATTTTGCAACAAATTTGAAAATACGTTTCAGAATAATACTCAAAAATTTTACAAAATGTCGGAGCAATGGATATTAGCCTATAATTTTGCATATTTAATGGATCACCGTTTTTATGAATTTTCCTTCAATATGCTGAGAAAACATCCCGTAGAAAAAGACAGATTAACTAGGTGTGTCAACGGAGGTATAATGAATGATAATACCTTTTTTAGAACTGACATAAGTATACGCTGTATGGCAATAAAGAACTTGATACGGTGCCAAAAGACAGTGAAGGTCAACAAAATGCTGCAGAGGCATCGTATTAGATAACATAAAAATGTTAAACAAGCAATGATGTAAAAAATAGCCAGCAAAAAGTTTTGTGAGTGTTGCCACAGAGCAAAATGATATAATAAAATAGTTTGAGGGTCTAGGGGATTTGTTCTAATTTATTATAAAATCATGCAGGCGCTGTAGTGAAAATTAGACGCCCTTCCATTAATCCTTTTAGTTTTGATACATTGGGGGATATCCGTCTGTAGCGATTTAACGCTGTTTTGAAAGTTGCTTATGTTATTAATGAATTTACGGAAGCTCCAGCCGGATCAAATTAATTTGTTTTCATACAGAAGTTTACGAATTAATTATGTAACATTATTTGAATCAGGTTAAGACAGAAACTGGGTCCAATTCGGGACAGATTTCGTTACAAGGGGTTTTACTTTTCAACGGCGTCAGATGACCTTATTCAGAGAGAGATCAACGAAATTTCTATAATTTGGAAACTAATTCGAGGGAAAATGCTGTTTAAATTTTGGGGTTCCTCTATAACAAAAGAAATTTATTTTTATGCTATAAATTAATTATACAATAAGGGCGGCTTTCGAAATATCACTCCAGTTTCTAAAAGTTGCCAAACTGAAATATGCTCTTTATGAAACACGATCTTTAGAGGTCTAGCCTATTAAACGGGTATAAACAGAGAGCGATCTGCTATTTTATGGATATTATTGAAAACTGAGGAAGGCGATGTGTACTATGAGATTGTAACTCGAAAATTGCGTTAAATATTTTTATTATTGACGCTTTGAGCATAAATTTTGTAATTAATTTTATATTATCAAAAGCAACGGACTCTAATTTTATAGGTGAAGGATGGTAACTAACAACAATAATCGAATATAAAGCTTGACTACATTATTATATTATTTGAAAAGTAGTAAACGCCAGTTATAATTGCAATTGATCGTAGCAATTATTGAAAGAGCTCATAGTAGCTGATGTGCCCATGTGCTTCTAGATTAGCTACCTCACCCCCACCATTTTTTAAAAATTAATGAATTATTTCTTGTGACCTCTCGATGAAAAGATAATTTATTTCAAGATGATTACAGCGCACTATCTGCTTTTGTGATTTTCAAAACATATATGAGGAAAAAATAAAAAATATTCAATTTTAAAAGATACGTTTTAATGTAAAAGAAGCTCAAAGTGTGCACAATTTACATGTTGATCCAAGGCCATGACGATAATAAGATCTGGAAATGTTAATTCACCTGATTTTTTGCCTAATACTATCTCTCAGTTAGTCCAGGTTTTCTGGTTTTTTCACATATATGTTAGTTATCAGGTGTCCCCATAAGAAAAACTCGAGTGGGCTAATATTAGGAGAAAGTGGCGACCACTGAAGCAGCCCTTCTGCCAATTCACCTATTTTGAACCTCTTAAAATGGTATATTTTTTAATTTTTTACGCTCATTTACGCTTTTGAAAATCATAACACCAAATAGTGTGCTCTAATCACCTTGAAATTGTCTTTTCAACAAAGAATCAGAAGACATAAGTTTTCCCCAACCAAAAAGGTGGGGTTTAGGCCAAGACAATGTTGGTCCAGTTTTATTGAATTTATTTTAGTTAAAGTCATCACAATTATAAATTATTGTTTTTAATTTCCCTGCAATTATGGTATATAAATCCATACACTTTGACTGTACTTGCTGTAGTGTTATTGATATGATCGACAAAAGTAAGATTTTTATCAAAAATAATACCTAGATTTTTGTATGATTTAGCATAGCTAATTGTGTATTACATAAATGAATAATTGTGAATAATAAATAAAATTAATTTTACCAGAGTATGACATTGTTTTACACTTGGAGATCTTCAGAGTCAAACGATTATATTCGCAACAGTTCGATATACGGTCTAAACAAAGTTGGTGGATGGAAACAATAAGACAGAGAGTTTATTTCAGAGTATAGCTTGAAATTACCAGCGAACATCAGTCGATTACATGAAATAACATCAGGTAGGTCATTAATAAAACGTAAAAATGAGAGTGGCTCTAGATTAGAACCTTGTGGACCATACACCAACAGAATGAGAGACAGAAATTTAAATATCTAATCTACCTGAGTAAATGTTTTTTTGCAAATCAGTAAGTATTTTATTAACTTACCCTTCGTTATCCAAAATATATATAGTTAGATACAGTGGATTTTTTCTGCATAAATCCATGCTGATGTGTGGAAATCAGTTGATTAGTGAATCGATCTATAATTTATTATATAATTTTGATTGCCGTTTTGAATATAAGACAAATATATGTTTTTTTTTCAAAAGAATAGGAAGAGATAATGTTTCAGAATATACAGTTAAATAAAATACATGTTTAGTTTATAGAAATGCATGATCCTTTAATATATATGTTGGGATACTGTTTACTCCCATAACCAAAGAGTCTTTACTTCATCTAAGAACTGTTAAAACATCTTCCTGCCTGATAGTTGAAATTATAATAAGTAGGTACACCAAAATCATTCTTATTTAATATGGAGGGAGGGGGCAGTTGGTTAAAACCGTATAATAACACTGTTAAAATATAAATATTCACCAAATGCATTTAATATTTCAATAAGATTAGAAATCCTACCAGAAACTTTCAAAGTTCCAAAATTGATAAGGGTTCTACCAAATTTTTTTCTGTGTCAGGAAGGATACATACGCCTTCGACTAGAAGGCCACATACCTTTCCAGTTACGTATTTACACCGTTACTCCAAATCCAGGAGAATATTATTAATTTATAAATCGAATTATTGGCGTAGCTGCCATTGATTGGATGTTTACGGCATTCCTAATTAAATCTGCAATAATAATTAGTTCGAGCAGCCTCGACGAATTCATTTGTTTAATGACATCGATTAATTTTATTGAATTTTGATTAGAGTGCTTCATTAAATCATGACCTATTTCAAACACTACCGGCTTCTGTTTTGATGCTGAACAAAAAAGTGACTTATTAAATTTTCATTCAACAATGGCGTTATTTTGAACGTTTCATCATTAAAGTGATTTGATTAAGGTTTTATTTGCTGTAAAAAGCAAAACTCGTTTTTTCTTTATGGTGGAATTTCCAGGAAACCCTTAAAGCACTTTAAACATTATACAAAAGCCGTTACTTCTTCAAACTTTCTCAAAAACCTTATAAATGTTTTAATGAAATTACGTTAAGAACTGGCAGCTTTGAGTTTTTTATCAAGCCATAAATAATTAATCACGGCAAACCTTTATTATGTACAGGGTGTCACAAAGTTCGCGTCTCCGGCTCATAATAAACAAACGAAAAACGACAGTAAAATCTGTTCAGATGGCATCAAAACTGGTTAACACTATAACGGACTGCTGTCGCTTTGAATATTGCAATCGTACCATACTCTTGGCACCGTATGGTCTTCATTTATCCATGTTTCGTTAGTGTAATGTCTCTTTCGATGTTATATTTTTCTTAAATAGTTTCTTCACCAAATCACTGTTTCTTATTTTGCATACTCTTTCGATTTCATTTTATGAACCGGAAAATCATGTCACAGTAATCCGATTTTATTGTCGAATGCTTATTTACAAAATGCCATTCATGAATTGTTCTATGACCGTATTTTGTCTCATCATCATCCTCTATATTCTTCCTTCCGCAAGTTTCCACTAGTTTTCGTTTCGTAGTTTTATGTGCACAATATACCTGTGCCAGCTTCGGCTAATAAAGTAACTGAAGAACGCCGGAAACAATATCCGGTATATTTCTTTGAGTTTGGTAATTTAAGACGTATTTTCTCAACCACTTGCTTACTTGGAGCACTTAATATTATTATAATATGCAAAAAAACGCCGGTTGACAAAGAAATAGGTAGGAGAATCGATTATTTCAATAGTCAGATGGATACACTAAGCAGCAAAAAAGTTCTGCCATTTAAAAGAAACATGGTGTGCCACAAGTGGCGCCCTTTACTAGTGGCATCAAAATTATAAACAAATTTGAATTTCTCGCCTACAAAAACCCCTGATTTATAAATTTTATGTAAATGTTTGGATTTTTTAAGAAGTTATCTATAAATATCGAAAATAAAATTTTAACTTTGACACCCTGTATCTTTTTTATTATGCGACTTGTGATATAGGTATATTAGATTAAATCGATTTACCTTCACCTAAGGAATCTGTGGTCTCACTTTTGGTACTTCATTTAAAAACACCCTGTTATGTAAGGAATCAGCACCAGCAGATATTTTTTAAATTTATCAAGATTTTATGAATATCTTCTAAGAACGCTAGAGTATAATTAAATGAATTATCACGTATCTAATTTTCATTGCAATGATTTCAACGTTTTCTTTTCCACAGTATATTTGCATCTGGTCGACCCGAAATTATAGGATCAGGAAAATATCAAATTTTGCATTGGCCGACAGCGCTCGCTGCAGGTAATAAATTTTCCGCATAGCGTCGGAGTGGCAACCCTTTTTACACCGGCAAATTGACCGCGAAAGTAGGGCCCTCGATACTGGCTCCAACCATGTGAGGACGATGCGTTTGCGAGCGCTAATCCAGCACATTTATCAAAAAGCCGCGAAAGGGGCCTTTGTGCCGAGACTGATATTGCGATGCACTTGAAATGCATTCCATTCGCTAATCTGCGACGCAGGTGGACGTCGAGCCGGAATACGCTGTGTTAATTATCTTTGCATGCAGAGTAATATTCGAAACTATGTCACACATCTTCGTTACACAACTACATATAGATGTAATCGCTCGTTGTTTGAAATTGCATGTGACAAAGTACGGTAATTTACGGAAAAGTGGAGTAGAGCTAGGTCTCGTTTTTTTTTTTGTCTTCTACAGGGTTAAATATGACTAAGTACAAAAATTTTAACCACATGCTCAGAAAGGCCTAAAAGACAAGTTATTCCAGAATTTTAGCTCGATACTTAAAAAATGGGGCAAAACCCTTGTTTCGCATGCATCGGGCTTAGATCCATAGATAAAGCTTTCATCTGTCGACAATGACAATGCGATCGCTTTTTGCACGTTTCTAAATGCTGAAAAGACAAAAAATAACATTCTTATTAGTAATAACTGATAGATAGGCAACAGTTAATCCAGTATTTTGCATTCATTTTACATTATTTCGTTACAAACTGGCAAATATACATTTTTATTCGTTCCAACCACTCACTACCGATAAAACACACTTCCCGTAAGTACAGTTAGATAAAATCTCTAACTCTATTTATTATAATAAAATCGAACGAAAGGAATAGGTAGGTACTAATAGATAATAAAAAACTACGTAATGCACCCGCCACAGTCTTGTTCTATAACCTAGAAAAACAAACCGGCGACTATTTAACTATAAAACGTTTAAAATTAAAAGATGTACTAAAAACTGAAGAAGAACACAAAACACAGGAATTAAATTATGACATGACAGCGAATTTTACCGTCGTGTTGCTGGTTGCCTACTCTGACTCTGTAAACGTAAGACGTGCGGCGGACGGGTTGCATAGACGTTGTTACATAAGGATTTAATATAATTTTGAAACAATTTTTTTTCGCTTTATAAATAAGTTTGGAATTTTTTTGAAGGGTGATTTCATGTATACAAGGTTTGTTTCTGCAACAGTGTGCAACTGTCCATAACTATCAGTATGGATATAAGCGTTCCAGCAAGAATCCAACAATCCAACTACAATCCATAACTCGTAATCCGCTGTTCCAGCACGAAGACTATGTTTGCGGATTCTTCGTAAACCAATAATCCGTCAGTAGTCTATCTTCAAAACAATATTCAAATATTTTAGAAAAACATGATGGAATTGACACTGGCCTATAATTTTCAAAATTTTTGTTGTCACCTTTTTTAAAAATAGGTACAATTTTATTGATTTTAAGACTGTCTGGGAAAGATACCGCAGAAAAAGATAATTAAATATCATAAAGGTTTTATAATAAAGGGTAGTACATCTTTTACTACAAATACTAGGACATCGTCGAAGTCAGTTGATTTTTTATTTTTTAATCTATTTGTTAATAATTATAATAACTCTGAACAAATTGTTACAGATTTTTTTTTAATTACCTCCTTAGGAGCATTTATAAAGTAATTATTAAAAAGTGACGCCACATGAAAAGGCTCACGGGATAAATCGCTGTTTATTGTTTTTATTTCAACATTATTAAAATTATTGCGTCTTCCAGAAAATTTGGAGATTACATTCTAGTGTTCTTTGATTATTTACAGTACCAGAGATACTTATAGAATGAGTTAATTGTTTGGAAATTTTCCGCAAATATGTAAATTTACGTCCATCCATCATTAATCACAACTGATTTTTTATCACAAGAATTTAAAATGTACTACACAAGCAGTAGGTATAAACATAGGTTCAATTCCTAAAAAGTTTGCCAATTTTCTTAGATTACCCAATGTCACTGAGTATACTGGACACTGCTTTAAACGATGTTTCGCAATCTATCTTGCAGGTGCAGAATCCAAAATACCGATGCTCAAGAGACACGGAGGTTCGATTTCTGTGGCAGGGGTACATAGAAAATTCCATACAAAATAAACAGGTGATAGCAAGCATTCTCGGGGAGAAAGGAAATCCATTGCAAAAACTCATTGCACCAGGAGCACCGAGATGCTGGTGTTATATTCTTCCAATATTGAAGTGAAATGAAGTGAAGAAAAAAATATATGTTCACCTAATGTCCAATTATCCGATTTGTTATTAATATTCATAATAAATAAATAATTTAAAATTTAGTTATTTTATTTTACTTGTTCGCACTGCGCAAAAAAGCACATGTGCCTAAAAACTGTCATTTCGATACTGAAATGACAATCGAATGCAACGATTTTACGAAAAAATAAATTCGTCTTTATTCCGTTTGTGCCATAACGATAATATCACAGTTTCCGCATATCTTTTACTTTACGGGACAATGAGATAGGAAATATTCTCCAGCAATAATTAACAGCTATTAAGACACAGTGCTTTTAGTTTAATTTCGATCGGACTACTCGTCGATGGTTATGATCGGAGCGAGTGAGAATCACTGTACCCCGCTAATGCAATTACTTTAATGGCGTTTCAGGATCATAAAATGCACAAACGGGCAGTTACGTAAGGCCCAATTGCGCCGCGGGGAAGCTTTCACGGAAATTTGCAACGTAAAATATTCGTTTCGACGTCTGGAAAAACTGTCTAATGTGTCTGTCAGACGAGTGTTTACGGCAGCCTTTCGCATATCTGTCCGTCTGATGATATCTTAAGTGCATTACGCTTTAAAGGTATTACCTAAGCTTAGTACTTTGCTGAAATTTCATATTCTCGATTTAGTCGACTTAGTTGGAAATGTTACTCTTGTTTATTTCAACCGAATTTAAATATATAGGGTGATTTACAATATATACAGGGTGAACTTGAATAAGTACAATCATTTTAACCATCAGTATAGTTCACTGTGTAGAACACATAATTAATAGTTTTTTTACAAAAAAAGGATCGAGAATAAAAGAGTCAAATTTTAAATAAATTTCGTTCCTTCAATCAAACACTTGTTGAGGACCCCTGATCCTACTCCGATATTAATATTTTTAAGAGTCATGGTAGATGTGGATTCCACAGCGTTGCCAGTGTTACACTAATGTCTTCGAATAGGCTTCAACAAAGTTAACTTGAATTTTTAGATATTTCAAAGAATGATTGAAATATGTTTATTTATGAAAATATTAATGGCCATCTCCTCCCCTTTGTCATTTCTATACCTCATCAATACATTGAAAATATGAACCAGATCCTCTACTCATAATCATAGTTATTCAGAATTTGGTGATTATCCATTTTTCCTAGACTCCAACTGATATATCACGATACGTTATCGTTATCACTGATTATCACTACTTAACAAATATGGTTTTAGCATGTCAACTTTTCCACTGTTTGAATAATGCGCCATATTTAATTTAATCACACTGTATTTCACGAAAAATATTAGTTAAATAGACAAGACACTGCCCGAGAAAATAATAAGATGATTTAAATAGATATATTTTATACGCTAGTGCCGCAACGCTCAAAACAGAAGCATCAAGCAGTGCATTACTTAAAGAAAGCATTAGCTTAGTTCAGTTTCAGAAGATGCAAAAGTCTCATATTAACTTTCAATTTACGTGTATTGAAATTATCAAATCATTTTCCAAAAATATTACATGTTTTGTTATCAACATAACCTCTTCGTCGACCTTGACTAGCAATCCTAGAGGATGGGGCTACTGCGGGACATTTTACCTACTGCTCGTGACACCTATATATTACTTGTGCCTACGGAACCAGTTTCTTTTTTGCGATTGACACTGCATTTAAATATTTTACTTTGCCTTTTCCTGATATTGAACGCATATATCAACCTAGTTATTCTGTTATTCCATGTTTTGCGTTTATTTTTAAAATCTGTTGCACCCACTACAAAACTGCGAAGTACGACACTGACACGTTTGAAATTATTAAGGTGTTGTGTGAAAATCATAGTTTTTTGCTGTTCTTCATAAAACAATTTTAGGGGATAATTTGTGTATCTTTCTAACATTGTACAATGGTATTAACTTATGGAATATGGATAACTGTTTAAATAGTTTTTAATACTTTTAAATTAGAAAAGACGGCAAAAATTGAATTTTCGTTAAAAAAATATTTTTCTTACAGACGATATGGCAACCTCGCCTTCAGTAAATTATATGCTTTATTTTATTAGGTCACACCAGTGGTCTATCTGGTCAGCGGTCCTAAAATGTGGGTAGTTAAAAAAAATAATATCTCTCCGTAAATACTTGAAATTTTTTAAAATGAGTCTACACTACACTACATTTGAAGTTATTTTTACACGAAATAAAATGTATAACATCGACAAGAACCAGAAACATTTGTGTTAGTTCGTAGAAACGGAGTAAGACAGGCCCAAATGTGTTTACACATCTCCGTCGATGGACAAAATTTTGAGCAGTTGCTGTATGCCAAGTATGTCAAATTATGTTATTAATTAAAATCTAAAATTAATTTTATTAATTATTAATAACAATAGCGTCAAAACAGTTGAATTTGAGGATATAAAAAAGGTTCGACAATTTTTTAAATTTTTTGTTCCATCATTTTTTATTACACTTGCTACCGCCATGCCGGTCATTGGTTATTTGACTTTGCGCAAGGACATGTTTTAAAGTGAACCAGTTTCCAGTGCCGTGCAGTATATTTATAAATCGTTTTCGAACTACCTTTTTGATTTTTTGCGCAAAATCGTATTTGAAGAATCCTTTGTACATTCTAAATTTTTAATTTTTTTTTTGGATATCTTCTAAATCACCCTGTAGTAATTCACTGAAAGATCAGGTATAACTAATTTTTCATAATTATAATCATAATTTTACTTTAGGTAGATACTTCATTTTGTCATTTGTGTATAACTTTTTATATTGTATTGTATTGTATTATATTGTATTGTATTGTATTGTATTGTATTGTATTGTATTGTATTGTATTGTATTGTATTGTATTGTATTGTATTGTATTGTATTGTATTGTATTGTATTGTATTGTATTGTATTGTATTGTATTGTATTGTATTGTATTGTATTGTATTGTATTGTATTGTATTGTATTGTATTGTATTGTATTGTATTGTATTGCATTGTATTGTATTGTATTGTATTGTATTGTATTGTATTGTATTGTATTGTATTGTATTGTATTGTATTGTATTGTATTGTATTGTATTGTATTGTATTGTATTGTATTGTATTGTATTGTATTGTATTGTATTGTATTGTATTGTATTGTATTGTATTGTATTGTATTGTATTGTATTGTATTGTATTGTATTGTATTGTATTGTATTGTATTGTATTGTATTGTATTGTATTGTATTGTATTGTATTGGATTGCATTGCATTGCATTGCATTGCATTGCATTGCATTGTATTGTATTGTATTGTTTTGTATTGTATTGTATTGTATTGTATTGTATTGTATTGTATTGTATATAATTTAGTGTAAAAGTAAATGCTATCTTACAACAAAAATGAATATTTTAGAAAAACGTTCTTCTATTATACTCGTATTTTGCCAATAAATTTCGGATTTTAGCTTGCTAATCATCTGACCATCATTAATACGTCGTCCGACATTAATTATGTAAAAGTTTTTATATATTTTTAGGTATTAATAATATTGTGTGAAACTAACTACTCAGTGGACAAAAGCCCCAACCTGCGTTGAATTACACTCACAATATCTACCCATATATTCCTTATTAGCTTTTGTAACATTTTTTACTGTTTTAGAAAGGTATTTAATACCTAAAAATATATAAAAACTTTTACATAAAAGGTGAACATTTTTCAAGTAGGTATTGTCATATTTAATTCATTGACAAGATGTCACTTTTTGTCATTGTCAATATTTAACTTCAAATAATTTTAATTTTTATAATAATTTTTATAGTTAGATATTTGATTCAACTTAAAGGAGACCACCTGAAGAAGCAATCCAAAAAATGCAGAAATAGGTCAGATCTCATCTATTGCGGTTGAATTTGTCGTGTTCCCACTACCAAAAAGTGAAGTTAGATATTTATAGAGTGAGTAAATTAGATTATTTTCTTTAGATAATTATTGAATAGAGCTTTGTCTGTGGAATTGTTCATTAGCATACCTAAATGTTTGGTATCAGAGAACATACATATGACTTCATTGATAGGAATTGTAGGAGATTTGATTTATATTAGCTTAAAATACCTTTCTAAAACAGTTAAAAATTTTTCTGATAGTTGAACAATCGGATGAAGAGACTTAAAAAGCAGAAGAAACTGGAGATACTGAGGAAACTGACAAAGTAGAAACTGCAAGCCACCAACGCCCTATCACTTTGATGAGCACTCCAAATGTAAAAAACGAAAACGAAATTTGAAATTTGAATAAACAATGATGATTTAAATTTTCAACTTGAATTCGTACAGTTACAATTTAATTATTTAACTATTTTATGACATATCAACATTATAATATTCAAATGGTACAATCTATTCCTTATTTTATCGTATAACAAGTCTTTCGTTCAGTTTTGAGATACCAAAAATAAAGATTTCTCCTTCTAACATTAACAAAATTTTATCAATTTTGTCCGACATTTTATGTGTTTAACATAAAATTCAAGTGCACACTGTTACCACACGACGAATCTATTACTTTTTATAGTGTCTCAAAAAATCTTAATTAAGAAGAAAGCGGAATGGAAGGTGCTAAGATTCAATCTAAAAGACACATTTTATCTAGATAGCTAAAGAATTTGCAGTAAGCATTTTTATACAGAAAAAATGTAAAGATGTATGTTGTAGAACAAAAATAAACGCTGCTTTAAAGAGCAGGTATAAATTCTTGTTATTTGCTGTGTACTGTTTACAGCTATTACATTAGACCAATCATTTTAGCAATTTTTTGACTTAATCTATCTATATCGTACAATTGCTCTGTCAATACTGTTCCATCAAGTGCTACTACCAATACACAGGCTGTCCAAAACACCAAGTACAAAAACAACAAAAAAAGATAGTAAGTGAAGTGAAGTGGAAAGATGTAATACCTACCTAGTATGGTCTCCAGAAATTCCAGTTACTAATATAATGTTAAATTATTTAATCAAATAAGTTCAATGTAGACAAAATCGTACAGATAAATAAGTACCTACAATTTAGTATGAACTGAGATGCGTTGTACTACTTGTAGTTATTATTGGTCTGTGACAATTAGTATATCAATCTTCATAATATTTTTTTTTTTTAATCAACTCATGCGTTAAAACGTGTACCTTTCCTGAAATTTGGAAGCACTCTAAAGTCTGTCCGATATTTAAAAAAGGAAATAATCAGGATATTACTAACTTCCGACCAATATCTATCTTGTGCAACTTCAGTAAGGTCTTTGAATATCTACTTCATAGTCACATTTATTACAACATCAAAAATAAAATTTCAACTCGTCAGCATGGTTTTATGAAAGGCAGGTCTACAACTTCTAACTTAATGACTATAACACAATTTATATCTGAATCCATGAACAGACGATTGCAAACTGATGTTGTTTACACTGGTTTTTCAAAGGCATTCGACAGACTGGACCATGGTATATTACTTGCAAAACTTAATGCATTTGGATTCTCAAATTCCCTTCTACAATTATTTGATTCATATTTGTCCAACAGACTTCAGTATGTTCTGTTCAAAGGGTGTAAGTCTGTCGACTACTTAGCAACTTCAGGAGTCCCGCAAGGATCTGTCCTTGGACCACTGCTATTCAACATTTTTATCAATGATATAACTGATTGTTTAAGTTCTAACTGCCTTCTTTATGCTGATGACTTGAAGGTGTTTTCGACTATCGACAGCCTTGATGATTGTGAGCGCCTTCAAGGTGATTTGATTAAAATTGAAAACTGGTGCAAATTAAATAGACTTCATATGAATCCTCAGAAATGCTACATAATGTCATATACTTTAAAATCGTCGAAAATTGTGTTTGACTATAGCTTTAATGAGACTGTTTTATCACGTTCCAACACTTTCCGCGATCTCCGAGTTCTTTTTGATGATAAGTTGTCCTTCAATTTACATATTGAAAAGATTGTATCTGAAGCATATAGGTCTTATGGCTTTATACTAAGAAATAGTAGTAACTTTGTTCAAATTAAAACTCTTAAAATCTTATATTATTGTTTTGTTCGATCCAAACTCGAATATGCCGCTTCTGTTTGGTCTCCTTACTATAATTCTCATATGCAAAATATTGAAGCAGTCCAAAGAAAGTTTCTTAAATTTCTTAATTTTAGGATGGATGGGGTATTTCCTCCTATTGGGTTTCCCCAATCTGAATTATTACAAAGACATGCTCTGATGAGTCTTGATACCAGGCGTCAATGTCACAGTGTGCTTGTCTTGTTTAAAATTTTAAATAATCTGATTGACTGCCCTGATTTGCTACAGCAAATAAACTTTATTGTTCCAAGAGTCAACTCAAGGGAAGGTAATACTTTTTACTTACCCACCCCGCGTACAAATATTCTTAAACATTCCCCTGTGTATAAAATGTGCACTTTTTATAATTTATTGGAGCATCGCCTTGACATTTTCAATTCCAGCACTGCCAAGATAAGGTCATTGTATTTTAATTGATGTATTATTTTAATTGTGTGTTAGTTTTTAGACTTAAGATGCATTTATATCCATTATGTGTTCATGCACTATTTGTATTTATATTTATATCTCTCTTTACTCTCCTGTTCTGTAATTGGGTTTTGTAACCTGTAGAACAGAGTAACAATAAATAAAATAAAATAATAAATAAATAAATATTTTTTGTGTAATATGGCTTAAGCTAATAAATAATGATTGTCAAAAAATTGTGATGTTTTATTACTTTTGGTGCAACTTCCTTTCCTTGTTTGATTCTATGGGATCTACGAAAAGGAACTATGGGATAAGTTTACTTTTAAATATTTTCCAAAAGTCTTCAATCTTTAATTTTCAAAACCATGCACGCTGTATTTTTGAGCCTCTTACATATTTTTACGACGCCAACATTTCGATCTAGATAAAATTTAAATTGGCAGAAGCGCTCTCCTAAAATTTTTAAGATGAACAATTGTTTTGGTGTTTACATAGAAGATAAAAATGTATGGTTTTCTATATCTGCTTACTTATGTATCATATTTCAGATATACCTACATAGGTACTTATATTAATGCAAACTACAACCTATGCACTCGAAGAACTTGTAATGTATGTTGTTAATTTTGTTTCTCGTACCTACATGGTGCTCTAGTAAGAATTACTTGCTCATGATGGAAGTAGGTCATACAGTTATGATTTGTAAACACATCTGAACTGAAGTCTTGAATATTTTGTAGCATCATCGAAAACACTTGGTATACTCTACTACTTAATAATTATAGGTTACAAAATAAAATCTCTGTTTGATATTATTCGTAATATGATACGATTCAATAATATTGTAACAATAGTGTCTAGCAACATATATCCACATAGAAATTATTCAAACAATTGAAAGTTTAAATATAACTAACACTGAGTTGGAGGGCGAAAATCTAATCAAATACCAGTGACGTCATCTTATCTGAAAAATACTGTAATGCTATTGGAGAAAAGTTTGCAGGCAACCTCTTCCGTTTAGCAAACTTGGTGTGTGTGTGTATGTGTCAAACTCCGAACTCTTCCAATGACGTGTCTTTTTTATATTACGTTAGATATATTGTTTGTTTTTGATTTTTAAGTACTACTACATAATAATAATACACAGATATGCTGTTGACTTTAGCAGAATGCTTTAAAAGCAGACTTTTAGAAGTTGTCTGTAATTGTATGGATGCATTTGTTCATAAAAATTAGGCAAATAATATAACTTGCGATTTAACCAAGTGACCCTATTCATTGCCAAATTAATATGCTGTATATGTCTCTTCTAAAATATGTGCATACCATACCCATGCCTGATAATACTTGCAGATCAGTAAATTACAGTCAGTGAGACATAAATGGCTACACCTAGGGAGCTGCAAGGCTAATTAAAATAATAACGACGATTCACATTGAACCACCTTGAGTGTTAAGACGCATTGTGCGAAGTTTTGAGTG
This sequence comes from Monochamus alternatus, assembly GCA_037114965.1. Lineage (NCBI taxonomy): Eukaryota > Metazoa > Arthropoda > Insecta > Coleoptera > Cerambycidae > Monochamus > Monochamus alternatus. The sequence goes on along the minus strand of CM073429.1, from coordinate 11,679,457 downwards.
GGTAGAATATATTTTTCGGAAGATGCGTACCTCTCCGGCAATTTTAACGCGGTTATTAAAAGTTTTGATAAACCTAACTCAGCGAATAAAACAACGGATGGGAGTTGTGGGGATCTACCCTCCTAAAGAGAATATTTAATTTCTGGTTGTCCTTGCAAACGCCTCCGGATAGATCCTCTGTGTGTTGTCTGGGGGGCTGCAAGAATGATCCAATTAACTTATATTTAAATGGAAGATAATGCCTTGCCGGAGATCCGAGAAATTATAATGCGGTATCAGCTTTAATGGAAGACAGAGCCCTTGCGATGTAACGCTAGTACTTCAAGGCAACGAGGCTGGCCTCATCTCATATTCATGAATTCGGCCACCGTAATATCAAAGACGGCATATTTTCGGAAATATGTCGTAAATTCCTGCCCGGCCCGTCTTGCTTTATTATAAGTCGAATTTTTTTTATATAACGATATAATAAACATACCGTTTTAATATTACTGAACTGTGGTAAAGTTTTAGCCAGGATAACTCATCGATTGATCTCAGATATTTTCCGTTATTTTGGTTTAGAATGAACATTGAACCAAAAATGTCTATAAATATTACTAAAAGATACGTTACTATAATGAATGTTTAGGATTTGAAGATATATGGTATAGAACAAAAATAAACGTAGCTTCAAAGAAATTGTAACCTATAAGTATAAATACGTGTCATGTGCTGTGTAGAGCTATTACATTAGATTAAACACTTTAATAATTTTTTGCTATAATTTAAAGTCTACATCGTGAAGTTGCTCTGTGAAGAGCTTTGAAACAAGTAGTTGCTAGTGTCACTAGGCAGGCTCTTCAAAACACCATGCAAAAAGAAAAAAATAAAATAGTAGGTGACTTCCTAAATTAAAGCCACAATAAGACAAGTATGGTTACCAGAAATTCCAGATACTAATGTAACTTTATTTAATCAAATAAGATATATGTAGATATAAAATCGTACCACTTGTAGTTACTATTTGTTTGTGACAGTTAGTACACTTAATTTCATATTGCATTTCTTTTATATATTGCTACGTGTAATTTTTTAGAGGTATAAAATATGTTGTTTCTCGTACCTACAAGATGCTTCCCTAGTAAGAATAACGCCTATGCTGGAAGTCATAAATTCATGGTTTGTAAGGTAAACGCATCTGAACTGAAATGTTGAGTAATATTTTGTAGTAGCATAGAAAACACGTGTCATATCTAGCTACTTAATTATAGATAAAATAAAAACTGTCTATTTTTTCTTCTATTCTATTCTATTCTTTGTTATATGTTATAAACTGTTAATAATATCGTAATAGTACTGTTTAGCAACATATATCCACACAGAAATGATTAAGACGACTGAAATTTCAAATATAACTAAGACTGAGTTGGATGGTGAAAATCAAATAAAATACTATAGACGTCATCCTGTCTCAAAAATACTTCAACGCATTCGACGACAGTTTGTAGGCAACTTCCTCTGTTTAGGAACCTTTTGACGTTTGTAAGTGTCATCAGGATTGTCAGAAACTAAAGTTCAGATAAACGTTAGTGCAATGGCACTGCAGTTGTACTGTTGTATTGTAATTGTATGATGTTAAATATGATTTACTCTGTTTACATAAAATTACTGTAGACTTAAGAAGTTGGGGAATTTTTCAGCTGTAAGTTGGCGACATGCAAAAACTCAAGATACTTGACCTTCAGAGAGGTTATGTTTATGTTTTGTCAACTACGTCCCTATCTACGGAAATTGTTGGTTTTTATCATTTGCCGAATAGTAATTAAAAGCCTACCCTAGATAAAACATAAGCCTACAATCTGCAGGAATAAATGGTCTATTTGAATGTTTGGTTAAATCACAGTATACTAGTATACTGTGGGTTAAATGAGGCCCCACTAATTTCAGCAAGTCATCAAACACTGCCACTGCCACTGTCATTCGGGTGAAATGAAAAAATAATCGGCATTCTCATTTCGCATTTCTTTATATAAATTATAGAAATCACCTTGCATGTGCTATCTGCGGTTAATAGGTCGCACCCACCATCTCCGAGTTCTTCTTTTTATTTTTTTTTGCATGTATAGTTTTTATACATATTGACGTCGCTGCGAATAAGAGCAGCAAAAGTAACTGTTTCTAAACCAAACAGTCCTCTTCATCCATTTTTTTAGAAACAAATCAATTCTAAACTAAATATCTAAATTAGAATCTAATTTAAAAACTTAACCTGCAAAAATGTGAATCTTCTGTTTGATTCTTGTATGATTGTTGGAAAAGGATTGGTAAAAGCTAAAGTGCTTTTAGCTTCTGCCATACAACTGCAGTACAAAGGCGTTACTGTTAAGTTTATCTGAACGTTACAAAAGTCACTTGTATTTCTCGCCGTTTGACTTCAGTATCTTTGAATATTTGCAGGTGGGATGAGTTAACATTCCTATTATTTGCTAAACCCTAGATTATTCAGTTATTAAATGTCTAAAATTATTTGTATTTTGTAGAAAACACTATTTCAAGAATACGGCGCCCTTTTTAATAACTTTTCTGCAGTACCAATGCAACCGCACTAATCTTATGTGAATGAAGCTTAAGAGTATTGCGATCTACACGCCATATACAGTGTTACGACGAAAATTAATATTAATAATAGTACCTGATAGGGAACAGTTAATCCCGTTAGCTGCAGTATTTTGCATTCGTTTCCAAACAATATTAGAACCGTACTTTGCGTACAGTTAAATAAAAGGCCCATTTATAATACAATAAGGAAATCGAACGACAAGAATACTACTAATAGGTTATAGAAAACTTTAGATATACCCATCTTGTCCGATAATTTAGAAAAGCAAATCGGCGAACATTATAGGAAGATATATTAAAAATTGTATTACTGTAAAACGTTTAAAATTGAAAAAAGTACTAAAAATTAAGTAGAGCACAACATCACACGGTAAAGGCACAGGACTTCAATCATAACAATGAATTTTACCATTTAGTGTCACTGGTTGCCTAACTCACAAAATGTCAAACGTGTGAAATAAATAACCTCGCGGCTATGCTGACGATACGCTTGTACAAGGCATGTAATACCTATTAATTTCGTTCAAGTTTTCTTCCGATCCGATAGTTAATAACAACGATTAAAGACTACTACTATAAAACTATTCGTTCACATCTGCTGCGGGAACTTATTATTTCAGCCAAGTTAAGAGGCTGCGACGCGAAGCAGCAAAGCAGCTATTTCAACTTTGTTTATTGGGCACTAAACGGAACAGGATTTTATTAATATCTAATTAACTGGGTTATATTACATTCTCATGAAAGTTTTAATGAACTGTAACAAAGTTTCGCTTCCAGACAGCTGCACAAAAACTAATTTTACCGTTGTTAACTTCCTCATAAGGGCCCTTCAGTTACAACGTTAATTAGTGCATTTTGTTTTGTAGTATTTATTAATTTTTAATAAATAATAACTATTATTTAAAGTACAAGTGTGATATAGGCATAATTATACATGAGTGAGACATTTCAATGTAATAAATGTTTCAATGTTTGAATATAATAAAAAATGCTATTATCCCACGTGTACTATATAAAATAGTATCTAGAACTGCAAAAATTTTTTATCTGCAACTACCTTAAATTGAGAAAAATCCAAAATCAGATCCAGTTTGTAAGTTTTGATTCAAAATCAAGAAGCAAAGACATTGTTATGGTAACTTCAAACTTCCTGTCAAACTTGTTATCGTTTTTACATTTTCTTGTAAAAATATTGGTCTTGATCGAATGAGGCTCTTATAAAGCAGTTGTAGATAAAATATGTTTTTCTACGTTCACACAAAAAATAAAATTTTATTGATCTATATTTAGTGGAAAAAGTGGTTCTTTATTGCACTAGTGCAATAAAATGTTTATTGCATTCATCTGTCATTCTACAACAGCGTTTTATCATTATGACAAACATAAACGTTCAAATCGACGTCATATTTTCCAACACTTAGTGTCATCTAAATAAAACATGTTTTGCTTTTTGCATGAACGTAGAAAAAATATTGTATGCAACTGGTACAAACAGCTATTTATGCCATCAGTTACGAAATGCCTAATTTTGTGTAACGCGTGAGATTTTTACACAAAATTTCATTTCGTAACGTATTGCATACAAGATTTTTTCTAATTTTGAAGAAAGTAATAAAAAAATTAAATTTAATATAATTGACAAAAATTTAGTTTGTTGCTGTTACTTCATATTAGTTGTCAGTTTGACATTTTGTAAAAAAGTCTAGACGGAAGGTTTTTAGCAAGATTGATATATTTTTAGTTTTATTTTAAAAAAATGAGTGATTCAAGTTCTGAAGAGCTACCAAGCGATATTGAAGAGGCAGCAGGTAATGCTCTATTATCAGTAATTCCCAAAAAGTCAAAAGCAGTTTATGATTTGGCATACGAAAAATTTGTTACGTGGTGTGATGAGAAAAAAATTAAACATGTTAATGAGAAAGTTTTACTTGCATATTTTGAGGGTAAGAAAGATCTAAAAGTTTCCACATTATGGACACTTTACTCAATGTTAAGGTCTGAACTAAATCTGAAAAGGAATATTGATATTAAAAAATATACAAATTTGGTAGCATATATTAAAAGGCAAGCGGACGGGTACAGTGTTAAAAAGTCAAAAGTTTTTATTAAAGAAGATTTTGCCAAATTTTTAGTGGAAACTGATGACAAAGAATACTTAATGGCTAAGGTTGCAATGATAATTGGAATGGCAGGAGCATGCAGAAAAGCAGAATTAACATTTCTTCCAGTTGAAAATGTTATAGACGAAGGAAGCCATTTTCGTGTTGATATCCCACCTTCAAAACCAAAAGTTATACGGCAGTTTGCAATTACCACTGGAGACATTGAAAATACGAATCTTGTTGAAATATTAAGAAAATATATTAAGTTGCGTCCCCAGGTTCTTAAACACAACAGATTTTTTGTAAAATATGCGAATGGAAAATGTACCAGAAATCCTGTGGGAATTAACACATTTAGAAGTCTGCCAAAAGTTATTACACAATTTCTTGGTCTTTCAAATCCTGTTCTATATACTGACCACTGCTTCAGAAGAAGCGCTGCCACTTTCCTAGCAGACAGTGGCGCTGATATTTTAAAATTAAAGAGGCACGGAGGTTGGAAATCTAGCTCTGTTGCGGAGGGATATGTTGAAAATTCCATGAATAATAAAAAACTTATAGCGCAAGAAATATTTGGTAAAACATCTAATGCAATGTGCGCCGCTTCCCAAATAACAACAAGTTCGAGCAATGAAAAAAATATGTCGTCGGGAATTAATTTGAATAATTGCAATAATTGTGTTATCAATATTTATAATAATTAATTAATTTATAATTTATGTTTTTAACTTGTATTATAACAGTTTTATAAATAGAATAATTCTTTTTGTCACTAATTTTGAAATACATTTTTCGTCACCAATTGCATAAAATTTTACTTTATGCAACTAGTTACAAAAAGTAAGACGTTTCATAATGTCAATCAGTTTTAAAAAGTGTCACTTTATATGTCAAAATTAGAAAAAAGTGTTTATTGCACGCGACGTGAAATTGTCTAACGAGGCCGTCAGGCCGAGTAGGACAACAACACAGCACTTTTTGTACTTGTTGCATAAATAACTGTTAAAATAATAATATATATTGTGATGTTAGAAGAATAAGTCTTATTCTCCGAATATCATATACTATTTTTTCTTCAATCGTTATGAATTCTAGGTGAAATGGTTAAAATAACTAAGAAAAAAAACAAATTTAAAAATAAAAGACAGCATCCTCCAGATGTCTTTTTGGTAATAGAGAAGAACTGACCTTTTTTGGTTTTGGTGTCGAGAAGAGAAGCAAACATTACAAATTTTCGATAGTCAATGTTTCCTCACTTATAATCTATGTAACTCATCGGAACATCACGCTCCATGTAAACCTATTATACTACAACTTTAGAGGTTATTCAGAGCATTACCTTTACAAGGAGATATAATTTATCATCTGCAGCAGTTTGTAAAAATTGTATCATATCTTCTGGTTTAAAAATTGTAGACTGATTTGGTTTGTAACCACTAGTTGCCTCAGCTCGAATATCATATGGTAATAATTCCTCTCTTATCATGTTTCAGACATGTTTGCCTCCAACAACCACAGAAAACGACAGCACAGAAGAAATAAATGTTGACACCGTAATGACCGTACAATAACAACCCAAAGGCATGACTTTGTTTAATAATGAAATCCCATGGAAACCAAAGCTAACTATGCAATACTAAACGCCTCCATATTTGAACTATTGAAGAAAATATTGTTTAGTACATGACGATAAAATTTTATTATTGTCTATAGAAATTAAATCATTCACGATTTTTTTGCTCGTGAATTAATCTTGTTATTTTATCGTCTATAAAAAAAAATAAAGCACAAGTTCTTAAACCTCTTCAAACAAAAATATAATTGATATAAAACATAAGTTTCATAAATCTTTATTAGACAAACATATCACTAGATTTTTATTACTTATTGATTATATGATTTCATGTTTTATATATTCAGCAATCATCATTTTATATTTTGTAGCTTTGAAAAAGTGATAAATTATATTTTGTGTTTTCTCTGTATTTATTACTTCACTTAACGTACATTACATTGTCTGCTTCCAACACCAAAACAGTTTTACGAGTATTGTGTACCTATTTATTAGTAAAGTTGGAGGACAGACTCCCATATTTCACGAAACAAAAACTCCTTATGATAAAAGGTTCCAATAACGTGTTAAAGGAATGGCTTATTTCAGTGTAACTCACGCGAAACTTTGGAAAACTGCGGAACAAAGACACACACACCTTGTGTGTATTTTGAACGAGTCTCTTACCTACTACTTACTACACAGTTTAAAAGTTTTCAGCAGAATATTAAATAAATAAAAAAGTTTTAATACATTGCATTATAAGTTTACAGGATATTTCACTATATTTTAGAGGTTTTGATATAGAACTTTTTCAGATCTTAATACACACAACGCCAAAAGTCTTGGACCCCCCTCATTCTTGTTAAAGAAATCTTTTTGTCAGAAAACCCAAATACATTTATAAAAGTATATTGTTTTTTGAATACTTTTTTTTTTGTGAAAATAATATATTCGATAAACTGAGTACTTAAAAATTAAAAACCAGCAAATGTGTGACATTTTTGATAAAATTTATTAAATCAAAAAGAAGTAACAAAGCAAGTTCTCTACTTAACTAATAGTCAGTATAACCTCCACCACGTTCCAATAGCATGGAATATTGTTCCATTCCTCTTTTGCCGCCACGACTAACTCATCTGCAGTCTGAGGTGGAGGAATATAATATGATTATGAATGGCTCTAGCAACAAAATCCCACATGTTTTCAATAGGATTCATGTCAGTTGGCTGGCTAATCTAATCTATTGATATGTCTTGCTTCGAGTGTCTCTTGCGATGTGGTCGAGCGTTGTCGTCCATAAACACAAAATTTTCACCTAATTCATTACGTAGGGGGTAGATAATGGGCGTAATAACTTGTTCGATGTAAATTTGACTGGTCTTATTATGTGGTATGCGAATTAATAGGGTGCAGCGGTTGAACATTATTCCACCCCAAAACATTACCGCACCCCCTTCATACGTCGCTGTTGACGATCTGGTTCTCTCCAGGCTCTTTCTCGATTATCATCAGTAACCAGCCCAATTCTGGTTTCGGCTGTAAATAAGACCCACCGCCACTAGCAGAATAGCCAACCCCTATGCTCTCGCGCCCACTGGAGACGAGCAGCACGATGTCTTAGAAGTAGAGTGGGAACCCGTAATGGTCTTCTAGGACGTAAATTTGCGTTGTGGAGTCGTCTTCGAATAGTAGGTGTCAATATAACACGGCGAAACTTACCTTGAAAGTGGGCCTTGAGAGCTGAAGCTGAAGATATTCAATGTACGGGCATATTGTACCAAATACCGATCCTCCCTTTAATTAGATACTCGAGGACGTCCACTAAGTGGTCTGTTTTCCACTGTATCAAATTATTCATATCCGTGTACTATTCGTACAACAGATGATCTAGGAATGTCCAATATGTTCGATATCTGATGATTAGAATGTCCTACCTCATGTAAAGCAGCCATTTTTGTTCGGGTAAACGCAGAAATTTCACGTCCTGGCATTATAATGTACAAAAATTCAAAGGAACTCTTGGATGAATACACTGCCAAACTAACCAGATTTGTAAAAACATTTTGGGCTCACTACTATTTATAATATTTATTAACGACATTGTGAAATACCATAATATTCATTACCACCTGTATTCTGACGATGTAAAATTGTGCTGTGAAATTGCCTGTCTTACTAATTGCGAAAATTTACAAAGTAATTTTATTAGATACATTTAACAACTGGTGTATTCATAATAATTAATTAGCCTTTAAATGCTACCAAGTGTATGGTTATGTCCTTTTGCCGCACGGTACAACCTCTCATATTCAATTACACACAAAAATATCTTTGATTGGCCTGAATTTATTAAAGATCTGGGTATTCTATTTGATCCTCAACTTAGATTTTTGCGTCACATGAAGGTCTGCATATCTGAGGCATATATAAACTTAGGGTTTAGTATACGGAATTCCAAAGGATTTTAAATATCTTACCACGCTTTGTCTGTTAGGTCCAAACTAGAATATGGTTCTGTGATGTGGAATCCGATATATAAGACTCAGATTTCTATGTCTGAAAAGTTTCAGAGGAGGTTTTTTAAATCTGCAGCATCTATCCTAGATGGTTTTTATTCTGCTTGAGTTACACCATAGTACATACTTTACAATCGTTTTAAATTACAAAGTCTTAAATTTTATTACTTTTAACTGTAAATTCTGACTGTAACTTATCCTGTAATTGGGTTTTACCTGTTGGATGTTTTATTGTAATAAATAAATAAATAATTTGGCATTGGTTGACGTGACAGTATTTTTTAGCTGACAAAGAATCTAAGTCCTTTACGATCCGTTTTAGATCTAAGTTGGGCCTCTAAGCTCGATGTATATAAGTGGGCTGATATGAAATTTTCGAATGACAGTAATTAAAATGATATTTTGTTGCGTACAAGATATTAAAACAGAAAAACACGACTGGTCCTTTTATTGTTATATTGCCTTGTTTATTGCTTGATTATATTTCGCGTTTAATTTTGGAGGCAGAAAGAAACTCTCAAAGTACCGTAGGATGGGCTTGTAAAGGCAATAATATGATTTCGTTAACATTTTTATGTACGTCTGAGAAGAATTAATAGCATAATATTTCGTGGAGGATCTCTCGCGAAATGTGTGTTTGATCTTTTACGAGTAATCCCCAGGTTTATTTTGATTGCCTTCGCTGTTTTTCTGATATCAATCAAAAAGTTAATTAAGGACAACTTGATGAGAATTTATATTTTATAAGGTAATTTCTGTTGTATCAGAGAAGCGATATTGTTGCATTTATTATTTACGAAGTTATGCAGCAAGGGCGACTTTTATAAAGTGGATAGAAATAAAAATGTAACGATTTTTAAATTGGCATTAAGGATACGATTAGTTGTATCATTATTATTTTAAAAGATTTTTTGCACTATTTTTTCGTACCGGCTTAAGGTCGGCTAACGGCTGTATCTCGGAAGTCTATTAGAACTATTTTCCACTTTCAACTGTTTCCGCTAGATGGCGAATTTTTATATCCAAATCTAAAAGTGATATTCAGCCCATTTGTATCCCATTTTGAACATAACAAGATTTACGTTATTTCAAGGTTAAATGTTATACTAGGTGCAGCAATTAAGTTCCGGGAATTTGTCAATGAAAAAACAAGCAAATATTTAGGTCGATAAAAAAATTTCGCCAAAATTTTATTATCGACCTTCATAATAGTCTCCCTCTAAATCTACACAACGATTCCAACGTTGATCCCATGATTGGAAGCAGCCTTGGTAATCCTCCGCAGTTAACCCGTTCAGCACCACGGTTACAGCTTCTTTGACCTCCTGTACGCCGCCATGATGAGTTTCCTTGAGATGCGACTTTATTTTGGAGAATACAAAAAAATTGCAGGGGGGCAATATCGGGGCTATAGGATGGGTGCGGCAACGTTGAAATGCTTTTTTTGCCAAAAACTCTTGCACAATGAACGAGGAATGGACTGGCGCGTTGTCGTGGTGCAAGATCCAGCCGTTCTCGGCGAGTTCGGGTCGCACACGGAAAACACGGGCCCGTAGTCGTTCCAGGACGCCAACATAGAACTGTCCAGTCACTGTCTGGCCGGTAGGAACATATTCACAATGAATGATGTCGTGGATATCGAAAAAGACGATCAACATTGCTTTCAGTCGTGACTTGGACATCCTCGCTTTCGTTGGCCACTATCCACCCTTTTTCACCCACTGCTGACATTGTTTACGGGTCTCGGGGTCATACTCAAATGTCCAGGTCTCATCTCCAGTGACTACCCGACTCATCCAGTCTCTACCATTGCACCGAATGCGGAACAACAAATCCTCATAGATCGATTTTCGCATGTCTTTCTGTTCACGGGTGAGAACTTTTGGCACCATCTTTGAGCAAATCTTTCACATATTCAAATTTTCGTGTAACATTTTGCGAACGGTTTCTTTGTTGGCGTTTAACTCGTCAGACAACGCACGAATGCTTAGGCGCCGGTCAGACGTGATCAGTACACTGTTTGCGTGTCAACATTCGCGTCAGTACGAGAGGTGACGGGAGCTCCTTCACGTGGATCGTCTTCTCCCGATTCATGCCCCTCCTTGAACCGTTTTGCCCATTCAAACACGCATGTTTTCGACATGCACTCGTCTCCATACCACTTGCAATTTTCGAAGGATTTCCGAGGGTTTTTCGCCAGATTTCACTAAAAAAGTTACTTCCAAAAAATACACATAAAACACAAACCAAACGTGCTATCGACTTCAACCTTGGACTGAAAGTAAAAGGAAGATCCCCCTCTCTAGAAAAACGTTGACGAACGATGCAGTGTTGCCAGTTTCCGAGTTATAACTAAATTCCCGGAACTTGCTACATCTTGTATTTCATCACCTTAAATTTTTATAGTATATCCCCCTGTAACTTAAGAAATAACGATGATGTTATTTCTTACACGTTATGTAGAATTTTAATAGAGTTTCTTAAAGTCAAGGAATTAGGTGTAGCTGTAGTTTAACACATGTGTTATTTGAATTGTGAAAATGGACGGCTTATTAAAATTACATTTAAATCGCGGTTTTATAAACACACATCGAGGGTAAATTGCAATATTTAAATCCAACGAAAAAGGATAAAAGATTTAAGTAGTATCCATTTTATTTATCTGATAAAAAACTGAAAGAATATTTAGATTTAATAAAAGCAATACGGCAATTTATTAACGAATTAAGACCATTTTTGGCAGTTCCTCAGAAACAAACAGTATTCCGGCACAGCTAAAGATAAAACTATTGCTTTATAATTTTATTTTTCCACGGTCGGGAATAGAAATCAGTTTCTATGACATCAAAATTAAAACAGAAGTAGTCGATTATTCCCAAGGGAGTATAATGCTCCCAAGGGAGTTTACATTATGGAGAACGTTTTTCATGCAAAAAAAAAAGATAACATTGTAATTATTTATTGACATTTAAATTAAATGTTACATTTTTACAATTTTCAAAATTAATATTAGAAGGAATATTACTTTCGCTTACATTTACAGTTTTTGTGATTGCGCTAGTAGTGGTACCTACTAAAACCTGATTAGCAATTTTGGTCTTATTTTCAATGGAGTTCTCGACATAACCCTCAGCGACTGTCGTTGATTTCCAACCAGCATGACGCTTTATTGTCGTGATATCCACACCAGCATCTGCCAGTAATGTCGCTGATGATCTTCGTAAGCAGTGACCAGTATAACATGCAGCATCAGGTAATTTTAAATACGAAGCTACTACACTCGGAATTTTTCCCATGGTATTCTTGCCAACTGGTTGCGAACTAAATTTTCCTGCTTTGTAGTACAAAAAAAGGCGCTTATGATTGACGTGGGGAGGACGAAGGGACAGGTATTTTCGAACAATTCAAGCATATTTCCCACATCGGTAATCAGAAAGGTGCGTGAAATCTTTGTCTTAGTGTTTGGATTTTTTACAATCAAGGAAGAGCCTACATCCTCAATATCATCTACAGTTAAATTGACTAGTTCATCAGTTCGACAAGCTCCGGCAATCCCCAGAATTAATCCAACCTATAAAAAATCAAAATACTTAATAATTGAAATACCTAACAACAAAAGTAATCTTACCTTAATCATTAAGAATTCTTTGTCATGCACTTGATAGAAAACGGTCGATTTCACCCTTTGTCAATATTTTCGCTTGATATCCGTCACCGGTTCTTTTCAAAAATGCGATCAGCTTGGGGAATTTGTTTATATCTATGTTGTCGTAAATTATCAAGCATGACTTAACCATAGAATATTGCGCCCATAATGTGGAAGACTTGTAATTCTTTGCATTTTGACTGAAGTATGCCAACAAAACATTCTCGCTGTATACTTGAACATTTTTCTCGGCGCACCACATTTTGAACCGATTGTAGGCTATATCGTATAAAGATCTTGACTTCGTAGGCAGCAAATTGCTTATTGCAATATTTGCAGCCTCCACAATCTCTTCCGACTCACAATTATTCATTGTGCACTAAACAAATTTTAAACTAAACCAAACTAGCACCTTAATTTGACAATTCTTTTTGTTTGTTCATTTTGTAGTTATAACAATAACTCAACGACTACTAAATAAATGCTCAAATCCGAATACAATAATTCTGGTGCTACTTACTTCATAATGACAAAATATGTGTTTTGAAGTTAATGAGACCGTGGAAAAAATAGTATATACCATTCGGGAGAGATGCTATTTTGTCCTCGGTGCATTGTAGCCCTCGGGCTTCAAATTACACCTCTGACAAAATAACGCATTTCTCGCCCTTATAGTATAAGGTACTATTTTTGATAGGTGGATTTGTTCTAATATTTGCAACATTACTATTTTTAACATAACTTTAACCAGACATGTATTGGTAATAATCTTAATTTAGGACTGTCAATAATCAGTTAGTAATTGTATTACACAGGTAACCAATGCTGTTACTGAACATTTGTTAGAGACATATATGAGGTCACAAACTCAGCAAACGAGAAACCATATAAAAACTGAGTAAGCTGTTTGAAGAACAGTTTAATTTAAACAGTTTTGGTTTTATCATAATTACATTAATTATCATATTTATATCATATTAAAATTTAAAAAAACAATAATCGAATTGTCAACAGTCGTTTAAGCAGGGAATACAGAAAGCAGAAAGCAGCTGTGTTACTCAATAAATCGCGGTATTGAACTTTTACTAAACCTAATAAATTTTGAATGCTTCAAATTTATCCTTCTTTGTTGGATGTTTTGATTTAATTTTACAACTAACTTAATTTCGATATGCACTTATAAAACCACGAATTAAATGTAAATTTTATAAAGCATTAATTTTCACAATTCAAATAACATATAGGTTAAACTATAGGGACACCTAATTCCTTGTCTTTAAGAAACTCACTCTGTGTAAATTCTACATAACGTGTAAGAAATAACGCCGTTATTTCTTAATAGCTACAGGGCGATACATACTACACATTTAAGGTGATGAAATATAACATTTAATAATAACGTAAGCATTATGGCCAAAATGGGAAACGTGATCAATAGTGAAAGTATGTTATGTTGAATGATTTCGGACTCTCCTATTGACATTTTAAAAATTGTTTATTGGACATTTTCCCCTATCTCCTAAAGTAAGGCATAGGGGAAGGGAAGACTCGTAGAATAAAATTTTCAGTTGTTGTAGTGTTTGTCTTATTCAGTGTTGATATCTTAAGACTCCCTAATTTTCTAATTTAATTCCCGCTGAATACTAAATATACCTTTTATATTTAGAATTGAGGGTAGTTCAATAGTTTCTTATTAAAAAATTCAAAAGTGTAAAATACAAAAAGTCAGGCATATTTTTACGTTGACAGTACAGTATAACTAACGCCCTATAGTTGTGACCTCAACACTGTTCGTATATTCATAATTGCCATCTCAAAAAACATAGGACTACAAATTTTCAAAGTAATCGGTCTATACCTTCTTAAAATATAGCAAAAAATCGAAAACCATTTAAAACACCTATCAGGGTTTTCAACTTTTCTGTATTGTACTTGTACTGTAATAAAAATACCAAATAAAAACTGTATATGTTTATTATTTATTTGTCACATGTACATTATTTAAAACACTGATTTTTTTATATATTCGTATTTTTTCAGAAACTGGGTATTTAATGTACTTTTATTTACTAGGCATATTACATGCAACATTATTGCAATCTGAGGGACAACTAACCATTTTTCTATCGATTCGTAATATATAAAATTTCAATTCTTTAAAAACAAAGAGGTTTATATTAAGAATTACCAGGAAATTCTTTAGGCATTCCAATGTTAATAATTTCTGTGTTAAATAACGTTTTATTACGTCTCTTTCCAAATTGCTAATGTAAAATTCAGATAAACAAGGTTATGTGAGGTTAACATAAATAAAATTTAATATATCTTTTCCAGTGATTTTTTTCCTGTTGTCTTTGTGTGTTTACAAATATTTTATTGATTTATTATAAGTTATATTTTGATAATACGTATGCAAATTAGATTACAATCACTATTTGACTTACGCAAATTCAAATAAAAAATTATCGAACATTAATATTAATACCTAACTTTGACGCTAGCGCCCCTAGCGGAATTGAATGACACTGAGTTAATGTACATGCTGTATTGAATAAGGAATGTTGGGCTCAATCGCTTTATTTTGACTTTAACAATCTACCCTTAAGCCATTATTAATGACTCATCCTGTATTTATGCTATTAAAAGATTTATCATAATTCTTGTTTGTATTGTGAACATGAATAAAAAATCAAGTATTTCCTCGTTATGTAAACAATTTATTAAACATCTGAATGGCTTCTGTTCCGATGTCAATATCGACGACATAAAATTAGCACGCAATCTATTGTCACGAGCCTACAGGAGCGCTACAATCAATCACCTGTCTAAAAAATTAATCCTACAGGGTTTTCCTATAGACTCTGTCAGGATATATAATATTGTTCTTGTATCTTCACCATTCATCTACAGAAAATTAACTTCCGAATTATTTGATGAAAGTTTTTTAGAAGTAATTCCTTTGTCTTGTTAGGTTTACCAAATCCAAATCCTACATCTGATCTAAGGTTAAGTAAAATATATTATCTACTTAAATTTGAGCTGATGTAAACAACACTAAAAAAACCCAATTATACACAAATGTGTGTAATAAAAATTGACATTAAGCTTGAAAGTTAATTCGTGTATATTTTATGAACAGCATTAGTGAATGGAGCAAGACACTCATGCTTTATGAATGTTTTAACATTTAAATATTAACCACTGGAGCTACAATATGGAAAATAAAACACCACACATGCGGTGTACTTGGGTTGTGAAGCTTATCATAAAAGCGAATTATTGCTATATTATATTACTGCTATTATACTTGTATATACCGTCCTAGTTATTTTAAAGTACATGCAAGCGAAATCTGTGTCCCCCGTAATAACCGCTTCTTTACGTAATTGGAAAGACAACAATAATGGGAAAATTACATGATTTTTTTAAATACGTGTTGAAGAAAGAACGTAATATTGTAATCGAAATGGCGTTTGTCCTAGACAGTTTCGTGGAAAAATAAGCCTAAAAACGGTATTTAAAAATTTACCCTGGCCACACCCTCACAAAACGGTCGCCGCCACAGCGTAGACTGTGACGTCAGACGCCATTCGCGTATATCTAAAAACAGCAGAGTGCTTTAGTTCATATCTGTATACGATTTCCATACTTTCGGACAACGCAGTACATACGTTTAGAAGAGTTAATTTATCATTTGTGATATTATTATACTTAGTTGACGGCCAAAAATCTAGAGAGTGACTCATATTATGTTTTCTATTTAACTCTATTTTGAAGCATTGTACTTTCCCTTCACTTTGGAAAAAGGCTTATGTGTGTCCAATTTTTAAAAAAGGTAATCAGAATGAGGTAGAGAACTATAGAGCTATTTCGTTGTTGTGTAATTTCTCTAAAGTTTTTGAATCTGCTTTATATAGGGAAATTTACTACTTTACTAAGCAGTTGATATCTATACATCAACATGGTTTTATGCAGAAAAGATCAACAATTTCTAATCTTACAGTTTTTTCCCAATACATTTCTGAAGTATTAGATGGTGGTGGCCAGATTGATGTAATATTTACCGACTTTAAAAAAGCTTTTGATCAGATAGATCATTATATTTTATTAGCAAAATTGCATCAGTTTGGTTTTTCCGACTCATTAATTAAACTTTTAGAGTCTTATTTAGCTAATAGACAGTTTGAGGTTAGACATCAAAACTTCACTTCTCGTTCTTTTGTTCCATCATCTGGTGTGCCGCAGGGCCCTAATTTGGGTCCACTTTTGTTTTTACTATTCATTAATGACCTTCCTGATGTTGTTTCCTGTGAAAAATTATTATTCGCTGATGACTTTAAGCTTTATTCTAAAATTAATTCGGTTTCAGATTGCGAACATCTTCAGTTCTGTATAGATCGCTTGGTTGTATGGTGTGAATTAAATCATCTGTCACTTAATATTTCCAAGTGCAAATCTATGTCTTTCACTCGTAAGATTCATTTTGTTGCATATGAATATTCTATTGACGGCTATATCATTACTCGTGTTGAGCTATATAAAGATTTAGGGATTACCTTTGACATTAAATTTACTTTTATCGAACATATTAATAATATTGTATCTAGTGCTTTCCGGACTTATGGTTTTATATACCGCAATTGTAGAGATTTTACAAATGTGGTCACGTTGAAAACTTTATATTGTACCCTGATCAGGTCTAAACTTGAATACGGTTCCATAATATGGTACCCGATTTATAATACGCATCAGCACCGGCTGGAATCAGTTCAAAGAAGATTTTTAAAACTTCTTGCATATCGACAAGATGGCATTTATCCACTTCAGGGTTGTAATCACACTAACCTATTGAATCGTTTCGGATTAGAGTCGTTGGATTTACGTCGTAGCGTATCTCTTATTCGTTTTCTGTATAATCTTTTAAACAACAGAGTTGATTGCCTCATACTATTGAGTAATGTTTACTTTCGTATACCACGTGGGTACACTGCCGTTTTTTATGGCAGTTTAAAGTCTCTGTGTTATTGTGTTTCTCACTTAGCGTAACTTATACATTGCTTGTGTGTTATATGATTTTGTCTCTTTATTAGTGTATATTATATGTATTTATTTTAATTTCTTATTACCACTTAGTTATGTTTATTACTTATTCCTGTAATTGGGTGTTCCTGTTGGAATAATAAAGATTATTATTATTATTATTATCATTATTATTATTATTATATTATAAACTTGCTCACAATTTATAGCAGTCAACACAAAGAAATATACATGCAGCCCGTATATTTTTCCTGTCGTGTGCTATATGTATCTGAGAGCATACCCGATTTCACAACTTCTGCTGCAGTAAGTACGCATGCGCTGCAACTTTTGATTGGTTGCGACGGATTGACGGATCCACCTGTTCCATTTCCAGCGCTAACATGGGCGGGTATATCGTTCGGGCGGGCAAAATTTCGGGTATATCATTTCGCTAATTTAATTATGAATGTAATTATTTTATTAGTGTTTTTGTGTTCTTAAGAATGGAGAACAATTCAAGCTCTACAGCATATTCTCTAAATAGTAAACACACTAATTTAACAAGTGAGGAATATCGGATGAAGACATGTATGAAGAGTTTAGAGCGCGAAGTCAACATATGAGTATATGTGATGTTGAAATATGTATTTGATTAACAAAATTGTACGTGAGTAGCATATGTATGTATAGTGCAAATAAAAGAAATTGGTGAAAAATTACAACTGTGAAACGGAAAATGATGGATGATGGCGTTTCCACGTGGTTTTGTTTACTTTCTATGGCAATTTACTAATGTTAAGATTTTAATTATTATGTGATTTTCTTCGCCACATGTTCTGCCCCTTCAATATGTTTGAAGAGATACCCTGTAATACATTTCAAACCTTGACACAGAAACAAACACATTACCAATTTACTGTAAACCGGATTCAGTTAATTTTATTCCTAATTTCGGGACTTAATATCATAATCCTGCGCGAATTAAATTTCGATAATAACCCGGAATATGCGCCAGACTAGAACCGAATTACATCCCAGCCCGTATCTTTAATATCAACTCTCCTAAGTGCCAGCTGATGGTTATTTCGTAATGGCAATTTTCCCGAAATAAAACAGTCAGCCTGTGACAAGTGATATACAGTAATATAAATTCCTTTATGGGGAGTTCATTCCGTTTTCGGGAAATTCTATATGCCCTTCCACTCTGTGATAATAAAACTTGACGCTTTTGTGTTGACTAAAATAATCTGCCGTTATATTAGAGAAGTGAAGCCAAAAAAATATTTAAATATTATTTTTCACTTAGTTGTTTCAGTTCAAACAGAGAACAACCAATGGTCTTAAACCGACTATGTGGCCAACAGCCCGGAAGCAGCCAAACCATTGACGAAAGTCACGGAAGCCTACAAACCAATCCAAAAAGCTACCAGTTCTTACTAACACAATTCAAATATCTATCAATGTTTGGATTCTCTTGATTCAGTATTCTTGACATCGTGTTTTACCTTCAATATCTGTGTGATATTGATTCACAAGTGCTATTTCAGGGATCTTTGAAAGAATTTCGTTGAGACTTATCACAGGAGACAAGTGTGAGAATTTAATAGGAACAGAAAGAAATAGAATATAGGGCGGGAGGAGAGCTTTTCATTGAAGACTTTTTACAGAAGAGAAAGGATGTGAATTTAGTAGATTGAGAGAGAGAGAGAGAGAGAGAGAATGGGAGAGAGGAGAAGAGAGAAGGAGGTGGTAGAAAGAGGAAGGTATCATTTTATTGAAGACTTATCACAT
Source organism: Monochamus alternatus (assembly GCA_037114965.1). Taxonomy (NCBI): domain Eukaryota; kingdom Metazoa; phylum Arthropoda; class Insecta; order Coleoptera; family Cerambycidae; genus Monochamus; species Monochamus alternatus. Next base: position 11,660,224 of record CM073429.1, on the reverse strand, counting down.
TTAGTAGATTGAGAGAGAGAGAGAGAGCAGAAGGGTTGGAAAGAAGGAGGGAAAGATACATGGAGAGTGGAGGAGAATGGAAGGTAGAGAACACTTTACAATGCATAACAGCAATCAATTTAATCAATGCACTTCTATTCGTTTACCTGGGCAATCTAATTTTGAATTGTAAAGTTGTTTTAAGTTAATATCAATCAATTCTCCTATCAATTAAAATACCTTTACAGTACGTAAAAAAATACAAAAGCTTATAGTAAAGAACATAAATGCTTCGTAAAAATTAGGCAAATGGGGTGACTTGAGATTTAACTAAATCATTATATTCAATTGTAAATGCTTATTTTATTGTACTGTAGTTTCTGATTACAACTGACGATTGTCATGGGGTAACTAACGAAATTATTTACAATTTTTAACACAACTGAATTGGCACTATGTTTGTTTCAATCGACACCCTGCTTCCCCTAACAATATACAGATTAATATATTTATACATTCTCTTCATTATGCTGTGAAAAAATAAGGGGAAGTAGAAAATTGCTTGTCAATCAACCAACACATTTTGTTAACATCTAAAGCTAGGCTGGAATATATTCCGTCTATATGAATTATCACTTGATTGCACGTCTATTTCGATGGAAATGGCGTTGCGTTGCCTGCAGCCGCAGGTTCGGAATTGTGTTGATTTAATTTATTTAAGTAACAGTAAAAAGGTCTCAATTTGCATTAATTTGCTTCCGTAATGGCCCGAGCAAGCCGAAACATGAACATGACATTCCAAACGACATAAAATAGAGCGCATTACTCGAGTGCATGGAATTAAAGGAGGGCAAATTGATGTAAAAGCTACGCGAGCTGAGTTTTGCCAAGTTTTTTTGAGATCGTTTGGAACGTATATATTTACATCTTATTTTGTTAATGTCCAACAATAATATACAGGGTATCCCAAATTGCAGCAGCCAAACTTTACCAGGTGGTAGAACTTTTTAAAATAAGAAAATAAGTTATATAATTATGCTTAGTTTCCGAGATACAGGTTATCAAAAATTTGAAAATTTGTACACATATTTTGTGTTTTATGCTGCTTCTTAGGGAAAAAATGTTATTTAGAACCCTATAATTGAAGGTGTCCGAACCCTTTTATTTTCTAAATATCTTTCAATGTACGCCTATGGTTCTGAACTACGTTTATTTTATAATAAATTTGATTTGCAAACTTTTCTCTCTTGACATTTTAACTACACTACACATTTTAAATCTGTCAAGTAAAATACCGTGAGGAATACCTATCTGAGGATAAATACCATCCTGAAAAAATTAAAATAACTCTAAATCGCCTATGAACATCTTCAGTTTCAGATTGTCACACCTTATAACCAAGGTTCCACACAATGCTAGCGCACTCGAGCTTAAATCTAACAATAGAATTGAAAAGTGTGATATATACTTATACCCAGAAAACCATTGATATTGTAGTTAGAAATCCTAGGCTTTTATAAGCAGACTAAACGAGGTACACCCGATATAACTAACACTGACTCAGACATGTAACATCACACTGAACATATTGATATCTACTACTATAATATAATAATAATTATATATTATATAATTTGAATAATATTAGTAGTAAATCCGATAATCCAAAGAATTGGAACTTTTGAAGTAATATATTATGATCTAACTTCTCAAAAGCCTTCGAAAAATCAGTATACAAAACATCAACATTAGTATCTGTATCCAAATGTTGAGAGATGTATTGGGTGACACATATCAAATTAGACACAGTGCATCTATTTTTCCTGAACCCATGCCGATAAGGACTACTGATTCCCTGTATGTGGATAAAATAAATTTTGAAGAGCGATTTCGAATACTTTCGAGAAACTACAAATAATTGCAATATGTGTTTTTGTTAATATCACATTTGACATCCTTTTTGAAACTTGAGAAAAACGAGCCTTCTTCCATTTAACGGGAAAAACACCGGTGACAAATTAAAAATGATAGAAAGCGCAGCAATCTTAAGTACAGAGAGTATCTTGGAATGGGGCAACCGAGGCACATGCAACGTGTTCAAATAAATATTTCCAATGGGACAATTGATGATAGTGTGATATGGTATATTGAAGGACTGATACTGCACAATACAAAAAGTTGAGTGGGTGCTTACAAGTGAATATACCATTAGGAAAACTCTCTGCTCACCTAAAGCTTTCTTTAAACACCCATACAAATACAAATATTTATCCACGATCCTTCACCTTTCAAAGTTTTTCTATAAGCGGTTTAATGATTCCTGAAAATATTCCATACTTCCTTTCTTTCTCGTCGAGTTATTTTGTGCTGCATTAATGATTCTTCCTTTGTAAAAGGCGCTTTGATCCTTTGGTTCCTCTTTATTATCCTTCTCCGATCTGTGGCATTCCAGCGAAAAGTATTTATAATAAATAATACAGGGTGGCCAGATGAAAACAAAACAGAGAGTCAAGATTGTAGAAAAACGCTCAGACCTGTCGATTTTAGATTAAAGGGGGGCATTCTTTGCTGGTATTTTTGACTCCGCCACTTTCACCCCTAACCATGAGTAAGCATCACCTCAAAATATTTAAATGCCATTGGTAGTTGGGTAATATTTATTTTGAAAGTTCTTACAATTCTCGTCACAACAGACTTTAAATTTTATAATTCCGTCCCCCTTTAATCTAAAATCGACGAGCCTGAGCGTTTTTCTACAATCTTGACGCAGTCTCTGAAAATGGCTCTGTTTCGTTTTCATTTGGCCGCCCTGTATAGTCAATATTTCATATTTTTACGCGTTTCCGAGCGAATATCAATAATATAATTATTTAGCTTGTTATGGGTATGAATTCATAAACAATATATGCCTGCAAAAAGCACCGATCGTGTTGTCATTTTAAAAACGGTGTGCTTCATTTACAATCCGATTCGTATTGTTTTCCATATTCCGTTGAGTGCGTTAGGCTGTTAATTAATTTTACAAGCATTCGTTATTAAATAACACCGCCATTCCAGACATCAATTATGAACAATGCGGTTTCCATCAGGCTAGATCCATTTACGTTCACAATTTTATTGTTTACCGATAAACAAGCCACAAAACTGCAACGTGCTATTGGTGCTATTTATATAAATAACGAAATGGCGCCATTAAAACTAGTACAGGCGGCTTCGGTTGATCGGTTGGAAGATATCCTGTCTTTGTATGTGTCAATTTAAAACTAAATTGTCATAGTGGCAATAAGATGGAAAAACAGTGGAACAATTAAGAAATTTAAGTAATATCGTACATAACTATTCACAAATGAGTGAAATTTTGATATACAGGCTGCCACGAAATAAATCTAACATAGAGCAAGGGACAACAAAATAATGCGATGTTGCCAAACTTACCTTAGCTAAAAATTTATGGTTAAAGAGATACCTACTTTTGTTTTCGATATTTTTTGCTAATAACTTTTTAAAAAATCCAAATATTTGCATACATTTTGGAGATCGGAGGTTTTTGGGGGCGAGAAATGATGAGAAAAATGATGAAATGATGTACAGGGTGCCTCTAATTTTCCTCCCCAGCCATTTTTCTCGAAGAAATATTTTTAGTAGACGAAAACAAGTGACAATATCTGTTATAAACCTAAGCTTTGTTTGTGCGACTAATTTTTAAGATTATCATTTCTAATATTTTTTTCATTATTTCTATGGGTCACTGAAAAAAATATTGCATTCGAAGTTTTCATCTATTTGTATTCGTTAGAAAGTTATGTTCAAAAGAAAAATATGAAAAATAAATTACGGTATTATTCACTTTATCGCTTTTTTACAAGTAGAAGCGCATATGAGGAACAACTACTTTTGACAGTTGTGTTATCAGTTGTAAGTATAAAGTTTTATGTTTAATATTTAAATTAATATTTCATTATTAATTTGTTTACCCATAATGAAAAGATGGATATAGAACTGGTATTTGGAAAAGCTAGCAGAAACTCACATCTGACAAGGAGATTTATATCCAGAGGTTCATTGAAGGTTAAATGTTCTATAGCCATAACCTTTGGGCCTATGACAATAATGGTATACCAAATGCCGAAATACCCACTACTGGGCTGACGAAAACGAAGTTGCATGTTTCTTGGAGAATAACCCATTACAAATTAGAAAACATTTATGGTTGCAATTAGATGGTGCAACTAATCATATTTTTTGTAAGAAATTATTTGAACCAGCACTTTCCAAAGCATTGGATAGGACATAATGGTTCAATACGGTTGCCACTCAGATCTCCGGACTTAACTCTGTGGGGTTTTCTATAAGCAAAGGTCAGATAATATCGATCAGTTAAAACAACATATAACAAACATTACATCACAAAACATATAAACAACATAACAAAATATAAGATTAGCGTATGCGACATTGACAGGAGATGTAATACCAATAGCCATTAGCCACAAAAGGTAATCTTTTTAAAAGGTTTAATTATTGTTGCATAACAATGGAAGAAAAACTGAAAACTGTCTGTAATTATTCTTATGGATATGTATGTTTTTTATTTTTGTTACACTTTTAGAATTACTAAATATTATTTAATCAATTACATATATCTATAATGCAATTATTTATTTATTTTAAATATATCTTATTGTGGATATAACTTTCTAAAGAGTATAAATAGGTCAAAATTTTATAAAGGTTTTTTTATTACAATATAAAGGTTTTTTTCAATGAACCACAGAAATAAATATGTTTCTGAGAAAAAAATTTGCGCTTAGCTTAGAAACAACAAAGCTTAGGTTTATGCCTAAAAGATTTTGTCACTTGTTTTCGCCTTCTAAAAATATTTCTTCGAGAAAAATGCCGGAGAGATAACTTTGGGACACCGTGTACATAAATATAAACAGAGCCTTACTATGTACTATTCAAGTCAAAGCGAAACACTTTAAACAAACAGTAAATAATTTACAGCTAACAACGGTTAGCTAATCACCTGTCCTTCAAAGATTTTCTCCACTTCATTAAATATTTCAAATAGGAGTTATATTAGTCGGACATTAGCAAAAAGTACCCCTTCTTGCGAAGAAAAATTAAGCCTGAAGGCAGGCTAATTAGGAACACAAACTTTAATCACTTGCCAAGGAACAGTTCCGTTTAATTTTTCTCTCTATAAAGAAGGGCATATTATTTTGCCCACGGTGTAGATACAACGGGTGGAGTGTTAGCGCGCTGACGTCAGGACTCTAATTGGTAGCCGAGATCGTATGAAAAACAGTGTCAAAAGCCTTTTGTCTCCGATCTCATTAGCAGTCGTTTTAAGAGATTTAAATCTCCTGGTGCACAAAAGGAGCAGGACGTGACCCAATCAGCTGCATTATCATCTAATGCCGGACGTTATCATGGATTCTTCTTTATTAGAAGATCCATTTTACATATTTTCACATTCCATTTATAATTTTAGACCTACGAAATGAAAATTGCAGAAATATTTTATGCAAAAATAAGAACTGATCGGTTTGTAACCTGATGCGCCTAAGTTGCATGAACTTAGATTGGTTTGAAATGTATTATTTAATAATATTTCAAATATATTGAAAAGCCAGAACATGTATCTAGCGGCAATAATCACATAATAATTGAAATATTAACATTCATAAATTGCCATTGAATATAAATGAAATCACGTTGACGAAAACGCGATATCATTGGTGTGACGTTACACGCCGTTCAGTTCACGGTTTGTTACCGTGGATACAGGTGCAGGTTATGGTGTTGGTGATGTAAACAGGCGTTTGTTTATTGTATTTTTGGGATTTTGTGGCATTTGTTGGTCGTAGGTACACAGTGCTAATACTGTGTAGGTAATGCCGGAATTATTAGTGGTGATGTGGTGAATCTAAGGTATTGTTAAACGTAACTTATTGCTTTGTTTACAATATAGATCCGCTCGTGACAATTACGGCGACAATGTTGTTGGGTAAATACCAGATAGATGGCTTTACTTGAGGTATTTGTAAAATTATGCCTTTTGATTTCACATTAAACTACTTGAAAAATAATAAGTAAAAGTAATGAATAATGATATTTAACATTTATTATTATTTTTCAATTTAATTTATTAAATTTGTATTACTATTTACTACTGTTTTAATTTTTCCTTAAACATTTTTATAAAATAAACTTACATTAAAAAGTGTAGTAGGTTGGTTCATTTGGTGCTTCTGTATAGACACTTGACGAATAACCTGGTTAGATTACGGCTAGGGCGGGGTACAAGTGGCAATAATTCACAATACACAATACTGATTTGAAGATATATTATAACTATTAATGACAGCCTAGGATGGCTGTACCATCTCATACAAAATAACTAAACAAAGAAACTTTTCTTTGTGCAATTTAACGGTTAAAGCGCGTCGGTGACGTGCTAACTTCAAAAATTGCACGATCAACCCTTCCACAGGCGGACTGTCAACCCCCTCGCCTACTGCCTGTTGCTAGGGACTCGGCCTTGCTTCTCCCTTGGTCCTCACACTTCACAACAACTTAATCTAGCACTTTATACATAGATGGGGCGCACTACATTTACCCCCCTATTAAACCAAAATCCGAGTCCTAACACTGACATCGGGGAATGGTTTAATACAACAGTAGTGCTAGTTTAGACCTGTTTTACAGGATTGACAATCTTTTTAATATTAACCATATTGTGAACCCCCACGGAAACTCCAGAAGATTCATCAACTATGTCATAGGAATTGGGGCCGAATTGGGCTTTTACTACGTACGGTCCCTCAAAGGAAAATCCTGCATATTTTTGATGTGATTTAGCTATAGGAATCTGCCAGTAACTAGCAGTTAAGTCCATTACCGATAAAATTTGATTATTTGTGAATTCATGTAATATTTCGCTCGGATTCGGTGGTGTCACGTGGTCCTTGACCATCCTATTATTTAAAAACCGCGCGTCGATACAAACTCGTACCGAACCATCTTTTTTTCCAACTACTACGAGCGGGCTTACATATTCGGTCGCGGCTTGTTCGATAACGTTCCACTCCTCCATTTCTCTCAACTGTCTCCTTACCTCGTCTCTATACACTTTCGGTACCGGGTAAGACTTTAAATGAAAGGGTGTATAGTCATGCAACAAAATTTCATGCACATAAACATCAGTTCGTCCAGGCTTATTCGAAAATACTTTTTGAAACCTTAGTAACAAATCACCTAGCTCATTTTTATAATTTTTATCGAACGCCTCAGCCTTACTAGCAATAGATAATATTTCTTCTTTTGAATAATAATCTTCCGATTTTTCTCCCCCCTCATTCTCAACCATTATTTCATTTATAACTACTTGTGACATAGGATTCGGTTCACTAATAAATTTTATTTCTACTACTTTATCCGTGAAGCAACCCGACAATATATTTTGTTTAAAATCTATTTTCATTAAATGTTCCTGCATAAAATCGCAACCAAGAATAACATTCCTTATTAACATTGGAACGATTACACAAACATAATCAAATACTACATCGTTGATTTGAAACCGCAGATACGTTTGTTCCCGCACTGTTTTGCTTTTATTTCCTAACGCCCCTACGAGTGTCGTACAGTTCGCCGGGATCCTAGGAACCTTTGGGTTTATTTGTAAAATACTCGTGAAAAAACTAGCTGAAATACAAGTAATTTGACTCCCAGAGTCAACTAACGCTTTAACAGGTATTGATTCCACTTCCACGTTAATTATTGGCAACGTCGGCAACTGTTCTATTTTATTAACAGATTCTTCAATGAGATTCTCGTGATTATCGAAAATTGTATTAACAGACGCCGTATTTGAACCTCCTTGCTCAGAAACCGGTCGCGTCGCCACTCTATCTACCTGATTTGAATCTCCTCTACGAGGATAACGACTATTTTCCTGGCCATGCCTATTACTTCCCCGCCAGTTCCGATTTTCGTTACTCTGTTCGTTTACCGTTTCACCTGCACCGCTGCTAACATCAATTTCTCGCAAATACTCCTCTACTGTATCTACAGATAGCTGACCTAATGCTAATATGCTCCGCTTTATTTGAGGTGAAAAATGTTGTATAATCATGTGAATTATTTCGCTTTCAGTGAACGCGTTCGATAAATATTTCGATTCTGTTAAAAGTTTCAAGAAATAATCCGATTTAAACCCGTTTTTGTATTGTCCAAATTTCACTTTCTGAAAGAGTTCGCGCTCTTGTGTAGCTCCCCAATATCGCGACAAAAACATATCCTTAAATTTTGTAAAAGATGTAAACGAGGCCTCTTTCATTTGAGCCCAGTTCTGCGCCGATCCGCGTAAAGCATTTACACTTAAATTTACCCGTTTACTGTCCGGTACGCCAGCGTCATCAAATAAAATTTCTAATTTCCTTATGTACGCCACGGGATGCAATGACCCCCCAGGCGAAAAGAACAAAGAATTCCCCCCTAAATCTTTCCATGCAGTGATATATGCCCTATCAAAATTGTCGCAAGATTTCCTTCTAGAATTTCCCTGTGAATTATTTTCTAATATTACATTTTCTTCACAAGATACATTTCTTACAACAGGTACATTATCAATACTTATTTCTTGTGTTTCTAACTTATTACTAATTTTTTCCATTAATTGTTTATTTTCATTTAAGTTAATGTTTATGTTCTCTAACAAACCAGCTAAGGTAGATAAAGTTTTGCTTAATGTATCTCCTTCTGTGAAGGATTCCTCACATTCCTTGCTTTTAGCAGTTTTTTTCGACATTGTTTATTATTTTTAAATTTAACACTGCTCTAGTCTTTCAATGATTTCTTGCCTGACAATAATCAGTTGATACACAAAGTTATTTATACTAAATACCGACACATTCATTACAGAAACGTAAATAATATTGCTTACACTTGGCCTGGCAAATGGTCACTGTTTCCCCATTTCTCGAGCCGTCTAGTTGGGCGCCAATGTAGTAGGTTGGTTCATTTGGTGCTTCTGTATAGACACTTGACGAATAACCTGGTTAGATTACGGCTAGGGCGGGGTACAAGTGGCAATAATTCACAATACACAATACTGATTTGAAGATATATTATAACTATTAATGACAGCCTAGGATGGCTGTACCATCTCATACAAAATAACTAAACAAAGAAACTTTTCTTTGTGCAATTTAACGGTTAAAGCGCGTCGGTGACGTGCTAACTTCAAAAATTGCACGATCAACCCTTCCACAGGCGGACTGTCAACCCCCTCGCCTACTGCCTGTTGCTAGGGACTCGGCCTTGCTTCTCCCTTGGTCCTCACACTTCACAACAACTTAATCTAGCACTTTATACATAGATGGGGCGCACTACAAAAGGTCTTCACAAACAAACAATATTGCAATGCTTCCTTTCGTCCCGCTTCATCACCCTACATTACATTTTTCCTTTCATTTTTTGGCACGGCGAAATATTTTTTTAAAAGGCGCTGTATGCTGTACATAATGGCATAATGCAACACTTCTTCCATTTGCCCGGTGAAATGCACTTTCTGTGCCCATTTTACGAGTCTATTATTCAACTTTATGCAATACCAATGTCTATTTAACGCAATAACATTTAATAATATCACAAATTACAAATCTTCTAAACGTATGTACTGCGCTGTCTGAAAGCATGAAAATCATGTACAGATATGAACTAAGCATACTGCTGCATTTAGGCATACACGTGAGAACGGCGTATGACGTCACAGGTCTACGCTGTGGTGGCGACCGTTTTGTGGAGGCGTTTTAGGTTTATTTTTCCACGATATTCTCTAGTACAAATGCCATTTCATTTAAAATAATACATTCGACGATTTGCATAGTTGTTAGTATTATCAGAATATAGATTATTACCTACCAGGTACCTAAAGTATACTGCAATACTTGCTTCTAGACTTTCGTTTTTGCAAATAATCAATAATTTAGTAAAATTATTGTTTTGCTGACTGATATGATTGAGAGAAAACAACAATTCATCGTTTCAATAGCTTTACTGATGAAGAAATATATTTAACTCGACAATGTAACTTGATAACATAAATGTATATTAATATAATTAATTATATTTATTGCTTTCCCTCTTTCTGAGAATATTTACCCTAAACGAACAACGCAAAATTGTATATTGTATATTGTCAATGTGGTAAACTATTAAAAATGAACGTATTAAATCGAGGATAAAAAAATAACAATAACATTTTACAAAATCTGGATAATCATCTCATTCTAAAATTTAAACAAACTAATGAAGAAAGTGAAAACAATGATTTTAATAATAAAGAAGAAGAAGAGAAGAAGATAATGTTATTGGAAAAATTAGCTGTTATAGAAATCGCGACAGTAGTTACAAGAAAACCTTTCAAATTTATATATTAATTACCTATTAAAGTTAATGATAATAATAAGAATATTAATAACTATATAAGTTTTATGATCACAATATTAACTGAAAGAAAACCTTTCAAATATAACTACAATCTGCTTTGAATTTTGCTTAACCCTCAGAACAGTTGCTCCATATCATTAATGAACAAAGGTAATCTTCCTTTCAAACCACCAGCACCCATCAGTTGAATGCCAAACGTAACCATCTATTTATCAAACAATGGTAATAATTACTAACTAAAATTAATGAGATTACCTGTATATATCTTTACACTAAGAAGACTATTCTAATAATTACAAGCTTTGACTTACTTAAGCGTCATTAGTCAGTATTCACCAAAAACTCGTTGGCGGTGGAAAATGAAAACTCCTCCTCAAGCCATGCTAATTAGTTGTCTGCAAACTTTAATTAAGAATATAATGGCTTATTAGGTACACCGCTTTGTTTAATTTTCCAATCAGACGAGAAAAATGTTGCGTTCGGTCTACGACGAAATTAGAGGATCTTAATTTTTTTTTTGAGATAATTTGGTATTGCGTAACTAACTGAAACGCCTCTTGGAATATCTATATCTAAACAAAATCAATGATTGTTTTAATTCAGAATTTACACGGTGGAACCACTAAAATCACTTCTTAATAAAGTTAAAATATCACTATTTTTTTCAAATAACTGTAATAGTAGTACAGTAGTAGAGTAGACCTCTTTCATTCATACACAAACTTCCTAAAAATATATAATAATGCTTTTCTTTCTACACGTAAATTATGGAGACGTGCAAAATTTCAAGAAGATCGGCGAGGTTTGAGGAAACCATTTTTCAACAAAGCGCAAAGATTTTATCAAAGCAGACCGATCTTTATTGCTATATTTTCAGTACGAAAGGCACTTTACCTGAAACCAAAACAGTTTTTACTCGCTGCACTGAGCATTTCAAATAGGATTATTTCAAAAATGGTTACTCCTAGCGACTTTAACAAGGTACACCTTTTTCAAATAAAATCGGTAGGAGAATCGATTGTTTCAATAGTCGGAAGGATACACTAAGCAACAGAAAAGTTCTGCTATTTGAAAGACACCTGATGTGCCGTATGTGGCGTCCTCTACTAGTGATGTCAAAATTAGAAACAAATTTAAATTTTTCGCCCACAAAAACACGTGATTTGCAAATTTTATATAAATATTTGGATTTTAAAGGAAGAATATATGTTATTATACAAGAATAAGTCAATCTTCTTTCAATAAAATATCAGTGTTCTTGAGGAATAGTTAAACTAACCTAGTTTTGGAATACGTGTAATTATTAATCTTGATACTAGTATAGTGCTAGTTTTTTTTTTACATTAAAATACTATTATAAGTTAGTTTCAATTATAATTAATTCTAGAAATTAAAAATGTATCATTAATTCAGTTTAATTGAAGGTAGAATAAGGGAATTTCTGTTTTCTAAATGGGGCAGTACTCATTCACAGTCCATTCGTATTTCACGTCGGCACTGTACAATTATACTTTAAATTTAATTAAAACTTTCACGGAAACCAACTTTGCCATTAAATAACTCTAAATGCTACAGTGGCAGTTTATTTTTCATTTTAGTAGTAACCTGCTATAGTTCTGATTTAATTTTTTAATTCATTAAACGGGATGCGTTAAAAGCAGGTTTACATAATTTTAAAATACGTCTTTTCCATTCTAATATACATACCTACAAATATAATTAAATAAGTACTAGATATTTTCCTTGCTTATCACGATTTATATTTTTATTATTGTTTGTTTAAAGGCACCATCTAAATAATACAGCCAAACTATTTTAATAATTAAAACCACAAATTAATTATATTAATAATTAATTAATTTTGTCCGATCGCCGATTGCAGGTTTACCCTTTTTGGTTTTTTTTATTTTTTTACAAAGTTGTATTTGTAAGAGTCCCCTGTACATTCAGTTTTTTTAGATAAATTCTGAATCACCCTGTACACAGAGTGTTCCTAAAAGGTCTGTGTTACAAAATGCTAACACAAATTCCTGAGGCTGCAATGTGAGAATCTACCTCGATTTATCTTAGTCCAAAATTTGATAATTTTGGACATACAAGGCGTTAAAGTTATTATTTTTTAAAACTTTTTTGTGAATATTTGTCTCAATAATAACATGATTTGCATGCAATTTGGAGATTTTTCGATGTACATTGCAGAGGGCGTCACCAAAAAAATTGTACGCCACTGCCTTTCTAAAAACTAAATTATTTTTAAAATCTCCATTTAATTTGCAGTAAATTCGGTCCCTAGACTTACTCCCGTACGACGCACCTTTTTCACGTAAAAAATTAAAACCAAAAAGAGTTTTTTCCCTAAGTTCATTGAGACTGCTTTTGATATTTTGTTGCCATTTTGTAGAAACCCACCATGCGTGGGAACACTTTTTGTGGGGCAAAAATTAATTTTCTACTTTCACAAATGACGTTCACGTAGGCATGATATTGAATATTTGAATAGAAAAAAAACGGTAAGCTCATTAAATGCTCCCTTAAAGCAAATGAAATAAAAATAATAATTTTGGACGCTTCTTTCCGCAATAAAGTTGATATTGATTTTTCATTATTAAAAAATTATTATTAGAGTAGGAGGTAAAATTTTATAAAAAATTGTAAATTTTACTATCGGTGAATTAGCTGACAAGCATTTTACTTATGGGGTTGCCGACGGAAATGCATATAAATCCAGAAGGATATACCAAGAGCGATATCCAAATCGCGTACTACCCGATCCGAGAACATTTTCTGGGATGCATAGACGTCTTCACGAAACCGGAAATTTAAAAGTAGACCACAGTGCTAAAGGAGTCCCTGAAACAGTAAGAACACCGGCACTTGAAGAAGAAATTTTACATGAAATTGAGGAGAACTCCGAAACTAGCACGAGGAAAATCGCGGCAACATTTAATGTTTCACACGTATTTGTTTGGAAAATTCTCATCGAAAATTTGTTATATCCATATCACATTCAAAGAGTCCAAGCATTATTTCCTAGAGATTTCCCGTTGCGCATTAATTTCTGTGAGTGGTTTCTTCAAAAGCTGCTGGAAAATTCGTTATTTGACAAGTACATTCTTTTTACCGATGAAGCTAGTTTCTCTCGAAACTCAATACGAAATTTCCATAATAACCATTTGTGGGCGGATGAAATCCCTTTCATCAAGAACAGTTTTCATTAAATGTTTGGGCTGGTATTATTGACGATTATTTGATAGGCCCATTTTTTCTCCCAAGAAGATTAGATGGAGAATCGTATTTACACTTTCTTGAAGAATATCTGCCGCCAATGCTTGAAGGCTTTCCTCTTTTATTAAGAAACCATATGTAGCTAATGCACGATGGTGCGCCTCGACATTTTAGCTTACGGGTGCGTGAATTTTTAAATCACTATCGCAATCGGTGATAGGCCCCGGAGGAACGCAGTCATGGCCGCCCAGATCTCCCGACCTTAATAGCTTAGACTACTTTTTCTGGGGTCATCTGAAAAGCTTAGTGTATGCAGTGCCGATTCAAGCCGAAGAAGAGTTACGAAATCGTATAATAGTATGCTTCCAAACCATAAGAGACACCCCAGTAATTTTTGAAAATGTACGCCAGTCTTTGCAAAGAAGATTAGATGCTTGCACACGTGTGGCTGGAGGACACTTTCAACAACTACTGTAAATACATAATTTGGGTTCTTTATTTTGTTTGTATTTTCTTGTCTTGTCGTTTCGTTTTAGGTTTAAGATTTTGAATTTATCGTTTTACTAAATAAATCGCGATTTTTAAAATAAAATTTAAAAAATCAGAGGCGTACCGTTTTTTTCTATCCAAACATTTAATATTATGCCTACGTGGAGATCACTGGTTAAAGTAGAAAATTAGTTTTTGTCCTAAAAAAAGTGTTTCCACGCATGGTGGGTGTTTACAAAATGGTAACAAAATATCAAAAGCAATCTCAATGAACTTGGGGAAAAAACTTTTTTGGCTTTAATTTTTTTACGTGAAAATGGTGCGTCATACGAGAGTAAGTCTAGGGACCAAATTTGCTGTAAAATAAATGGAGATTTTAAAAATAATTTTAGTTTTTAGAAAAAGCAGTGGCGTACCATTTTTTTCTTCAAAAATGTTTAGTTCAAACCTCGTACAGACGTCATTGGCAAAGATTTTAAAACATTTTTTGCATCAAAGAAAGCTCTTTAATGATTAATAGGTGTGTATAAAATTTCATAAAAATATCTGGAGTGATAAGAAAATTATAATACAAAATTTTTTCTTAAAACTGTATCTCCCTGTAGCTGTAGCTCAAAAATTAAGAGGTTTAGGACATATGTTGATATTAAGTTTTCTTCTTAAAATGACCGAAGGATTCACACCCTTAAGTATCGGCATTCAATTAACACCCTGTATATATACATTGAAATTTGATATATGGATAAAGTTATTGAATGCATTATTGATTAATAAAAGCAATTAAATATTTTAGTTAAATTCATTTATAAACTGAAAGAATAATAAACAAACAAGACACACTTTTATATTGTGATTTTAAATGAAATGGAATATTTACTAGTACTTTCAAACTGAAATATATGCATATACAAAATCATTTTAATGAATTTGGAATACAAGTCCAATACATTTAAATATTCATTATCCAACTGTATTTATAAAAAATATTTGGAAAGCAGTTATTTATTTAGGTAAATTTGTTTTGTGTATTATTAATATGAAATAAAGTATTACTTTGACCAACAAATAATCAATCCGTCTAAAATTTTCCTCACAAAACACGGTGAGACTGTTATTATTGAAAATACCTACACGTTCCATTATACATAACAGAAAAAAAGTAATAATAATAATAAGACAAACTAGAACATAAATATTGGTTCAATAATACAAACTGGCATTTCGTGCCATAAAGATATTAGACGCTATAAGCGACTTTTACAATGAGACGAATATTGATCTAGGAATTAAAGATATCAATACTTGTCTTAACTTGGCCTATAATAAAACTTGGCTTCAATCACGACTTTACATTCGAATGAATTTAAATTGTTTTAATGGTAAATTGGATGTCAGAAGGATGCAGTTTCTTTGAGTTCGAGTATAAGTGCCTTTAATTTTCTTCCACTTCAATTACACTTTAAATTTCATCAAGTCAGTTTGAGAAAGCTTTGAAAGAGGTCAGTAGAACTTTATTTCCGTTTCAGATATTTTCGAATTTGGTCAGATGTTTACAAGCTGAAAGAATGAATGTATACGTACCTAATGACTTGATTCCAATTGACCTAATTATGTACTTTATTCAACTAGAAAATAAAATATTGTTTTTCAATTTTTATGTCAGTTTATGAAATAGTAAATCTCATAATGTGATCAGATTATGCTTGGAAGAAATATAGTATTTTCTTACTTAAAATTATTCAAGTTACACTGAAAATAAAGTAAAAACAACTACTGTTTTATCTTAAAAGACGTTAGCTTTTTTCCAACACGGCACCTGACTGGTTGGAAACCTGTCCCAAGTGGATAGCCAAATCGTTCACCGACTTACTGCAGCGGAGTTGTATCTAATATTAAACTGACTGACGGCTTCGGACAGGTTTCAAACTAGTCAGGTGCGGTGTTGGAAAAGAGCTGTTATCTAGACAATGATGGTTGGCCTCAAAGACTAAACATTCATAATCATAACACACGTCAGTAGTATTCAACTCTCCCTCATTCTTGTCAAAGAAATCTTTTTGTCAGAAAAACAACAAAACATTTATAAAAGTATATTGTTTTCTAAATCCTTTTTGTGAAAAGAGTATTTTCGATAAACTGAGTATTTAGAAAATTAAAAATCAGCAAATGTGTGACATTTTTGAGAAAATTTAATAAATCAAAAAGAAGTAACAAAGCAAGTTCTCTACTTGACTAATAGTCGGTATGACCTCCGCCACGTTCCAATAGCATATCGACACGTCTGTGCATTGAGATAATCAAGCGGTTAACGATCTCTTGTGGAATATTGTTCCATTCCTCTTCTGCCGCCACGACTAACTCATCGGAAGTCTGTGGTGGATATATGATTATGAATGGCTCTAGCAACGAAATCCCACATGTTTTCAATAAGATTCATGTCAGAAGAGTTGGCTGGCCGATCCAATCTATTGATATATCCTACTTCGAGTGTCTCTTGAACCCTTCTTGAGCGATGTGGTCGAGCGTTGTTGTCCATAAGTACAAAATTTTCACCTAATTCATTACGCAAGGATAGATAATGGGCGTAATAATTTGTTCGATGTAAATTTGACTGGTCATATTCTGTGGTATGCGAATTAATGGGGTGCGGCGGCGGCTGAACATTATTACACCCCAAAACCACCTTCATATGGAGCAATTTCACGAGGAAAATAAAGGCGCTGTTGATGACCTGGTTCCCTCCAGACTCTTTGCCGATTGTCATCAGTAATCAGCCCAATTTTGGTTTCGTCTGTAAATAATACCCACCGCCACTGGCATAAAAGCTAACCTCTATGCTCTCGCGCCCACTGGAGACGGGCAGCACGATGCCTTGGAAGTAGAGTGGGGACCCATAATGGTCTTCTAGCTCGTAAATTTGCGTTGTAGAATCGTCTTCGAAGAGTAGGTGTCGATATAATATGGCGAAACGTACTTTGAAAGTGGGCCTTGAGTACTGAAGATGTGCGGTGTCTACGAGCATATTGCACCAAATACTGATCCTCCCTTTCATTAAATACTCGAGGACGTCCACTACGTGGTCTGTTTTCCACTGTATCAAATTCTTCATATATGTGTACTATTCGTACAACAGATG
Organism: Monochamus alternatus; assembly: GCA_037114965.1. Lineage (NCBI taxonomy): Eukaryota > Metazoa > Arthropoda > Insecta > Coleoptera > Cerambycidae > Monochamus > Monochamus alternatus. The sequence continues at coordinate 11,642,937 of CM073429.1, read as the reverse complement.
ATCTAGGAATGCCCAACATGTTCGATATCTGATGATTAGAATGTCCTGCATCATGTAAACTAGTCATTCTTGCTCGAGTAAACGCAGAAATTTCAGGTCCTGGCATTATAATGTACAAACATTCAAAAGGAACACTTGGCTGAATACACTGCCAAACTGACCAGATTTGTAAAAACATTGGTAATAAAGTAAAGGTTCATGCTCTGCAATTTAGTATTGTCTTTTTTGTTTCCTAAGTACATGTGCTGTTTTACCGCATTAAGAAAAACTACTAGGTTAAATCGAATCATTTTATATACCTACAGGAGGTCCAAGACTTTTGATGGTGTGTTTATTTTAGTTTTCGAGATTTCAGTACCTAAAGTCTAAAACAATGTTTTGTACACAGATGTATGATACAATATAGCTGAATAATTTTGGAAGCAGTTATGAATTTGAATGCCTAACGTCTCTTATATATCTACTTGCAATATAAATTCTCTTTGAGATATTACACATGTGTTCGCTCAACGACTACGAATATTTAGTTTAAAATTTCTTTTTCATGATAATATACGACAGAAGGATATTGCAAGTCTAGTATTATTTAGAATGTACATATATTACATAGTCGTATAGGAAATATTTAAATAAGGTACATAATGCAAAATAGGAAAGAAACAGTTTGATATTCAAAATTTCGAACCTGCTGTATTATACAGGGTTATGCAGAAGTTATCCAAAATAAAATTTATGAATTTACAGTGGATAAATAGAGTTTTGTAAAAATAAATCAAAAAGAACAGTTCGAAAATGACACTTTATTAAGGTAGGTAGTTCCGAACATTTTGTGGAAAATGAGGGAGTACCTATGGCATGCAAGAACCACATTCGGAGTCGGACAGCTAAGTACACATCTTCCAAAAGTCCAGGCAGATCATTTAGAAGAAATTCAAGATACTGAACCTCGTCCATTCGATTTGATAATATAAATGATCCAATCAAGCGATCATGGACAATCTCTGCCCAAACATTTCATGAAAAGCGTTGTTGGAAATGACCAAAATCCCAAATATAATTATTATGAATGTTATGCATGTCATTCTTGTAAAAATACCTTCAGCTGTAACTAACACATCAGCTGTAAATATGGGTTTTTGAGCATTTTTTCAGTAACTGTTCACAAAATCAATTCGTAAGGGACAGTCCCTTGGTATTAATGCTTGAAAACGCAGTATATGATACGGATAAAATTGAACCTCTTGTATAATACGCCTCACTGTTGATTGGGATATTCCTTGTGCCTATTTAGCGATTTGCCAGGTACTTATTTGGAGATTCTCTTCAACAACCCCTAAAATGTGTTTCTCAGCTGCTGCAATGCGCCATGGACTCCCTGGATCTCCATCTCTTCCACTATTCAGCTGTAAATTTCCCGTGTCATGCCTGCGTTGCACTACTGTATTAAAAGTAGCTACATTTGGCACATGTCTATCTGGAAATCGTTCTGTGTACAAACGAGAAGCTGCTAAATCATTATGTCTTACTTTACCATAAATTAAAACGATATCCATCAACTCTGAATTGCTGTAGCTACATGTAAGCTATTTTTGAAACTAATGTAAACACTATCGTAAAAATCTATAAGGATTTTACAATTTTTTATCCTGTACAACAGACCATTACAATAACAGGTTTAGTGAAATCGTGTTTAAGATCACATGCTCGTAATGTATCATTCCCATATTCACTTATGATTCAATTTGAAGCGATAAAAGTATATCTATGAGGAATGCCAAGATGAACGATGACCAAAAATTGCAGTTCTCTGCGGTATTACTGCAGATCCAACCAATTTAAATCGTAGATGGCTTGTGATATACGACCACATTTTCTTAAGCTGGTCTAGAATGACTTCAGCAAATGTGCAATTTTTGGAGTCCTCTTTTCTCCTATTATTGATATCTCTATTAGTAGCATTTCCGGAAGTGTTCACTTCAAACTCATCGCGTCTAGCTACATAAAAACGAACATATTCTATCAAATTACTGCAAATTACAGGAGAAATATAGGTTGAAAGAACATTTTATGATAAGGAGAATTAAATATCAGAAAATTATATTTTCTGTGCCACAGCAGCTTCAAGCGGATGTACATCCCAGGAGTCTTAATTATGGGGTATATTCGAGAGCTTATCGAGCATTACTTTAAATGAGGACTGCGGAGAACGATGATTTATACTTTGTGTAAAGTATTAGTTCCATGAAGAATAACGAATACATTTTGCCCATCCATCATTTTAACGATGCAGTTTTACGAAGGCGGACGAGAAGGAGGGAAGAAAAGAAGTTCGATTACAGTGATAATATTAAATATGAAAGGAAAGGCAATTAGAAGGGTATCCTTGATCCTGCTACGCATATTTCCGGTTTGAAATTGCATTATGAAAGCTCTGATTGGATGGTTGTAGTTGGAGTTTGTGCGCTGTCCTTTAATTTTATGAGAACCAGAGATACTAACTAAATATAAGAATATGAATTACTCAATTGTTACATTTACTAAAGCCATTGAAATGTACGATGTGAAATGCTCTTAGTTCCATTGCGCATCCAAGTAAAGGTAACACACCTAAGAGCAGACAAAAGGAGGCACATGAAACTCATCAAAGAAATACTTCATTGGTTATGTATGTGGGTGCGAGAGAAGTAATCATCTGCACGTACGATATGAATTGTGTTCTTAATTTCCCATTGTTTTGTTTGTAAACACGTCATTGGCGTACAGTGTGATTTCTTCTTTTATCTTGTATCTCGTTAGTGTCATTCTTTGTGTATTTTTGTGGGTGTTATTGTTGTAACATGTCATGTTTTATAAGGGACTGTAACATTAACCAACATATAGCACCAATTAATTCTTCATATCCAGAATTCAATTTCATTTCAATTCACAGTCAGCTAAATATTTATTGCTCCGCCATTGCTAGGAGGCACAAAACAAATATGGCGCTGATCATGAGTAATCCCATTCGAGCATTCCAGTCATCATAATATAAAATTACATTTCAGTGACTAAAGCCAAAGTATAACTTACAGCTTACGCCAAAATTAGTGTGCCAAAAAACATTGGATTTCCAATTTTGCCAGTGGTGTATGGAAATGCATATATTTTGTATCCTACTGTGAGGATTGAAAAGAGAGGACTAAAGATCAGGTATATACAGTATGTCCACAGTTAGAGTGCAAAAGAGGAAAAATATTTTTATTTTTCATTTTACAGAAAAAGGCATTCTTGATTAAAATTTTTCTTGTCTTCAACATGCGGATCCGAAAGTCGGTAAATATAAAAATCGTTCAAGAATAAACTGCCTTTGTTTTTAACAACACAAAAATATGTTATGGAAAGAGTGGGGGGCGTATTATTTAGGTTACTAGTCAATTCTAATTTTTCTTCTGGACTCAGCTATTTTCCCTATATTTTTCTTTAAGCGCAGAGCTTGGTAATAACCGAAAAAGGGTATTAAACCAACATATAAAAATGAAATTTATTTCCAACAAACAAGGTAATAAAAGCAGTAACAACCAGGTACAAAATTAAATCTGTCCCTAGGTGGTTAAAGAACCTCACATTGTTTCACTTTTTTAATTTTGGCTTTGTTTATTTAACCTTCTCGAGTTACTGCAATGCAGAAAGTACTCTTTGCTTCTATTACGTACCTTTCCTCATGAATTTCATTTCAATAAACACCTTCCACTTTGTATTTCATTGGGTAAATAAAGTCATTGTGTTATTTATTCAATATGTTACAACTGTCAACTGAATGTACGTGCTACGAGACAAAATAAAATGAAAAAAGCACATATATTTTCTCATGCATTGAATCATTATTACTTAAACAATTTTTTTACACATGTAATGTTAAACAATACCATTATTATACACAGAGATAAGTAGAATTGCTGAAGGGGACTGAACATTATTATTATTTCTTTCTGATGAAAATTGCTTTCTATTATCCAAAAGAAATCAATAACAGTATCGAATCAATGCCAGTGTTGCCAACTTCTGAATGCTACAGGAAAGAAACTCCATATTCTTAATATCAAGCAGGTAAACATTTACAATAAAACTGCCATCTTAGAGCTTTTTGCATTCTGTTTTTATTAAAAACAAACTTAATCTAAATTAACTAGCATTATTTTGATGTCCTACAGTGTATACGAGGATTAAATTGACCGCATTTGGCAGGCATTTCAACACGCAAACCAAAAAAGACTGTATTAAACCGTACAACCAGACCACAGTGTCTATATGGGTGGGCTATTAACAGCAGTAATAAACGTTTCATGGTCAAAAAGGGGTTTTATTACTTTTTTTATGTTTATTACACTTTTATGCATCATATATACGGTCATTCAATTATATAACCCTTGTATGAACCCTGTTTCATGAAAATTATATTCATTTAATATGATGTACGTGGCGAGTCATATTTCACAAAAAAGAAATTGAGGGTTACATACCTACAAGCATCTTGTCAGTAATCAAGGTAAGTTGAGTCGCCTTGTGCAATTTCAGACAGAATATTTTTTATAAGCGGTTATATACCTCATTATTTTTTGCTCTAAGTATGGAAAAATAATGAGGGATAATGGTGCTTTTTATTTTGAAAACAATCTAATTTAATATATAAAAACATGCACCCAAATCGTTGCAGAAATAAGCTTATAAATTATAATGAGCTTAAGATGTAAAAGGGTTACCTTGAATTTCCTTTCAGTTATCTTGTTCTTCCAGGTTATTAAAATCTGAAACAAAATTTTAACTAGAGAATTATTCAAGACTGTGGCGGACTAATTTTACAAACTCTACTAATAGTTATTTATGACATAAGTGCTACAAATGACATTTTATTTTGTGGGAAGGAAAATTTCTGGTTCCTTAGACCAAAATAAAATCGCTTTTAGCACAAGTTTCACAGAAATAATTACTTCTATACCTACTAATAGGATTAAATTGTATAAAGTAAATAAATATTTCTTTGACTTAAAATGTCTTAATTGTTTTCTAATTTTGCACCAGTACTAAAAGTAAATTACTTTTTTGCACGATCAACCTTTTTTAGTTCACTTACCATGTTTGTTTCTACGACAGTAGAATGTGTGTTGCCGTTCTAGAACGTTAAGTACATAACTGTCAAAATAGACATTTTTAACATCGCAATGATTTGGAATGGGTTTTCTAGAACTCAGTTTAAAATTTAATTGATTTAAAATAAAGATATACTTTAAAACGATTATTAACGTTGAAATTAAATATGTAGTTTGTACAATTATCTACAGAAATTGGAACAGTACGTGTTTTTTCGATTCGAAAAAAGAGTATAAGTATCACGAACATTAAGGGTTATACCGTTTTCAGACAACATTGTCTTCAGACAGTAAATTACCCTTAAGGTTGCGGTATTCTAAATAAGAAAGTACCTCGATCGTTGACAGACAATGATATAAAACTGTGTACCGGGAAGTGCTGGATATCTAGCGGAGGAAACTTGAACTGCAAATATTTAAAGAATGTCACAGTTGGAGTGCAGAAAATAACGGGTGGCCGAAACTGAGTTTGAAGGTCATGCGTTCGATCCTGCGGCAAAATATTTACAACCCTATCATCTAAACGGGATATCGATTTTTCCGTATTCTAAATTTCAGCGTTCAGATGCAGTTTATCCTTTGCAAATCTGTGCTTTGCAGTAGCAGTAGTTTTCTGTATTCTTTATGTGTGTGTAATACTAGTGAAAATTATAGAACATTTTTATTAATTGAAAGTTCGTTGGATTTAGAAAGGTATGTATATCATTATTTGTAAATTGAATTAAAGTAATAATTAAATAATAGGTACTTAATAATTATATATTTATATGCAACTGGAACAGGGGAGGGGATTCGAATTTTTAATTTATCAAATTTTAGGAATACATAATAGTTATATATGCAACAAGTACAAAAAGTAAGTGTGAGTAAGACAACACGTCGAGTGCAATAAGCACTTTTTGTACGAGTTGCATACAATATTTTTTCTACGTTCATGCAAAAACCAAAAATTATATTTAGATGACACTAAGTCTAGGAAAATGTCACGTCGATTTGAACGTTTATGTTTGTCATGATGACAAAACGCTATAGTAGAATGACAGATGAATGCAATAAACATTTTATTGCACTAGTGAATAAAGAACCACTTTTTCCACTAAATATAGTTCAATAAAGTTTTGTTTTTTGCATGAATGTAGAAAATAGTTATTTATGTAATAAGTACAAAAAGTAAGTGTTTATTGCACGTGACGTGAAATTGTCGTACGAGGCCGTCAGCACAACACGTGTTTATGTTGTTGTTTTGTGTTTTTCTTCAGTTTTTAGTGCCGTTTTTATTTTTTTTGTATATGCTGTCTAGTTACGTATTATCTAAATTTATAAAAAAATAAATTCTAAATCAGGATAAGTGTCAAATTAACCTGAATGCAAAGAAACATTAGTGAAGGGAACAAAATTTAAAGAAAAACGATATACTTACTCGCATAAAGTTATTAGAAAACATTAACTAAAAATAATTTCTTAGACGCCTTGGAACTGGAACGAAAATTTTATAGAACAGTGTGAGTAATTTTTCATGTAAACTGAACTCTCGAAATCATATCCGAACAACCCTGTATAACGTAAATATATTTTTAATTCATTATTTATCCTTTTTATAATAGGTATTTAATAATAAATAGTGAGATAATTCACAGAAGACAAATAGCAATATACTTTTTGAAAAATTTGTGTACCTGCAAAATAAAAGATAATAGTAAAAACAATCGTTTTATGTTTCAACCTTACCCTAATATCTATTACATCTTTATTTGTGTGGTGGGTTTAAAATATGTAAGCAAACTTATACGGCAAAAATTAGATGTCAAAATTTATCTAAATATTAACCTCCAACGAGTTACAGTCATTGACAAGACGAATGCTAATAAATGTTTTAAAGTAAATGTTAAAAAATCCCCTGGCGGCATGAGAACAATGTACACTAATCTACAGGTAAGCGTCATTTGTTTTCTGCATCCCTGTGTATTCCATATTACGATAGCCAGCAGTATCAGTGGACAGATAATTTAACTGTAAGATTTTCCTTTTGAAATTTATAATTTTGAAGTGGTTGTCATTTCACTCAAATTTTCAAATTCTGTCAATTTTGAGATTTTTGACTACATTTTTTTCAACACCCTGTATTTTAACATTTGAATCAGATCGATTTAATTCTCTGAATTTTGCAGGAGTTTGGTTTGGTGTTTTAAACACGTGTATTTTTTCGTTAACAGTGTTCCAATAGCCCTTAGTTAATATTAAAGAGAATTTTTTAGTTCCCATAATTTTGAGGTGTTTTTAAAGGTCAAAATTTTCTCATAACTGCATACAGAACGTCTTTCGCACGTTCAATAACCGTTCCGAAGTGGAAAAATCGAAAACTTATATCAATAACAATGCAATCAAATGCATGTGGTATGTTTAATTCGTCTTGATTTCTAATATAATACTTAATTCCAAATTTTGGTCGCCCTGTAAACAGAATTTGCTTTACCGCCACCTCTTAGTCAGAGGCTGAACTATTTGTTGCTAAATTGTGTCAATTTTTATAGTTTGTAACAGACTTCTAGATAATGAAGTTGGCTGAACTTGCTGAGAAAATGACCCTTATGGAAAAATGCTAATAAATTTTTAGGTACTGAAATTTATCAAACTAACTACTTTTTAAAATTGATATATAGTACTACATATTCCTATAACATAAACTTACTTAGTGTTATATATATAAAATTGTTTAGGTTTATGTATATGCACGATAAATTAATTGATAAAAATGTGACATTAGGTTAGCAGCAAAGACCAATATGAAAATACGTTTTTTTTAAGTTAAAACTTTGTTTAAACTATATTTAAATAGTAATAATGAATAGACAGATCTTTAAAGATTCTATTTGTGCGGTTATTTTTGTTCTTCGAGCTTTATTTTTTGAAATTTCAGTACCTAAAAACACTACAAATTCGGGTCATATTTTGCCAGAAATACGGCGACCTTAATAATAACATAATACTTAATACACTATTAAGACTTTGCGTTAAAAACTATACTTTTACTGGTGTTTATTAAAAAAGGTTTTTTAGCAGCAACAGGAAACCTGTTAAAAAAACAATGTTTTAATACCAAACCACCTCCGAACTGAAATATTAATAAATCTCACCTCACTTCGTCCCTTTGAGACCGACCCCAAATTGGTCCTGGAAATCAGAAGTGGGCATCATTTATTATCAAGCAAGAGGATTCGGAGCATCCTCCACACGTTTTATAGAGATGAAATCCGAGAGAGACAGAAGAACCGCAATGTATGCTTTGCAGCAATGAACTAAGCCAGCTTTATTGACATCATATTATGTCAGGATAACAGAAGTGAATTGCATCTATACAGCTGCTATTCTACATACTGAACCATTACAAACAGCGGTGCATCTGACCTGTTGTATTTCTTGCAGTTACAAAGGGGAAAATGTGAACACATTTCACTACTAATAGGTACGGTATATGGTGCTAGCATTGCTAGCAAGTGTCGGCTTTGGAGTTAAAAAGTTAAAGCAAGAAAGAAAGAAGTTAATTGAATCTAAACATTTTTAAAGTTGAGACAAGGAAGTTAAATTTAGAACAAGAAAGCATGTATAGTCTATATCATCGATATAAGGAAATATAACATTTTTTTAAAGACCGTAAATACTGTGATAGAATGGCGCAATATAATATAAGTGACAGAAATCATTAGAATATGTGGATATATGCGTATTAAAATAATTCTATATATCATGCCTCGATGTTATTCAAAGCGGGGTGGTTATTGAGGAAATATTTTACATCTCAGCATCAATCAGTGTTTATTTTACCCCAATCCAACCCACTGCTCGAAAATAAAAAGTTATATTGGCGCTATTTGGAATGCGACGTTGTAATGATGATTTAGTTAATATTGTATTGTGTTATTAGCATTACATTGTGAATATCCTGAATAAATCTATTTTGAGGGTTATTTCTTGTTGTTTACCAAGTTTGATATCGAACCATTATAAGTAACACTTTAACATTTAATAACAGTATTAAACAACGTTCAATATTCAAGGATTTCTCAAAATCCATTAAATTGCATACGATGCTAGTTTGAAGAGAGATGAGTTACTGCAATAATAGTCAAGAGCAATAATTTGTTTTTAATCCCATTGAATTAATATATAACCAATTAAACAGATACCTTCACAGAAATAATACCTTTCCAAAATTTGACAAAACGGTTAAATGTTATAAGAAGTCACTCATGTCATAAAAAATGAGGGAGCTGCAACAATTGGGCTAAATAAAAGTGGTGTCATCATTATTGGCATTTAAAGATACAAAATCGATAATGAGAACCTTGAGCCTATCCTATTTATTATCACATCTTAACATCTACTACGTTGTTTGTAATGTTCTATTTGAAACATCCTCTGTAAAATATTATTGACGGAGTTTATTTAGTGGTAAAAAATTCTAAAAATTTAAACCATTTTGATACGAACGAATTCGCCTGCCATTTTTATAACCACAAACTGATTTTAGGTAGACTGAAACATCTAAAGGACAAAAAACAGTCGCTTTGCTTTAAATAAGCAATGTCCTGTAGGTAAAATCAATTAGTTCCTTGTACTCTCAATTGAAATTTGTATCGAATGTAGTAGTACTACATGAATTATGCGGTTGTACATACTGTCTCTCGACGTACAGCGGACTAGTACAGGGACTCGGAATCTGTTCAGGTGCACGGGGAATAGGTCGCTTGATCAATTAGCAGCTGCAGTAGCGACCGTTTATCGACATAAATAACACAGGGACTAGGGACTCTAATTAACACCCACGGAGAATGGCTCCCAGCTCGAGTGCAACGGGAAAAATGTTCGTTTTTGTAGCCAAAGTCGCGTTGTAGGCAGATTTACGGCGTTAAGTGTGGGGTACGGATTTTGAAAACGTGCCAATATGCACGCGAATTAAAAAACTACGTAAAAATACATATATTTTAGCGCGTTCCAATCCAATTATCAGTACAAGATAAATTGCACACGGTGAAAAATGTATGTTTAAGTAAATAAAGATAATTTATGGTTGCCATGCGTCCATAGAAAAAGTATTCCTTCGATTATAAGTCGATGAAGATTAATATATATTTTTTAAAAGTTATAAGTACATTTACTACCTAATTTGAGTTAGGAAAAGTTCGATTTTTCCTAACTAGTGCGGAAAAAAAATTTCCGCACGCAAATAATACATCATAATTAGAGCCCGCACTCCATTCGCAGATGATGACATTATCAGGGGCGCACTTAGGACGCAAATAAAAAAAACATTATTTACCATGTGAGTTATTGAATGTCCTTTTAAATTAACATAATAAGTAAGATTAATAATAAATTTTCTACTAAAGTGGCATTACTCAACACAAATAAATTTAAAATATTAACTGACTAGAGTATAATAAACGAATATTTGTTATCCTACCTCCTGCTCATTTTTAACCCACACCAGAGATGTTTTTCTTTAATTTAAAATAAATATCTAAGTTTGTTGTATACTTGTGAGCTGTTTTTAAAATATCTATGAACGTTTATATATCATGTTTATTTATTTCTCTTAAATTTACTGGTATTTTCCCAATTTGATCGTGTGTTATTTACACAAAGAACACGCTTGGAACTTGCTACAGAAATTTCCTATTTGTTTAAATGTATTACATTGCTAGATATACTAATGTAGCAGCTATCATAGCAGCATTTGATCATTTAAATATGTTTGGATTATTTTTGCAGCCATTTTTTCCATTTCATGAATTTTTAAACTTACCAATATAGTACTAGCACTTAGGTTACGTTTTTTTAGTGAATTTTCTTTTAAATTAAAAAGTAAAGAGCACTTTTTTGTTTATCGTGAAACTGTTGTTCGGATATGCTGAAAAAAATTTAGAAAAAAAATGCAAAATAAAATTTTTGGAAAAAAAATTAGGACTATGCATAACTAGTCCACACTGGTAGAAATGGGTGGAGGACATTTCCATGTTTTGTTATGCTCTGTTTACATAATATTTACTGGAATATTTTATGTATGTGTTTTTATCTAAATAAAATTAGGAAATTTCATAAATAATGTAGTAATATAATGTACTACAATCGGACTGTTTGCTTTTACTCACTTCAGTATGAAATTTTACATAAGTTTACATGCGATCTCTGTTGCACATGCGCAGAGGCACATCATTCTAATCTCTAACCTAATACGTTTTAGTTGTGTTGCTTACGTGTAGTAGACAAACATAAACGGCTCATCAATAAGGACTTTTTGTAGGACATTCGGAAGGCAGTAAGTATAAAATGATATTTTGTTACATGTGCACTTGTAGCTTATGTCAATTTAAATATTATACAATTTATAAATATCACAGAAACTACTTTATTACATGTGTCTCTAAACCATGCAACAATCATTTCAAACAACATACTCATCTTTGTGATAGTAAAAATAGTAATTTCTTACAACAGATATTAACATTAGTTGTAGTTACGTTCTATTAGTCATAATACCTGATAGATAGGTAACAGTAAATCCAGTTAGCTCCAGTATTTTGCATTCGTTAATCATTATTTCGTTACAAACTGGCAAACCTACATTTTCACTCATTACAGCCACTCACTACCCATAAAACACACTTCCCGTAGGTACGGTTAGATAAAATGCCTATTTATTATAAGAAAATCGGACGAAAGGAATATATGGAAAACTTTTAATGCACCCGTGACAGTCTTATCCCATAACCTAGAAAAACAAACCGGCTATCTATATTGTGGGAAAATATCTATACTCGACACAAATTCCTGTATTTAATAACGATAAAACGTTTAAAATTAAATTGCAAAAATTATTATTTTAAGCGTGACCAAATATCGAAAATTGTTGACAATAGAAACAATTGCGTAACGTCAGCCAACGTAAGTCATGTGAATTCTTGCCGCGACTATATTATTACAACAATAGAAATCTGATATAAAATTTTAACAATGCCCTGTATTCATCAAATGAGCGACGCGACGATTCCTTTTTAAAACAAAATATTCAAAGCACAGAATGCTGATGTTCACGCAGCGCTTGTATTGTTCCTCGTAAGCTCCGTTAAATATAAAATGTAAAAAGATAAGGCAATTCGGGCGGAAGAGCGGATGATGTACATGTTGATCCATACTCCCCCCCTCCGGACGGATTTCCAGCCCTCACGCACCCCCAGGAGTCGATATTGCGGCCACCTCCAACCCGATGTCACGTCTACGAGCTTAATGAAAACACCAACTTTAATATAAACCGGCAGTTTACATGTTACATTACAGAATTGCTGAAGACGAACAGCATCTCTCTAATACTGCGCCCATCAATCCTATCCAATGACACTGTCCCCGCTGTGAAACAATTCCAGGAAAATGAACGCCAGGGTATTCGCCTCTCTACACTGAAAAACGCAGTTCATTTGGTTTTGCTAGCGCATTAAGGTTACCGTATTTCCCGCCGTAAAATGATCAAATTTGTGGTGTTCTTTAGGTACAGAAACCTACATTGTTTTTGAACAAAAAAGATATACTTACTTGACATTAGTCTTAGAAATTAACCATTTTCCAGATAGCTTTTTCAGACAGAATTTATGTTAAAGTTAATAAGTAGTTAGATCAGTATCCCAAGCTGTATCTTCTTCTTGATTAAAAAATAGGATTTTCTGCTAAAAACACACGTTGACCTTCAAGTATTCTTAGAAGCCTTATTTAAGGTTATATCTGAGGTTTAGATGGCTTTTGTTTAGAATACTCAAAACTATCTGCTTCCAAACTTTCATCCAATTGAAATAAAATCAACTTATATAATGTTTGTCCTTTAATAAACATTTCTTTGATTTACACATAAAATGTTTTTGTAAAGCGATGTTTTTAGATAAATGCATAAAAGAAGTTCATAGTTATAATTGCTGAACTGGATATACTTAATTTTTAATATTGTATTGTTTCTTAGTGACTTTACTGACTGTACGTAAATATCAAATTCTAATAATATACTTAACAATAATAGAAATTTTAAAACATACCCTTTATACTGACAAACTTATTTTTATTCCAAAATACCACTTAAAAATTTATTTTAATTTCTTTGTAACTTCTTATACATTATTCTCAGTGTAGAATTAATTCATTTATTCGTGCAGTTGGTACTATTTAGACTTGCTAATTAGATGCATAAAGAAATTAAATACCCCTCAAGATAAAACAACTTTAACTGGAAGGCAAGTGAAATATAAGGGGTTATTAGTTTTCTTCCATGTACAGTTTCTCGTCAGTGGAACGAGGGCCTGTTTGTAGCAGTCATTTATAATAAGAAAGTGAATAAATTGACGAAATTCGCTAGCATTTGCAGAAAATAAAAACTTGTAGAGAAGCGTTGTTAATTATTTCTTTTATAAACATTTTACGACGACATTCTAAGTTTACAGCTTACTAAATGGATTTATTGAACACTTTTTATCTAAAGGAAATATTATGTTGTTTATTCATCAATTATAGAAATTCTAAATTGTTTTTATCTACACTACTTCGTCTTTTTAAATCTGAATGCTTTTAGATTCGAGAAACAGGTTACTGATAATATTAAAATAATAAATTATCTAAAGATTTCCTTTCGCATGGTATAGCCCAAGGAAAGAGGACACGCTAGTATATAAATAAAAATTCTCATCGTCGAGAAGAATTAGAGAACGCAAACGAGATTAGTGCCCGGACAAGCTACAAAGGATGAGTTCCCTCATAATAAGATTACTCGAGGAAAGAAAGTAGAGGCTGGAAGAGAGGACCTTCCAAGGCAAACGAGTAAATATTGCGTCTATTTACTAGCGAAATATAATAAGTGAGAGAGGATTATCGGGATAATCTATAGAAGAGACCCAGAAACTCCAACTTTTATCCTTAATTAATAAAGAGTATATCTAGAGCATGACAAAAAATGTGCCTTGAATATTAAAGCAATATATGTATTTATATTTATTTCAGTCAACTTAGCTTTAGTTACTCTCTCAAAGGAGAAGGACAAAATATTATAATCTATTTTTAAATAAAAAAAATCCTTTGGTGTTATCAATCTGGGAATATCAAAATGCAGTATTTTATTAATTGGGATTTTCATTCATAATTTTCAGAGCTTAAAAATATGAATAATAATCAGAATTCGGAAAATCAAAAGTTTGGATAGATTACCTGAAATATTAGCATACAATAGAGTAATATTGAGGCTAAATATGGTCCAAAATTGTGTGCTAACATTTGAGGTAGTTTTGTTGTCCCATTTTTTAGTTATTAATGAAAATTAAAATATCATATTAATACTTTTCACTTTAACTCGTCATAATTTTTTTGTTACTTGATACAAAAATTAGTTTTTAGTACTGTGTCAGTATCATTTGTCATTTGCCTCGAAAGCTCTTCTTTTTTATTTTTGAGCAAAATAGAAGGGAGTGTTATCTTCGTAAATATAACGTTTATTAAAAAATAATAATAAAACTGACAAGTAGTAAATAACTCTACACAAATATCTGATTTTTTTTAAATAATACAGTTATAAAGGCTGTATTGTTTTATATACCTTGAATTTATTAGTTATCTGAGGGGAAATGCGCGGCATGTTGAAGACGTTCAGCGAGGTCGACCATTGTTGCAGGCAGTGGCGCCTCAAATATTTTATTTGTAGAATAATTTTTTGGCTTGTTTCATTTTCATTTTTATTATATACCTGATCAAACTCTTCGGAAATATTAGGAATTTTGGCAAGGAAGGTGCGACAATTAAGTTCCGGAAATTTAGTTATAACACGGAAACTGGAAACATTGCATCGCTTGTCAACGTTTTTATAAAGAGGGGGGATCTTCCATTTAGTTTCAGTCCAAGGTTGAAGTCGGTAGCACTTTTGGTTTGTGTTTTATGTGTATTTTTTGGAAGTAACTTTTTTAGTGGCGTCGTGAAAAAGAGTGACTCAAATTACAAGCAACGTGTTGTCATTCAGTTTTTACTGAAATCTGGCGAAAAACCCTCGGAAATCCTTCGAAAATTTCAGGTGGTGTATGGAGACGGATGCACGTCGAAAACATGCGTGTTTGAATGGGAAAAACAGTTCAAGGAAAGACGTGAATCGGTAGAAGACGATCCACGTTTGCGTGCACTGATTCCGTCTGACCGGCGCCTAAGCATTCGTGCGTTGTCTGACGAGTTAAGCGTCAAAAAAACGGTTCGCAAAATGTTACACGAAAATTTGAATATGTGCAAAGATGATGCCAAAAGTTCTCACTCGTGAACAGAAAGACATGCGAAAATCGATCTGTCAAGGTTTATTGTCCCGCATTCGGAGCGACGGTAGAAACTGGATGAGTCGGGTAGTAACTGGAGATGAGACCTGGATATTTGAGTATGAGGGAGGGAGACTATTGTGAAAGTCTATAATAAAATTTTGGCGAAATTTAATTTGCTTGTTTTTTCATTGACAAATTCCCGGAACTTAATTGCTACACCTCGTATTTCGATAGTAGTTGAGTCTATATCCTGCAGTGTCTTCGTTAATTACGCGCGTACAAAACGACGTCATTTGGCGTACAGCTAGCTAGAGGGAACACAGGAGCAGAAGTATATTTCATATTCCTGATTTCATGATTTTTTACACCCCCATTAGGGTCATGCGGATGACCCCGGGGAAAGTAACGGCCAGAAGACGGAGCGCCGGCAATAAAACAACCTAAATCTGCCACCGGTAGTGTCTGTTTGCACGAGCACAATAAAGTAGGGCCATTATTTACAAAAATCAAGATTAATCTTTGATTGCAGCAGATAGTGCCACAACTTGACGGCGCAATTAAACCAGGGCCGCAATAAATATAAAAAAATATGCCTTTGCCGTGGACGAAATTTTATCTCTGGACGGTCGGAAAGGCCGCCAGGTTTTGGTAGTCCTTTTCTTTGTCATCTGCTATTTTATTCGGTTATAAAAACATGAATCGTGGTTAAAGCGTGAGGCAAAACTTAAGGAATAATAGTTCTGAAATGCTAGGTCAGCAGTTCTCAAAATGTATCGAAAATGTATTTCTTTTTTATAAAATAAATATCCACGTAATATGTGTTTTTTAAAGAAAATATCTGTATAGATATTTGTAAATTTGCAATATTGCTTTCACTCGAATCATGCAAAATATGTACAGTATGTCCACATGTTACTGCCCAAAGAAATAAAGAGAACGATTCAAATTTCTGACCCTCTGTATTCAAATACAATCCATCTTGGTCGCAATTCGTAAAAATGTGTTCCTCTCTTAATAAGTAATATTTGTGAATATAGTTTTACTGCATGCATGTAAAATATGTACACTATGTCCACCTATGTTATTATTAGGATTAATGCGGATGTAAAATTACGAGACAAAATAGACACTTTTAATCCGAATAAAACATGCTATTTTTCCTCCAACCGAAATCCCCTATTTAATTATTAATATGTGCTTTGAAATTATAGATTTAAATTATAGGATAGTTAAGCAAAGTAGATAAATAGGATATATCAATGAATACTTTGTCAAACATTATCCGCCTTATTGGCAATTGAGTTCATTTGTGATTGTTAGTGGTTCAATTTGCTGAAACACTTTTAATCCTAAGATTTTAGCTCCCAAGATTAAAAGTGAATACTTTGGTTGCTAAGATACCATTTTTTTTCTCAGTAAGGGAAATGTCAACCTTAGAGACTGCTGACAGTAAATAGTTATTTAGGCAACAAGTACAAAAAGTAAGTGTTTATTGCATGCGACGTGAACACTGGGACAACACAGTGCAATAAACACTTTTTGCACGAGGTGCATACAATATTTTTTCTACGTTCATGCAAAAAACCAAAAAATGTTTTATTTAGATGACACTAAGTCTAGGAAAATATGACGTCGATTTGAAGGTTTATGTTTGTCATGATGACAAAACGCTGTAGTAGAATGACAGATGAATGCAATAAACATTTGATTGCACTAGTGCAATAAAGAACCACTTTTTCCATTAAATATAGTTCAATAAAGTTTTATTTTTTGCATGAACGTAGAAGAAAAATGATATAGTTTTGTGACGGTTGAAGAAAAATGTTTTTTATTTCTGATTCTTGGTTTCGAAATGCAATCTTCGATGCTCAACAATTCTCAAAATGTATTTCATTTTTAAATAACAAATATTCGTAAATATTTGTAAATCTGCAAAATTACTTTCAGTCGAATATGTAAAATATGTACAGTATGTCCACGCCCGAAGCGGAAAAACTTTTTTTATTTCTAAAAATAAATATTTGTAAATTCTGACAGATATTTTTTTATATTTGATTTTGATTTGATTTGAAATTTATCAAATTATTTTCATTGCAAGCATGTAAAATATATGATTTTTTTAATTTTTAACCCTTTGATCAGCAGTTCTCAAAATGTGTTCCTTTTTTAAATTAATATAATCTTAGATATTTGTGAATTTGCAAAATTATTTTCACTACAATCTTGCAAAATATACAGTATGTCCACATATTATCACCCAAAGCAGATACTTTTATTTTTAATACTTTGTTTTCGAATGCAATGTTTCAAGCTTAGTCAGCAATTCTCAAAATATTTTCTTTCAATACATTTGTAAATTTGCAAAATTATTTGTACTGTAATCTTGCAATATATATATATATATATATATATACACAGCATGCTCACATATTATCGTCTAAAGTGGATTTTTTTACTATTAGTACTTTGTTTTCAATCGCGTTATTCCATCATTAGTTAGTAATATTCAAAATATGTTGCTCATGTATTTCTTTTTTATAAAATTAATCGTAAATATTTGTAAATTTGCAAAATTATTGTCATTGAAATGAAGTAATATATACAGTATGTATTCTTGATTTTTTTAGTGATGCGGTTCCTTATTAATAATGTCTGTGAATAGTGTAACGTGTACCTGTTATATTGACAGTGCTAGTAATCGGTAGAGTAGCGCAGAGTATTATGTTAAAGGCTGATATCCGTGGAGTGCGCATCAGATAGGTGTAAGTGGGTGGTCGCACGCCATTGCCATCTAAAAGAATGACATTCTACGGATAAGTATAAACTTTTTAAAGTGAAATATTAAAGTGTTAGGTTCAGTCAACGTCAACCTATTTTTAGTAATTTGAACCCTTCTCAAGTGGCACGCCTATGGAATCTTGCCTCCTGCAACCCTCACTTCTCGTAATTATTAAGTGCTGTGAATAAATCAATCTCTACTCTTTTGGGCCTCGGGTATAGTTTAACCTCGTATTTATAAAGTCCTGTACAGCGTCTCACTATCGATTCCTTACACATTTCCAATGTTGAAAAGTAACTAAATACCAAACGTGTCTTTCTACTTTTTTTTTTTGTTTCCCACCAAGCGAAGATATAATTCAAGTTGCGCGCCTATGGAATATTATTCCCTGCAACCCTCATCTCCCGTATTCATCTTGGTGCTGTGAATGAATCACTCTATATTATTTTGGACGTCTGGTATATTATGTCTTAACGCTTGTAGCACTTTATTTGAAACGCCTTGTACAGCGTCACACTATCAATTCCTTACACATTTTCAATGTTAAAAAGTAATAAAGTACCAAACGTCTCTTCTAACTCTTTTTTTCGGGGTTCCCACAAAACGAAGGAGTAATTTACTACAGCCCTCTAGATTCTGTAGCGACTAAACACTTTGTAGGTGTTTCGTCTTTAATGAGGTCCCTATGGCAAGCCTCTTATCTGGTTCTGGTGTAGTATACCTAAGATTTGCGCGCATAATTCAGCTTCGCAAATGTAATTACCTAATTATAATATTCCCGTAAGTAATCTCATGAGAGCCAGACACGGAAATAGACCCCGTTCAGATGTCAGGAGCAATGCGAGCCGGAGCACAACAGCACACCAGCGCCTACCCCGACGTGTTCGTGACGGCTCCATCACTGCGAGACCATTTCCAGCCCGTCATCAAACGCAGAGACTCACACACTACCAATTCTTGACTTAGTTCAATCACAGGGATTATATTTCACCCAACATGCGGCGTTATTAGATTTGAGCAGAAGGGGAAAGCAGCGACAATTCGGCAACATTCGACAAACGAGAGAAAACAAAGAATCTACCCAACCACATACTTCTACTAAACAGGGTGTTAAAAAAGAGTGTAAAATATTTCAGGAGGTAATAGTATGAACTAAAATAAGCAGAGAAGTCTTAACAAACATGGGTCCGCAAAGTAACGGTTGCGGAGATATGGACCACTATTAGTTTTTCAAACATTTTATTTTATTAGGAATAAACCGACAAAGGAAGCTTTTAACAAACTAAAACCATAGTTACAGAAGATGTTCAAAGTGCCCTCTGTCCATTTCCAAGAAGGCACGACATCTTAGTCTCAACGATATTCGAACTCTTTCGAAAACACCCTTCTTGGTTTGGATTTCTTGACACTTTTGATTAATCCGTAGCTGCAGCTCTTCCAAGCTATTTACAGGAGTACCATACACTAATGTCTTCAAATATCCCCAAACAAAGAAATCTAGAGGATTCAGATCAGGGGATCTTGGAGGCCATAGAACAGGTCCGGTCCTTCTTACCCATCTATATGGAAAAGTTTGGTGTAAATGCCCTCTAACGGCCATGGAAAAATGAGCTGGAGCACCATCATGCTGGAACCACATTTGTTGCCTCTGATTCAAAAGAATGTCTTCCGAAAACTCCTACAGTGTGTTCTGCAGAAAGTTGAGGTAAGCAGCGCCTGTTAATCGATTTGGTAAAACAACAGGACCTAGAAACCTGTCACCTACAATACCCATCCAAATGTTTAATGAAAAACGTGCCTGATGTCCAGATTCTATTAGAGCATGAGGATTTTCGTCGACCCAAATATGCGTATTATGAAAATTAAACACTCCATTTCTTGTGAACTCGGCCTCATCAGTAAAAAATAAAAAAAATGTTTGCAAGAAAACGAGAGTCTTCAGCATCATGACGTAGAAACCAGCGGCAATAAACCAAACGTGCTTGATGATCATTTATTGGTTTTAAGACCTGTACTCGTTGCACACGGTATGGATAAAGCAGTTGCTCGTGAAGGATTCTCCAAACAAGAGGACCACTAATTCCTACCTCAGCTGATATTCTCCTCACACTCGTACCTGGATTCTGCTCTATCAGTGCTAGAATTTCTTCTTCTGCTCTAAGAGTGGATACCGACCTTGGTCTTCCGGATAAATGGCACTGTTTGCTCAAGGAACCGGTATCACGCAATCTTTGGTGAATTCTTCCACATGCGTTGTGAAGGAATCTGGCGATTTGGATAAGCGTGAACATAAAGACGTCGCGCTTTGGTGGCGTTCCCATTAGCACGACCATACATGAAATGCATGTCTGTTAATTCTGCGTTAGAGTAATCAGTCATAGCGAAAGAAAAACTTGTGCACTGAGAACAACTGCCAAATACGTACTGTTTATTTTACTAAACATCAACTATTATAAGAAAATACACAACGTTTTTGCAAAATAAAAAAGGGGCTAAAAAACATAAAACATTCCATAATTCCGCAACCGTTACTTTGCGTATCCATGTTTATTGAGACTTTTCTGCTTATTTTGGTTCATACTTATTACCTCCTTAAACATTTTAAACTCTTTTTTTAACACCATGTATAACGCACACTTTGTATATTTTCAATGTATGACTTTGGCCCCGAAAGTTAGGGGAATACAGGAGATTAACCAGAACTGTGGTGCATTTGTGCATGCTCCATAATAAAGAGTAACTTTCAGATTCAAACTAGTAACTGATTCATCATGAAAGGGTTATCTGTTAACTTATTGTGAGCTTGCGGATTACTGTGGCTGTTCTCTCGTTCATTTTTTAAAATTGAAATGAGAGACCAATGGTCTCAAGTTATTTTTCGTAAATACTGTCCCAGAAGTACTGGGAAATATTTTAAGAACGATTGGTTGGAACAAAGATAAGACTAAAGTGTTCTATAATTATTTTTCGTACAACTTTCCCTTTCGGAATTTTCCATATTTTAAAGTTACATCCTAAATGTAGAATCAGTTTTAATGGAATGTGGATTTTATATACAGGGTGTTCCAGAATGATGGTCAAATATTTTACCAGCGTATTGCACAAACCATTTCAAGGGGAACTTCATACGAATTTTTCAATTTGGTTCCTTCTTGTTATACTTCCTCAAAATGGCGGAAAAAAGACAACAGAGAAACATCAACACAGCAACCGCCTACGGCAGTTATCAGTAACCGGTGACGAAAAGATGTTTAGAATAAAAAAAATATTTTACTCTAATATTTCAACAGGAAGGGCCCAAATTGAAAAACTTCAAATGAAGACCCCCCTGAAATGACTTGACACTGGTAAAACATTTGACCATCATTCTGGAACACTCTGTATATTAATATTAGGTAATTATATCAACATTTATCTGGTTTACCAGGGATGCGCTACCCTTAACGTAAAGTGACCGTAAACTTTGACATATTTCCTCTCTTTCAATATGTAATTTAATATTTTCTGTTAGATTAAATGTGTCATATAAGTAATTAAAAAGCACAATTTTACTTGAGCTTATCTAATATTTTTTTAGAAAATATAATAATTATATTATTTTATATTTTTTCAAAGTATTGGTTAATTTTGTACTATTAACTGAAAATAAAGGCAATTTATTATTATTATTATTATTACATTATTATAATTTTCCATAAAGCATGATTTTCTATTATTTGACGACCACTTACAATCTCCTCGAGGTAAACTAATAAAACTTTTAAACTTGTTTCACCACTTCGATATCAAATATGTAAATGGAGCATATAACAAATGATTGAAAATGTCTATTCTGACCTCGGTCTAATGTTGTCGTTTTTTTAAACAGATCTAACTAAAAAAATGCATTAGCGTGATTTATTACTAAAGCCTTCTGTTTCAAAGTATTCCCTCAGGTTCATATATTTCAATATTTATTGTACCACATTATATTCTCATTTAAATGTAATTTCCTAAATATATATTTGACCTCTGCAAAGGGTCCCAATAAAAAAAGGACAGCGGCAGAGTTGGAATAGAGGAATGTGATCCTTTACAATCTTTTGATGTATTATATACCTCTTCCAATTTCACTATGTTAGATGTACATTGATTTTTACTTAAAATACGTATATCTCCGGCGTTTCTCCGATTTCAATCGCAGTCTTCTCATTGGTGAAGGAAATATAATAGATAAAACTTTGTATCGAAGCCATTCCACAAACCGTGACCAAATCGGTATTAAGTTGCATCACTTCTTATCGTGCAGAACTGGGTATGAATACAAGAAAAAAATTCAATTCAATACATACTCTGTTGAGAGTGGATTAAGATAGTTAAATACTACTCATTCAGTAGCAATTAATTATTTATATGAGGCAATAAAGTCATAGTCTACTGTCAAAGTCATTCATTAGCGGCACACCAGACGTATACTGCTTTTGAACTTGTTAGCTCTCCTCAGTTTTCCATACGAGGCGAAGCCACCGACGACCTATCCGACAAAAGGAAACCTCAGTAGAGGTGATGTAACATCTAACTACATCTTGTGGTGACATACTGAATCTGACGGTCCACCTGCATATCATTTGTAGTAAATAGTACTACAATTTGTAGCACTATAGCCACATTTTAAATTTTACAGTATGACATTTATTGCAAAATATTAATAGTTTTAATTCGTGCATCTATGAATCTTCTTTGTCTTTTGAAGAAAATGTTTGTAGAAGGCACCGATTAAAGTTCTTGCGAAAAGCTCAAAGACAGATTCCATTATGGCAACTGGGTTTTCATCAAACTAAACGTCGAAGGTCATTATAGCATCTCTGGAAAACTGAGCTTCGTTGGCAAACAATATGCCAGCGGTAAAGTCAACATTTTGTTCGATTTTTTGCTAAATTGTAGGGAACAGGATAGTTTTGCGACAGTAACCCTTCGTATGTGAAACGGGTATAACTGTTGATGCTTCAGAACATTTCAATTTATGATTCACATTAAGATTTGTAGGATCTTTGTAATACTAGTATTTGGGTCTTCTTCATTTTCGAGTAGAATAGCTTCTTCCAACTCAGGCGTTCTAGGAATTGGACCTTTCTGAAATGAGCCTTACTCTGTGAGACTTTAAGAAACATTTCTGAACATTCTTCGATCTGTAGTTGGATGATATGGAAACCTCTACCCCTCATTCTAACACGAATATTAGCCCGGAAATCTAAGACTTGTGCGGGAAAGGGAGCGGTATATTATTATTAAGCAGGCCGCATTTGCGTCCAGGAACGACTTACGTTGGTAGGCCATAACCACCATTCAGTGCAGGAATGAGGAAAACCTGGAACCCCATTAATTAGGAGGGTAGTCAAATGTCAACCGGTATCAATCTCTCACATTGACACAAGCCAACATTCTTCCACCCTACCATACCCGCGGAGAGGGTGCCAATCCTTTCCACGAATATAGCTTATATACGGTCTACCTGCTGCGGGGACTAACCCACAGCGATCTAGTTACTTCGATTCAAGTACTGACGCTTTAAACCGGGCGACCACTGGCCGATCCATATGTTTGTAACTGTAAAAATGCACTTGATCAAATAAATCAATTTTGATGTTAATCCGTTTGGAATATAAAAAAGTGTAAAGAAAAAAAGTGAAGATAATTGGATTTTTGACGTCGACTTAAGAAACACCCTGTGTACACAATGATGTTTACAATCGTATGTATATTACTATATTAAAATACAGATTCGATTTTTTCCCTGTATTTTAAGGTTAAGCAAAACTTTAAGGTGTGTTTTATTTGCATATCTAATTTCAGCCAAATAGCTGATGCGAAAAATTGACATATGAATTGATTATGTCACATTTCAAGACTACTTAATTTACTTTATGTACGGCATTGCAGGAAACAAATAAAAAAATTTTATGTAAAGTATAGCCATCTCTCCTAGTATGTTGATACAGAAACACTAGGGAAAAGATTGGTTCACTTTCAATATTTGAAGGATCACAGAGTTTTTCTTTTGTTTGTTTTTAAAAAATGAACCCTGAAAATCTGTTCGCCACGTCGCAAATCCACAGAACGTATTTGAATTCAAGTCTGAAATAATTAATTAAAACGATATTATTACATTGTTATTAAAAGAGCAGCTTGTGCTTATTGCCCCATCTACTCCGACTTAGTCCGCAAACATATCGGATCCGCCACTCTTTTATCGCCAGTTGTTCGACATCCTCCACGTCCTGTTTATAATTAGTTTGTGTTTTCGATCAATTTGAAGCGTCCTCACTGGAGTACGCTCGAAACCACTTGTTGGAATTTTCAAGTAATGAATTTCACCTGCGACGAGATCAAACCAAACCGAACCAAACACTAAATAGGACTTGATTGAGCACGTTCAGGAAACGCTTAAAATGACGAGGCACGAGTGACGTAGCTATACTTACAAATTAGCTCTAATCGATTGGAATTGGCGGATCGAATGATCTCGGCTGCTCGCTTGCATTTATCTCTGTTTACAATTAATACGGTAGTAATTAACATATGAAGAGGATTAGACGAATATAAAATAGGGATTACCAATGTTGACAAAACAGCGTGTCTGTTTTAGTTAACGGTTTTGGAAAATCTTATGGTATGTCTGTGAAGATATGGTGTTTTCTTTACTAGTGATTATTTATGACTGCACATAATGCATTGTTTGTGCGAGCTTAGTATTAATCATTAGTACTAACTACTCCCACTTGTATTATGACGTGTAAACCCGAAATGTTAGTACTAATCATTAGTAAAAAGTGCGCATTATGCTTATAGGGACCTGCAAAACTTGCTTATGAAGATTCCCATGTTATTAACGGAACATCGTGCACTAGACCAGGGGCACTGGGGATCGTGTCGGTGGCCTGCAACATAAGTTCTGTTACCACAAAAGTCAGGGATTGGTTTCGCACTGTTTGAAATATTCGTACAGTTAAGGTGTGAATGTGTCGCTAAACTATCGAAGTCTTTCGTCAGATGACACTGAGGTTTGTGGTTGTTCTTGCACTATATTTAACTCCTAGTTATCTAACTTAAACTTTTACAATCTTAGAACTCACAAGAAACAATATGTAGGTTACAAAATCTTACACCACGAGTATACAAATACCTTGAATAAAATAAAAAAGCTAATATTTCTTTTAATACACACAATCTGCTCTTTGATTACTATCACGGGCGGACTAAACAGAGCTCAAACGGAGTAAATATGTATTACGCGTTCACTGATGTTCGAGGGCAGCCATGATTCGGCGTTTTTCACATGAAATGTGCAAGCTAATATTTTATTTTTTTTTTAATGTACTTCATAGAGCTAATCTATGTGTTATCTAGATAACGTTGTAAACTAAATCTTAAATTAAATTTCTAGATAATTATAATATATAACAAATTATAATTATAATTATGTGTAATAGTACACGTTTAAGGTATTACTGTGATTTATTTTGCAAGAAAGCCTGAAAAAGTTCAAGGAATCTTGAAAAATTTACTTATAGGCAAAAAAGAGACAGTTTTATGAAAAAATCAGTTGGAATTTGGCGCTAGTCCTCTTACTTTTTATCTAGGGTGTTACTTAAGTATGTTCACGAAATCTAAGAAATATATCCAGCTGAAGAAGCAATTCTGGAAATAAGTCAAATCTCATCTATTGTGTGTGTGTGATTTTGCATGTGTGTTTAAAACTTGACTTTTGAAAATTATTGAATGATTTCATTAATCCTGATATGTTTTAACTATTAGTAAATTTAGCCAGATTAATTTTTATTTTAAATATTTATTGAATCCAACTGTTTTTCCCGTTTGCCGTTTTTCTCCAAAAAGAAGCATTTGAACAAAAAATTACAAAAGGGGTAAAATGATCAGAAGAAAATTCTACGTTTGATATTTCAAGAAAAAGTATGCCACAATAAGATAAAAGTACGTGCAAAATTTCAAGTGTGTACCTTAGAAAACAATGGGATTATTAACAAAAATAGTTTTTTTAAATGTAACTTTAACACCCTGTATATTGAAACAGGGGTGCCCAAATAAAAAATGGCATAAGAAAAGTCGCATTATTTTTGTCCAAAGAATATGTGCTTAATGGTATGGCCTTCTATTTTGGGACACCCTGTAAAAACTGAGTAAGACGGGCCTAAAATTTTGTTGTATCATCAGGGATGTCAAACTATTTTAATAATTAAAACCACAAATTAATTCTATTAATAATTAATAATAATAGCGACAAAAGCAGTTCAATTTGCTGTATAAAATAGGTGTTATAAAATGTTGTTTATTTAATTAACTGGGATTTTTTCCATTTTTGTTCGATCGCCGATTGCATGCTTTGCCGCCTTAGTTTTTACAGTGCACTAGTTTCCAGTGCCGTGCAGAAATGTATTTTTAAATCATTTTTGAACTGCCCTTTTGGATTTTTTTTAGATAAGTTCTGAATCACCCCGTATAAATTTTTGTTTTAAAACAAATCAAATAAGTATTCATCCCTTAAAGTTTTTGACTCCCTGTAAAAAAAACTAACGTAAAGTTTTCTTATTTCACGTTTTATAATAAAAACAATATTGTGGATTTTTTAATTGCCTCATCTCTTCCCGACTTACCTTAATATGTATTTAGGGCTTTCAGAGGTTTGTAAATACTTTACGCAGAAGGCGGGTTCAGAGAACGAGCAAAACTCGGTTTTTAACCTACTCACGGCATGTTAGCTAAATTAAATAGCCGCTGGCGGCTGCAAGCACAAGTATTATTTGATTAAAAAATGGATTAGAGCCGCGTATTTATAGCAATATATCACACGAACGTGGCCGCGTTATCAAAGGGCATATGCCCACATCCATTTTAATTATGTTGGTTGTATTTGCCATGCTGACGACTGCGGACGGAATATCCTTTTGCTTGCGCAGACCTTTGTTGGCGAGTTGTTCCATGCGAGTTCTTTATGGCGGTAATTTTCAGTTTGTACATGTTTGTTCCGCCGTAATTGGTTTTTATTGTCTAAATGGCCGTGTGTAATTATCCTGAAAAGTTTAGAATGCAGTACTATGACGATTTCTGCTCTTCCAGAACTCAATAGAACTCAGCTATAGGCGAGCTTCAAAATAGAAGCAGTCAACACAAAGAGAAATATGAGATTTTGTTTTTCAGGAACCGACTATACTCATTCGCGTCAATTAGACTGTGTTAATTCGGATCCATCTCATCTTATATCTCATCTCATCTCATCTCATCTCAATTCATTTAATCTCATTTCACATCATTTCTTCTTATATCTTATCTAATCTCATCTCATCTCTCATATAATCTAATTTCAATTCATATCAGCTCATTTCATCACATTTCATCTCATACCTTATCTAAAATCATGTCATCTCATCTCAATTCATCTCATCTAATCTAATCTATTCTAATCTAATCTCTTCTAATCTCGTCTTATCTCATCTAATCTTATATCATTTTATCACATCTCATTTCATCTAATCTGATTTCATCTCATTT
This sequence comes from Monochamus alternatus, assembly GCA_037114965.1. Classification (NCBI taxonomy): domain Eukaryota; kingdom Metazoa; phylum Arthropoda; class Insecta; order Coleoptera; family Cerambycidae; genus Monochamus; species Monochamus alternatus. The sequence continues at coordinate 11,615,164 of CM073429.1, read as the reverse complement.
TATCTCATCTGAACGCAATTCATTTTATATTATATAATCTCATCTAATCTTGTATTATCTTACCCTATTACATTTCATCTTATCTAATCTCATCTAATCCCATCTCATCTCATATTATATCATTTTATCTCAACTCACCTCATATCATATTATCTCATCTAACTTCATTTAATCACTTATCTGATCACATCTTATCTCATACTGCCTACTCGTAACTTTATACCATCTAGACTCATTCCATGTAAAAACCTCAACCCATCCATATCATCTAATTTCATCTTACCTCATTATATATCATCATATCTAATCTCATATCACCTCATCCAATTTCATCTTACCTTATCTCATATCATCATATTTCATATCATTTCAAGTTATCGCATCACCTCTCAACTGAATTCAACTTATTTCATTTTATTGTATCTCATGTAATCTCAGTTTATCTAATCTTATTTCATATCACCTCATCTCATCTCTTTTAATCTTACGATATAAGTTCGGTTGCTTCGGAAAGATTCTAAATCCATATTAATTGAAGTCGTCAACTGGCTTTTACAAAGTCAACAGCGTCCTGCATATTTTATTTTCAAACACAACGTTTTGTATTTATCTTTCACAATTTTTTGTTTATAAATACACGAAATGTTTGGAACGTGCTAATACGAAAATACAAGTTAAAATCCCTTGTTTAAGTTACTATTACTGACACCGATAGCGGATTATACTACGGCTTAGCAATTCTGCATAATTTTCTTGTTTGTATAGGATAGAATATAAATTCAACCAATTTTGTAGATGGATTGCAAATATATGTGAGTAGCATTAATGTCACGATTATTCAGAACAATGTGCTAACATTGAATAATTTTAAGTTTATAAAAATATAAACCTCAAACACTGAACAATAATACTGTTTACACAGTAAGAAACATAACCTAAATGTCTCAGTAGTGCATTTTACTGTCAAGGTCAAAACGAGGACACTCTGTATAAGTTTCACTATGATGGATATCAACAGAGAACCTTTATAGGGATTGTTTTACTTTGTTTTACAAATATTTTTGTTTATAAAACATACAAACTGCTGAAACAACCCTATTAAATATAAAATAAAGACTCAACAAGATTAATAATTTGTTCAAAATTTATGCGGAAAATAAACATTCCGTTAAATATTATCTAATTTTATGGTCACTTTTATGTGATATTAATTAATATGGCAAATTTATGCGCCATATATCGACCTGTTAGTTAATTCATAATGGTTTTATATACCTGATGTTTGACATTATGTCCTCTTTCTACAGGCAAACAAACCTAGAGATACAAATAACAACTAGCAATGGTCCCAAAACTGAGTACTTGTGTATTGAGTATTTGTGTTAATATATTTCTTAGTTTTATTATAATTACTTCAGTTACTTTCGTATTCACATTGATTGTTTTAATATGACTTCCATAATCCAAGGCGGAAGGTGCGTAAGCTTTAGTAATTAATAGGAATGGTTTCGATGGGAGCATATATATCTAGGAAGACAGTTATTGTTTCAGTAAGTCACTTTGGTATCATTGTTTTGAAAATCGTATATTACTCTCCAAGAAACTGAATTAAGATCAATATCAAAATTGTGAAAATTAAAATTTTTAAATTAAACCGAAGATTCTATCATATCGAAACTAAACGTACCAAGTTAAAAAGCTGGAAAATACTCATATATAACGAGACGGGGCATATCCGTGCTCGCATTTCCATTTCTGGTAATTCATATTTCTCAATTTCAAAGTAGATAAAAAGCTCCATTGAGTTTTACAACCCGTAGCAGAGGCAGCTATATTGGAAATGCTCTAAATTAGAGTTTATTGAATCACCATCGGACAAATCAAGCAACTCTTGCGAGGTATACTCACATATATTTGCAAACAAACAAGACTTAAAAGTCCTCGCGTGCTTTGTTCTCCACTGCACCGAACGTCACAATATTAAATTTGCCAAATCAAAGTTGCCGGTTGTTGTGAGAGTACCTACATATCAATTCAGAATGGAGATTGTAATTCAAAAAGCGTTTATTGCTCTCACAGTTTGCATACGATTTAGCGCTTGGGATTTCGACGGAACCATACCGTTTTATTATCACCAGGCAAAATTTTGAACTTACAAAACACTATTATTAAAGTGGTGAGTTAAAGACAAGGAAATTTCACAGTTAAATTGATCATAAATCGTAGATCTCTATTCATAAACATTAGATGAACCGAACTAGACATTGGATGACATACATACATCTTCAAAGAGTATTTTTGTAGTTTTGTACTTGGTTAAAATTTTAAATTAAATATGAACTAAAGTTTGCGTTGATTTGTCACATTGCACTATACTATCATCAATGCGTCTGGATAAGCTTGTAATGACCAATATCCTAGGTTAATTAATTCTTCAATGCCATCAAAGTTAGAGAAGGATCACAGTGTCATACAGATATCCCACATAAGTTCAAAAGGGCAATATCTGAAGTTGTTAGTGGTCTTGTCCAGATATTGATAATATCAAAATTAACACTATGAAGCAAATCCCTATCGTTAGTTTGGGCAGGTTTTGACACTTCAAGAAACGTATTATCTTTCTCTTCTTCAAAATAAGAGATATCGAAGAGTCTGCCTTTCAGACCATCAAAAAATGGAAACTGACGGCGTGAAAACTACCTTAAAAATTGTTTAATCTACCAACAAAATAATCTAATGATTTGATTTGGAAATTTTAAATTCATTGTAGTAGATTCCTTTGGGAGTAATTGATGCAGCACAAACCAACATCCAATTACTATAATACTTTTGTGTTCACTATAACAGTATTGAAAACAAAAATATAAGTGAGATTATAATCTTCGCTTACTTTCAAGACATGGTATGCATTTATTCTTCCATGTTCTAGTATAAGTGATAGTGAATCGTACAGTCCTGGTCTAATGATCAATGATAAAATCAATGATGACAATTTATAATAATACAGATGGGAGAAACTTTCATAAACTGGAAACGTTTCTGAAACAAAAAAGTAAAGGCTATGGCCAAAAAAGTCTAAAGTGTTTAGTCGAGATGACATCGTCAAATGTTTGAAGGATGCTTCCGATGAAGAACATAAGGTAATACATTAAACTATAAGAATTACATATTTATTGCTCTATTGTACATGTAGTTCTGATTATGAGTTGTTTCGGGGGCTGTAGAAGTCAAGAACATTGAATATGAAGATTATCATATTGAAGATAGGGGTTCGGTTATGGTGGCTGACATTCCGGAAGGTAAAACATATACACGTAAGAAATTTACAATTTTGGCGAAAACGATTTCTCAGCATTGGGTCTAGTGAGGAAGTATACGTCTTTGCCTTGCACAGTTCAGCACGTTGGGAAAAATACATGGAATACATTGGAAAAATATCAAGTAAATGTAGTGTAACATACCTGGGTTCGTTCAACATTGTTGAAGAGGAAGTATTTGGCCAATAATCGAGAAGATTTACCTACGTTGTATTTATTGATCTTATTTATTAACTTACCTCGAATGTGCTACATATTTCCGAAATTAGGGAGATTTGAGTAGTTTCAAATAAAACAAAACAAATTACTAAATACACCTTGTTTATTAGTTTTCTGTCAATGGTGTAATAGCCTACCTAACCACCTATCAGTGCCGTACTCAGCCTTGAATTCACGGGGGAAAAGAGCACGACCACAATTGAAAGAATCGCTGTCTCTATTGCAATGGTAATAATAATGATGAAAATAATAAAAATGTATCTGTACTTCAGTACTTGAATACACGGCAATATAATCATAATTCTACATACAAAACTGAAGAGTGTTTTGGTTAGTTAGCCGACTTGCGTCAGAAGGTACTGAGGTCCCATACGGGAGGCTACCCTGCTAGTAATTGAGGGGTTGAACAAAAATCTCAAATCATATCTCATGCATCATATGTTTTATCGGATGTTTGTTCAGTGACGGGAGAAAATATTAATAGAATCACCAAGGCTCTTACAAACATCTGACAAGCAAACCACTAATTCAAGTAATAAAGTAGTAGTAGTAGTAGTAGTAGATTAATAATAACTAACGATACCATTTGTAACAGCATCACTTGGACATATAATTTAAACAATAAACCAATAAAGAATCGTTTTACCTTAAAATTATAATAAAATATGATGAAACTGTAACAAAACAGACTAGAAAATAATAAAAATAACACAATGATATTTAGTTTTAAATGCAATATACAAAAACAAGTTACTAACCTGTAAAATTAGAACAGATCCACCACTTATCATCATTCACTGTCTTCCAGCCAACCTGCCGAAGTCTTCAAACTTAACAAACCACCCACCGAACCTCACCCCGCGTTCTCGTGTTTATTACACTTCGTCTTAAGTCTAACCTCTAGCTAATGTGTATATAATGTAATGTGTATGTGTATGTGTATTATATACAGAGTGTTATTTATTCAGCAGTACAGATATAACAAAATAATATTTAACTAAGTGGATTCCCACACAAAATTGCTAGTTTTTTTTATTTGCCAGATCCAGAAGCTTTCATGGGACATTGTCTGTGAAGGACTTCCGCGACTACCTTGGTCAATGCAGGAGCAAATATCACGACACTCAAGAAACATGGCGAATGACGAAGTTTAAAGGTAACAGAAGGGTATTTGGGCGATCTACTTAGTATAACTTCCAAGGATTATGGGGAAGGGAGTTATGAACCTGTTTATAGTTACAGTAAGTAAGGGTTTATTCGTTTATAATGGATTAGTGTGAAATAAATATATAGTTGTTTTGTTGTGTTAAGGATTATTTAACATCTTTGTCAAAAAATGTTCTGACTAAATATGCCTCTGATATTGACAAATGCCTCATAATTTTATGTCAAATTTCTCAAACCCGTTGCTTGGTAACATCCCTGTTTCTCTGCTTTCGATTGCCCTTACATTATCAATGTCCTAGATGAAAATGACAGATTTCCATGCTCCTACAGCGCTCGTGCCTTGGAAACCGTAAGTGCTTCATCCATATTAGTTAGGGAAGACCTAGCTGGATGCAACCAGTCGCATTAACCCATCCTTCAATTACCAGTTTAAACAAGCGACAAATTCGAACCGACCTACAAGGTATTTGCGATATTCCTGGCGTTGCGAAAATTTCCGCACCAATTAAAGCCCCAGATCGATTGGGAAGCGAAGGGAAACTGTATTGACACACTGTCCGCTCCACTTTGTCATGCCGACTAGGGCGCGATGTGGGTGGTGTCGAGGACGTCCGAATAATCGCGTCGCATGTTTTTATCTGCCGTACGCCGCGCGCCGATCTAATTTACACCGACATGCAGAAATGGAATATGGAAATTTATTTACAAGGCGACCCCCCTGCCCGAGATTAATCTCCATTTTAATTCTATTTATTCTGAGGAGGCCGTTTCGTTTAATTCCGCCTGGCATTGGAATTTGGAAATTAAAATTGCCTTTTTCGTGGCCGAATTAAGGTTGTCCCTATAGACTTATGAGCAAATAGAGACCGAACCGTTCATTCATAAAATGCCGTTTGTTTTGTATTAAACATTGTGCATGTGTATGATAAAGAAAGCATGGAGAGAGAACGTGAAAATTCAGACACGCTAGGTCTCAAATTACACTATTTCTTCACTTCTTAAAAAATTCAAATATTTACATAAAAGTTGTAAATCAGGAGTTTTTGCGGGCGACAAATTCAAATTTGTTTCTAATTTTGACGTCACTAGTAGAGGGCGTCACTTATAGCACATCATGTTTCTTTTAAATGGCATATCCTAAGTCGCATAATAAAAAAGATACAGGGTGTCAAAGTTAAAATTTTATTTTCGATATTTGTAGACAATTACTTAACAAATTCAAATATTTACATAAAATCAGGGTTTTTTTCGGGCGAGAAATTGAAATTGGTTTCTAATTTTGACGTCACTAGTAGAGGGCGTCACTTATGGCAGATCATGTTTCTTTTAAATAGCAGAACTTTTTGGGTGCTTAGTGTATCCATCTCACTATTGAAGCAATCGATCCTTTTACCTGTTATATCTGGAAAAGGTATACCTTGTTAAAGTCGTTAGGAGTAACAGTTTTCAAAATAATCCTATTTGAAATATTCAGTGCGCCGATTGAAACTGTTATCGTTTCAGATAAAGTGCCTTTTCTACTGAAAATATAGCAAAATATTACTTGAGAAACTTGTTCAGAACGATAAATTATAGAGACGTGGAAAATTTTAAAAAGATCAGCCTGCTTTAATAAAATCTTTGTGCTTTGTTGAAAAATGGTTTCATCAAACCTCACCGATCTTCTTGAAAGGACCCCGCAATAATCTTATGGAAATTGGGTTTCTGTCAAATTGTCTGAATTTTTGATATGTTGTAGATTTTGTCATCCTGAACAAAAGTCTCCATGGGCACAAAGTGCCAAAATGAACATTTTGGCAGCTACGGAGCTGCCAAAGCTCCCCTGACCCGTTGCAAAACTATTCATTTTCAATATTATTTACAGATGTCAAAAGCATATTTTAATTATTCTAATATATAGGGTAATGTTTTTGAGGTCACTGGATTCAACCCTCATGTCAGATTGGACAAATTGACCGTTAACAGCTGTCAATACACTGTCAACGAAGAATAGAAAAGTAAATATTCTCTGTTGACATTAGGAGTTTGGGCTTTTGAGGGAGCTGAATTCAATTCTAATATCAGATTGGAAAAATTGATTGAATTCAGCGACCTCAAGAACCCAAACTCTCAATGTCAACAGAGAATATTTACTCCTCTATTCTTCGTTGACAGTGAATTGACAGCTGTCAACTGTCAATTTTTCCAATCTGATACTAGAATTGATTTCAGCTCCCTCAAAAGCCCAAACTCCTAATGTCAACAGAGAATATTTACTTTTCTATTCTTCGTCGACAGTGAATTGACAGCTGTCAACGGTCAATTTGTCCAATCTGACATGAGAATTGAATTCAGCGACCTCAAAAACCCAAACTCTCAATGTGAAAAGAGGATATTTACTTTTATATTCCTCGTTGACAGTCAATTGACAGCTGTCAACTGTCAATTTTGCCAATCTGGCATGAGAATTGAATTTAGCTCCCTCAAAAGCCCAAACTCTCAATGTGAAAAAAGAATATTTACTTTTCTATTCTTTGTTGACAGTGTATTGACAGCTGTCAACGGGCCAGGAGAGCTTTGGCAGCTCCGTAGCTACCAGGATGACAAAATCTACAACATATTCAAAATTCAGACAATTTGACAGAAACCCAATTTCCATAAGATTATTGCGGGGTCCTTTTGCACATATCCATAATTTATCATTCGAAACAACTGTTTCAAGTAACATTTTGCTATATTTTCAATAGAAAATGCACTTTACTTGACACCAAAACAGTTTTTACTCGGTGCACTGGGCATTTCAAATAGGATTACTTCAAAAATGGTTACTCCTACCCTTGACTATATACACTAAGACTAGTCAATCTAATGGGAGACCTTGTTGGCCTGATTGGGAAACCAACTCTCGTGTAATGGGAAACGAACTCAAAAAGAACGTTTACGCTTGGGCTATTTGCTAATAGATGGCGCAATATTAGGTACTAAAATGACATGAATTTGGATATATAGTTTTGAAAGCTCCTCCCATCGAAGATGATTGGTTCATACATATTATGTTATGTACAATCGTTTGCAATAACATTGACACTCTTTAAATTCAATTTTGCTATTTCTTTTGAACTGCTGACGTATTTGTAATGAAATCTACTTTCAACTTTTAACATTAGTAATTAGTTGTTTCACTTACCAATATAAATTTAATGAGTTTCTACTCAGAACTTCGAGAAGTTCAAAAACTGTTTTGAGAGAGTGTCATTGTTATTTCAAAAGCTTGTATGTACTTAAAATTCATAACTTTAATGACATTCGATAGGATTACTGTTTATTTTATTATTAAGTGAATGTGTTAGTCATGAGGAAGCAGGCAGGAAATAAATGTTAATTTTTAAAATGTAATAACACTAGATGAAACATTCCAGGAATAAAACTTTTTCTCGCAAGGCGAAAATCGACTATAATGATAGATTTTGAATTCTGATAAGTAATTATAGTAATTTCATCACGATTTTTAATAAAAAAAAAATACAGAAGTGCAGTTATCCAGTTCATATTCACTTTCGCGTATCATGAAAGTTAAAGCTTAAAATATATTAACCGCCAAATAACACTTTTATCATACTCCTCCAGCTTTGGTAAATTCAAGTGAAGAAGTCATTCAATAACGTGTCGATAAAAATATACAGGGTGGGCCATTAATAAGGGGACATAGAAGAGGAGTAACATCATTGGGAGGAAATATGAAGATATAGCTAAATATATCTTCGGAAAATATTTCTGCGGAAAAAGATACAAGGTGTCAAAGTTGAAATATTTTTATTTGTGTTTTTTTTTGTATTAACGCAAGTATCTCTCAACTGATTGAAATTTAATTCAAAAAAATTAGTAGGTATCAATGAGTCGTTTACTTTTTTTAAATGTCCAGAGTAACTTTGGAAAAAAACTCATATTTGAAAAAAAAATTATCTACATATTTACTTTTATGGACAAAAATAACAGCAGAGCAGTAAAAACAACTTAGCCCTTGAGCAAACTCTCTCTACTTCTACATGTCTTAATTAATTAAACTAATTATTACAGCTAATTACAGAAAATTTTCAATATGGCAATTTTCTAATGCTCCTAAGAGATTTCCTCACGTCGAAAAATACATTTGGTTGTTTTAGATCAGTTTTCTGGAAAACGGTAGGAATTTCGTTAACAAAAAATAAGATAGAAATTGTCATCATCTGGCAATGGTCTATCTGTTTTAATAGGTACCTACTACATAAATTATGATTGCTTTTCTTAAAATATGTTTCTCTACCAAATTTGATGACATTCGGTTGAGCGATCCTAGTTATTAAAAAAAAACGAAAAAAAAAAATGTAAACCTGTATCTTTTTCCACAGCAACATTTTAGTAAGGCATATTTAGCTATATCTTCATATTTTGCTCCAAAACTGTTATTCCTACTCTGGCACATCATTAATGGTTCACCTTATATAAGACTTAAAATAATAAATTTTGAAACACATTCTTTTTTGATGAGGCCTGTAAAGTTCACAAATTATTTTTACTAAAAACATTAGCGCATGTAAATTTATTTAAATTTGCATGCGCAAATAATTTATTATTTGAATTTTTAAATTAATTTAAATTTAATTTTAATTTAAAAATTACTCTTCAAAAAGACTACAAAATAATATTTATTTCACACCATCACAAAATTATACTTAGATCAAACATTGAAAAAAGATACTTGGTGTTTTAGAATTTTTACTAATGAATTTTTCGCAAAATAATAATGCATCTTATGGAGTAAGAGAAACCCACACGATAATCTGCAGTTCTATATGTCTCTTTATAGAAGTAGGTATGTCGAATTCATTTGAATTATCTTAATATGTTTAAAGGAAATAAAACAGAAAATGTAAATTTTGGCATATCGCTGAAAACTCTTTTAACAATCCTATTTTTCTGTTTTTTTTTTTAAATTAATTTACAGTTCATATTCTTACTTCTCTAACGCAATAAAATAAACTGCTTATGTTTCAAACTTTATGATCTGTGGTTTGAATATAAGTATATTGCCACAATCTTATTATTTAGGCAGGTATATGAAAAAGGGTCACGCGGCCACGCCCTCGAAACGCCTTCGCAGTTTTTTGCAGATTAAAATAGTAGCGCTTTATTTCCTTCGTTTGAATAAATGCGTATTGTTACACAGTACGACATCTAACAGGAATTATGATAACTATTTAGGTCTTTATTAAGGATTGACTCTCTTGGTGTAAATACTCAAGGCTCCTACTGACTTCAGCACGGTATACTTTTTTCATATAGTTTCAAGTTCTGCCATTTAAGAGAAACATGGTGCGCCACAAGTGGCGTCCTCTACTAGTGACATCAAAATTAGAAACCAATTTCAATTTCTCGCTAGCAAAAACCCACGATTTACAAATTTTATATAAATATTTTGAGTTCTTAAGAAGTTATTTACAAATATCGAAAATAAAATTTTAACTTTGACACCCTGTATCTTTTCTATTATGCGAGTTGGAATATAGATATGTTAGGTTAAATCGATTTATTTTCACACTAGGACAAGGAATCTGATCTCATTTTGGCTCCTACGTTTAAAAACACCCTGTATGCCTACAAAAAGTTAAAATCAACATCTTACCTTGTACTGGTAATTTATAATAGTCAACATTATTCATATTAAGTTTATAAATTTACTTCACAACTATTCACTTATAGTACAGGAATAAAATTGTATAACCAGCAACTACTGCAAATATTCAAGTGTTAGGCTGCGGCGTTTGTCGCTAATAATCCATTTCGGTTTCGAAAACATGTGTTCAATGTCCATGGAGGTCACTGGGACATGTATAAAGTAAATATAATTATTCATGGATAGTGCATTTAGGTTGGGTTCAGAAAAATCTACTTCTTTGCGATCAAAAAGGTCTAGTATACGGCATAAAGTCAAGAAATCCCGAATATGCGGCACTACTTACTAATTCGCTATACTTGCACTTATCTAAAACATACCTATACCAAATTTCAACACGACGTTTCATTTCTTAATTATGCTCATAACAAGAAAACATTTTTTTTTTCTATTGAAGCCCTGTAACTTCCAACCGAAGCATTTTGGACTAAGTTAAGTTTGTCTAAATTGGTTCTATTTAATCATAAGAAGCTATGTTTAAGCTGAGTCCCATTACTTTCCGGACACGATGTATAAAGTATATTTAAATGTTAAGGTCGTCGCCAAGTCCGGACCTGAGATCTGTGACCGAAGTGCTTTATTTATAATGCATTTATGACGTATGGTCAACCCAGAAAATTTGAAGTCGATCTGATAAGCTGTAACGGTTTAATTTTCATACTTAGGTTTCAGGATTGATAAATCTAGGCAACCAAATATATCTTTTGTTGTCTATCATTAAAACTAATTAAAATTCCATGATATCAATATTTGACTAATATGAAATTATTATCTAAGTGGGAAAAAATACAAATTTTATTTATTTATTTATTTTCCTTTCATGTAAGCAGTAAAATATAAGTATATTAACCATTTTTCTAATCTCCGTTCATAATTTTCTTTGTTCCTATATCAGTTCAAAGAATAACTTATATCGATCAGTTAATAAATCAAAATTAGAATTAACAAAAAAATCTAGATTACACTTTAAAAGATACGAATCGTTTATAATTTAAAACAATCGTCGAGTAAATATTAATAAATATTTTATATTTTCGCGGCTGTACATATTTAATAGGAATTTTGTATCTTTTTTGCCCAATGTTATTGAGGCTTGCCATAGGTGTACGCGCGTTATTGTCTTACTTACTTCTGGTTTTTCTATTTAGGTGTCATTTATTTTCTTTTTTGTTTCTTTTTTCTACTATATTTTAATATATATTTGTTCTTAATATCCTGTACTTTAATATGCGTTATATTATCCAAATCCATTTGCTTTGTAAATGGAATATTTTCTGTTGGGCTTTTTTGTGGGCCAGAAAAAATATGTCGTGAAAATTCACACAATTGTATCAGACGTTGCTACAATATTAACGTCGTCAATAAATAATATGTCAAAGCTGGCACAGAAACATTGCTGAAATTTCATTGTTATTTCAAAAACTGAGGATATTGTGACAACAAAAAGAATAAATACATGATTTTTATCACTGGTCATTTATTTTCAATATATTTTGAAAAGAAATTCTGACTTGCAAATTTCAGTGACTGGGACTTGGCCAATTTGTCCGTTGCCTCCGGGAACAACTAATGGCTGTATCAAGGTGGCGTTATAAAAAGTGAGGGACACGCAACAGTAACATGAAAACAAATGCAAGGGTCTATATCCGAGAGTGATATTTAATAACCCACGAAATGTTGTCCCAACACGCAACTCAGGTCTATACCAAGCGTTGGCATGGGCGTTTTCCTCTTAATCACTTCGAACTATCAAAAATAATATGATGGCGTAAATAACTAAATCAATCACCCTTAGAAAATAAAGTTATTTACAATATAATATCTCCTTTTGCGTAAGTTTACCAGATACCATTACTATTCTCTCTCTGAGATGGTTAATGTCGTTTATTTCTTCATAAACAATATATTTCATATAACCCCACAAAAAAAGCGATAGATTAAGGTCATGAGATCGTGGTGGCCATTGAATAAGTGCGCCTTGTCCTCGACCAATCCAACGATTGGGAAATAAATGGGTTTTAAATACTGCCGGACTTTTCTACCATAATGGGGTGGAGCACCGTCAAGCTGCATCCACATACCGTCACGTACGATAACAGGTAAATCATGTAAAACATTTCGAAATTCATTTTGCAGGAAATTTAAAAATGATGATTGATGGTGTGCTACAGTCCATACGTGGCTCTTATGCCAATCCATTGTTTGTCAATCCATTTCTTGTAAAGTTTGCCTCATCCGTGAAAAGAATTTTTCTTACGAAGTCCCTATCTGCATCATTCTGTGTTAACAACCAACGACTAAAGTGCATCCTAGAAGCAAAATTTTGGTTAAGAATATTTTGTACAGGTTGGATGTGATAAGGGTGCAGAAGTTGGGTTTTTAAAATCCGATGAACACCTATTTTTGTACAATTTTCTAATTGTCCAGAAACAATCTTTGTACTTGGTTCTTCTTCTACCAGTGCTAAGATTTGTTCCTTTTGTTAAAGACTTAATTTTCTATGTAGGCCGCAAAGTCCAAACTTCTGATCCATAAACTTTCCGGTTTCACGAAGATGTCGATCCAAATTTTAAAAAACCTTCCTTTTAGGATGTGATCTGTTGGGATAAGGAAGCTCACTATTTTTTCCTGACATTCATCGACTGCTAAGACATTTGTAACCCATCAATACATGCCGTTTTTCTCCAAAACGGAGCATTTAAACAAAAAATTACAAAAGAGATAAAATGATCAGAAGAAAATTCTATGTTGGACATTTCAAGAGAAAGCTGCAGAGGCGTACTTAGAAATAATTGGAGGGGATAAAGAGTACTGCATCCCTCAGTTACCACCATTCGCCCTTCGATTTTTTTCACCAAAATTACATGATAGGTATGCCGAAATAAGATAAAAGTATGTGCAAAATTTCAAGTGTGTATCTTACAAAACAATGAAATGATTAACAAAAACAGTTTTTTAAAATGTAACTTTAATACCCTGTATATTGAAACAGGGACGCCCAAATAAAAAATCTCATAAGAAAAGTCGCATTATTTTTGTCCAAAGAATATGTGGTTAATGGTATGGCCTTCTATTTTGGGACACCCTGTAGCAGAAAGTGTCAAATGATGCTACAAGAAGCTAGTGCATTTTCTATGAATAGAAAAAGTACAAATTACGTTACAGAAGCTTTTACTTAACCTTAGTTGTCAATTAGCTTGTAATTCTGTAACACAATTTTGCATGTCATTGCAGTTGTATTTTTATTTTTGAAAAGCATTTGTAGTTTTAGATACTTTTTTCATAAGGGTTTCTTACTTCTTTTGGTCACATATACAAGCCACTTTAGTATCGGCAGTTATATTCTGGACATTCTGTATATTAATACTGTAGTGGTTTCCAAAAATATTTTTTAATAAGGTTTCTGAATATATGTGGCTGATTATATGTATATGTTATAATTTAGATATCTATTATATGCAACCTTGCAATTATAATATGTCTTTATTAATAGAAGTTATAAAAAAATTGATTTGAACACTATAATAAATAAATTACTTACCTCAAAGTGCAGTGAATGATTTCTTATATCATGCTTGTACATTGAAAAGAGCTTTCCTTGACGTTTCTTAAATTTTAAATAAATAATTAATTCTCCATAATCTCTTCTATTGCGATTAATAGGGTGTACTAGAAATTGTTTTCTCTTTGACTTAGTAATTATATAATCAAAAACGATCAGTTCATCGTCAGATGCTGATATTTCGCAAGGAATAGAGATGGGTAGTTCGCGAACGAACTAGTACAAACGAACTATTCACTTCACTGAATGAAATGAATCATTCCTTCTTGTCGGACTGAATCATTCTCTGTGAACTAAAAGCAACGTTGATTCTAAAAAAATGAACAATGTAATTCAGGCGAGTCAAATTCAGTCCTTCTATACTTATTCAGTAGTTCACTGAATTAAATGAAAAATTGCAGCTGACGATTAGACATAGACGGTATCGGTGACTCAATGACCGGTTTCAGTCGGATCACCTATATAGAATAGCTAGTTCGGTGTCTTGCGACAGAATATTTTCTTAAGCAGAGTAACGAAAAACGCGAATTTTTTAATGTTTAGAATTTATTTATGAAATTAGTTTTTTATTTTAAATATTACTTCTTTTGATAATTTAATACAATATTTTCACACCTAAAATTATATTTTATTACCTATATTTAAATGCTTACCTATAAATGTTTTAATCTAAAATCTAGATTTGTCTGTAATCTCGAAAGCATTGTATGTTATACCTATGCCTCTAAATTACGATACCACGCGAGTCATGAAACAGTGCTGTTGTAAGCAAACTCCGATATTGAACGTCGAGACTGAACGATCGGTGGTCGAATTACAAAAATACAATTCTCGACCGTACTGAATCAAATGAATTACTCAAGTGAATGATTCTCTTAGGTGAATGAGACTGATAGAATGAATTCACCAAAATGAACTAAAAGTCCCATCTCTAGCAAGGAAGTACCTAAGACGTACCGAATAAATGTTTGTCTCTTCCTGCTTTTAACAGCTTCTACTGTGTGTACTGAAAAACTTGCTTCCACTCTGTCTGTACCCTTGTCTGTATACTTTCTCAAGGCCTTATGTTTTAAAGTGTTACATTATTAAAATTCTGTTGAATCACAGGGGATATGAAGTAGCGTTAGAGGATTTCCTAGGGTTATAAGCCGCAAATACCGAATTTATTTTACTTTCCTCTGACAAACAAAAAAACACGTGCTACCGGATTCTTCCCGTCGTGGGCGCAATTTCTTTTAATATCGCTAAGTGTTGCCCCAGTGAATTAATCTTCAGGCGCCCTGAATAAATATCCTGGCATGATCGCTCGGGCAAAAACGGTACAACATGAATATTTATTAGGGGGGCCAATTGTTCATGCACGTAATATCTTGCTCGTGGAGTAACTCAAAACCGGTTTTATCTTATTTGTTAATTTAATTATTTAGCGAGAAGGACTTTAAGTCCTCGCTATGGGGCATTAATCTATTTACACAAAATGTCGTTTTCCGGAATAAAGTAAGGAGTAATTAAGGATTTCTTTTGCCGGTACTTTTAGATGTACAAAAAATGATACGGCTGCTGGGAATCTTTTCAATGCAAATTGCATAGAAAAAAATGTACAGAAATCAGTTAATTATTATATATTATATTATACAGGTTGTCCAGGATACGAAAGTCTTTATTTTGCTGTATAATAAATTGTGCCGAACAAAGTATAATTGATTTAATCCTTTTTCTTCTGACTAATGGTGAAAAAACAGGTTTTGAATAGGGTTGGGCAAAGATACTGATATTTTCATCTAGATAAAAACAGAAGAGACCTAAAAATTGTAAATGTTCTGTGCACTGAAATTAATCAGATAATGTATCAGATAGTAATCTATTATATTAAGATATTAATTTTCAATAGAAGCTTCTTTTCACTGATGAGGCTTGTTTAACTCTTAGAGGAATTACGAATGTTCACTACTTTCATGATTATTCCAATGTAAACCCCTATGTAATAACTCCTAGACATTTTCAACGCGAATTTAAGATAAATATTTGGGCCGGTATTATTGATCGTTATTTGATTGAACCAGTTATTTTTGCCAAATCGATTAAATGGGGAAATGAATGGAATTTCTGCGAAACACAATATAATGATAATTTTAAGTTTGCAAATAAATTGTTAGGATGAGGAAATAATTGTCCTCAAAATTGGCCACTACGATCGCCAGACCTCAAAAAATGTGATTATTGACTTTGGGGATTGTTGAAGCATTTTGTTAATCGCCAATTAAATCCCAAGAAGAAAAAAAATTAAAAAAGTTTTTTAAAATTTAACAAGAGTAAAAATGTGTTTTAAATTAAATTCTGTGCGGGATATTATCATTCGTTTTAAATTCTATAAATGGAAAAAATATTTAGTATAATTTTAGTGGTGACTCACCCTCAATGAACACCTTATAATATTTCAATTTACTTAAACTCATAGTCAAAGAAAACCTACAATAATCCTAAATCTTGTACCAAAATTGGTTACTGCAAGTTAAAGTAATTCAGAGATATTATTTTTTTCGAAATATTTGGCCCCACTTTGAAGGCCTGTAACTCCGCCTGTGTATAACTTTGTATATAGGTATGTTTGGCTACCCCCTACATGCATCTGCTCTGTATAGGTTCTTATGCGGAACACCATGTATATGAAAAATATATCTGTAATCATAAATGTGTAACAACATCGCGCTTTTCCATATATCCAACATCGTTTTTACTATATGATGCTAACAGTCTATAATTTCTTTCTTAATAGCACAATCTAAAATACATTATACCCTGCAGTAGCAGTATATGGAACGTGCTTCTTATTCGTTCAAACTTCAATGTACCTAAACTACTTTATAAATTTTCTAGAAGAGCGGCATCTGATTTTCTTATTTCGTGTCAATTTCCAGTAAAGGAATTTCTCACTCTGGAGTTTTGTCTGGAGAATCCATCTGAATATTTCATGAGGACGACAGAGTGGTCTCGTTGGTCAATGTTGGTTTTATAAATCACGAAATTGAACAGCGATGAGAGGAGAAAGAAGTGAAAGCACAATATCTTAAAAATACAGTTTAATAGATATATAGAACAGTTGATCGAGTCGTTGCTGATAATATTTCATATAATTGCTCAGTTGTTGGTTTTTCGTTTATTTGAAAAGGTTGCTTATTTATAAATGTACTTTCTTTTAGAAGGTAGTAAATTGAGATATAGCACTAATTTTAGTCGAAAGAACAATTTTAATCACGCTTTTTATACTTTTCTTACTAAAAAATAAATGTACGACTACTAAAATTCAACCACAACTAATATGTGTTACAAATTACTCTTATATTTTAATCTTCGCCTTCTGCACTATAGAAAGTTCTGTTAAAGAAATAATGAAGTGAAAATGGCTTTATAAAAATTTCAACCTTTTTGGACTTCTATGTCGTTAAACTCGATGAAAGCTTTTTAAAGCGAAAATCGGATTATAGTGTTTGCAGGTTTGCTAAATACGGAGTATTTTTATTATTCACGGACAGTCGGTGGGAATTTTATGGCCTATATCCATTAATGCACGATAATACCTGTCCATCAAAGGCTGAAATTTTGGTATCAGTAGCGGACGCATCTGCGCTGGGGCTTTAGAGGTGGAATTCCCAAGATGTCTATGAAACAGAAATTGATATTTATGAAGCACAACCTGATATTTGCATTTTTTACTTTCAGGGCTTTATAAAGAAGAAGTTTTCAGAAAAATGTAGACTTTCTGTATAAAGTGTCTTAAACTCGATAGTATGGGTCTACAGTGGGCATACAAAAAATTTACATAAAATTTGGGACACGTGATGTTAGATGGGATGAGGTAAGTTCCATTTTCAAACTCTACTTTTTCTATTAAACTTTTATTAGAGAAATTTTTCGGTATCACTTCCCGTTTAAAAGTTATAAGCAATATCATCCTAAAGAGTCTCAAAAGAAATTCCACCAAAAAATCACATTAACGGGGGAAGGATCAAGTTGTCATTGGAAAATAATTGAATGTTCATTGTTTAAGGTGCATAAATGTCACAAAATAGTTGTCATTACTCAATACGAACGTTAAACGTATAATGTTTGTGCTTACAAAATACAAATGTTGATATGTTGCTAATTTACAGTGTGCCACAAAGAATTCAAGAAGAGCTGTAGATTTATATCGAGAAAGCACTTCATTCCTGGTCATAGACAAGATTGGAGACGACCTTGCGACGAAATGAAGATAAATTTTCTGTTCCTATGCGGAGGGTAAGAAACAATGTTAATACAACTAGACTGTTACAATATTTCGAACAAAATCCGAGAAATTATATACGGCAGGTTAGTCGGGAAATGAATTTGGATAAATCAGTCAACTAGGAGTTGGTGGATATCGTCTTAATTTATGGTAATGTGAAAATGCCTCTGTGGTGTGTAATGATTGCAAGTGTAGGCAACGCGACACTGGAAATTTGTAACCGTAGGTTACTAGTTCAAAACGGACAAAAAACAGAAACATTAATGTTAGTTTGTAGAAACTGAGTAAGACGAACCCAACATTTTATTGTAATATATATGTATGTCAAACTATTTTACTAATTAAAACCTCTAATTAATTATATTAATAAAAATAGCGGCACAAGCAATTAGATTTGCTGTATAAAATAGATGTTAATTGTTTTTCTTGAGAAGTTCTTTAACTTTTTGTCCGGTTGCCGATTGCACGCTTTATTTTGTCAGGTTTTACAGTGCACCAGTGCCGTGCAGAAGAGCAGTTTTAAATCATTTTTGAACTGCTCTTTTTGATTTTTTCCTTACAAAATTGTATTTGTAAGAGTCCCCTGTACATTATAATTTTATTTTAGATAAGTTCTGAATCACCCTGTATATAATTGGGATTAAAATAAAACAGAATTAAAATATAACATACTATTTTTGCTATGCCCATCTGAAGTGGTGATCTGTATCTTTTGAATTGTTATAAACACAGGGAGTTATTTGGAAAAATGCTTGAAATGACAAGTTCTTTCAATATCCGTAAAAAATTGGTTTACTTCTAATAAAACGTCGTTTAGTTATGGTTTCGTTATTTACCTTAATTTCAAGTCTTAGTCAGCTGAAACAAAGTTGGTTTGGCAACGCTAACTTTGCTTCAGCCTTTTAAAAGAAAAACCAATAGGTCTACAAAATTCATACTTTGGAGTATTTACGTGAGCGTCACATTGAAAACAGATTTAATTTTAGAGCTCAATTGGTACTAAATGTAGAAACTGTTGAGCAGAACCCGATGAAAGTCGTTTTTCCAAACAGGGGTAACGAATACTACTGGTCCATTGAAAATCGCCACATTGTAAATCCAGTCCAAATCCAAGGCCATTTTTGAGTAAATGTGTGGTGCGGCATCATCGGTAGGGTTTTAATTGGACCTTGTTTTTATGAACAAACATTGAACAGTGTGAGTTACCTAGATTTGCGACAAGAACAACTTCCTGCACCTCTGGAGGATGTACCTTTGCAGCTAAGGAGAAACCTATGGTTTTAGTACGACGGAGCTCCACCCCACAAGGCCAAAATTAAACAGCAATATGTAGATAACACTTTCTAAGAAAAATCGATTGGGATTAATGGACCTATTCCTGAACTAACGCCCCTCGATATATTTTTTATGGGGGTTTCAAAAAATAAGGTTTACGAAACACCTCCGCAAGATAATCATATGAAAGAAAATCAATCAATCACAAACGCTTATAATGAGTTAAACGGCGAAATGTCATATGGAGAATGGATTGTAGTATGTATGTAGTGTGAGAGCGTTTGCCTCATTTTTAAGTTTAGTTATTGTTATCATCATCTTTCATTTTACACTGTATTAAAGAATTACCGGGTTTATTCCTTAAGATATTTTTTGAGGCAAGCATTTTGGTTATTCAATGAATGTTGACATTTGTCTGGGTGGGAAGCAACCGGTAAATATTATTTTGTAAATTTTTAAGTCCATTTTTTTAAATTTAAACATAACGTCGCTAAAATCACTCCAATCGGTTCACCCTTTCGCCCAGCGGTTGCAACCGAACGTTTGTTACATTTTGAAAGTATACTTTATACATTTAGCGTTTCACTACCGATTTCCATTGTTAAAACTGTATAAGATACGCATAAATATTTATAGGTATAGGCACAAACCTGTAACGGCAACAATACTAAGAAAAATCCGTAAAATGAAAAAGCAGGGCTTTTACATTTATTGCGTTTAATCGATCGGCACTAAATAATTACAGGGCATAATGCATTTAGTTCCAAGAACTTTTAGTTCGCCGTGAAACTGATAAAATAGCTCTCTAAGTCTTTCTTGTTAATGCCAGATTTAAAGCATTTCCTCTTTTAAAATTTTATAGGTAAATTGTTTCTTGGATGGACATTAATGTAATTAAAAATAGTTCAAAAAAGGACTTGAAAGACAAGTTGAAGGTTTTGTTACTTCTTTATGCTTATAAGAATGAAATTTAATTACACCGAATATTTTTCTCATTATAATAAGTGAAGAGCACTTTTTTCAAATTCTTTAATGGCCATTGGAAACAAATTACTAAATAACATTAAAACCTTAATGGTATGAGGCTATTGAAAAATATAAATATAAAAATAAAATTAGTTTTATCCATTCAAAAATCTTTTGTGATTTTATCATAATTTGTCTTACTAATTAATAATAATATTGCTACAATACCTTGGCAACTCAAAAACAGACATATTCACGGCACACTTTATAACATATAAATAAATTAAGCAAATCTCGAACTAATTCATGAAAATGTTTTATTTCTGCCTAAACAAAGCGAGATGCCATTAGACCATTAGAGATTACCAAAAAGCAGTGACGTACCATATTTTTTTCTATTTTCAGTTGGTACATTGTTGGTACTGGAGAAAATAGGACAAATTAAATTATGTGAGAAAATGAGTATTATTACTACAAACAAAATTGCCAAGTTTCAACAAAATCTAAAAAGAGGTTTTCGTTTTACGAATAAAAAAATCAATTATCATTTTAAACTTGAACACTGCAAATCGAAAATGACGCATCTATACATATATTTTTATATGATTTTTTTAAAGGACTGTTAGTACAAGTTGTGAAAGTCCTACTACAAAAAACGCGGACACCCTGTATATTATCTTTATCCGAGTTCCTCTAAGATAAAACAAAACATCATACAGCCTTTTAGTTGGATCTTTATTCCAGCCTTAAATATTCTATCAGATTGTACACCTGCAGGTCAAATCTATATTGAGTGCATATCTTTTATCGACTACATTTATACCGCCGAATAAGGAGACTACGTGACTTTATTCCATGGCAATTTTGCTCCAAATCGGAAATTGATTTTACAAAACGCATTTCGAATCTCAGATTGCCTTAGTTTAAATCTTCGGAGTAAGACTAACCATAAATTGTTCCTTTTCCGTTCATCTGAAAAGTAATTTCGAATAATGCAAACAGTCTAGGTTTTTTTTGAGGTCTTCGATGCACCTCCTTGAATTCCAATCCGATCATAAATGGTCTCGTTCGGAACTGGTCAACAAATTACAGAAAAGCGTGTTTTATTTTGCTTAGAGTATAATGGAGTTGCAAATCTAATGTTGGGATTTGCTGAAAGAGAATCTAGCTTGGATTTCTAATATATTTAGTGTTTAGTGTTTTTTTACAGGCTGATTTATGATGGTTTGAAAAGATAGTGAACTTTAAACTGTGAAATATTCTCAGGAATTTACAGTTTCTCACGATTTATATTAGTAAGTGAAATAGAAACGGTTAATATGGCACCGTTGTTGACATATTCCCTAAAACATGTTGTAATACTTGATTTCACTATAAAGGCTGTAACGTCTTATGCACATGGTTTACATACACTAAAAGAGTACTTTCTTAATGCAACAGACAGATAAAAACATTAGACTTCAGTTTTATTGAGCCTCGTATCGCTGTGCATCAAGAGTATCGTATAGCTTTACATAAAAAGCATAACAGTATTAATGATATAAATGTAAGTTTTTATTAAAATCATTTTATATTTTATACGCTTTAAGTAATAGTGTTTTTGTATTACCTATGAGTCCCTTTTTTATATATTTTTAGGTATTAATAATATTGTGTGAAACTAACTACTCAGTGGACAAAAGCCCCAACCTGCGTTGAAATACACCCACAATATCTACCCATATATTCCTTATTATTAGGTTTTGTAACATTTTTTTACTGTTTTAGAAAGGTATTTTAAGCTAATATAAATCAAATCTCCTACAATTCCTATCAATGAAGTCATATGTATGTTCTCTGATACCCAACATCTAGGTATGCTAATGAACAATTCCACAGACAAAGCTCTAATCAATAATTATCTAAAGAAAATAATTTAATTTACTGACCTGCTAATGAAACACTATAAATATCTAACTTCACCTTTTGGCAGTGGGAACACGACAAATTCAATACATAAAATGTGAACATTTTTCAAGTAGGTATTGTCATATTTAATTCATTGACAGGATGTCACTTTTTGTCATTGTCGATATTTAACTTCAAATAATTTTAATTTTTATAATAATTTTTATAGTTAGATATTTGATTCAACTTAAAGGAGACCACCTGAAGAAGCAATCCTAAAAATGCAGAAATAGGTCAGATCTCATCTATTGTGGTTGAATTTGTCGTGTTCCCACTGCCAAAAAGTGAAGTTAGATATTTATAGAGTGTTTCACTAGCAGGTCAGTAAATTAAATTATTTTCTTTAGATTATTATTGATTAGAGCTTTGTCTGTGGAATTGTTCATTAGCATACCTAGATGTTTGGTATCAGAGAACATACATATGACTTCATTGATAGGAATTGTAGGAGATTTGATTTATATTAGCTTAAAATAGCTTTCTAAAATAGTAAAAAAAAAGCTATGAGTTCCTCTCCAGATTTTTGAAGATTGGGTATATATGTTGACGTAGAATTTTCACAAAAAGAAGTAGAAGTAGAAGTAGAAGTTCCACGTGTTCTCTTTTCTTTCTTTTTCTTTTTTGTAAATTGATTATTCTATTTACTGTAATTTTTTAATATTGCGAAACGGTTATAATAAAAAGTTCTAATTAAAAAAATAACAGAGGTTACTCAACAATGCCACTTAATTAGCTAAATGTATTCAAATATTTTCAAATTTATAAGTTTAACAGTTTTTGTGAAAAAAAATGAAAACCGAAATTTTTTCAATTTTTTAGAGCCTCGTAAGCCAGGGCTCAAATCAAAAAAATTTATAGAAATAACCCCTCCCCCTACAATGACCCAAGGAACACGCCCTCTAAAGGAGCGCACAACATTATGGGATACTCTGTATACATGAAGTTTGGATACTTTGAAACACTAATACTTGTTTATCCTTAATAGACATTGATAAAAAACATTTATGTGTGCAAAAATGGTACATTTGTTTGTCTAGCCCCATGTTCAGGTACACTCTGTATAAAATAAGTTAGCACACAGTTAAATTAGAATATTACAAATTGTTACTGTGTATTTTGAAATTTAAAAATTTGCTTTTTTACACCCTATATAGACTTTTCGTCTTATTTTGGTGTTTAGAAAACGCAGTTAAATTTATGGTACTACTTTTAGAATCACCTTGTATATTTAGAAAGCGGTTTTCAATACTAATTACTCAACACTGGCAAGATATAATATCTTCAGCAAAAGACTGACAGCGTTCTATTTCTACAAATTATCAACAAGATCCGGCGCTTCATTTGCCACAAACAAGAAGTTGTGGTAGCAGTACTAATAGAAATATTAAGTGGTGTTTGTAAGATATTTTGTTGGAGCTGTTCCGTTAAATCGAAAGGATCTATTAAAATCAACATCGAATTCCGTTTCAAGTTAAATATAGTTTAATGAACGCAAATTCAATACCCTCGAAGTTGAACGTCATATCGGTTGTCACGGAATTCTCTTTCCATCGTTCTTGGATGATAGATAAGTGAACTGGTAGCGAATAATCTGTTTAGTTTTAATTATCGTTTGCACTGCAGGCTGCACAAATGTTAATTTTAGATAGAACTTTGTTATACCTTTGAATTAATTGAATGCCATTAAAGCAGAATAACAGGGTTTTTATATACAGTGATGAGGCAATGCTGATTTTCCGAGGTAAAGTTATTATTGATAAAAAGTTTTGAAGCTGCAGTCAAAGTACAGATATTTTTTGGTTTTATGAAAAATTTTATTGAACAAAACTATTTGGTTATTAAAAATGTGTAGAAACACAACCATATTAAATTAATAATAGTCATGATAAATTTCTATGCAGGGTTAGTCATTAATAATGGTACATATCTTAGGTTAGAATAAAGCGATTGAGCCCAATATGCCTTATTCAATTGTTACTCCTTTTCATTCTACAGGGTGTTAAAGTTGTAAAAATGTTTTAGATTTTTTGCTATAGTTATTTTAAGGACGTATAGACTGATTGCTTTAAACATTTGTAGTCTTATGTTTTTTGGGTGGCAAATTTTGAATATGCAAACAGTGTTGAGGTCACGACTAGAGGACGCTAGTTGTACTGTACTGTCGATGTAAAAATATGTCTAACTTTTTGTATTTTATACTACTGAAATTTTTAATAAGAAACTATTGAACTACCTTCAATTCTAAATAGAAAAGGTATACCTGTTACAAATAGATAAACTCAACCATTTTAGAGAAACAGACGATTTAATTTTTTGAGATTCGACGGAAATTAAATTAGAAAATTAGAGAGTCTTAAGATATCAAAACTGAATTAACAATAAGACGAACACTACAACAACTGAATTTCATTATGCTTATCTTAACAAATTATTAATCATTAAAGATTCTCGAAGTGACCACCAGCGACTTCAATGCACTTTCTTAGCCTGTTATTTAAATTTTGTCTGACGTTGAATAAAGTTCTATGTTGCTTAACCAATTATTGAATCTCTTCCCACAGTTGTTCTTGATTATTAATAATGTCTTGTAAACTAAAGATTCAATATAGCCCCAAAAGTAAAAATCTAGCGCATTTAAATCAGGGCTACGTGCAGACCAAGCACTTCGCTGCTTCGTCTAATCTAACGGTGCGGAAAATTTCCATTAAGATATTGTCTTACTCGTCGGGGGTAATGTGCAGGTGTACTATTAGTTTAAAGTAATATATACAAGAAGCAGTAGCAGAATAAACAGGGTTACAAAACAAGCGAAATTCTGATTTACAAAGAGATATTATGGTTTAATCTTAACCTATATGTTGACAACGGTAGATGAAAATTTCAAAAGTTGAAGAGGTCTATTGTTAAAGTATAGAAAAATATTGAAATATTCTGTGCAAATGAAGAATGTTATAGTTTTAAGAGATATTTGAATTAAAATTTATAATGTGATCGATTTATAAAAGAAATCAACTTAAAATTGAAAGAAACATTTGCCCAATTTTTGGAAATGCGCAAATAATTTCCATAATTGTTTTTCTTTAAATATCCTCTTTCCCATATGTTTTTATTTTCAACTGAATATTCTTGGAAAAACTTTAATAAACCGTATAACATGCTCTAGTGCTTTTATGTTTCACTTTTCTGTCGAAGTTCTCTAACGCATTGGTATTAAAGTGTAAACCATATAGCTTTTTCTTTCATTCCGGCATGATTAGACAGATTACAGGTTTCTACATGTTCAAGTGGCACATTTCGTTGAGACCATCAAGGAATTTAACAACGCACAAGGCAGATCCGTCATATTCAATTCCAAAACAAACTTGCGTGCGGCAAAGGCCCTTATAAATAATATATGTACAATATAAATAGAAATATGGGACATAAACGTTGGCCGAGATCACGAAAGAAATTTATCCAGGCCCCCAAGCAAAACTATACGCATAAATATACTTGGTGGCAGACCTTAGATCACGTAAGATTATAAAATAATAAATTCATATCGATAAACCTCAACGCGAGGAGGGTGCGGATAAGTTTCTGGGTTGAGTGTTTGGTGTTTTATTTGTATTTCAATTTCGGGAGCAATTAATTTGTCATATTTCGTGCTGGTACATGTAAAACGGTACTCTCCAATTAGTCGCTGTCAGCCAGAAATGACGTAAAGCTTTTAATTCTAATTATTCTGTAGTATCCGGAACAATTTTAACAAAAATTGCGTTGAACAGCAGTTCCCCTTTGCTTCTTCCATAAAAAACTACATGCAAACTGATGTGAATAAGTAAAAAATATAAATAGATTAATTCAGCGAAGTCAAATTCATAAAAAATATATGCAATTAAAATTCATTTTAAGTTAGGTCAGTATTTCAATTTATTAAACTGTTTTCGATGTATAATTGAAATTTAATTTTTCGTACAAAACTTTTCTATTACAAATATTAGGAAGCTATAGTTTAATTCTTATACATTACACACGCCACGTGCCGTGTATAAAGAGTTATTTATTGTATAGCTTAATACTCTGATATTCAATCTAATCTACTACTAATTTTTACTTGTTGAAAAATCTACGTACTTTTTAGCATAAGCATAAAAATGTACTATAGCCAAAAAAATTTTTTTCTACAAATCTGTTAAAAGTGGGCTTTTTAATTGTCATTTTTTCATTCTTCATATATTTAATAAAAAGTCGTCTATGGTCAGCGTTGGGTGGCCGGAGTGCCATATACTTTCTAAAAAAGTTTAAATAGAATTCACCAACAACACTGAAAGTCCGAGGTACTTTCGTTTTAGTATCTGGTATGGTCACAACAACCGAAGTGCCCAAATATTCGATATTGTCGATGGTCATCTGACACAATTCCTCCCGGCGACACGCCCCGAAGACACCCCACTATTGCTGCGACTTTCATCATCAGATACTTTTCGTCTTCTGCTTCTGTGAGAAATTTGTCGATATGCGTCTTCGTCAAAACTTTTGACTTTTTTTGCTTGATATCCTTCACCCGTTTTAAAAAAGCAATAAGTTTATAATGTTTGCTTATATCTTGATCTTGCTTTATTTTTAACATAGTTTTGATCATGGAATAATTTGACCACAGCGTTGACGATTTCCATATCTTGGCTTTTTCCTCAAAATATGCCAGTAAAACACTTTCGTTACATTTTCCAGGGACCTTTTTAATGCTGCACCATTCCGAAAAGCGTCTATAAGCGATTTCGTACTGTTCCTTTGATTTCGCCGGCAATAATTTCAATGTTGCTCGACTGGCGGCTTCATCGATTTCAGCAGGGATGGATTCGTTATGCTCATTATCGAGATTATTCATTATACTTATAATATTACTAGAAAATGCTGTCAATATTTTTGCGTTTTTTCCGTAACTAACAACAGCACTGGTTGCTACGAAAATTTTGGTTCATAAACATTGCGATCTGTGTGGTATTTTTTGATTTATTTTTATTGAGTTTAAAGTTCTTCCGATTGTTTTGTAGAAAAAATAGTGTATGATATACGTGTTAAAAGTGATTTTATTTTGTGAGTGAAGATGATTAAAAAACGAGCGTAGTGAGTTTTTTAACTTCACGAACTTACTTTTAACACGTATATCATAAATAGCTATTGTTGGGGCAGTTCCGAATATTTTTTAAGTAGTTTCATCATCTCTTAGAATCATCGACAATTTCTGTTTGATTTTCGAAAGCGTGGTGATTTTTTTACTTATGCGACAATGTTTCTCTATGAAATTAAATGTATATGAGAAAATCGTACTGAAGATTTCCAAATTATAATCTTAAACAAATTCCTACTCAAATAGCTGTTACTCAATATGTCCTATGTAACTTATTTAAAAACTAACATTACTTGCATTGTAATAAATATCATATACAAATTCTTCAAGAACTAATTAAATCAGACTACTTAACTTTCTTTACTATTAAAAAAATTAACTTCAGCTTCAGTATCTTGAAAAAAATAGGAGCATAGCTTATAAATATAATTTTTAGTGCTTTGTTAGACCATAATTAATTTTTTTTATATATTTTTAGGTATTAACAATATTGTGTGAAACTAACTACTCTGCGGACTAAAGCCCCGACCAGCGTTGAATTACACCCATAATATCTACCCATATTTTCTTTATTATTAGCTTTTTAACATTTTTTACTGTATATGTTTGGTATCAGATAGCATACATATGACTTCATTGGTAGGAATTGTAGGAAATTTGATATATGTTAGCTTAAAATACCTATCTAATACAGTAAAAATCATAATTTATATTTATAAACATATTCAAATCATCATTTTACTCACATTGACGCATTTTCAAATTATTTTGTGAATGTCGACTAAATACAACTCCAACTAGAAAACAAGATGATATTACTAAAAAAAATGTGTCAAGGACTAATGCTGATGCAAATGGGCAGTAAATCTCCATAAACTTTTCTGGTTTTAGATTGATATCCATCCATTTAGTTCGGAAAACTTGAAAGATTATCGATTCAGCAACTTAACTTCTTAAATGTCATTGTTTAAACGAAATCATAAATCACAGCCTATAAGAACATGCCATGCTATCTATAACTTTTGCTTATAAATAGATGGTTTCAAAGGTTTGATCTATATCGGATATAAAAAGCATTATTGATGTTATGGCGCAGCTTATTGTATTTTTATAGAAGACAAAATTTCCATTTGCATAATTTATTTATTTGATTAAAACTTTGTTCATTTGTTCATATGCGTTTCAAACCTCATAATATTCACTCTATTCTTAAAGTTATGGCGGAGGCGCCAATATTAAAGGAATTAAAATTAAATATTGCTACATAACATTAATTTAACTATTCTCTGTATACCCATACCAAATATTTTTACTTTTACAACTTTTGGAATGTTAGTAATTTACTGCCTAGGCCAATAGTGTAATAACACGCAATAATTTTAAACATTATTAATAAAATGTAAAACAAACTAAAGTAAAAAAATAAAGAAAACTAGTAGGTAACTTTGAAAATACGTATATGTAAATATATAAAATAAACTTCAACTATACCTATATTTCAAATACAGTGCAATTTCCGGGTGGATTTTTAATTGAAACGTTGTAGCATTTACAGCGTTACTGCTACCTCATATTTAAATTTTAAGTTCAACATAAAATAAAGGCTTCTGCAATATTGGTTTTTTCCTATGTATTTCTCTAAACTACAATAATAAATAAGTATAAAAAATGATATTATGTATATTATTTGTACATGCTCTGTAAAATATAACACAACAGCACAACAAACAATCACAAGTATGCTTCCTTAAGAATAACATACGTTAATATAACTTCTCACCACACTGCACATCTTGTTTGCAAATTCACAATATATTATGTAAGTATTTATCATGCACTGTGAATATCTATTTTTTCTGAGTGTAACCTTAAACAGTACTGTATTTTTTTATTGTTTATACTTATTCAGTTTTCAGTACAGTAGTTTCTTATCTGAAGTTTATTGTAGTACAGTATGTATTTGGTATATTTTGATATTATACAGTGAATTTTGATCTACCTAGACATCTTACTGAGATACAGGTACAGTTAACAATTCTTTTCATATGTAAATTACCAGAGCCATTATAATAAGCAGCTGCAAACGCATACTTCATGATTCTTTTGAAATTCCTCTCTATAAAGTCTTGTCTTACGCTATACGTATGTATATTCTACCGTTATATAAAGACTTCTATTCAAACATGTCTTAATAGACAGCAGTTAGACTGTGAACTGCTCTTAGAGTTAAAATAAATTCTGACGTAGCTTTCATATCAAGTAATTTTTGCATGTGAAATAAATATAAGCCACGTGCTTTACTCATATGTAAGAAATATTTGTCGAATGTTTGATTCCTATTATTTTAAGAAACGGCAGTTTAGAGCACACGTAAAAGAAAATTGAGGCACAACTTCCACATTATATACGGCATTTTAAACACAGAATTGGGATAATATATATTTGACAAATAGGAGGGTCGGAATTCGAGAATATTTTACATGCATGATATCATTCGTTAGATTGAACCTCATTCAGACATGCCTGCACGTATTTTACCGTTTTTATTGCTTCTGCTGATATAAGAAATAAAAGGCTGAATTAGATGTACTAGAACGTCATTCATACAGAAATGGATCAAAATCGAATTTGTTCGATTTAGATTTATATTCGTCCTCTTCAACCCTTTCTGGAATTGTACTATTTTTCAGGTAACCTTGCTTAACTTCTATAAAATGACTACGTTTTAACTGAAATTACTAACTTGGTTAGTATTTCACAGAGCTGTTACTAGCTGTCACTTATTGTATCCCACACATAGTAGTTTAACGATATACTTACATATCATATCAAATAATTTGAAAGGATGCATTTAGGCTTTGGATTAACAAAAAATGCATTAATTAAAACAAGATTTTAATAATAGTTATTAGAAGAAATGAAAAAGTCACTAGTAGGCTTTGTCTTTGTCATAGAAAATTTACATTCAGTCATCAAATGGGCATGTTGCTTGTGTTAGATTTTTGTGAAGGATACTGTAAAAATGGTGGAACAACACGTTAAGAGATTTCCAAGTCCTCATATAGAATTTTCTTTTGCTGAAAGACAGACTCAGACAGGAAAGATTTTCAATAATATCCGAGAAAGCGGGGTACAACAAATTATTTGCAGTTGAAGATGAACCGCAAAGTATCAAACGTTTATCTCGAGAAACTGGATTGTCAAGAACTTCTGTACACCGAATTTTTAAACGTAATCTACTACATATATATCACATTCAAAGAGTGCAAGATCTATTACTTCAAGATTTGGATCGACGGCTGATCTTTTGCGAGTTTATCTTGCATCAGGATATTTATGTTCACAAAAAAATTCTTTTCACTCATGAGGCTTGTTGCACTTGTAGAGGAATTACAAATGTTTACAACTTTCATGAATATTCCGATGTAAACCCCTATGCAATAACTCCTAGACATTTTCAACGCAAGTTTAAGATAAATGTTTGGGACGGTATTATTAATCGTTATTTAATTGGACCAATTATTTTGCCAAATCGACTAAATGGCGAAAGCTATTTGGAATTTCTGCAAAATACTCCTCTGATTTAATCGAGGATTTACTGTTGCAACTTAGACTAGAGTTTTGGTTTATGCATGATGAGACACCGCCTTCACCAAAATTGGCCACCACGATGGCCAACATTGAAGGATTTTATTTATTCCTCGCCAATTGAATTCCGAGAATATTTTACATGTAACATTATTAGAAAATATCATCATTTATTAGACAGAGCAGCTGTAACTTCGCCTGTTTGGTTAAATTGCAATATGTTGGGACTCCTACATGCACCTGTTTTGTGTCGATTCTTATGCGGAACACCCTGTATATTAAGAACGTGTTTGTTCTGTCTAGTAGGTGGCGTTATGTACATCACACAGGCACTAGATTAATGCTGTTTTGCAGAACACATTAACAAGTGGTACGTATTAAACGGGAAGCTATAAAATTGCTATATAAACTTCGAATAACTAAAAAGCTAAACTGGTTTTCCTCAATTTCGCCGTGTTTTCATTTTTCTGTCCCGACTGCCCTGGAACTAATCCGATGTTCTACCCGCAATATTACCCAGCAATCGATATAAGCTCCTGAGTACGTCAGAACTGCTGCGGTTTGAATTCAGTAAAACAGGAATATACCTGCATGTCAACATTGCACTTTAGCATTCCAAACAATACCAAAATGAAATTTACCTAGGAATGTTGTATGGGAAATGTTCAGGATTTGCGGCGAAGGCAGATGATACAGTCAGAAATGCGAAAGATTGGTTGCTTTATTCCTTAGTTTTATTAGCATTACGTTAGCGGGAGGAAATTTTGTTTGTTTGTCTATTTTAGTGCGAAAATGTATGACATAATTTGTTCTAAACGTGTTTATTACTGTTTATATAGAACGTAGATAAACAAAAAACTTAACTAAGATGTTTTAGTGTATTGGTAAGGTATTTAAGTTAATATAAATGAAGTCGTATGATGTATAATTAGAATTCTCATTAGGATTTATTATTAGAAATAGTAAATCATTTAGAAACCCAAATACATTAAAATTATTATATTATACTTTTGTAAGATCCAAGCTGGAATACTGTTCTTTAGTTTGGAATTCTTATTACACCTGTTATATCAATAATATTGAATCTGTCCAGAGAAAATTTCTTAAATATCTTTCATTTAAATGTGATGGTGTTTATCCAGCACAAGGTTTTGATGACAACTTATTAAGATCTAGGTTTAACCTTCATTCTTTAAAGAAAAGGAGATTTATATACTCTATCAGATTTCTATACAATATCTTGCACAATTCAATTGACTCTCCATATATTTTATCACAACTTAATTTTTTGGTGCCACATCCTTCGATTAGATCTCATATGACGTTTTACTACCAATCTGCTAGAACTAATCTCATGTTAAAGTCTCCTGTATACACTATGACATCCAATTTTAATTTATTATGTTATATTTGTGATGTTAATAATATCAGTTTAAACCAGCTGTTAAGGATTGCCCATGACGTGCAGTTATAATTTTTTCTCATACTTAGTTACTGAATTATTTTTATTACTTTTGACAACTACTTATTGTTGTGTTTTTTTTAATGCTAGATCATGTTTTTAACAGTACTTTTTCATACTTTTATATTTTTTACTTATCTACCTATACATTTATTTTTTTTGTGTGTTAGACTAGTTTGGTTGTTTTAACTTTATTTTAGTAACTTTTATGTATTTGTATAATTTCTATTGTGGTTCTGTAATTGGGATTTTGTTCCTGTTGGACTATTAAATACTATTATTATTATTATTATTATTATTATTATTATTATTATTATTATTATTATTATTATTATTAATTCTTGAAGATTTAGCATTCATATATTTTAATTATTCACGGATACTTTCAGTTGAGGCAACTATGACAGCATCAGTATATTCAATAAGTAACACAGTCAGTATAGTTCTTTATATACGACAGTTATAAGGACTTAGTGCTAAAAGTGTGAAGAAATAAATTGATACGGTTTTGCAGAACAATCCGGGATTTCTTGACTTTATGCCGTATAGCAGATCTATTTGATGGCAAAGATGTAGATGTTTTCGAAACCGAAATGGCATTTTAATAAATAATATTAACAATGTTGGATATTATAAATTGTCAGTAGAAAGTAAGAATTGATTTTAATTTTGTACCTTTTACAGACATCCTATATAGCTACATTTTTTACGTCAAGAAATCCCTCATAATTTATAAAGAAACCGGTATATCTATGTTACAAACATTGTATTAAAGTTGTTTTACTATTAGGAAATTAATTTTTGTAAAAAAAATTCCAGGAACCAAAAATAAGTTATCTCGATAAGGTTGACTCATGTTTTCGTTGTGTAACCATACATATTTTTCTATTTCATTTCAGTAATGTACCTAATTTGACTTAATTAAGAAATATTTTTGAAGCAGCCGCTCTAGAGGTTAATATAACTTGAAGGGAATTATTAAAGTAAATTTAATAGACCTCTAAATTTCCATCTTTAGTGCGGGAGACTTAATACAGATATGCATAATGAAGCACTTGCTACGCACTTCTAATCTTCCGGAAATTATCCTACAAATCTTTTAATTAAAACGTCTTAAAGTCCCCAATTCCTTTTGGAGAAGTAGGTCATTATGTCACACATCCATATTTTCCACTAATGAGCGAAACGGACGAACGATATAAAATGTGTAACCAAGAATTCTAACAATAGAGTTTCCAGAACTTCGTTCAGTTCCTTGTTCCAATATTTGTATGTACTACAGACAAAAAAAGAAATACGTTTAGAAGTTTTAATTGCTACATTTTTAATGAAGTCTATTAATATCCCAACTAACACAATTAGTGATTGGAACGTAGCATATGACTATTGAAGGTACTTTAAAGTACTTTATCCATAGCCATGGGCACGTAATAGAAACGTATCCATAACATAATTGTGACCAAAACAGGAAACAAGTTTTTGGTGCCCACTACGTTGCGGCAAAGTTTTTCTGTACTTGTACTTGTATGACCACGTTACTGCGACGTTGCGTTTCCGTGTATATGACGTCGTGGTATGGAAACAACAACTTTTAAAAAGAACCTGAACACTCTCCCACAACTCTTTCTAATTAGTATGTTGCTTGCTTTGTCTGGCAGTTAATACTGTTATTGTCTGAAGCCTAAAATTAAAGTGAATGAAATTTTATTAACAAACATATTGACAAAACTTCCAAATCCAGCACGCTCCGTTAAAATGTATATGTTTGAATAAAAATGTTGTCTAAAATATTTAATAACATTAGGTGTTAATGTGATACTCTAAATGGTGAAAGCTATTTTTTATTGTTAGATACAAATCCGTAACGGGAACTGACAACTTTCAGACATTATTTACTAAAAAATATCGAACAAGGTTGTAGCGTTATTTTAAAGTAGCAGTAAAGTTGTGGCTATTATATATTGTCAATTGAAAGGTCCCACTACTACTTCTTAGTAGGTCAACATTTTTCCTGTCGTTCAGACTGAACGAGGTACGTCCAATACTTACATTGAACACACTTATTAAATTCTATCTTCCAGTAGTGGTTGAATACTTATCCCTGCATTATTACTTTTATAATTATTTCTTTGTGACTTTGCTTGTTCCCCTGCTGCATGTTTTGTCCTTTGGATTTTTTATCGTGTTTTTGACCCAGATATTTAATCTGGTCAAAAAAAATGTTAAAAAATGTTTTGCAACAAGCTTCACAAAGTAAAACACACAATAAAATTATAAAATATGATATTTAATAGGTGTTTACCTTACTTTATCACGTACTACGTACATTTTTTAGTCAAACTGTTACTAGTCAATATTCTTATGTTTGAAACTTATATTCTTTTTATTTATTCATTATTTTTCAACAAAAATGAAGTACTTGTTTTACTTCATAAAATGCAGCCTTATAAAACAAATATCCCTTTTGTATCCGTATCCTGTGTAAAGTATCCCGACTTACAGTGATCAAACTTTAACAGGTGCTAGAATGTTCCAAAATAAGAAAATTAGTTCATATAAATATGAGTCTGAAAATGATTACTTTCCAAGATACAGGGTACCAACAATTTTGAACTAAAATGACTTTAATTACAAATATAAAAAATGTAAAATTGGCACAAATATTTTTTACTTTATGCTGCTTTTATGGAAAAAATCTTGAAAAAAAAATTATTTAGAACTTTATAATTGGGTGTCTAGCCATTTTCTCCACTCCAAATATGTTTTAACGTACGCCTATGATCTTGCAACTGGGTTCCATAAAAAACAAATTTAATTTGTAAACTTTTATGTCTCTTGATATTTTTTTATTTAAGAGTCCGTTCTCTGTACACTCCTCGTGTAACGCTCCGGGGTCGGGTGCACGGGCGTTACGGCTGGAGGCGGAAATTATCACTCTCCCACTACAATGACTTTACGGTGGACGTATTTATAATATTTAGATTTAGTGAAGTAAAATCGGCTAGCAATTATGCCGTTTTGTTTTTAAGAAAATATAACCATCTTGTAGAAGGACATTTTTAGTATCCAAAATGGACTTGTACAACTTTTTTTAGTAGAACCGCATTTTATAAAAATAAAATCAAATTATCGATGCTTGGGACATTATTTGACAATTATTACGTTTTTCGTTACATCGCTCTTGTAAATTAACGATTTTACTTATGTTCGTAATTTTTTTACAGCTTATATAAAAAAACTACAGTACTTCTAACGGTACACACCAATTTTTAATAACTTAATGCCTTTTCAAAAAAAAAAAAATGTTCCAAAGCCGGCCCAGCAAATTTGTGCATTACAAACTTATATTAATTATTTACTATTGATATGTAGTTATATCGAGTAAATGTAGTCAGAACTATAAAAAAGTTTTTTTAAAACAGTTTACGGTGTTACACTTTTTAAGAAATTAACTTTGTGCGCCGTGTGCATATTTGTGATGCAAAAGATGTTTTCAATTTGGAACTTACGAAAAAATTTCTCTAAGCCCATCCCACTGAGTGAAACACACGTGTTGCAGCATTTAAAATATATTCGTTTCTGAAGTTGTAGACGTTCGGTATTTAGCATAGAATTTTGAGTAATTTTTATCAATTCGATATAATTTTGGTATCGTTACAAAGCTAAAAGACAGACTTACTTCCCTCGTGTAACCTATTTTCGATTTAAGCCTTTATTTTTAAGTAAATAAATTGTAAATATGACGATTTCTTGCACAGTTTACTCATTAAATTGAAATAATTAAAAACACTAATTTTGGAAAAAATATTACACAGCAGCCTTAGAAAACAACTTTGTCTTTCGATTGTTTTTTTATTTGGACCGCTATGTTTATTCGTTGTCTAAATAAATGTTATGGGCCGAGCGTAAAAAATTGGTTTATTTCAAGCGTGTGACGGACTCTTAAAGCTCACTTTTTTATATATTTTATAATTTCTTAGTCCACTTTTGCCATAAAATAAATCTCCCACGTATTGAAATAATTGCACTGTACCTTCAGCTAAAAAAACTTTTTCAGCACAATAAAACCTACGGCGAATTATAAGGAAAACAGCAATCTCAGTGATTTGGCATTGGCTGCGTTATATATACACAACCCAAAACCCTTGTTTTAGGCGCTGAGATAAAGAAGGGAGAAAAGTAAGCTTGTAATTTACAGCCTAATGTGACAGCTTCGGCGGTACCAACTTAAAAGCCAGCAAGAGGAGTGAGAAGTGAGAAAAGTTTACAGAGGAAGTTCAGAAATGTGGATTATTCGCGTCTAAAAGCAGAGAAACTTCCAGAAATGCAACAACGGAAAATTATGGTTGCTATGTTTTCATATAAAGCACAAACAGAAGGTCACAACGACTGACGTTTTAGAAGAAATATAAATCATTTATAAATTTAAGTGTTCAATAAATGGACAAAGGCCATGAGAGATTAATGCATTTGATTTTATAAAATTTCTCAACTGAGTCGTATTTACGCCTGCCATTCTTGGAGAAACCTTAACAAAAATAAATTGAGCATTGAATGCTTTGTCATTTAATTAAGTTGTTTATCTAAACAATCAAACAGATGATTGAGATAAAAGCAGATGCTTCCAACGACATAGTTTTTATCTATAAATGCTGTGGTAAATAATCCATATATCAATATTTAATTTATTTATAGTTATGACGGTAATAATGAGTCATTTAAAAATATTACAATAATTTGTTTCACATTAATATAGTTACTTTAAATTATTTCCTCTTTATTTTCTGCAATTATATTTATGTAAAAAAATATAATAAACCCTTATTTATTATAAGTAAAGTTCGTATACAAGGTACTTCAAGTACCAGGCCCAAATTAAGACTGCTTATTTCTGCTTAAGTTATTAAAGAAATTATTTGGTAAAAAAATATATTAACTAATTTATTAGATCATTTTTTAATACTGGATATACATACTCCTTAACAAAATTAGTCCAGGTTTAGTCACTAATTGACCAAGTTTTGTTTACTGCTTTCTATCTCGTTTATTGACCGTTTTGTTAAAAATGTTATATTTATTAATTAGATACTTTTTGTGACAATATGTACATAGTGTTTAACAAAATTGGACAGGTTCAAAATAAGAGAAATAAAGACGAAGATATGTATAATGATAAAGATAATGGTGATGATGATCGAAGATGATGATGAAGATTGAAAACGATGATGGAGATTGAAGATGACGATACTGTGAAGATTATTGTAGATGATGATGAGCTGAAGATTGAATCTAATGATGAAGGTTGAAAATGACGATGAACGTTGCAGAGGAAGATGAAGATTATATATGGTGATAGTGATGATGGTGACGGTATATAAAAAACCAAAAGAACGTAGTAATCAAACAGTCGGATCTCGTACTGTATTGTTTTAGCCTGAAACATTTAAAACATTCTTTCATTATACAGGATGTTTCACATAAGAACCGACACAGAACAGGTACATCAATTAAATTTAACTAAATTTACCTATATACTGTAAACAATGATATTAAAATCTAAAGTGTTTATTAAAAAATAATAAAAGAGTGAGTAAGTTGTGTCTTTCAAGTTTTTGATCCATGTTTTAAATTTTGACATCGGTGGACAATTTTAATTCCCCGTATATACAATTCTTCCTCTTCATATTTCAGATAACTAGATATGCGGCTTGAAACTTGTAACGACAGATAGAAATTCTCGTATGTGCCGGATTCCGTCGATGAGGATAGCTGTTAAGGCTGCCAAGAAAAACTTAAAGTGCTTTCTCCCTTAGATATCATCCCTCGTCTAATAACAAGGGATTAAATAATAAAGTCCATCGCGAAACTGCCATAAAAAACGGATCTTAACCCCCGAGGATTATTGGAACGTTTATTGCCTACGACCGGTGACGTCGCGTAGATGCTTTGGCCGAAATTGTATTTCTTTTTATTATTGAATTTCTCTCAAGTCGAGGAGCTACTCCCACAATGGACCCACTCTGACCCATTGTAATGTGGGCTGTACTGTTGGGGGAGGGCAATAAACAATGACCGTTATTACTTCCTTTCTATTCGATTAAGAAAATATATTGAGCCAATAAAACGCCGGTTCCAACACCTGCAGTATGGATTACGGTTTATGTGAAAACGAATGGCCCAAACATAATATCCTTTGGAAAGGTACAACTGTATAAAGTTCCTGTTCATGTCATGCTTACAAAAATGCAACGTTCGTGAATCAAAAACTCACTCACACAACAACGACAATTGGATTATTGGGTTGTATTTTCAATTAGAACTAGGTATTAATATTTCATGTGTGTATTGGCACTAACATTGATCTCAAATTATTTAGTAGCTAGAACGCAATACGCTGTTTTGAAGGTATCATCTGGGGTCCCGCAGGGATCTCACCTTGGTCTATTATTATTTTCTCTCTTTTTAAGTGATATTGGAAGGTGTTTGCGACACTCCAAATTAATTATGTATGCAGATGACATAAAGATTTATAAAGTAGTCAGTACTATATTCGACTATATTGAATTACAGGAAGATCTGGATCAGTTTACAGTTTTCTGTGATACTAACAAATTATTTTTGAATGTTAAGAAATGCTATCATATTTTATTTTCTCGCTTGCAATGCCCCTCTTATAGCCATCTATACCTTAATGATTTGAAAATTAATTTTGTTAAGATTTAGGCGTTACTCTTGACCAAAAACTTATTTTTGATAGGCATATTGAAGTCATTGTTCAAAAATCTTTAAGAGTTCCCTTCCTTGATTACAATGGAATCCACCGTATGGAATCCCATGTATAATAAATATGTGAGGCGATTGGAATTCATGCAGAAAAAAATTCATTAACTATGTCAATTATAAGTAATAGAAATATACATTTTATGTATGAAAACAATAATTTGTCTTTTTATTAATTGGATGCTTTAAGTTTAAGAAGAAATTTCTCAGATATATTTTTTGTTTATAAAATTTATAATAATTTCAATATATTGCACGAATTTCTCTTGCTTGAATTGCGTATCACTAGGTATACAGAATTTTTTTTATCATAATGATGTTTATACAAATTATTTGTTAAATTCAATTCAGTTCAATTGTTGGTCATCTCACCTATGGCATACTGATGAGGGCTAACAACCCCGAAACCGGCCTATGTCTGGTAAGTACCTGCTGCAATGTAGGTCGCTCCCTGCAAGTCGGCCGCTCAGACCTAGCAGGAAGTAGCAGACCACTTACATCTCACCTCGGTATGATATATGATTTTGCTAATTTGCATATTTATCTTTCTATTTGACCTTGGAAAGATCTTGAAGCTGACCTGAAAGGGTTAAATGAATCCCGGATTCAGATTCAGCGACCTCAAAAACATAAATGTGCGATAGTCTGCTCCATTTGCAGATCTATTTTCCACTTTGACCTTGGAATGACCTTGAACCTAGAGGGATGGAGTTAAATGGATCCCAAATTCGGATTCAGCTAGTGAAAATACATAAGACTATATAGGTCTAGTCGGTCGGACAAGCCACTTTGTGGTGCTGTGATTAGATTGCAATGAAAATGGAAATGCATTTTTAAACATTTGGCACAATTATATACAAGATAATTGAAATAACGTATTGATCTCGATAAGCACACAATAGATTTGTCTTGATTGCTACAATGTTTAAAAAAACTTATTTATCAACTATAAAAAACTAAATATTAGAACTGCTTTTAATTAAACACATTTCTTCGAAATGCAAAAAGCACTTCGTTAATTACACAGATTGTTAAAATGAAATTTCTACACTAAAAAACGCTTAAAACCTTTTTATAAGACCTAAAAAAGCATCCCCTCGTACACAAATCAAGTTTTCGTCTCAGCTACGATGTATTGAACGGTTAATGGCAATGTTGAGCTAAAAAGTACTAGGGCTGCCTTCTTACTTGGGAAAGATAAAAGCCTTAACAGTCCTCTTTATAGCATAATTAGGAGTTTTTTGGCGTCGTTTAGCTTGTTACTCACTTTTCCGCTCCGAAGGATTCAACAGCTTTTTTTGTTATTTGCAAAAAATTTATGTCACGACGTGATTTCATTTTACAATCTTCTGTCGTCGAAGCGAATGGAAGGGCTCCTATTTCTTCTTATTTTATTAAATTGATATTACCTTCCCTTTACTTAAACCGATATTTTAGAATAAACAAAGCAAAAAAGGAATACACTAAAATTACATTACCAGAAATACGGGTTACAACTTGGAGAAGATATTTGAATCTCGGTACGCAAATAGTTATTTTTATTACTGCTGGCAACCGAAATCCGTTTTTTGGATAGTTCGGTTAACCGGTTTCGGGATAATTCGGTTTTTTACAAAACCCGAAAACCGGTTATTCGATTCTTCAAATAACCGATTTTAGTGCTGACAATTGAAATCGGTTTTTTGGATAGTTCGGTTAATCGGTTTCGGACAATTCGAATTTTTACAAAACCGGAAAATCGGTTATTCGATTCTTCAAATAACCGATTCATTCAATAATCTGAGTGTAAATTATTCGGTGGTAGCCAAATCTTCATAAAAAAATGTTTACCCCATCTGTCAATCTAACCGGTTATTCGGTTAACCGAATATTCGAATAACCGGTTTTCACCACTATTCGGGTAACCGGTTTCATCTGAAATCGGTTTTTACGGAACCCGGTTAATCGGTTTCACTTTTTTCCGGTTTTACCAGCACTAATTTTTATACTAAGTGCACAAAATCGGTGTTTTTTTAATAGCGCGTGAGAATGTAAATTTTTGGTAAACGCCGTAGGTCGAGACAAAAAATCATTTGAAAGCGTCATAAAACACTGATTTAGCGCACGAAACAATATTTTTCGTCAACCGTCACAAAACTATGACATTTTTTGACCGTCAGGAGACTCATACATTTTTCTTACTGAGAATCTTAGAAAGTATTCACTTTTAATCCTAGGGTCTAAAGCTGACACTTTTAATCCTTAGATTAAAAGTGTTAATTAAGTTTTAATTTATAAAAGTTTGTTTAACAGTAATTTTTGTTTATTCACATTGATATTAAATACACAGTTTAAACAACAAAATTAAATAAACCACTGAAACTGTCACTATCCTCATTATTGAAGCAATTCTCAAAGCAGTCCAACACGTTTTCATTAATAGTTATATTATCTTCAGTGCTCGATTTCCATCCTTCGTGCATTTTAAGACAAGTGAAGTCACCAACGCCGTCAACTAAAAAGTTAGCAGACTTAATGAGTGTACTCTTTCCAGTTGTCCAGCTTCAAAAATTTTGCCACTTCCTGCCAGACGGCACTAATCTTGTGAATACCGCCTACCATTCGGTGACACTTTCTACTAACATATCTGAGCCGTTCTACAAATCCAGGTAAATATATTGGATAAAAAATTAAATAATTGTGTTCCACCACAATAAAGGAACCTGATCTCTTGGTTTTGGTATTGGAAATTTTTATAATTAAGGCAGATTTTACATCTTCAACATTATCAATTGTTACATTGACTAATTCATCAGAACGGCAACACCTGCATCCCTCAATATGAGAACGATTAAGAAAGAAACTTTTAAAAAATTTTATTATTTTATTTACCTTCATCATCAAATATAAATTATCAGGTGTACTATTCAAAATGCAATCAACTTAATCCTTTTTAAATACTTGCGATTTTTTCGGTACATATCCCTCATTTTGTCCCTTAAAAAAAGCACGTAACTTTGAATATTTGCTTATATGCAACGTTGGCGGCAACATTGAATATTGTGACCAAAGCGTTGACGGTTTCATTTAATTTGCTAAGTTTGAGAAATGCACCATCAATACATCTTCAAAGTAGACACATTCATAAACTTCTTGAGATTTCTTTGGGAGATTCAAAGAAACCTCTTTCGCACACTTCAGTATTTCCTCAAGTACCTACACCTAAATCTTCATTAGCTTCCATTTTTACAGAATTTCCAGCGAATTGAACCACAAACAATCACAAATGAATGAATGTTTGACAAAGTATCCATGATTTCATCGATATGTCCTATTTACCGGTACAGTTCTACATAATGAAATAATTAATTATCCGTTAAATTACCAACTCGACCGAATTTATTTTATTAAATCAACTTTGGAGAATCAAGTTATTGAGAAAATATTTGGACAAATAAGACGAATGAAAAATGTATGGATTTTGCATTGAAAATTCTCAGTTGTTTGATGATTCAAGAAAGAGACTGAGCTACGTTGGGTAATAAGTCAATTTAAAAGCATTATAATATCAACTTCAGCTCAACCAGTGCCGGAAAAGACCAATAAATAACGCCAAATTAATGGCGGTTTAAAATTTGTTAGCGCAGATCATGACTTATAGCCGTTGCAGCGAAACCCTACGCACGCGATGCATTTATATGAATTCTAATGCAACGCTTTGTGATTTACAGGCCAGACATAATAGAGCAATGGAAGCGTTAAATTGATTTTTTTAGCGAAATCGTGATATGATTTGTCTGCTGAAATAGTGGTATAGCATCAAAATGATTTTATAAATAAGGGGAACAATAATAGTTATTTACTACACTATTTTAACGTCCGAAAGAAAATTGATGTTACCGTTAGAATCAATTGGTTACCACCCGAAAAAGTTCCATGTGTTTAGTAGACAAGAAATCAGTTATTTTCTGGAGAATGTCCAAATGTTGATTATTTACTGTAGAAGGTACATTGAGTACATTAGCTGTTTTATTTTTAGGTGGTATTGATTTTGGAAATTTCTGGAGCTTTACGGAAGGATGAAATTTACAAAAAAACTGTGGATGATGTTGAAGATGTAAACTCACCGTTAATTGGAAAACTTCTTGATTTTAAAACATATGTTGAAGATAATTTCACACTTGTGTACCATGATTATATTTCTCTGTATACCAACATAACATGCAGCAAGTTGGACTGGACTGATATAAGTGTTTTGAAAAGGCACGGTAGCCGGATATCTTCTACGTCGAGAACTCCATAGAGAAGAAAAATAATATTACCAAGCAAATCTTACCGTAAAAAGGAAAAAATCAAAGTACATGGAACGTTGCTAAGGTTGCTACTTGCTTACAAAATAAACAAATTTCCCAAAAGTTTATAATAATGTATTCCGAATGTGAAGATGAAGT
Organism: Monochamus alternatus; assembly: GCA_037114965.1. Taxonomy (NCBI): domain Eukaryota; kingdom Metazoa; phylum Arthropoda; class Insecta; order Coleoptera; family Cerambycidae; genus Monochamus; species Monochamus alternatus. Next base: position 11,571,379 of record CM073429.1, on the reverse strand, counting down.
TCCTCAAGATATTCTTGAAGAAGCAAACGTGGTTTCGTTAAATCTATTACCGTTAAAGTATCGTGAAAAATATGAAAAAGGGTACCAACTATTTAAAAGTGGATGGAGACTAGACAAATAATAAAAATATGTGAAGGAGTAGTCCTATTTTACTTTTCCAAAAATGCGCCGATTTGAAGCCTTCAACATTATGGAGCAAATACAGCATGTTGCGATCTGCACTCCAAATTGAAGGCAATATCGACATACATATACGACAAGTTCCCTAAATTAGTGCCTTTTTTAAAAAGGAAATCTGCTGGATATAAAGAAGAAAGAAAGCCAATACTTTTTCAAGGGAGGATATCAACAAGTTTATTGCAAGCTCCAGATGAAACTGAAACGTAACGCAGCATTTAGTATATAAAAAATGACAATTAAGTGAGATTTTCGGCTGTTGTCATAAGTGCATTTTTCCTTTTTCAGGTCGTGTTTATATTTGGAATTGCTGAGGCATGCCGTAGCGATGAATTAATTAATATGGTACTGATGATATCAGTGATAAAGGCGATATTTTGGTGGTGCAAATACTTCAAAAACTAATATCAAAAGGACATTTAAAATGAGATTGTAAGCGGAGTATCTGTCTTGTTTATGTACAGAAAATATATGGATGGACTGTAGGTCCCCTAAAACTAGATTTTTTGTAACAAGGTGAAGAGAAATGTATAAACCAGGTAATTGGCAAAAACACAATGGCCAAAATTCCGTACAGAAGCAATATTTTTAAATTTGGATGATTCGAAAGGCTATACTGGACACAGTTCCCGCCGTACTATGTTATTAGTCAATGATGGAAGTGATGTTCTTACTCTAAAAAGACATGGGGGATGGCGAACAAATGCAGTAGCAGAATGGTACTTAGATGGTTGTATTTATAGAAAGTGTGAGGTAGCTACCCAAATAATTACGGGAGAAAGTACTACTTCAAGTACCAAAAAACGTCTTATTTTTGAAAATTTTGTTTCAACCACAAGTGTTTAATCAACGACCACGAATTTGGAAAGTAACAAACAGGAACTCATCTCCACCAGCAGAGCCAATATTTCTTCAGGGGGAATTTCCATTAGTAATTTAACTAATTGTACCATAAATTTCAGGAAGAAAGTAGTATTTTTCATCTCTCGGGAGGAACATATTTTGGCTCCCTCAGGAGGCAAACAAGTAGAAATTTCAAATAGCTGTAAGAGTAGTGTATAGACTTCTTTTATTGATACACAAACTTCCTGAAAATGTTTTTGTTTGCGACAGTTTATTTTCCAGTTATAAGGACCTACTGCTGAACGTATGAACAAAAAAATTGATACCATTTTGTAGAACAATTCGGGATTTCTTGACTTTATGCCGTATAGCAGATATTTTTGATGGCAAAGAAGTATATTTCTCTGAACCCACCCTAAATGTGCCATTCATGAAAAATTATATATACTTTAAATATCTTCCCAGTCACCTCTGTGGACGTTGAATACACGTTTTCGAAACCGAAAAGGATTATTAGCGACAAACGCCACAGCCTAACACCTGAACATTTACAACAGTTGCTGGTTATTTAGATTTATTCCAGTACTACCAGTGAATAGTTACATATACTGTTTTGTAAACTAATAAACTTAACATGAATAATGGTGGATATTATAAATTATCAGTACAAGGCGAAATGTTGATTTTAACTTTTTGTAGGTTGTTTTAAATATTTTATAGTTGTTAATTATACAGTATGCGTCAAAAGTATGGAATAAATTCAATAAAAACGAAACAATTATTTTTTGGGAAAAATCCTCGAACAGGTCGATTTTTAAATTAAAAAATACATATTTTAGCGATTTTCAAATGTCATTTGTTTTAGAGTAATGACGTCATCGATTTTTTTTTAAATGGCAACACCATATTTTTTTCCTTGATTCTGAAAGAGTTTGTACCTCGGTTTTTTACAAACAATAACTTGCGAATTTTAAAAATCATATTAATCCAGTAACATTCAATTTATAAGCGTATATGTATAGAATACAATAATTTAAATGATTTATTTCGAAGCTTTTTATGTCACGTCATTAATAATAGCAATGAAAACCCTCCAGTAATAACAGATTATCTACTTTAACGTTACGTTGTATTTTCTTTATTACCTTAGCACATATTAAAAAGCTGACAAATGTTGAGTTCTGAAAAAAGTATTGTATTATTAATACGCGACTATCATTATCCTGTCAAATAAGAACTATAATTATCCTTGTTAGTCCATTTTTTATAGTAACATTATTGCGATGGTACACAAAGTCAAAATGATGAATTACCTATCAAATTATTTATCAATAAAAACTTAGAAGTTGTTAACTATGTACAGTGTGTTTATTTAACAATAGAACATAAGCCAACTGGATAATTTTTGGAACAAAATATCAAGATTTTAATTTTTTTATTTTTGTACAAAAACGTAGATAAAATTTGTCTGTTAGCTTATTTACTGTCCTCTGTTTTAAATATTTTATAGTTGTTAATTATACAGTATGCGTCAAAAGTATGGAATAAATTCAATAAAAACGAAACAATTATTTTTTGGGAAAAATCCTCGAACAGGTCGATTTTTAAATTAAAAAATACATATTTTAGCGATTTTGAAATGTCATTTGTTTTAGAGTAATGACGTCATCGATTTTTTTTTAAATGGCAACACCATATTTTTTTCCTTGATTCTGAAAGATCGTTTAATTCTCTATCAGACAGTACTAAAATTTTGCCCTCTTACATAGGAAAGTTTTCGAGTAAATGACGATTGAATGTTAGAAAACGTAAATCAATTAAAATAAAGCAAAAACGTTATCAAGTTTAGTTTTTCGAATTCCATAGTTCTTTTATGGATCACGTAGGTGAAAATCTTTGCAAAGTGTCATTGTCACACCGAGTTTCTGCTCAGTATTGTAAGCAACATAGAAATTATTATTCAATTTAAAGTATTATGGCACATTTAACTGTTACTCAAAGAATTGAAATTTTAATTCTTATCGGATGCGGGAATATGACTAGAACTCAGCAGGAAGTTTGCGATTTATTTAATGAAAAATATCCAGATGGCCCTATCAGCCAATCAACAGTCAGTAAGGTAGAGTCTAAATTTAGAGAAATTGGCAATGTTGTAAATATTCCAAAACCTGGACGTCCAAGCATTAACGAAAATCAGAAACAGAACATTTTGATAAGTATGGTGGATAATCCTCATAATTCTTCACGATTGGTTGCATTAAACAATGACACTAGTCAGAGCACAGTGCTACGTATCCAGGAAGGAAAAATATCATCCCTACAAAATTCAACTTGTGCAGGAACTCAATGAAGATGATCCCGATCGCCGCTTACACTTTTGCGAAATTCTAATGGATTTATGTCAAGGAAATAGAAATTTACACCGGCAAATACTTTTTTCAGATGAGGCCACATTTTGTCTGAATGATACAGTAAACCGTTAAACTTGCAGATATTGGAGGCGGGAAAATCCTCATTCGATGGCAGAGGCACATACCCAACACCTTCAGAAATTAAATGTGTGGGCTGGAATAGTTGACGACATAATAGTAGGGCCTTTCTTCTTTGAAGGAACCCTTACAGGACAAAGATATTTAGAGTTTCTAGAAAATGACTTTGTTCCAGCCCTTGCAGTAATTTTTCCTGACGATAATGACCCTGACATTCCTGACGATACCATATGGTTTCAGGAAGACGGTGCACCTCCGCACTATGCGCGCCCTGTACGAGATTTTTTGTACAACTGTTTTCCTGGGAGGTAGATCGGCAGACGCGGACCGATAGAATGGCCTGCAAGATCGCCAGATCTTACACCTCTTGACTATTTTTTATGGGGATACTTGAAGTCAAAAGTGTACATTAATAAACCACGTAATTTAGAAGAACTTCAAAATCGCATTCGGGACGAAATACGCAGAGTTACCCCAGAAATCATTCATAATGTGCAAGAAGAATTTCTTCACAGACTTGCGCATTGTCAACAAGTTGGTGGATGGCAATTTGAACATTTAATTTAAGTATAAAATTTAATCAATTGTATTTTATTTTACATACCTCAGAATTGTTACTTTTTTATGGATAAAATTTACGTTTTCTAACATTCAATCGTCATTTACTCGAAAACTTTCCTATGTAAGAGGGCAAAATTTTAGTACTGTCTGATAGAGAATTAAACGATCTTTCAGAATCAAGGGAAAAAATATGGTGTTGCCATTTAAAAAAAATCGATGACGTCATTACTCGAAAACAAATGACATTTGAAAATCACATTTTACGCTAAAATCTGTATTTTTTAAATTAAAAATCGACCTGTTCGAGGATTTTTCCCAAAAAATAATTGTTTCGTTTTTATTGAATTTATTCCATACTTTTGGCGCATACTGTATAAAGGAATTAACAAGTCTTTAATCCTCTCGAAAAAATGTCTCGGCTGTGCATCGAGTGTCCATTTTTTTTAGAGGATTAAAGGCTGGTTAATTTACCGAATTTAATTTGACGTTTTATCCACGACCACGGCTAAAATCGGTTAAATAGGAGAGCGAAAGCCGTGTGAGAGCAGGTGAAAAATTGTGGTTTTGAAAAACGTCACATTTGACTAATTTATTTTAATCAAGAATATTGATTGTCAGCTGAATACTAGAAAGTCTTGGTTTATTTGTCAAAAAGAGTGAAAAACTGCAAAATCGACACAAAAAATTAGTAAGAAAATTGAGAATTTATTCATTCCGACTGAAATCAGCAGCAGAAGCCCAAGAAGCAACATTATGTCTGTACCAGCCAAAAACTAAAGTGTGTATGAGAAGAAATTGGTGAAATTCGATAACTGGCAAAGAAAAAGGGGCATAGGAGAAGGAGCAATTAAAGAACAGGTGCTACTGTCCTACTTTTTCAATGTGGAGAAACGGTTTGCTGACTCTTCGATGTGGACAAAATATTCTATGCTAAAATCACAAAGGTATTGATATTTCTAAGGATGGTAAGCATACTTCATATTTAATAGTAGATACAAAAAATTATAAACCAAAGAGGGCAAAGATACTGGAGGCAAACCAAATCGAAGAATTTTTGAAAAAATCTCCGGATGAGGAAGTTAAGGTAGAGAATACACGATTTTAATATTTCAATTTATACACTGAGCGTTTTATTTTGAACTCTTTACAGATTGCAACGATCATGGGAGTCACAGGTGCTTGCCGATGCAATGAATTAACCTCTTTGGATATTACGCATGTCTAAAACAAAGACAGTTACTTATACGTACTTATTCTGGATACGAAAACAAACATTTTAAGAAGTTTCAGGATCATGGAAGAAGCTTTTTTAGTCAGTGCTGTAGAAATGTGTCAAAAATGCATCAATCTGCGACCTAAAACGTGTTAAAAATGGCTGCATTTCTTGAACTCTCTGATCCAAAGAGTTTAACCGGACCGGAACATGGAATGAGGCGTTCTCCGGCAACATTACTGGCCAATGCTGAGGGTGATATTACCACTGTGAAGCGTCATGGTGGTTGGAAATCGACTACGGAAGCGGAAAGAAAATTCACTGTCCAGCAAGATGGTAATTGATGAAAAAATCTAAATCCTACCTGGTGGAGTTGTGGGTTCTCGGTCAAAATGACAAGATCGTTCTTGAGATAAATATTAATGTTAATAATAATAATTCCAAATAAAATGCTATAAAATCGAAGCGTGATATTATGAATTCTAATCCACTAGTCTGTTAAAAGGCCTTTAATCCACGAATAACAGACGTATTAAATCTTAATGTAGTGGTCGTGTACACAGTTATTTATTTGTCTAGCAATCAATACTGAAAGTTTTTCTTTTGGCGCTGATTAAAAAACATTTAATTTAAATCCATTCTATGATTCTGTATTGCTTTGATTTAGATTTTTTGTTGTATAGTGATTTTATTCACTGTCTTTTTATTAATATGAATAAATAATCTAATTTTTTGGGATAAATCCAGGTGAAATCTACGTTGTAAAAAAATTACTGAAAAAGTGTTACAAAGGCAGTCTTCTTGCTTCTGGCTTAACTGAAATTTCTGTTATGAGATTCTTTCCTAAGGGTTTTTAATTCATTTCGCCCTGTTAAATAATACAAATTATATTAGGTGGAAGAGCAAGGGTGCTGGAGTATACGGAAAGAAATAAATTCAGAGAAATAAATACGGCTCAGAAATCCAACCCCATGAAATGCTGAAAGATAATATTTATTTTTTGTTGGAGATCAATTTGGGATAAGATTTCACAAATTATTTGTACCCAATTTAGTATTTTATTTGAACTAACCGAGAATAAGGCCTTTTGTACCTTCACCATATAACAATGTTAAAAAAATTTGGATATAAGCTCATATTTAATCAATAATATTAAGACGTACCGATTCTATACAGTATGCGCCAAAAGTATGGAATAAATTCAATAAAAACGAAACAATTATTTTTTGGGAAAAATCCTCGAACAGGTCGATTTTTAATTTAAAAAATACATATTTTAGGGTAAAATGCGATTTTCAAATGTTATTTGTTTTCAAGTAACGACGTCATCGATTTTTTTTTTAATGGCAACACCATATTTTTTTCCTTGATTCTGAAATATCGTTTAATTCTCTATCAGTCGGTACTAAAATTTTGTCCTCTTACATAGGAAAGTTTTCGAGTAAATGACGATTGAATGTTAGAAAACGTAAATCAATTAAAATAAAGCAAAAACGTTATCAAGTTTAGTTTTTCGAATTCCATAGTTCTTTTATGGGTCACGTAGGCGAAAATCTTTGCAAAGTGACATTGTCACACCGACTTTCTAATAAGTATTGTATGGCACATTTAACTGTTACTCAAAGAATTGAAATTTTAATTCTTATCGGATGCGGGAATATGACTAGAACTCAGCAGGAAGTTTGCGATTTATTTAATGAAAAATATCCAGATCGCCCTATCAGCCAATCAACAGTCAGTAAGGTAGAGTCTGAATTTAGAGAAACTGGCAATGTTGTAAACATTCCAAAACCTGGACGTCCAAGCATTAATAAAAATCAGAAACAGGACATTTTGATAAATATGGTGGATAATCCTCATAATTCTTCACGATTGGTTGCATTAAACAATGACACTAGTCAGAGCACAGTGCTACGTATCTTCAGGAAGGAAAAATATCATCCCTACAAAATTCAACTTGTGCAGGAACACAATGAAGATGATCCCGATTGCCGCTTAAAATTTTGCGAAATTCTAATGGATTTATGTCATGAAAATAGAAATTTACACCGGCAAATACTTTTTTCAGATGAGGCCACATTTTGTATGAATGGTACAGTAAACCGTCAAACTTGCAGATATTGGAGTCGGGAAAATCCTCATTGGATGGAAGAGGCACATACCCAACACCCTCAAAAATTAAATGTGTGGGCTGGAATAGTTGACGACAGAATAGTAGGGACTTTCTTCTCTGAAGGAACCCTTACAGGACAAAGATATTTAGAGTTTCTAGAAAATGACCTTGTTCCAGCCCTTGCAGTAATTTTTCCTAACGCAATAACCCTGACATTCCTGACGATACAATATGGTTTCAGCAAGACGGTGCACCTCCGCACTATGCGCGCCCTGTACGAGATTTTTTGGACAACTGTTTTCCTGGGAGGTGGATCGGCAGACGCGGACCGATAGAATGGCCTGCAAGATCGCCAGATCTTACACCTCTTGACTATTTTTTATGGGGATACTTGAAGTCAAAAGCGTACATTAATAAACCACGTAATTTAGAAGAACTTCAAAATCGCATTCGGGACGAAATACGCAGAGTTATCCCAGAAATCATTCATAATGTGCAAGAAGAATTTTTTCACAGACTTGCGCATTGTCAAGAAGTTGGTGGATGGCAATTCGAACATTTAATTTAAGTATAAAATTTAATCAATTGTATTTTATTTTACTTACCTCAGAATTGTTACTTTTTTATGGATAAAATTTAACATTCAGTCGTCATTTACTCGAAAACTTTCCTACGTAAGGGGGCAAAATTTTAGTACTGTCTGATAGAGAATTAAACGATCTTTCAGAATCAAGGAAAAAAATATGGTGTTGCCATTTAAAAAAAATCGATGACGTCATTACTCGAAAACAAATGACATTTGAAAATCGCATTTTACGCTAAAATATGTATTTTTTAAATTAAAAATCGACCTGTTCGAGGATTTTTCCCAAAAAATAATTGTTTCGTTTTTATTAAATTTATTCCATACTTTTGGCGCATACTGTATATAAATAGGATATACTCTTCCCTGATAGTTGCAAAAATATCTTTATTTAATATATTTTTTGGCTCGTTACATTAAGACAGTAAAATGACACTCATGTCAATATCATAATGTCGTTGTTTATCGCACTAGTGTGATATATATTTATCCCACGCATGCTTCAATACTAGTTACACTTCAAGTAAGCAAATTAGTTTAACTTCCACGAAATATTTTTCTTATATTACAAAAAATATAATAAAATCGGTGATTAGGTACTTTATTCTCCAATGCAACACTGATAACCGTCATAAGTTAAAATGTCTGTCACTGCCGGGTTAGACTCATGACGGAACACCCCACGACCCAGTTGGCTGGTCGATGAAACGACCGACATATTTGCGAAGGAGATTTCAACAAACAGCTACTGTCATTAACTTACGATTAGTTATTACCAAGAAATCAAAATAAATTTTATAAAAATGCATTTTCCCGGCGAAGATTTGCCTGAAAATATTGAAGAAAGTGCATGTGAAGCTCAGTATTTGAGAGATATGAGAAATGATGCCATGAAAATCAAAGTGAGGACAAACACGTGAACAAGTTCTATTAGCATATTTCAACAAACGAAGTAAGAATCGTAAACCTATTTCATTATGGTGTTCCATGTTAAAAATAGAATTAACGATAAGAAAAAACGTAGACATTTATTTACTTTGCTTAAAAGAAAATTGGAGGATTATAAGCGGAACAAATAAAAAATTTTAACTGATGAACATAAACAGCCGACAATGAAATATATTTAGATTTAAAGGAGATTTTCAATACAATATTCGTTTTACTTTTTCAACAAGATATTAGTTTTTTAAGGTCTTACTGATATTTGGAATGGCGGATGCCTGTACAAGAGCGGAATTGACCGACATGTTAAGAGATGTTAGATCTAAATGAAGGAAGTTGCTGAGGAATACAAATTGATAGATATTTTTTTAGAACCTCAGGAGACATAGAAGGTGTCGATTTAATGGATACTTTTAAAAAATATGCTGAAATTAGACCTCTAAACTGTACACATAATATCGTTTTTTTTTACATATAGAAATAAGAAGGGTGTTAATACACCGATTGGTATAAACACAATTGGGACAGTATCCTATAAAGTTATCAATTTTTAAAACCAATATACTGGAATCAAGCTTTTAACGATAAAAAGGCATGTGGATGAAAGAGTAAAGCAGTTGCGGAGAGATACATCAAAGAAAATAAAATTAAAATTGCAATTAAAATATTAGGTGAAAGGAATTTATCAGAATCATAAAACAAATTACATATTTGTATGACTGTTAACACAATGCAACCGCTTGCCAATCTGGAGTTTAACTCCAAAATTGTGTAATTAATATTTATAATACCTTCATCTATCACATTCTAATGTTCTAAATACTAAGTGGTTTTCTTATGATTCTTGCAAAATATGCCCAAAAACATTTGTATGAATGCAAAGCTACTAATTTTGTTGGTAATATAATGAGTAAGCTTCTTATGGATATTATGTTCACATCCATAAAGGCTGATTAAAAAACATTACAGATTAATAAATACAATGAAACTGGAAAAATAAATATAAATCTTACATGAAAGTTACATAATAAAGTTGTTAAAATCAAGGGTAATAATACAAAAGAAATAGAAAGTTACATATGAATTTTACATAGAAGTGGTAACAGTTTACGTTACATTTCAAATAGTAATTTTTTATTAGTTGTATTAAGTATGTTATTTCATTTTTAAGCAATAAATAACCAACAATATACCGCATAGTATTACAAATAGTTGTTATTTGTGCAGTACTGCCTGCAGAATGTCGCCTTCTTTACAGCCATGTCTGTAACTTCTGGGCTAATCATTGTGATTAGAAATGCGAACAGATTTATTATTAAATATTAATTTAAGTTATTTAATGTCAGCTACTTTTACTATTCTGAAAATGTAATATTTAATAAGACACGCTAATAACAAACAAAGTAGTGTTGTTATAAATTTAAAACTGTACCTTTAAACCATAGAAAGCACGAAAGCTACAACTTAAAAGTTGTAAGTATTGCAAGGCCCATTACTTGTCTTACATTACTAGACCCGCATAAATTCTAAAGTATCTAAGATATAACTTTGTAGACGTAGCAAAACGAAGACCAACGGGAAATTATCTGCGAATTAACATTGTTGCATGTTCATGTTGCTGCACTGCTCCGTAAGTTATAAATATTAATGTCAAATGATTTTATCGTGCAGCCTTCGCAAATAGGTTTACTTCATCTAAGACCATGAATAAATTACCATTTCGCATTGTTCGAAAAATGCACGTGAGAAACTGTAATTACGTTTTAGTAGCGGGGACAAAGACCGAAAAATGCTCCAAGAAACGCAGGATGCCGCATAAGGTTTCTGTAATTATACAGGGTATCCCAGCGATGTTATTGCGTTGACTGTTCTTAATTTTGAAAAATTGGAAGCATGCCAAAGTCTCTGGAACGGACATTGTTCAAATATCTAGACCTCTCCAACAGTCAACAACAACTCCGTTAATTTAGTTTGTAGGCTTCCGTGGCTGTCGTTAATGGTCAGGTGATTTCCGCGCCCGGAAATTACCTGACCAACAACTTATTTTAAAACGAATACCCAATATTAAAAAAAACATCGTTCACGGTCATATCGACTCTCCTGTTTTATTGGAATCACTTTACTTCCATACTATAGTATTAAAAGCTTCCTTCCTTCAATTTTTGGGATGGTGAAATATTTTTAAAGCAGTGTATCATATACTCGTACATAACGGCATACGAGGTGTGACAATTAAGTTCCGGGAATTTAGTTATAACTCGGAAATGGCAACACTGCATCGTTCGTCAACAATTTCTTAGAGAGCGGGGACCTTCCTTTTAGTTTCAGTGCAAAGTTGAAGTCGATAGCACGTTTGGTTTTTGTTATGCGTATTTTTTGTAACTTTTCTAGTGGCGTCGTGAAAATGAGTGACTCAAATTACAAGCAACGTGTTGTGATTTAATTTTTAGTGAAATCTGACGAAGAACCCTCGGAAATCCTTCGAAAATTGAAGGTGGTGTATGGAGACGAGTGCATGTCGAAAACATGCGTGTTTGAATGGGCAAAACGGTTCAAGGAGGGACGCGAATCGGTAGAAGACGATCCACGTGAAGGAGCCCCCGTCACCTCTCATACTGACGCGAATGTTGGCCGTTTGCGTGCACTGATCACGTCTGACCGGCGCCTAAGCATTCGTGCGTTGTCTGACGAGTTAAACGTCAACAAAGAAACCGTTCGCAAGATGTTACACGAAAATTTGAAGAGGCAAAAGATTTACGCAAAGATAGTGGCAAGAGTTCTCATCCGTGAACAGAAAGACATGCGGAGATGAGACCTGGATATTTGAGTATGACCCCATGGCCCGTAAACAAAGTCAGCAGTGGGTGGAAAAGGTCGGAGAGCGACCAACGAAAGCGAGGAAGTCACGACTGAAGATAATGTTGATCGTTTTTTCGATATCCATGGCATCATTCATCGTGAATATGTTTCTGCCGGCCAGACAGTGACTGGACAGTTCTATGTTGGCGTCCTGGAACAGCTGCGGACCCGCGTTTTCCGTGTGCGACCTGAACTCGCCAAGCATGACTGGATATTGCACCACGACAACGCGCCAGCCCATTCCTCGTTCATTGTGCAAAAGTTTTTGGCAAAAAAGGTATTCCAACGTTGCCGCACCCACCCTATAGTCCCAATATTGTCCCCTGTGGTTTTTTTTTATTCCCCAAGATGAGGTCGCACCTCGAGAGAACTCATCATGGCGGCGTACAAGAGGTCAAAGGAGCTGAACGGGTTAACAGCGGAGGATTACCAAGGGTGCTTTCAATCGTGAGAGCAACGTTGGAATCGTTGTATCTATAGAGTTAGAGGGAGACTATTGTGAAGGTCGATAATAAAATTTTGTTGAAATTTAATTTGCTTGTTTTTTCTTTGACAAATTCCCAGAACTTAATTGCCACATCTCGTAATGTAATACTTCATCCATTTGCCCGGTGTTATGCACTTTCTGTGCCCATTTTACGAATCTGTTTTGCAACTTCATTCAATGCCAATAAAACACCTAATATCACCAATAATAAATTAACGCTTCTAAACGTATGTACTGCGTTATCCGAAAATGGAAATCGTATTCAGATATGAATTAAAGCTCAGTGCTGTATTTAAGTATATACTTGCGAAAGACGTGTGACGTCACACGTGTCCGCTGTGACGATGATCGTTTTGTTGGGGCGTGGCTAGACCAAATTTTTAAATACCGTTTTTAGGCTTATTTTTCCACGAAATTGTCTAGGAGAAACGCCATTTCGATAAAAATAATACATTTTTTCTGCTGTACGTATCTGGAAATCATGCAATTTCCCCATTGAAGTAGGTCCTCTCACAAAAATATTCAAGCTCCGCTGCTGAGTCCTTGCAAGCTTCGCAGATTTCATACTCCGCGGCGCACCAAAATATCCTCGCGGTGGAAACTAAATAAATCTTTTTTCGGGAAAAGGCCGTTACAAAAAGCAGTACATTATTCATGACTTGCGGCTGGCATGTAAATCATTTATGATTTACTTCCCGGCACCAGTTCAGCGGTTCCACATTATATTAATACCGACATGTGTGACAAAACGCCTCCCTCCTTGTCCGTTCCGACGCTGCGTTATTGGAAAAAAGTGATATATCGCCTACTTATGGCTGAGTGAGTCATCATCTCGGTCTTGTTTCCATATAGTGGCCCCACACGTGTCTGAGGATGAATACGGCGACCGATGGGAATGACAAATATCTAGAAGCGTCATTTTCCGGGGCTGCGGCCGCATTTTTGAGCGTAATTGGCTTAGTCTCCTCACATCTCGTAACGACGTCGTTTGTGTATCTTCTACGAGACCAGACTGCTTTTTTTCTGGAGTGCTTGGGGCGACCCGAATAGAAAATTTGCGGTGCCAGACGGTCAAATATGTGTCTGGTAGAGAGTATATTGATTTCCAGAGTATTTCCCTTGTTATTCTAGCGCTACCCAAGTAACAAGTTCCTACTATTTTGGGAAAAGTGTCGACGCTGTGTCGACACTGTAATTTGGACACGATACATTTTTAAGGCTAACGGTGAAACACGTGATCAAGTTTTGTTAAAACCAGATATATCGCTGCGCAGAGTAAGACTATGTTGACGTGTTGTGGCAAAACGCTGAAATATGTGCTGCCTAGAGGCTAATGCATTTGGGATGGAGACAAAACGAAAGATACACTGAAATAAAGGTATCACGATTCTATTAGTGGAGTAAAATCGGTTCTCAATTATGCCGTTTTTTTAAATAAAGATATAACTAAATTAAACATTTACCATCTTTTAGAGGGACAATTTCGACATCTGAAATGGACTTTTACAACTTTTTTCAGTAGGGTCTAACTTTATAAATTCAAATTGTCGGTGCTTAGGACGTTATTTGTCAATTATGTTTTACGAAACATATATCGCATTTGCAAATCAACGATTCAAGTTATGTTCATAATTTTTTCACAACATGTATAAAAAACTACAGCGCTTCTAATAGTACATACCAATTTTTAATAACTTAAAGCCTTTTCGAAAAAAAATTGTTCCAAAGTCAATGCCAGTAAATTTGTGCATTAAAAACTTTACTATGCGGAGAGCTACATTAATTATTGAAAATAGAACTATAGTTATATCGAGACAAATGTAGTCGATAGTATGAAAAATTTTTTTAAAAAAAGTTTACTTCGCTACGTGTTACGGTTTTCAAGAAATTGAATTTTACATATGCTCGTGTTTCGTGTGTAAGCTAAGTTTACTTGCGGTGCAGTACACGTTTTCAGAATAGGACAATGCATTCATTCGGAAAGTCAGAAATATCTATATTTTCCATAATTTTTATGTCGAATAAAATTAAATTTTAGTTTTTTTTGCTCGTATTTTTTTAATAAAGAAAACTTATCGTAGATCATAGAAAATACATAAGAAATATTACCATAAATGTATATTTATTTATGTCCAAAATGTAAAATATAAAGACTATGTACGGATTATTGAAGAGAAATATGAGAAATTAAAGTGTAAATAGGCCAATTAGATTGGATCAAATATTGAAAACATATCCACTAATTGCGATGCTTATTTTTTTGTTTGTTCCTTTAATACTAAAATATAAATACTTTCGCTTGACATAGGGCTCAACTTAAATCAGAAAATATGGAATAAAGAGATAATTTCATTTATAGAATAAAATGCTTTTGACACATTTTTTCTTTCTATGTGTATTTCTACTAAGTTTGGGTTTGCAACAAATAGTATATTATTATTTACTGAAGTGCTGAGAAGCAAACCATCGATGCCATGTAAAAAAATACTATGCGACAAAAATAAAATTAGATAAACAAAACCATATTTCAATAACATTTTTATGTATTCCATAAATCTCAACTACCCATTTGCATTCCCCATTTTTTTAATATTTATTAAAAATATTAATTATATTTTAATGAATACGTCTATTTAGCAATGTCTTAGCTGGTGTCTATTATTCAGTAGGCAGACACAGAATATTATATTAAAAATAATCTATATTTCTGTATTTGAAAAACATTATATTTTTAGTTTCAAGTAACAAATTCGTAATTATAATAAAGCTATTAAACTACAATACGTAATCATTTCTCTTAAGTCTTTTATAAAATCTGTCCTTTTATTTTAGTTTTTCGGTTTTCGTTCGGTAACTATATATATATATATATATATAGTAAAATATGTTATTCTATTTTTTATATACTACAAATATTATTTTACATCGAGTGAAAAATTTTAAATAAAAAAAAAATTACATTACTCAACATTTTAAAAAACAGCATTGATGTAAAATAATATTTGTAGTCTATTAAAAAAAAGCCGCCTATTTTTATCATTTTCCGTTGAGCAGTTATTGAGCGAAAACGTGGCGAAAACTATATTCCGTATGATAGAGCATTTACCGTTAGCCTGAATCACTTCTCTCAGTGTTGGACATTTAGAATCTAATGTGATCGTCTCTTTTATCAATGCCACCGCAAGGGGGCAGCATTTTATTGCTAAGAAATATTTTTTTAGTTTTCGCTCAGTAGCTCCTCAGGGGATAAAGATAAAAATATGCGGTTTTTTTTAATAGACTACAAATATTAATTTACATCGACGCTGTGTTTTGAAATTTCGGAAAAGAGCAAAATTCATTTAAAAAAAATAATTTTACAGTTTTTCAAAATTTCAAAACACAGCGTCGATGTAAAATAATATTTGTAGTCTATTAAAAAAAACCGCATATTTTTATCTTTATCCCTTGAGGAGTTATTGAGCGAAAACTTTATATCGTCTTATAGAGCGCTCACCGTAAGCCTTAAGGCAGATTGTTGACTATTAGACCATTATAAGCGGGAAATGTAACCAAAATGGTGATTAAAATGTGTACTAAATATGGTCTAAAATTTGTCCAATAGCGAGTCTGAAATATAACTAAAATTTTTCAAAAATGTGTCTAGATTGCGTCTTTCGTTTCCAATATGTATCTAAAATTGAACCTTGAAGTGGCCACAATATGTCTATTTTGTTCCTAACTTGGCCAAAATATGTGTTGATAATGTATCCAAAAGTTATTTTACATGTATGTGGTCATGTTGTTTCCAAAATGTGTTCGTTATTGTACTCTAATGAGAGCCACAAATTTAATACATGGTGTTCTCAATTTTACCGAAATTATTATTTTCTATTCATTGTGTACCAAAATAAATCCTAATAGACACAAATCATATTTTTTCCCGATACATTATGGATAATCATAAACACAGACTTAAAGGCATTCATCTCCTAGAAAACAATGGGATTTTAATTTATCTTGAGCATTTTTCTATTTCTCGTAGGTACACTTGCGAATTAAAGTTTACCGATAATAGTTGACATGGTACTTCTCAAAATTAAACAGGCCTTAAAAGTACCAAGTAATTATAATTAGTCGATGTTTTTTCTTTTTTCGGTAAAAAATATATTTTTGTAATTCTCAAAAAAAAAACAAAAAAGTAAAGATATTTTATTATTTAAGACATCACATTTAGTACAGTTGCGGATTAAATAGTTCTTAAAAGCTTTAATTTAAAATAATATTTCATAGGGCGCCATTTTTGCCAAGTGCATTCACGTTGAAGTACTTGTTGAAATATGGCGTACTTATAGGTGGTGTCCAAATAGGACCATGTTTCCGTAATGTGAATAAAATTTGCCCCCAAATTGTCCATCCCAACACATTTGAAAATAGGAGAAACAATTTAGAGTAATGTTTCTACAAATAGACCAAAAATTCACTGAAATATCGCCAGGTACAATTTTTTTCTTTTTGTTGTTTAATAGAAATGGTGCACTTGCTCTTGCTTTCATAAATTTCCTCTGAGTGATGTCTATTTCTTTTTTTACACGTCGATAGTAAGTGCTAGTGTGCACCTTTGGAGTAGCACCTTTTTTATTTTAATGATATTGTAACTGTAAAACTAACACTATCACAGATCAACGTATATCATAACAATATGCGCCATGTCAAGTACACAAACACTTTAACCGGATGAATTAAACACATTATAGAAACAAAATGGAAATTACGTGTGCAAAATGTTTTTACATAGATACACGTATGCCTGTACGACACATGGTAGAAACAATAAAGAAACTTTACGTTTAAAATGTACCCAAATGGAAATTATTGTGTTTACTCAATTCATTTTAGTAACAAAATAGAATCATCTTGTTAAGAAACAAATCAGATAAATTTGAGTATATTTAGTGTCGACCCGTCTGTGTCCAAACTGACACAAAATAGATACATTTTAAATACATGTGTTTAAAATGTTGCTATTTAGACACGCAATCCTTTTGACACAATAAGTTCGAAATGTGTCGACACAAACTTGACAATTTTGGAAACAATTTGAACGGCAGCAGAAGTGCTCCAAAAAGAGTCGACATGATTCAGGCACAAGAAAACTGTGCCCGAGTTTTGCCATAAATTGCTACTTGGGTACAGTAGTGCCAATTAGGTAAAGTTACTTTATGCTTGAATATGTTGTACTATTGAGTGTGAATATTATTTTTAGATGTTGATGAATTAACTTTGGAATATTTTCAGCTTCCAAAAGAATATCCTCGCCTACGCCTAGGAAGTTTATAGTTGTTCGTGCATTGTTTTCAGTAGAAGTTTCCTTGTAGTCTTCAGTGACAGAATTGGACTTCCAGCCATCATGTAGTTATTTCTACATAAAATTACTTCATTATTATTTAATCGAGGAAAATACTTATTATAGAAGAATAATAATGTAACATTTACGTTTATAGAATGTATCAGATAAATATATATATATATATATATATATATATATATATATATATATATATATATAGATTATAATGACGCAAAAGGAAAAATATAATTACGTACTTGGATAGCAGAGAGAACATCACATGGAATTTAGTCCAATGATTACAAAAGTGCAACAACATTGGTTCTAAAAATAATCCAAAGTGCATTTACCGGTTCTATCAATTTATCCCTTTTTAGTCAGTTAATTCAATCACTTTAATACAGAGCAATAGAAATAAGAGAATACAATTAGCTGCTACTGGTATTGTCTCGTTGAAAAACATTTAATCTGCATCATACAAGTACTGAACTTACCTTTGTAGTCAAAAGATGTTTGGAATAAAAAATAATATATAATTGGCCTGTTATTAGAATATATAATGTTGAATTCAGTTCTTTAGATTTATTTATTTAACTGAAGTAAAATTTAGTCAAAATTATGATATTTATGTGTGCGTGTGCACCAGTGGAAATCTTAAATGTGTAAATATATTTTAAATAGTAGCCCCATTTAATGCACATAATACGAAATTTATAGTTTATAAAAAATTAAGGCATGCCACTGTGTTGTGACCAACGAGCAGACGACAAAAATTACGGGTTGATAATATGCAGTAAACAAGAAGTCAGTGTAGTGCCCTCTATGATCAATTCTGTGAAATTTGAGAATCACTCTGTACCCTTGAGAAATATTTCATTTTCTGGTGAAATGAGCTTTCTAAATGTATTATTATTAGTAATGTACGTGTCAATGAAAAAAGTATGGCTACTTTTGATGCGATAGTTGTCGCTTCAAAATATTTATAGTAACAAATAACTTTTTAAATACATTATTTTTCAATAATTAGTTAAGCATTTATATTTTGTAATATATGACACTTTTTAAATAGCGTAATAATCTAAACTTAATGATAATATTTAACGTCTAAATTAAATTTGAATAATTTAAGGTTTTCTTTACTATTAACTAAACATTTATTTGGGTATCTACAGTATGCGCCAAAAGTATGGAATAAATTCAATAAAAACGAAACAATTATTTTTTGGGAAAAATCCTCGAACAGGTCGATTTTTAATTTAAAAAATACATATTTTAGCGTAAAATGCAATTTTTAAATGTCATTTGTTTTCGAGTAATGACGTCATCGATTTTTTTTTAAATGGCAACACCATATTTTTTTCCTTGATTCTGAAATATCGTTTAATTCTCTATCAGACAGTACTAAAATTTTGCCCTCTTACTTGCTTAGGAAAGTTTTCGAGTAAATGACGATTCAATGTTAGAAAACGTAAATTTTATCCATAAAAAAAGTAACAATTCTGAGGTATGTGAAATAAAATACAATTAATTAAATTTTATACTTAAATTAAATTTTCGAATTGCCATCCACCAACTTCTTGATAATGCGCAAGTCTGTGAAGAAATTCTTTTTGCACATTATGAATGATTTCTGGGGTAACTCTGCGTATTTCGTCCCGAATGCGATTTTGAAGTTCTTCTAAATTACGTGGTTTATTAATGTACACTTTTGACTTCAAGTATCCTCATAAAAAATAGTCAAGAGATGTAAGATCTGGCGATCTTGCAGGCCATTCTATCGGTCCGCCTCTGCCGATCCACCTCCCAGGAAAACAGTTGTCCAAAAAATCTCGTACAGGGCGCGCATAGTGCGGAGGTGCACCGTCTTCCTGAAACCATATGGTATCGTCAGGAATGTCAGGGTCATTATCGTTAGGAAAATTACTGCAAGGGCTGGAACAAAGTCATTTTCTAGAAACTCTAAATATGTTTGTCCTGTAAGGGTTCCTTCAAAGAAGAAAGGCCCTACTATTCTGTCCTCAACTATTCCAGCTTACACATTTAATTTCTGAGGGTGTTGAGTATGTGTCTCTGCCATCCAATGAGGATTTTCCCGACTCCAATATCTGCAAGTTTGACGGTTTACTGAACCATTCAGACGAAATGTGGCCTCATATGAAAAAAGTATTTGGATCGGGATCATCTTCATTGAGTTCCTGCACAAGTTGAATTTTGTAGGGAAGATATTTTTCCCTCCTCAAGATACGTAGCACTGTGCTCTGACTAGTGTCATTGTTGTATGCAACCAATAGTGAAGAATTATGAAGATAATCCACCATACTTATCAAAATGTTCTGTTTCTGATTTTCATTAATGCTTGGACGTCCAGGTTTTGGAATATTTACAACATTGCCAGTTTCTCTAAATTTAGACTCTACTTTCCTGACTGTTGATTGGCTGATAGGGCGATCTGGATATTTTTCATTAAATAAATCGCAAACTTCCTGGTGAGTTCTAGTCATATTCCCGCATCCGATAAGAATTAAAATTTCAATTCTTTGAGTAATAGTTAAATGTGCCATAATACTTTAAATTGAATAATAATTTCTATGTCGCTTACTTATTAGAAAGTCGGTGTGACAATGACACTTTGCAAAGATTTTCACCTACGTGATCCATGAAAGAACTATGGAATTCGAAAAACAAAACTTGATAACGTTTTTGCTTTATTTTAATTGATTTACGTTTTCTAACATTCAATCGTCATTTACTCGAAAACTTTCCTATGTAAGAGGGCAAAATTTTAGTACTGTCTGATAGAGAATTAAACGATCTTTCAGAATCAAGGAAAAAAATATGGTGTTGCCGTTTAAAAAAAATCGATGACGTCATTACTCGAAAACAAATGACATTTGAAAATCGCATTTTACGCTAAAATATGTATTTTTTAAATTAAAAATCGACCTGTTCGAAGATTTTTCCCAAAAAATTATTGTTTCGTTTTTATTCCATACTTTTGGTGCATACTGTATATACAAAAATTATACATTCTTAAACATGCCTACCAAATAAATATCTTTCTTTCTCTTTTGTGTGTCTCCCTGGGAATCCACTTTTTCTTTCAGCCTTGAAATTAAAATTTTTCATTCCTTAAAATATTTATTTCTGTTCTCGATTTAAAGGCTCCGTAAAACAGCAATTACAGTAATTAATAATTCATAACTGCGTTCATTTTCCATGATTATTAATTCAGATCGACCCTTTGGTTCGTTATGCGGCCACGATTGTTATGATCAGTCATTAACGTTCATTATTAACATTTTAATCAATAACGCGACCAACTGCATTAATTATTGAAAAATAAGGACTATCTGTATCTCGCTGGGGTTTGAAATGAGAAATAAATAAATAAACATTCATTGCGCATTAGTTAATGACGTACTTTTGTTTCTATGTATACAAGGTGTCAGCAGTGTGGCACAAGTGGCGCCCTCTATTCACGTCGAAATTAGAAACAAATTTGAATTTCTCGCCCGCAAAACCCCTTGATTTACAAATTTTAAGTAAATATTTGAATTTTTTAAGAGGTTATCTACAAATATCGAAGATAAAATTTTAACTTTGACACCCTGTGATCTTTTTTATTATGCGACTTGAGATATAGACGGATGGATATCGTGTTAAAAAATCACGCGCTTTAGAAAATAAATAAATTCAAAAATTTCAAATCGAGGCCCCTGTTGACACGTGGGTACTTAGGTACTAACTAATTATAAACAAAATATTATTGTAAACGAAGAATACTGACTATTATTATAATAATTTTTGCCATATCTGGGGCATGTCGACGAGATGATTTACTTCAAATAGAAATTGTAGATACTGAAGATATGGGAAATAAATTGCTGATCACTCTGCCCCAACTACAAAGAAATAATATCCATTATTTTAAGCAAATCTTTAGACATATATTGGAAATATAGTACCGCAATATCTACACAACTAGGTAGTAACAGATTTCATTTAAATATTCAAATGGTAAAGTATACAGTATGTGCCAAAAGTATGGAATAAATTCAATAAAAACGAAACAATTATTTTTTGGGAAAAATCCTCGAACAGGTCGATTTTTAATTTAAAAAATACATATTTTAGCGAAAAATGCGATTTTCAAATGTCAATTGTTTTCGAGTAATGACGTCATCGATTTTTTTTTAAATGGCAACACCATATTTTTTCCTTGATTCTGAAAGATCGTTTAATTCTCTATCAGACAGTATTAAAGTTTTGCCCTCTTACATAGGAAAGTTTTCGAGTAAATGACGATTGAATGTTAGAAAACGTAAATCAATTAAAAGACAGCAAAAAAGTTAACAAGTTTAGTTTTTCGAATTCCATAGTTCTTTTATGGATCACGTAGGTGAAAATCTTTGCAAAGTGTCATTGTCACACCGACTTTCTAATAAGTATTGTAAGCGACATAGAAATTATTATTCAATTTAAAGTATTATGGCACATTTAACTGTTACTCAAAGAATTAAAATTTTAATTCTTATCGGATGCGGGAATATGACTAGAACTCAGCAGGAAGTTTGCGATTTATTTAATGAAAAATATCCAGATCGCCCTATCAGCCAATCAACAGTCAGTAAGGTAGAGTCTGAATTTAGAGAAACTGGCAATGTTGTAAATATTCCAAAACCTGGACGTCCAAGCATTAATAAAAATCAGAAACAGGACATTTTGATAAATATGGTGGATAATCCTCATAATTCTTCACGATTGGTTGCATTAAAACAATGACACTAGTCAGAGCACAGTGGTACGTATCTTGAGGAAGGAAAAATATCATCCCCACAAAATTCAACTTGTGCAGGAACTCAATGAAGATGATCCCGATCGCCACTTACACTTTTGTGAAATTCTAATGGATTTATGTCAAGGAAATATAAATTTACACCGGCAAATACTTTTTTCAGATGAGGCCACATTTTGTCTGAATGATACAGTAAACCGTCAAACTTGCAGATATTGGAGTCGGGAAAATCCTCATTGGATGGCAGAGACACATACCCAACACCCTCAGAAATTAAATGTGTAAGCTGGAATAGTTGAGGACAGAATAGTAGGGCCTTTCTTCTTTGAAGGAACCCTTACAGGACAAACATATTTAGAGTTTCTAGAAAATGACTTTGTTCCAGCCCTTGCAGTAATTTTTCCTAACGATAATGACCCTGACATTCCTGACGATACCATATGGTTTCAGGAAGACGGTGCACCTCCGCACTATGCGCGCCCTGTACAAGATTTTTTGGACAACTGTTTTCCTGGGAGGTGGATCGGCAGAGGCGGACCGATAGAATGGCCTGCAAGATCGCCAGATCTTACACCTCTTGACTATTTTTTATGAGGATACTTGAAGTCAAAAGTGTACATTAATAAACCACGTAATTTAGAAGAACTTCAAAATCGCATTCGGGACGAAATACGCAGAGTTACCCCAGAAATCATTCATAATGTGCAAGAAGAATTTCTTCACAGACTTGCGCATTGTCAGGAAGTGGATGGCAATTCGAACATTTAATTTAAGTATAAAATTTAATCAGTTGTATTTTATTTTACATACCTCAGAATTGTTACTTTTTTATGGATAAAATTTACGTTTTCTAACATTCAATCGTCATTTACTCGAAAACTTTCCTATGTAAGAGGGCAAAATTTTAGTACTGTCTGATAGAGAATTAAACGATCTTTCAGAATCAAGGAAAAAAATATGGTGTTGCCATTTAAAAAAAAATCGATGACGTCATTACTCGAAAACAAATGACATTTGAAAATCGCATTTTACGCTAAAATATGTATTTTTTAAATTAAAATTCGACCTGTTCGAGGATTTTTCCCAAAAAATAATTGTTTCGTTTTTACTGAATTTATTCCATACTTTTGGTGCATACTGTATAACCAATTAATATGAATTCATATATTTGGGGAAATGCCAAAACAACTGGCTGTGTTTTTCAAATCGAAGGATGCTCAGCTACACGATTAATAAATTCAATGGCTAATATCATGGCGCATGGTGGATGTAAATCTACAACGGTAGCTGAAGGCTACATTGAGGAGTCCATAACTCGTAAATAAGTTTCCCTGCAAGTACATTTAGTGCCGTAACCGATTTTTTAAATAATTCAACCACTTTGAAGGATTCAATAGTTTAAAAACCATTTACTAGTGAAAACACTTCAAGCTATACCAGCAGCATGTCAACCTTTTCCAAGTGTGTAATGATGATAAATTGTCATTAATCACCCTGTATACCCGCCTTATAACTAGATTTACACTACAGATTCTTTCAAGAATACCAAAGTTAAAACTGCTATTAAGGATTGGAACAATGGAGCAATTTTTATACAAAAAATTGTACTAAACTTGAAAGCTACCTCCGTGCCAAATACTTAATCTCTATTACCAGCAACAAGAAATATGGGCCACAAGGGTTGAAGGTAGAGGGTTGAAATTACCACTGTTGTCATAATTATGCAGAGTAGACGTATCTCGTCGGAAATAATTAGATAAATGGACATCAACGTTCTAAGGTCCCGCGATAACGACTACTATATTTGTGATTTCTCCCCAAATTCTCAACATAATTGACAGCGATATATCCTAACCCGTAGACGACGGAGGTCCCCGGTAAATTTCATGTTACCTGGAAAATTGAAGTGGAGGGTAATCGGAGCGTAATAACAATGCCAAACCTTAATATAGTTATTTTTGTTAGATCTGACTTAAAGTTTTTTCGGACAAAACGTTGTTTCTAGGCGATGGGTTTAAAAAACTTTTTAGGTACATGTTGCGAGTAGCATTTTTTTAATAAAAATAGTTATTTTTTGTATCTAGAATGGTACTTTTGCGTTCAAAAATGGAAGTTATTTATATCTTTTCGAGAATGCAAAAGCATTTCGCCGCATAGACATTATATATAAGACAATTTAATTCCAAAATCGAATATCAGTAAATACAAATATACCTACCTAATGCATTTCAAAATATTAATACGTAATACACTTAACGAAGAAGGACATGATATAAAATTAGTGCTAATCCAAAAAAATTTGGTGTTAAACATGCTGCTTTACAGATTTCTTTTCAATTAAACAACTGCTTATTTTGGTCAGCAGCTTATTGCTCAGAAATTTCAGGAAATAACTGCGGGCTAATGCCCCAACCAGCATTGAATTACTCCTGAAAAATCTATCTAAATAGTCAACATATACCGGTTTCGAGCTATTAGTTCTCATCACTACACCACAGGTGAGTGGTGAGTTAACTGACGACTAACGCTGACTGTTCATGTCTTTCTAACCCACCATGGTACCACTCCAAGGCCAATAAAACATTTGGATTTTTCAACACCAGATTGCTTTACCTGATGTTATTTAAGACATAAAGTGTCTGCAAATAGAGGAGCTGAACATGAATATTATAAATGGAATCAATTCTCACCAGGTTCTTCAAAATCTTGTGCAAACATTCGTCTGCTAGTTAGAAGAATGTAGGTATTGAAGAGAATGATGATCAGTTCCAACACACCATATTCATAGCATAATAAACTTTCTACAGTTCTAAGAATACATATTCTTTAGTTTTGTTGTTTCAGTCAATAAATTTGTATAATCTACTGCCTTCTACACACAAAAAACGCGATATTATGTTGACCAACGCTGCATTTTGACAGCTGTCAAAAAATTACAACAAAGTCACCAAAGCCTACTATCTCAGATAAAAATGTCAGCATATCGGCCGGAAACTGGTCCACTATAAAACCTGACCTTGCGCAAGGCAAAGCATGTATAAAAATGAACGGACAAAGTATTGAAAAAATTTCCCAAGAAAAGAAATAAATAAAATTTTATAATACCTATTTTATATTAGCAAATTCAACTGCTTTTCCCGCTATTGTTATTATTAATTAATAAAATTAATTTGTAGTTTTAATTAACAAAACTTTAAGGACTTTACAAAAATTTTTCTTACGATATTGACACCATTTTCAATGATTCCCAAATTTTTTTAGATAAGTTGTGATCACCGTGTATAATAAAATTTTGTATTACAAGCACAAGTTTATACATTTCGACGATTTTAATGGATTCCTGAAATTTTGCTCATAAAATTCGAGTCACCATGCATACTGTAGATTTTGATATTTGTAATAACAATTAAAAAGAGATCTTCTAACTTGTTGAAGATTTTTGGCCCAAATGCTTTGTATATTACCAGAGAATCATCATTTAAAATCAATAGCGGGGTCCCAACCCACCGAAAGCCCATTTCCGATAGAATATTACCTACCTTTTTTCACGCCTTAGGCATTTTACCCATTCACCACTAAATTTACTTAATTGGACCTTTAGAAAGAACTCTTAACTACGTCCTTACACACCCTCCGAAAATTGTGTAAATCGAGCTTGTACTCTGATGTGGGTCTTAATGGCCTGGGAGAGCTTTCCGATTCCTTTTTGTTTCCCATTTTTTATGGGGATGCCGCCGCTATGCGCCATTGTCCTCGTGCTGCGTGGCTAAATATTGATATTTTGTCAGAGGCCTCTGATAGCCTAATGCAACAGAGTAAGTTTATGGGGGGCTATAAATGACCTAAATAAATCTATGTTCATTTATTTATTTTACAGCAAAATACCCAATTAGAGAATAAGTAATAGTACAAAATTACACATCACAAAATATATATATATATATATATATATATAAACAAGTAAAAAATAAGCAAAAAACATTCATTACGTGGGTTATAAAAAGACAAAATGATGTAAAACAAGTAGATTTTAAAAAAACGATAATATTAAAACATAAAAAAAGGAACACAATATAATCAAAATAGAATTGCATATTAGGTCATCACAAACCAAGTGCAAATATCGTGCAAACTTACTACACAATATGTCATAGTATAGGATCCCACTGTAAAACGACCTTCACCGAGCTGGTTAATGGATGAAAAGTATTTTATATCCAATTAAATATGTCAATAAATATATTGCAAATGGGTTGTCTAAAAAATGTCAGTCCAGAATATGATTAATTAACAATTAAAAATTATTTTTTCTTTAAACATTTCACTGGTTTGGTTTATAGACAAATTTCATACCAATCGAAAGTATGAAGCCCATAGAATATGCAAACGTTAGGTTGACTATATTTTTCCCGTCACAACTCTTGGGTAGGCAGCATTAAACAGATAAATCGATACTAGTAACTTGCACCGGTGTGGTTAATAAATTAAAGTTAAATTCAAATAAAAATTATTTCATTACCAACAGGGTGGTATAGGGTTATCTGCGAAAAATCAGTCCTGAATTCCGGCTGTCGAGTTTTAAAAAGTGAAATATTCCCCAGCGAACCATCCTCCGGACTTGATTCGATTTTTTGGAGAAAAAGATAAACGGATCGTCTTCATTTTCGGTATGGACGAACTATACACAGCTACAATGCTGTGTACTCTTCTATCGTATGGAATGGTTCGCTGGGGAATATTTCACTTTTTAAAACTCGACAACCGGAATTCAAGACTGATTTTTCGCAGACAACCCTATACCACCGTGTTGGTAATGAAATAATCTTTATTTTAATTTAACTTTAATTTATTAACCACACCGGTGCAAGTATCGATTTACCTGTTTATACATGCCTACTCAAGAGTTGTGACGGGAAAAAAATAGTCAACCTAACGTTTTCATATTCTATGGGCTTCATACTTTCGATTGGTATAGAATTTGTCTATTAACCAAACCAGTGAAATGTTTAAAAAAATAATAATTTTTAATTATTAATTAATTATATTCTGGACTGAAATTTTTTAGACAACCCATTTGCAATATATTTAATGACATATTTAATTAGATATAAAATACTTTTTATCCATTAACCAGCTCGGTGAAGGTCGTTTTATAGTGGGATCTTAGACTATCAATATGTGGTCCATACTTTAGTAGTAGATTTGTACGCACTTGAAATATGATAAATAGTTTGTTGTGTCGGTTATTATAACTTGGTACTTAGATAACATTTCTTCTCATTTTGTATCATGGAACTTTATAATCAAAACATATAAAATGCATTTTTTCGAAAGCTTTTTCAGTTGAGTCTTGATGAGTGAGTCTTTTTTGCCACCTAGCTGCGAAATGCTTTTAAGTTCTAGAACGCCAAAATCTTTTTCCTAGTAGAACATAAAACAAATATCAAAATAATTTGTTATTTTGCACTATATATAAATTGCCGACATTGCAGTGAATTAAATTTATGCAGGATCCAGTGCTGTAGCTTTTAATTCTGGGTTTTCAATGAGACTGCTGCTGTAATTGTTAAATTTACTGCGTACGTTATATTATTGGCAAGTTCCGTAGACTGTACTGAAGATGGTAACTACTTATTAGCGATTGGAATTTTGTTTTCTATAGAATCTCCGCTACCATACTAGAATGCCAGCCTTATGTCGTTTAATGATGGTAATATCGGCCCCTGCGGCAGCTATCAGAGTGGCGGAAGAACGTCTAAAACAGAGCTCTATATAAGTTTCCGGATGAGGCAAATTGAGATAAGTTGCTATGTCTTTGGGCAAATTCTTTGTTTTGTTGACGCCAACTACTTGATTAACATATTTTTCCCTGACGTACTTCACAAGAAATCCTCGACTTGTAGTAACTGCCAGACGTAAAGCACAGTATTTGCGGTACATCTCCATTTGGTCTGGACTGGAAATCACAAAACATCTGGGAATATGAGTTCTGAAATCGGAAATTCTTATAATAATAATTGAATCTTCGTCTTCTATATCATCGATCGCTATCTTTAGTAGCTCATCTCTCTCAAAGCTCCACAAACACAAATTATTTTAATGACCTGAAAAGTTGTCCAAAATTAATCGACCGATTTATATTAATATTAATTACCTTTTCTATAATATAAATTAAATTGTTGTACATAACACAATTATCTCATTTTATTGCAGTTTTCTTAAAAATATTGTTTGTATCTCAAATTAATAAATGTCAAAATTTTCAGTATATTGAAGCGAAATTAAATGGTATCGCATTACGCCAACAATAGGGATAACTTTGGCGATCCGTTAATGTATACAAAAGCGGAAGCCGCCGATGTTATCATGTGCGGATAATACGGATGACATGTGACGAGTGCCGATGATGTCTCAAAGAATACAGTGACAGGCAGATTTGGAGGATTTGTCGGCTGTAAACGGACGGTGTCAGGACAAAGGAACGTATTGTTCAGGAATGGTGTCAACGTGTCATTGACATAATGTATAGCGTTTTGTAATCGAGCTTTCCTAAAGGGTAACGATTATTATTTATTGATGTAATGGTATAACAGAATATTAAAATTGAGCCATTTTTCAAACCGTTTACTCTGTAAATGCAAAGAATGGAACGGAATTAAATTAAATATATACAGGGCGTTCCCAATAGAAGTAGCAGAAATGCTACCGGTGATTTTACAGCGAAAAAGAACACGTTTAGTGCTTCAAACTTGCGAAAAAAATATGGAACCAAAAAAGGTACAATAGTTAGATTTTACACAAATTTTCTATTAATGTATATGCAACTTCTCTTTTAAAGACGGGAAAGGTTATTCCTGTATTTAAGAGGGGTGATCCGAGTTTGTTGAATAATTATAGACCTGTAACTGTTCCATGCGGATTCTGTAAAATCTTTGAGTATTGTTTTTTAGACCGACTGTTTGCATTTTTAAACAAATATCATATTCTTATGCCTAACCAACATGGTTTCCGTAACGGAATGTGTACTGCCACCGCAGTGCACAGTCTCTACGAGAACGTTTTAGGGTATTTAGAAGCTCATGAATGTCCTGTGGGCGTTTTCTGTGACCTTAGCAGGGCATTCGATTGTGTAAATCACGAGCGACTGATATCTAAATTATATAATTATGGTATTCGAGGTCCTGCATTGGCTTGGATCAAAACATTTCTCAAGGATCGAAATCAATTTGTTAACATAACCTATAACAATAAAAATAACATTGATACTTATAGCTCGGATTATGCTTCTCTCACAATGGGAGTACCACAGGGTTCTGTTTTGGGCCCTGCATTATTTTTGTTATACGTCAATAATATCGATAAGGTTTCGTCTGAATGTCATGTCACTATGTATGCTGATGATACATCCTTAATTATTTCTAATAAATCTGATGACATATTGGTAGAGAATTGCACTAAAATAATGTCTGATATGTGTGATTGGTTTTCTGAAAATTCTCTTTATTTTAATTCTGAGAAAACAAATATTATAAGATTTCATCCTTTTCAAAAAATTTGCAATAAATTAAATATAAATATCAATAATGTCTCTTTATGCTCGAATACGGATATGGTCAAATTTTTAGGTTTAACTGTAGATGCAAACCTTAATTGGAGGGGTCATTGCGAAGCGGTGGCGTCTAAATTATCATCGATTAACTATTTATTTAGAAATATACGTACGGTACTTTATGTTGACCAGTTGCTCTGTTTATACTACGCTCAAGTCGAGTCCCGACTAAGATATGGTGTCTGTTTTTGGGGGAACTCTACTTTTTCAACTTCTGTGTTTTTGTCTCAGAAGCGTATTTTAAGATGTATTTTTAATTTGTCCAGCACTCAATCCTGTAGACATATATTTAAGCAATATTTTATTCTTACATTACCAGGACTGTATATTTTTGAAGTTTGTTTGTATGTGTTTAAAAATTTTAGTAAGTTCGTTATTAATAGAGATTACCATAATGTCAACACAAGACAGAAATATGATTTCCATGTTCCAACAGCTAGATTAAAAGTAACTTTTAATTCACCTAATTATATAGGTCCTTTAATGTTTAACCGTTTACCTGACGATATTAAAAAAATTAAAAAAGAGCGTTTATTTAAAACTAAATTAAAAACCTTTTTAGTAACTAAATGTTATTATTCTGTAACAGAATATTTTAAATGTTTAAGTTAGCTTTTAGTATTTTGACTATTCCTATACATGTATCTGTCATGTCTAACAGGAAAATAAATTTATTATTATTATTATTTATTATTCTCAACAATTTTTCGAAAATTTCAGCCCCGTGGAAGGGGTTGAAATAAGCGTCCCCAGTTATTTTTTGCTACAAGAAAATAAATGTTCAAAAATACGTATACAATTTAACTATGTTTATTGTATCTACCCATTCTCTTTTTCCATTGTTTCATAGGTAAATTATATATCAATATTAGTTAATTTAATGAATATAAATTTCTCTTACTAGACAAACAAAATACTTAGCTTAGTTTCTAGCTATTATTTGTTCAATATTTTTATTTATTTATTTAAATACGATATCCCACAGGCAAATGTCCAGTTACGGACTAAAGCAGTAACAAAATTCAAATGAAAAAAAACTATAAAGATACAAACATATGTATACACACGCCCCATACTTACTCATAAGGAAATAATGAAAACTAAATATATAAATTACATACACAACACAACAGCAGTACAGTTCTTATCTACAGTAAGCTCATAATACATTTTTTACATTTGAACTGAAAATAACTAAATTGAGCTCTATATTAGAGTAGTTGAAACATATTATAAAATGGAGAAAATTTCAAGATATTTGTTATAGGTTTTTATATATTTTTAGGTATTAATAATATTGTGTGAAACTAACTACTCAGTGGACAAAAGCCCCAACCTGCGTTGAATTACACCCACAATATCTACCCATATTGTAGGAGATTTGATTTATATTAGCTTAAAATACCTTTCTAAAACAGTAAAAAAATTTGTTATAGGTGTATATAAATAAAAGAAATTAACAGTTCTAAAATTTATCTGGGTATTTTATAAATTAACTTATTTATTAAACTGTTACAATCTAGTTTATTATTTACAATCTTATATAAAAATATTATAGTGGCCAGCACTCTTCTCTTTTTGTAAGGATAAACACCATTAATTACATAAACTGCTAATTTCATAAAACGCCTCTGAATTCTTTCAATTTCCTGCTCATGCGTTTTATAAAGTGGATTACATGAAATAGATGCGTATTTTAACCTTGATCTAACAAATGTAACGTACAACAACCGCAGGGTAAAATTATTGTTAAAACGTTTAACATTTCTTACCATAAAACTCAAACCTTTAGAGGCATTAGAAGTTATATTGTCAATATGTTTTGAAAAGAACAGCTTAGGATCAAAATAAACTCCCACATCTTTAATATAATCAGGCCTGTGCAATACAACACCATGTAATATATAGCCAAAAATGTAGGATTTTTTCTCTTGTATATGATTAATATCACATTTTAAAGGAAGTTTATTTATTTGACACCATAATTGAAATCACTTAAGTCATCGACATATAATAGGTGCTCAACGCGAAGATCAGATATGATCATTTAGAAATATATTAAAAGGAAAAGGCTCCAATATAGATCCTTGTGGCACGCCCGACTTTTCTGAAAATCAGCAGACTTAAAACCATAATATTCCATTTGAACAAATATAATAAACCAAATGTAGCTAACTTAGAAAGCAGGATACAGTAATCAAGTCTGTTGAATGCTTTGGTAAAGTCTGTATATATGATATCAACTTGACCGTGATTATCCAGTTTGTCACATAAATACTGCTAGCTACTATAGCTAGCTTATGCCTTTTACAATAGTTCCTTGCTCTTACATTAACTATTTTATTTTCTTCACGTTATATACAAACATATTTATATTTTTCTTTACTTATGGTTTTTAGGTTAAGTACTGGCATGAGTTTAAGTAGTACGTTTGCTAGACTGTATCTATTGAAAGCAGCACATTGAGTCCTTCTGTACGGAATCGTACATAACAATTTATTATTATTAAGTTTCTAGGAACAAACCGATCAAGTTTTAATGAGTCCTTCTAGTAAGACAAGGCTCATTACCACAATACTGTATTTACTTACCACTATTCAGCAACTTCTTGAATCGCAACCTGAAACAGAACAGACAATGTTACAATGTCGCAATACAGTCACGAACAATCACTTAAGAACAAAGTAATTGTTCAAATCAAAGCTTTGTAATAGTACACTGAATTTATTGATCTCTCTTGTTGCGGCTGTTTCTAATATTCTACAGGGTGTTACAAATTAGTAGCTCAACCCGTTAACCACGTATTCTTTGGACTAAAGTAATGGAACTTTTTTTATGTCACATTTCATTTCGGAGCTCCATTTTCAAAATACGAGATGTCAAAATAAATATTAAAAAAAAATTATAAATAGCTCTGGTGGTTTTGGAGATATTTGTTTGAAATTTGGCACGCTTTCTGTGTAATTTTGGTCTAAAATCCACATACTCCTCAATACTGCACATTGCAACTTTTTTGGGTATGTTAAGTTTGATACAAATATGGCTAAATATTAAATAGTCTTATTCAGTACATTGAAATAAAAAAAACGTCAAGCTAACATCAGAAAGTAAAAAAATGAAAAAAAAAATACTTCAATTATTCTAAATGTTCAATATGGCAACCACCTTCACCTTCAACTGGGGCTCTTTTAAATATAGAGTAACGAATATTTTTGAAAATATGTGGTTTTAGCGTAAAGTGCTCTCCATTTTATTCTTTATCTTTAAAGAATAAATAAATAAACTTAAATATATAATATAAACACAGATAGATAAAAAACGTAATCATATGTATATTACAAAAGAATTGCACTGCAATACCTACAAACTAAGAAACCGAATAAAAGAAAAAACAGACTTATAGTAAAACAAGTATAAGTAACGTGATTTGCTAATTTCTCAAGATTTTTTGTTTAATACATCTAATAGTATTATGAATATTATCTGCTGAATTTTGCTTCTGACGATAATTAAGATCCATTACGTACAAAAGTAAAAATTTTATTAGATTAGTTTTAGGAGTGGAAAAATAAAAAGTTCTTGAAAAAAAAACCGGGTAGCAGAATGAAGAATGTGATAGTATAATGCAGCTAGTAAGTCTGCACAATCGAATTTTCCGGTTACAATTTTAGGTAGAGTGACCAACGAATTATACATACGTTGTGTGCTTAGGTCATTAAGATGGAATCGACTTAGTAAAGTGCGTTGTGTAGCTTCTTGAAATGGATAAATGTTGTCAGTTTTGAACCATACACGCTTAACATATTTATGCTGAATGCTTTTTAACATGGATTTGATAAGTGGGGCACCATTCTAATTACCTATGTTTCAGTTTTGACAAAACAAAAGCATTGCACAACAAGGAAGTCGTATTAGTTTCAGAAAACTGTATTGAGTTTCTTAAAACAAACCTAAGATGTATGTATGCCTTACATTGTATATTAGTAATGTGTACAATAAAACTAAGCTTACCATCAAAGATTATCCCGAGATTTTTAAAACTATTGCATTTCCTACTTGGGTCACGGTCAATCTTGTAATTAAAGGTAATAGGAATTACTTTACTCGTAAAACACATAGAATTGCGCTTCGAGAAGTTCAGAGGCAATATATTTTTAGAACACCAATCAGAAATTTTGTCTTTGTTTGATTGAACTTCAATACAGTCAATAATATCTGACACAGACAGACAAATTTGTTTAGGTCATCCGTATAAATAAGGGCCTCGCAATTCAGGTTCCGGATAATGTCATTAATAAATATTAGAAACAATAGCGGGCCGAGAACCGATCGTTGTGGGACCCCAGAGGTGGCATTTATTTCTATAGATCGGAAACCACGATACTCCACTGTCAATCTCCTTCGCGAGAGGTATGAGGCGGAGAAATTAATAAGATGTTTAGTTAAGCCGATATTTGGTCATTTTTGTAGTGGAATACCATGGTCCAGCCAATCCAATGCTTTGATGACATCTACCCAACCACCACCATCTAATTTAGTTGCAAATATTCGTTACCCCCTTAATAAAAGAGCCTGATATGTTTGTTGTGAAGGTGGTACCCATACTTAACATTTAACTTAATTAAATTTAATTAATAAATATCTCTAAAACCATTGAGTTACAAATAAAAATCATTTTTGGAATGTTCATTTTGCTCATGTATTTTGAAAATGGAGCGCCGAAATGAAAATGCGAAAAGTCCTATTATTTTTGTTCAATGAATATATCATTAACGCATTTTCTACTAATTTGTAATTTAGAAGAGACCGTAAGAAAGTTGGTTGTGGGACATTCAGGGGAAATATTGAAATCCATATTGCTGTACTACCACGCCAGTTTACTCTGTTTTGCCACACTTAAACTTGTTCCAGCTAAAAAGTTTGCCCCACTTTAAGGCCTTAAAACGTTCGACTTTAATGTTCGCCCTCTTTTACCTTAAAAGGATTTCTCAGCCCTTGCACAAACAATTTGATACGTATTACTTCTTTGTCAGACAGTCGTTAATCAAGTTGGCTCATAAATTACAAAGAAGTTGGGAATTCAGGGACAATTGGCGGTGCCTGAAGTTGCTGTACGATTTGGATTTGTGTCGGGGGGTATGTACGTATTTTAGTTTGCGCTAGTTCTGCTACTTGGAACCTTTCCTCGTCGCGCCTCAGGCGATAAGACGTAAAATTGAATTTTTAAGTCGAACATTCAGTGCCATAAGTCAGGGGATTTTCGTGAAACTCTGGCAATTTAACTTGCCGCAGGGTACACACGCTGTCAAAAAAACATTCTAATAACATGAAATCAGAAAACTCGTTTTGCTCAACAATACAACGCTTTGAATATTAGAGATATGTTTCTCATTTTTTCCTTGTCGGACAAAAATAATCGCAGATAATCTTGTTTGTTTCATATTGCTCGAGATGTTAATAGTATATTATGCAACGATCATGTAATGATATAACCATTACATGAGAGTTGCATACGCTATTTTTTCTACACCCGATAAATAATCAAAAACCATAAATTTTATATTTTTATTGAACACAATAGGTAACAGTAATTATTCGTATGAACTGCATTTTCTGCTTTCTCCGATATGTGTGGAGGAGTCGATGGTAATTCTTCTATATCGCTGATATCAGACATTTTGATAAATTATCGAAGTTTAGCTAGGTATCTACGAAAATTTAATACGTACTGATTTTGACATCTAAAATAATTACATAAGAACCTAGGATAAATGTCAAATGCACAGCATGCTTGATTGAAAAATTATGGGTTTCTATTGTTTCAAAATCTGTATCGTAATGAAAAATCATTATGAAACGGATTATGGGCATATAAGTGCATTGTTATAATATGGATGTAGAAAAAGTTATTTTTTATATATTTTTAGTTATATATTGTGTGAAACTAACTACTCTGTAGACAACAGCCCCCACCAGCGTTGAATTACACCCACAATATCTACCCATATATTTTTTATTATTAGCTTTTGTAACATTTTTCTCTATAGTATTAGAAAGGTATTTCTGCCACTATTTTTTTTTGAAGGCGGTGTAGATATACAGATGCCAAACCGTGATAAGGGCTGAAAATCTTCTTCTACGGCAGAATGCTATGTTGAAAATTCTTTAGAGAATAAGAAATAGATAGCAGAAGATCATGGGGTCGCACACGGATTTAACGATTGGAAATTTGAACTTAAAACAGCTTCATTACATCTACTTTTGGTCGGCCAGTGGTCGCGCGGTTTAAGGCGTCAGTACTTGAATCGAGGTGACTAGATCGGTGTTGGTTCGCGCCCAGCTGCCGGTAGACCGTATATAAGCTATATTCGTGGAGAGGATTGGCACCCTCTCTGCGGGTATGGTAGGGTGGAAAAATGTTGGCTTGGGTCAATGTGAGAGATTGATACCGGTTGATATTTGACTACCCCCCTAATTAATGAGGTTTTCCAGGTTTCCCTCATTGCTGCACTGAATAGTGGTTAGGGCCTACTAACGTAAGTCGTTCCTGGGCGCAAATGCGGCCTGCTTAATAATAATATACAGCCCCTTCTCCCGCACAAGTCTCCGACTTCTGGGCTAATCGCTGTGATTAGGGGTAGAGATATTATTATTATTATTATTATTATTATTATTATTATTATTATTATTATTATTATTATTATTATTATTATTATTATTATTATTATTATATAAATTTCTAATTGTAAAAAGTGCATTATTTATGTTTATAATAAACGTTAGGTTTTATAATATATATTTTTTTAATAATAAATTTATTTTTTTATATAAAAAAGCGGTGTTCATTTCACAGAAAAATGTCAATAAAAACCTTTTTTTTTCATTACATTGCTACGAAACTGTAAAATTCATATTACTAAATAAAAGTAGATAAATGATTAAACTGTTTTTTTTTTGTATGATTTTATATGATATATGTATCTACACATTTAAAATTCAGCTTTACATTATTATTAATGTACGTTATAAGAAGAGTTCGCTAAGGTAATATAAAATTTTAAGAAAATGCATTCATATTGAAAACCCCTAACATAATTAATTTTCTTTCATAATACCCGAGAGCGATCCCAAGTTTTCATAGCGTGCACAGACAAAAAAACTACCAAGAACTATTTAACTGCGGAGGTCTGGAAAGTTTACTTAAGTATCAGGTTTCCTTGGCAGAAGAATCGGAGTTGTTCGACAAAGGATATCTGAAATTAATATGAACCGTTCACTTATTTTCTACGTTTTCTAAAATGGTTCATAAAGCTTGAGGATTTTCTGTTAGTAAACTTCAATAATCTGAGAATACTATAAAATATATTTTATTTTAAGGAGCTACAACTTTACTGATAATTGTTTAATATTATTTTAATATAATGATAATAATTTTATTGATACTAATACATTGTTTAAATGAATATATATGTGGTAACAACAGTCCAACCATATAAAATGTTATTTCTATTAATTTCACATTTCTTTTTAATTTTGTTCTACTTAAAATCGTATGATACAGTTGATATACTTAGGAAAATGAACTACTCTGTACTGTAAAAAAAGTCTGTAAAATTTCAGTTAAATTATTTATACTTACCATATTTGTTATGGTAACTCAAGTAATTTTACAAAAATTAAGGAAATTTACAATATTAATTGAAATCCTAACTGAAGCCTGCAATATATTATAATAATTATATTTCACTTTTATTTTAGCAGCACATCATGTAAAGTTCTGTAAATTTAATACAACTTACCAATGTTATGTATTGCTATAGAAATAGTTATGGTAAACACATTCCAACGCATGCGCCTGCATCGTCCCGATCCAGTAATGATCGGCTTGTCTATACAATCGTGTACGTTTACAGATATTGTAGTGTAGTTGAAATTAAAGTACGAGCCATTTCAAGTGTGTGTTTGGACACATAAATTGATATTAATACCATAATACCTTATTTACTGGTGATTTATAAGTTTGTCCTCTCTTCTGTCGACCATACTTTACATAAAACTTACATGCTTTTACAAATATTACAATGGCCAATGGTGACACAGGCCCGGGGGCTTGCTATAATACCCACAGTACAGTGGGTCGTTTTCTGTTGTGATCTGTTTTAGACCCAACATTAAGTACCCAGTGACCTAAATCTAGACACCCGCTACGTCTCTCGTACACATGTCCTTCTGTCAGTTATAATAGAACGCCGTTGGTATTGGGGTTGGTCGTCGGTTGCCTCACCTACGGCGTATTGATGAGAGTTAACTCGAAATCGGTATACAGGCTGTATCACATAAGAGGGCCACTCCCATGTATCTCGCTTAATATGCGAGACACGTCAAAAATCTTTAATTCTTTTTTTTGCATTTTTGGAGGCCTTTGTGCTCGTAAAAACAAATTTGAGATCCATGGCCAACTTTATGAGTAATAACAAAAAAACCTGTTAAGTGCCCAAACTTTAAGGCTGTCTAACTTTTTTATTTTAAGAGATAGAGAAAACTTATTGGTAATAAATTTTTATTGCAAAATTGATACCTGCCACCTGATATAAACAGATTTTTGAAATATCGTATGTGGTTCGCTGCGCCCTCTAGGCGGATAAAAAAAATTTTTATTAAAGCAGGCTATGGCCACAAAAAATTGTCTGTTTTTTCGTCTTTCATGCAATATACTACATGTTGCCCTTATCTTTCATATTTATTACATTTTTTTCAATTTTAGTTAAAAAAAAATGAACCTAAATATTTTCGTGTTGCTTAAGATAATGTAGAACCTGTTTTAAAGACGCTAATTGCAAACAATTATAAACAGAATGTACTTTTTTTATGCAAAATAGAGATTTTCTTATAATATTATTTTATTACATTGTCTGTGTCAAAATAATTTTAAAGACCCAATTGCTTCTAATGTGAAAAGCAATAAAGTCATATTATAAGAAAATCTGTATTTTGCATATAAAAGTACATTCTGTTTATTATTTTTTTTGCAGTTGACGTCTTTAAAACAGGTTCTGCATTATCTTGAGCAACACGAAAATATGTAGGTACATTTTTTTAACTAAAATTGAAAAAAATGTAATAAATACAAAAGATAAGGGTAATATGTAGTATATTGCATGAAAGACGAAAAAACAGGCAATGTTTTATGCTGCTTAAATAAAAAAATTTTTTATCCGCCTAGAGGGCGCAGAGAACCACATACGAAATCTGTTTATATTAGGTTGAAAGTGCCAATTTTGCAATAAAAATTTATTACCAGTAAGTTTTCTCTATCTCTTAAAATAAAAAAGTTAGACAGCCTTAAAGTTTGGGCACTTTATAGGTTGTTTGTTATTACTCATAAAGTTGGCCATGGATCTCAAATTTGTTTTTACGAGCATAAAGGCCTCCAAAAATGCAACAAAAACAATTAAAGATTTTTGACGTATCTCGCATATTAAGCGAGATACATGGAAGTGGCCCTCTTATGTGATACAGCCTGTATATCTGATAGCTCCACTGGTGATTAACCGTGGCTGTTTGCATTTTAATTTTGCATTTGTTGCTATCTCGTCAAATGGAACAACCGTACTGTTCACATGTTTTCTTATATTTAGTAAAAAAAAAACATTCGCTTAAAAGGGTAGCGGCACTATGTGTCAACTAAACAAAGAAATAATAAAGACAAAGTCTCATAGTTCCTACACCGTTCTTTCAGTGTTTGTATTGTCCAACGTCTGCGTATATAAAAAAAAATAAAATAACTCATTTATACAATCTGAAAACTTTTGTCTTTGTTCAATTTCAGCAATAGCAACGAATTGTCATCGTTCCTTTCTTATTACATGTATCTGTATACGTATACTTCTTCCCTAACCACACTAAGTTGTCTAACTTTTCGACAAACATCAAGTTCAGTGTAGTGTGAAGCAGCAATAACACATCATATGTAATTATATAATGATGCCACTAATTTAAAGTTGTTGACAAGGATGTAACTAACAGACACGGAAACTAAACAGGCATATACGTAGCACGATATGAAAAGGTTGTAAAATTAATAATAAAAAAGAACAGTTTACCTGAATACAGGTTATCCAGAATTTATCCGAAAAAATCTTTGGGAATGGAATCTGGTCTACTGTAATGGAGTGACAACACAAACTGGCGTTGTCACATATCGCATGAAAATAACCGGCGCAAAAAAGATTTACAGCGTGTTTACCTTAAAAGAAACTTAAAGATAAATAGATCTGATCACAGTGACGTGTCTTTAAAATGAATAAAATGTTGTTACGCTAATTTTGAAGAAGAATTGCGGTACTTGATCACCATTAGAAACATGAAGTTTATAAAAAATTAGCACACACCTTCTTACAGAAACTGTTCGAAATGTGGTCCCTCGACTTGTACATACATTTGGGCACACCTTATCCAATTTTGCCGTATTGACAGTTAAGGGTACATTTTTAAGAAGGGCGGGCAGGCCATTGCAAAGAAATCCGAGATATTGTAAACCATCGATACGATTGGGCAATATGAACGGTCCAATTAGGCGCTCATCAACAATTCCTGCTCAAACATTCAATGGAAAAACGGTGTTGGCAGTGGTCCTGTTCAGTTGCGTGCTAATTTTCGAGTATTTAAACGTGTGTAATGTTTTGTATTTCATTGCGAGTAAATAAAGTTTCATCTATAACTAGTACATCAGCAGTAAATGGGTGATTTTTAGCATTTGCTGCAACAACCACTGACAAAACCTAATTCGTAATGGATAATCCGTTGGCAACAGTGCTTGTATATGCTGGATATGATATGAGTATAACAGAGCTTTGTGCAGTAAGCGCCACACCGTTGATTGGGATACTCCAGGCACTTATCTAGCCATCTATCATCGCATTTTTTCTTCGCTACTAATAAACGTTGTGACTCGGGGCCATCATCTCGTCCACGATTTGAACGTAAATTACCAGTATCACCTCTACGTTGCACACATGGCGTGTATTGATCGGGAAATCGATCGCATACAAGCGCGAAGCTGCCAATGCATTTTGTCTAACTTTACCATAAATCAGAATCATGTCCATTAACTCAGCATAACTGTACACATGAACCATTTTGAAAATTTTCAAGATTGGCATTCCCACGATAAACGAAACACTACTGACCTCGTTCGTTTATCACCTAGAGAGCATATCCCCACTCCAACCCTATTCTAGTTTCCCAGTTATGTATGTATTCCTTTATAATGTCAACTATAAATAGTTTTTACGCGCAATCTATTAGACTTTTATTATAATTTTTCTGGTGATATCGACTTCTTATTTAAGGGTGCACTCAAAGTTCTTCGGATAAGTTCTGAAAGTATGTGTTACAAATTAAAAAAAAAACTTATTTGGTAGTTACTTATCAATTAATGCTTTCTCCAAAGCTTGTTGGATATTTTCTTTCCCATTCTCTTCGTCAAATAAGTTGACGAGTATTTTTATTTTTAGGTATTTTACAGCAGCCCTGCTCCACCCTGTATGAATAACAGTAAAGATAAAATATAATAACTAAATGAAACTCTCGAACAGTTCAACTTTTTAACGGTTATGTGACAAAAAAGGATAACTGAAACAATGTTAAAAAACCTTGTT
The DNA here is from genome assembly GCA_037114965.1 of Monochamus alternatus. Classification (NCBI taxonomy): domain Eukaryota; kingdom Metazoa; phylum Arthropoda; class Insecta; order Coleoptera; family Cerambycidae; genus Monochamus; species Monochamus alternatus. The sequence continues at coordinate 11,529,719 of CM073429.1, read as the reverse complement.
CGGTTTTGCTTCGACGTTGGTCCATTATACTATCATAATAGTAACCGCTCCATGTTATGTAAGAACATTTCGCAACTGGATACCGCCTGAATATTGCATGACGTATTAAAATACATGGCCGTAACAGAAAAAGGAAGGAAATCGATTCATTGCGGTCTTGTATAGAACCCTACTCGTGGTTTCTGGGCTGCCTGTACGGCCATACGAAACCACGCAGCTTGTTCTGGCGGATTAACAGAGAAGTCTAAATTTCACCAGCGGCTACATGAAATCTCTCTTAATTTAATTATTTTTAGTGTTTCAGTTTGTATACATAGTTCCAGTGTTAAAAGAGAGAAAAGCAATTACAGTAATGTAGCTTTAGTAATAGTTATTATCCAAAGCTGTGATTTGAAAATACAAAACGGATAGTATTAAGTTATTAGATATACAGGCAGCATTGTTATTTATCTAGATTATTTTATAAATCATCTAGATGACTGATGATGATGCTTCAATAAATTATCTTTCGTCTTATCTTCAAAAGCACGTCAGTCAGTACAAGAGGAGGATAAGGAAATATACAGGGAACAAAGACGAAAGACAAAGAAAGTGTTAAGACAAAAGAAGAGAGCAGAACAGGTTAAGAAAATAGATGAAATAGATTATCATTATAAGGGAAGAGAAATACGTAATTTCTACAGAGAGAAAAAGAAGGGAAAAATAGAAAGGAGGAAGTAATATGTGTGAAGGATGAAAGTGGCAATTTAATTGGAGAGGAAACAGAAGTGAGAGAAATATGGAGGCAATACTTTGCAGATTTGTTGAATGAGCGAAAAGGAAGGAGAGGATCAGGAGGAGATGATACCGATAATGGCAGAAGAAGTGAAAGTAGAAAAGTCCTACAAAAAAGGAAATCGACATATTTATAGAAGCTTTAAAGAATAACAAAAGTCCAGGGAAAAACGGAATAACGGCAGAGAACATTAAGTACGGAGGAGAGGATTTAAGACAAAGAATATACGAAATGATCCGAAAGATTTGGAGAAGAGAATGTGTGCCTGAAGATTGGAGAGATGCTAGATTATACCAATTTTAAAAAATGGAGATGCAACAGATTGACTAAAACTATAGGGGTATATCATTGCAAGATATAGAGTGTAAAATCATGGCAACGTTAATAAAATAAAGAATAGAACCTATAGCAGAACTACAGATAGGGGAGTATCAAGCAGGAGAATAATAAAAGCAAACAGAAGGCAGCAGTCAACCACTTAATGAAAGTAAAAAAATTTGCCCAGAGGAGTAAAATTTAGAACGCATAAAACAATTTTGAGACCGACAGCGCTGTATGCCAATGAAACTTGGGTCTTCGATAAGAAGTCAAGAGAAAACCTTATAAGGTGAGAACGGAAGATCTTAAGAAGAATACTAGGGGACAAGAAGACGGAGGAAGGCTATGTAAGGAGAAATAATGAAGAAATATATGTAATGTTCCACACCAACAACAGGCGAAGTTGTAAAAACCGGAAGAGTGCAGTGGCTAGGACATCTAAAACGTGTGGAAGATGAAAGGACAGTTAAAAATTTGTAGGGAGTAAACCAAACTACAATAAAAAAAGAAGAGAACCGAGGAAGCAATGGAGAAAGGCAGTGGCAATAGATCTAATATAGAAAAATGTAACGGATTTGATCCAGTGCATTTTTACAATTATTACATTAAAATAATAAATTAACAATGGAATTACTTTACTATGATATTTCATAACAATTGTTGGAAATAACCACTTGCAGCTAAAATACATAATTCAGATCTACTTGAATTTGCAGCTCCAACACGTGCAAAAATTCCCAGGGTAGCTCTTATCACATCACAACCAGCTAAAATTTGTTGACGTAAGTGCTCCTCAAATTCAATGTGAACCTTGTAAACTAATGTCTTGAGATATCCTCAAACAATCGTATCGGGTGGTCTGAGTGGCCAAGGTTGACCTGGTTCTTGAGTGTATCATCTAATCACGTTATTGCCGAATATTTCGTTTAAAAATTCACGGGCAGTCAAACTAAAATATGGAGAAGCTCCATCGTGCATTAACCATATTCTGTGTCTTAGCGCATAGGGAACATGATCAAGTAGTACAGAAGAAATGTTTTCAAGAAAATGTCTGTAAGAGACACCGGTTAAAGTTCTTGATAAAATATAAGGCTCAGCAAGAACATTTAAAATAATACCCACCCATACATGCAAAGAAAACTGATCTTGAAATCGAGATTCCCTTATGGCATAAGGGTTTTCATCAGTTCCATTTCAACATTTGAATATGCATAAGCCGTTATTAAAACTTAATCTTTTTAAAACATAACCTTTATTTGACAATATACAATATGAAATAAGATGACGGCTTCTTATTATTGTTTTGCATGGCCTCCCTATGGTAATTTAAATTGCTGTGTAAAAACTAATTTGATCAAATAAATCATCTAATCTCTAATTGTATCTTGATAAACTTGTCGATCAAATTGTTGACACACCCTGTACTATGTATAGTATGTTTTGATATGTATAATTAATAAATATAGTTTCTTGACTCTTTGATTGAAATTTTTCTATTGTGATGATTTATTACAGTGTCGGTAGCAATTTCCCCTCAGTTGTGTCCCTCACAAACCCGACTTCCTTTGAAATGGATATTGCAGACTTTTATACACACTTTATATAGCATTATACCCAAATTTATGTTACAGAACGTTTGAAAAGATCCATTAATTCAGCCTCGAAATTTGAAATTTCGTATTTATAAAGGCCCGAAGAATGAATCGACCACTGATGGCGAGCCTCTATAGAATCCTATGAATATTTCTTCACAAAATAGCAATTTGAATTTAATTGCTCAGTCTTTTTATCCAATGGTCCGCAAAGTGAATTAATTCGGGAGCAATTAATAAAACTCGATCGATACAGGGATCGTTTTCATACACCATGGCTTGTTTTCCATTCAAATTCTTTTAACTGCGTTGTTTCTGTGTATGCATGGGATTACTGGTATTAGAAATAAATAAAGACTGCACTTGGCCATAATATTTAAATATACTTTATTTATATTAAACAAATTTAATCTTATTCATGCCAGCTAATCGACAGAAACATCCAACATCTTTAGACTTACATTTTAGTTTATTTCCATCCGTTTTTCTTTAATTTTAACGTTATTATTTTATGATCTCTGAGTTTCTTGCAAGTCATAATGGCTAGTGCCCTTTTCTAAGCAATAACTAGAAAGAAAAGCCGACAAGTAGTGATTTTATTGACTTTAGTATGAATATTCATAATTTCATAAAATGCCTTTGTTTTTCATGCATATATCATATCAAATACGGTAATGGCAAATTGTGTATAAATCTAATTTAATATTTATACCGCATCAAAATTTCATTCGTTGAAAAAGTAAATTATTTATTATTCAACCTGGAGCTTCATTTTAACGCGTGCAATTTATTTTCATAACAAACTATTAACATATACTATATATTTTTGCATAAGTCAAATGTATTCCATTGGAAGTTTTTAAATAAAGCAAACAATATAAATAAATATTTTATATAAACGAAAATACACAACCTTTATAGTACTTTATTTTTATTTTAAGTCTGTTCGTATTACTCCATTGGTGTAGTTTTTGTGGGAGTTTCTTAAAAAAGCTGTTTTTTTAACTCTCTCTCTTCCTCCTATAATTCGAAATATTGTTACAAACGTGTTTTTGTTTAGAATGCGTCCTTCATGATAGAAAAATACCAAGGCGGCTGTGAAAAACAATACTGACACAACTTGATTACTAAGTATCTAAATTGAAGATTCCACGTTTTTTCACAAATAACGAGTTTCGATAATTTTATTTGTGTATGGTATTTGCAATGGACATTCTAGAGCAGCAGTTGCAGAATATTGTCGCCGCTATCAAGACCATTCCAAACAGAAAAACTTTTGTAACTACATTTCGGGTTTTGGGAGAAACAGGGAGTGTTCCAGGACATCACTGTCTAAATGCCGATCGAGTAAATCGTCATCAAGACCAAATTATATCAGCGTTTCTTGAAGAAACTCCCACATTAAATACGCGTAGGACAGCAATACAACATTAGAGAATTTCGCATACGTCAGTTCACAGAAGTCTCAGATGGAATAACTTTCACCCTTATCATTTGCCTTCTGTTCAAAATTTACTGGATCGTGATAGGGCAGAACGTATTCAGTTTTGTCAGTGGTATATCTAACAAACTAACAGAGATCCGAAATTTTACAAGCATATAATTTGGACTGACGAGTCAACATTTACCAGAGATAGCATATTTAATTGTCATAATGACCATACGTGGGCACCTGTGAATTCTCATGCTGTCAGGCCCTCTAATAATCAATACAGATTCAAAGTTAACGTATGGATGTGTATAATTGGACATTACGTTCTTAGACCAATTATACTAGAAAATACATTAAATGCAGAGACATTTCTTCACGAACTGCATAATATATCAGAAGAGGTTCTTTTAAATTTTACGATTAATTCTTGGCTTCAAATGGATGATTTTCCTGCACATAACAGCACACAATTATTAAATTTAACTTTTTACAGCACCTGGTATAGAAGATTTTTTTAAACACTCATATATGCTCGTCTTGTAGTAAATTTAACGCTCTGACTGCTGGTATGCCTAAATTTTATGTGGTTGTAAAAATAACAGAGATGTTTTTGTATTTATGAAAAAGGCACAACATTTTTTGAAATCAAAAAATGTTAAATAAAAGAGCAATTATCAACTTTCCAAAAAAATCTTACCATACTTTTTTGTTGAAAATTACTTGTATAATAACCCGCTGAAGTTTGGCCATCAGCCATCTTCCCAAATTTGTAAAGGTCTGTGTATTTGTTACACATAATGCATATTTTTAATGTAAACATGAATAATACTTCCATTGGTGAAATGTATGCCATTGTTTCCCATTGCCCTGATATTTATAAAAGCTTTATTTGAATTATACATGATACATTTCAATTCTTTATCCTTTTTCCCTGGTGTATCACGCTGAAAAGTGTGGAAAAAACTTAAAGGCTTTACTTAAATTTTCGATACTGCTGATGGTAAACAAAAGTAGGTGTAACATGTTGTATTGAAATACAAATAACGCAATATTTCGTTCCAGTCAGTTTAATAATGCAGTACTGAAATCAATTTTACCTTCGACCACTACTGTAATACTTAAAAACACACCGTCTGCGATCAATGTAAGATTCCTATTCTGTACGGTAAAAAAAATCGCACAGGTTGGTAAAAAAATCGTACAGTTTTCCCAGCAACCGCCTAAGCAATGGTTAGTACAAACAAACTTATTCAGAAACTATCATAATCTTAAATCATATTTGTATGTGAGGGTAATATCATAAAGTGAAATTAGTTTGATTACATAAAAAATGTCGAGTGACAGTGAAATAGATAATTTAACTCCACCCAATACAAGTGAAATTGTAGAAACTACTAAGAACAACTTGTTACCGGCGAAATCTGAATATCGATACAAATTTACTTACCAAAGATTTATGGAATGGAGATTAAAAACGACGTCAAATCATTTTCAGAGAATGTAATGGCCGTATATTTCCAAGAACTATCAAAAACTATAAAGCCTTGCTCATTTTGGTCATTTTACTCAATGTTAAAGGTCACAATTAATATAAATCTCAATGTCGATATTGCAAGCTACTTCAAATTACAAGCTCTCCTGAAGCGAAAATCGGCTTTAAATAAAAAAAATTCAAGATTTTGATAAGCAAAAATATAAACAATTTTCAAGAAAACGTACCAAATGGTAACTATTGGTTTAAGAAGGTAATATATTGAGCTCAATATAATGTTAGATAATATGTAAATTTATTTCAAATGGTCTTTTAGGTTGCTCTTATAATTGGTATACTTAAGCGATGCGTGCAGGAAACAAGACCTGCGTAATATAAAACCGTCAGATATTCAAGACACAGGGAAGAATCTAATTATTAATTTCCCCAACTAAACGGCAACGTTCTTTTGTGATATCTGAATATTTTTACCCCAAAGCTAAAAAACATATAAACTTTCGGTATGCAGTAAATACAGCTCCAAATTTACCTTTTTTCTAAACTATATAAACGGAAAATGTACCAGACAGTATGTTGGTATAAACAAGTTAGGAAAGATTCCAAAACAAATAGCCATATATCTGGGACTACCAGAAGCAGCGACTGTTTTTGTCGCTCGTCCGCGACTATTCTTGTTGACGCGGGTGGTGACTTATTAGATTTAAAAATACACGGCGGATGACAGTCATCAGCCGGTATTTGGTTCTGGTTTTTCAGGTGTAATTTCAAATCAAATCAAATCAAAATGTCTTTATTTGGCGGGGCTCAGCCATTGGCTGCTTAGGCCCAACCACTAATACATAATATCTACATTATTTTATATATAGAAATTAAAAACATCACGACACTTTACACAATGCTGTAATTAGAACAAAGAGAGAAACATAATTACAAATTACATAACATAACAAAAGAATGATATAATTTTACAGATGTCTAAACGAAAAATACAGATGGTGACAGTGATTAAATGTGCGCGTATACAAATAATTCTGTACAATACGTAAAATAAGACAGACAGAAGAAAACTAGACTCTTGGCTGACTAGTAAAATATTCTTTAATTTTAGATTTAAATGAATTTTTGTTTGCAATTATTTTAATCGACTTTGGCAACATATTATAAAGGTGTGCGGCTAAATATGAATATGAAGACTTAAAGAATGAGGATGAGTGCAGGGGTCAATGCTGGTCGAGGCACTAACCAGCAGAGTAGTTGTTATTTCCTGAAATTTCTCTTTTATGAATACGTCAAGTTTACCTCAACCTTAGCTTTGATACGATTAAATATAAATCTTAGCCGTGATACGATGAAATATAAATCTTGTAATTTAAAAACGAATATTTTTCTGCCTACCAAGATATTTATGCGTTTTGTACTTCGACATTTATTAATTCCCGCACGTTTCCCTTAAAAAAGGCTACGTTTGACAAGTTTAATCCCGCCGCAAGAAAATAAATCAAAAACTTCCCAACTCGGTTACAGACAATGATTTATTTAGTTTTATTATCGGAGAACCGAATAAAGTTAAATTGAAACTAAGTTTCACGCAACATTGTCACTGGTAAATTGTGTACAACATCGAACTTAATTAAGTTTGCCCAAGTTTAAAGAAAACTTGTAAAAGTAGGAATCAATGCGCAGGAAGTAGCTAATTTAGAAGCCGTTTTGGGCGCTTAAGTACCGTCTTCGAAGCGAGGCTTGTTAAAAAAGCTGGTAATTGGAGTGAATGTACAGAAACTACTTCACAAGTTAATGCAGGACAGTGTGATGTCCGGAATAAAATTACAATCGAGTCTGATTGGATAAAAGCTTCTTGTTAATTTTAAAAGGTGCCAAACGTAGAGTACTTTGTTTAATAAGCCTTTGATTCATATATTTAATTTGTCACTTTCTTCCCACAAATTTCCAGATGTCTGGAAAACTGCTCGTGTGTGCCCGATTCGTAAGAAGGGGGATCCCTCCGTTATTAGTAATTATAGAGCTATATCAATCCTTTCTAACTTTGCGAAACTACTTGAGGTAATCTTATACAATCAAATTTACTCGATATTTAAAACTCATGTGTCCCCCGATCAACACGGCTTAATGGAAAAAAGATCCTGTACGACAAACTTAGCCTGTGTTACCCAGTATTTGAGTGAGGCTTTGGATAATCAGAAACAGGTTGATATTATTTATTTTGATTTTCAAAAAGCATTTGACCAGATCGATCATTATGTTTTGCTATCCAAACTTGATCGCAATGCCTTTTCTTGGAATTTAGTCAAATTTTTTGAATCCTATTTGTCGGGTAGATACCAATATGTCGAATATAACGGTGTTAGATCTTTTACTTATCCTGTAGATACTGGCGTTCCGCAGGATTCTAATTTGGGCCCGTTACTATTTTTAATAGTTATTAAGGATTTAGCTAATTTAATTAAATGTCCCAAACAACTTTTTGCTGACGACTTAAAATTTTATAGGAATTTTATACGTACGACTGCCAATATTTGCAATCAGTCATTGATCTTGTCTCGGTATGGTGTCCAAGTTATCGCATATAAATATATCAAAATGTAATATTGTATTATATACTAGGAGGAAAACTATTATTAATTATAATTACCAGTTGGCTTCGACCGTAATAAATAGGTGTGATGGGGTCAAGGACTTGGGTGTTTTCTTTGACAGTGGCTTGACTTTCAAACAGCACATTAATAATATTGTATCTTCTGCATCTAAGTCACTTGGATTTATTATTAGGAACTGCAAAAATTTTAAGAATATATCGGCTTTGAAATTATTATTTCAGTCATTGGTCTGTTCGAAGTTAGAATACTGTTCACTGATTTGGTACCCGCTATATCAAAATTATATTGATTCCATTGAATCTGTTCAAAGGCGATTTTTGAAGTATCTTTGTTATAAGGAAGATGGTATATATCCTCAAAGAGGTATAGATAATTACTTACTGCTGCATAGATACAATTTTTTATCCCTGTATACAACTTACTACACAACAATGTTGATTGTATTGAGTTACTGAGTATGCTTAGTTTTTATATTCCAAGAATTGGAAGTAGACATGAGCGTCTTCTATAAGTATCCACTCCACATAGCAATCTGCTTCTCAAGTCACCTATTTATGTTATGGCTGATAATATAAATTTGATTTGTAGTTCTTGCGATATTAATTTTGATACAATCTCTAAATTAAAGAATTGTTTTATAGCACTAATGGTACATAATAGGGTTTTTTTTCTTTTATTTCTCGGATTTTGTCATAAATGTCTATGTATTTGAAGAACTCAACTCTGGCTTTTTTCTATAGTGTTTAGTTTTTAAAGATATGTTAGTTAGTTGTCACTTATTGTACTGTGTTTCCTGTAATTGGGTGCTACTTGCCTGTTGGAAATAAATGTCTTATTATTATTATTATATTATTATTAACGACAATGATGTCCAGAGCAATAAATAAATAGTACATTTTTATCAGCTTTTAATGTGTGTCGGCTTACCTGAGGGCTGTCCTCAATATTCTCCACACATCATCTTCTAGTAGATATGGTTCACAACTAAAGCTGCCTAACTGTACTTTCATAAACAGTACTAGAACTTTTAGAATATTTAGTCTTGTAACTACAAAACAATATAATTTTAATGATTAATTTACAAATAGATAACCTAATATGTTTTAAACATTAAATTAATACAAACTTTGTTCCAAAATTTGCAGACTTGTTTATGATAACTTTAACAAAATAACTTAATAATTTCCTGCGGCAACTTTGTGGGTGTAGTAACATTCGACGTATGAATTTAACCGCAAATAATAACCTCGCAAAATAGCAGCAGTCTCGGGTTCCCACAAACTATCTGCCGAGTTTTGTGTATATTGTAGTGTTGTCTTTGCTTTCTCATTTTATACCTACGTTCTACCTAGGTACATATGAATTTCCAAATTAATTCGGCTTTGTACTTGAAATCTTCTTGAAATATGTTATTATTATCATTACCTAAATAATATTGCGAATAAGGCTTCTGCGATATCGTCTGAATGAATAATTTATTTGAGTAAAATTTACTGTTATTAATGATATAGAAATTAAATGCTGATTAATAGACATATTGGGATTACCTATAAGTTCCTGATGGATATATTGTACGATAATTCTTTAATACAGTTAAAACAAAATTTGATGATGATAATAATAACTAAACTTAAAAAATGAGGCAAACGCCCTCATACATACATATATATATATATATAGGTCTGTCGCTCCTGACGAAGTATGGTACGGTGGATCAGTCCGCATAATTCTCTGTTTCACTTATAGATTGTGGTGCATTTTCGCCCTATCTGTAATTTCCTTCCACTTCATCCTATCCTTAATCCCTCCAGTTTGTAATTCCCATATTATGTATGTCCTCCATGATCTGATCTTGCCATCTAATTTTTGGTCTTCCTCTTGGTTTGTCCTCCATAGGTCTCCAGCTTGTGTATGTGTCCAAATCATTTCAATTGCTGCGCTTTCACGAATCTTATAATGTTTTCCCCACCTATTATATTCCTTATTTCATGATTCATAAGTGAGCTGAACTGTCCCTGTATTTTAGTATTTTTATCTTTTCTTTATCTTTACCTATTAAGCACATTGTTTCCGCTGGATATGTTATTACAGGTCTAATTGCTCCTTTATATATTTTGATTTTTGTTGTCTTACTAAGGTTTCTATCTCTTAACAGTTTGTGATCCTTCCAATACACTCTATTTCCTGCTTTAATTCATTCGTTTATTTCTATCCTTGTATGATTTCTTCCACTTATTATTACACCTAAGCATTTAAAGTATTTCACTTTTTGGAAGTAACATTCTCCTATTTTTAATTCTCCCGGACTCTCCTGTCTTCTTGAACACATTTTGTTTTCTCTTGATTAATTTTAAATCCTTTAGTTCTGACTTCATCTATATGATCTTGAAAAAGTTCTATGATCATGAATGAGGCGCTCTGGATACCTTTTTCGACTACAGCTCTTATTGAATTTTATTTGTGACTGGCCGTAAATTAGCAACATATCAACTTTTTCTGAAGGAGAGAACTTTTTATAAGCACAAAAGTTATACGTTTGATGTTTGTATTGAGTAACGACAAGTATTTTGTGACATTTATGCACTTTAAACAAATAACATTCAATTATTTTCTAACGACTGCTTGATCCTTCCACCTCTAATGTGATTTTTAGGTAGTATTTCTTTTGAAGCTCTTTAGAATGTTATTGCTTGTAACGTTTAAATGGGAAGTAATACAGAAAAATGTATTTAATAAAAGTTTATTAGAAATAAGAGAGCTTTATAACAAGGTATGTTTCTGAAAAAAAATATAATTGATGACGTCATTAGGCGTTAGTTTCAAATCCCGAAGATAATACTTTCCATTGAAAATGGAGCTTACCTCATCACTTTTAACATCACGTGTCCCAAATTTTATTAATTTTTTTTAATCCTCACAGTAGGCCCGTACTATCGAGTTTCAGACACCCTGTATATTAAATCTGCAGTTATTTGAGTTGCGCAGTTCTCTTTTTATTGAAAATAATTTTGCTAAATATTACTCTCCATAAAAAAGTAAATAAACGATTATAAACGATTCTAGCTAAGGACAAACGATAACTAATATTTATTCTTGTCAAATCGAACCATAAGCGGAAAATCGAGTTTAATTGGCCTTGTTGTAAAGTAATAATCGTAACATATAAACTATTTGTGTAAACGTTATAAATAATCGAAAAAAGAAATTAACACATTTCCAGTCTGTTTACCTAAATCGACTCATTTTAAAATTTCAACGCCACAACAATCTGTTGGAATCGGAACATTAAAATTAAAACCATCATTATGTACAAGCAATTCCTCCTATGGTATTTGGAGTTCTGCAGGAATACATAAAAGAAAGCACAACGCCAAGCCATTTGCATATTTAGTGTTAATAAAACGTAGAAGAAATGAAAAACAAAACGGACTCACCCACCACACCTCCAGCTAGCTCAAGAGTGCTATCGATTACGAAGGTGACTGCACGTTTTTGCCATTTGGAGAACGATTGTTACTTTTAACGGAGCTGAATGTCGCGTGATCTGTGGCGTTGTGTCATTAAACAGTGTTTCATTTATACAGTAATTAACCACACGCTGGAAAATATTTTGTTGCGCCGGTTAACTATTGGACTCGAACGACGCAGTGCCTACGAAATGATTTGTTGTGTCTGGTAGTATGGATTTTTACGGCTCACGTCTGTGTCAGTAAACAAATGTAACACTCACTACAGAATCTGTTAAATAAACCGACCACTGAACTGATCCAAAATGTATTTTAAAGAATTTTATTTTTTCTATAGCTAATGTTAGAGTTGCCTTTCATCTGCTAGAAATCGCAGATAAAGTAGTACTTTAACAGGGGTAGATAAAATGATCCCTTAACACCAAGAATGGATAAAAAAAGTTCTCATCTAATTAGTGAACCTTTATATGAAATTATTAATGAATGAACTTTTCCAGATATGTTAAAGATTTTATAAATAACTAGGTGACTCGGCAAACGTTGTTTTGCCATATGAATTAATTCTAGTGAATACTTTGGCAGTTAAATAAAAAATAACTAACTTATTGTGTCTGGAGATGTGGTATATGACTAAAAGAGGAATGGAGCACTGTGAACGATGACGGCCTATAAGAATAACAAAACACGAAACATTCATTTTTTGAATTATTTCGCGTGCCTGCAATTTTACTTGTTTGACGGCCCAAATTAGCCCCGTTACGTCTTGTTGGCATTGTTCACTGTACAAAACACAAAACAATAGCCATATAGTAAAATAATAGCCGTTGCTGGCGGGAGCTCGTGACACGTGTTGCGTACGTTTGAGGTTATATAGATCACTTAATTAACTAATAATGAGAACTACACTTAAAATTAATAATTTTATTAATTATTTATAAAATATAAATAATTATGGCCCAGCAACTTAATAATAAATTTACTGGAGAATTACACTTAGAAGATAACATGATAATTGTAAACGTCACTATTACTCTCGATTCATACACAATAATGGTCAAAAACTGTGTAGGGAGTGAGAGAAGGCCTATTGTGAGAGAGACAGGATACCAGCTCCGTTCTCATCCCTACTCCGTACTGTTTACTGGGTGAGAAGTGACACCGGTAGAGGCTTGGCGGGGATAACTGATCTAGTGATAATCGATCAGTTATCGACCAGGGTTAAAAAGGATTAAATTACTAAAATGGCTATTAAAAAATAGGGGTTTGTGATAGAAGAATGAAAATTAATGGTTGTATGTATTTTTTAATGCGACATCATAAAAAAATAAAAATAAAAATTTTTCTCTAAAAATATTAAAAAAAATTGTTTGGGGTGGACCACTCTTATCACTTAGGGGTATGAAAAATAGATTACGACCGATTCTCAAACCTACCGAATATACATATAAAATTTCATAAAAATCCGAGGAGTATGGCGTCTAAAACTATGACACGAGAATTTTACATATTAGATATGTCTACATAAAAAGGTGATCCTCAACATATATCAAATTATAGACCTATCGGTTTATCTGTTTTTTTCTAAAATCATTGAAAAATTACTATCCCATATAATAATAGAATTTCTTGTCCAAAACAAACTTCTCTCTGCATATCAACATAGCTTTAAGGAAAATCATTTCTGAATTATGTGTATGAACAGATTGATAAAGGACACAAAATAATTGCGTTGCTCTTAATTAAACTTCATTATTACGGTCTAAGAGAGAAATGTAATAGTTTAAGATCTTCTTACAAGGAAACAATATGTAGATTTCTGTAATATCCGTTGCTGTTTTTGCTGTATGTTAATGACATAGGAAAATCAATTACTGTTTTTCACGGTGCTTTTGCTGATGATATTATTGTATCAAGATATGAATGTTTGAATGTTACCATACGTAACTTGAACTCTAATAAGTTTATAATCTATTCTGGATTATTTTGGAAAGAATGATCTGGTTATCTAGTGCACTTTCAAAAATTAAAAATCAATCTGCCCAATAGATAACTCAATTTAAACTGTTGGGTGTATTTATTGATCACACCCTAAATTGGCAAGCACATATTGATCAAGTTTAGATATGGTAAATTTTTTTTGGGTAAACTTTACTTAGGCAAACAGTTTTTATTCTTCAAAAAGAGCTATTTGTTTTACTTTTGGATTAAAATATCCTGTAAACTAACATTTGTAAATGAAAAAAATATTAACGTTACCATGTCTTTATATTTTTGAAATTGTGATGTTTGTAAAACGAAATTTATCCAATTTTATATTTCAAAATTATTACCATGAATATCCTACACGATATGGATATAATTTAACACACCCAGCGCATAGACTAGAATTATACAAATCAAATCCTTATTATATGGGCACCGTTTTATACAATAAACTTCATTTGTCTATAAAAAATATAGCTAGTTTGACTGCATTTTCTGAGACAATAAAGGAATTCTTAACTCAACATGGTTTCTACTATCTAGATGAATACTTGAATACTAATTGATGTTTATTTTTGTGTATTTTTGTTTGTTTTAACAATTTGTATGTTAGTGTCAAATGTTCTTTTTGACTTATCCTATATCATTTTATATGATCTTTTGAATTAATAAATACAAAAAAACAAGATTTTATTTTTTGAAGTAAATACACTAAATTAAATCATTACCAATTATTTGTCAATACAAATGCTAATATGAAAATTAACATTCCCAGAAATATGCATGAGAAGGGAATAATCCTTTTTTGCTCCGACCAGGACATCGATGTATTGGCGCTAATGGTCTGATTTCCACGCTACTATTCCTCAATGATTCCTCAATGTATGTGTCTGCTACGGAAAGAGCCTTCTAACCACCCAACCACTTTACCGTTAATTTGCAACATTGAAGGATATGCATAGAGAAAACTTTTTAATAACTAATATTATTTCACATATATGAATAATGTAAAAAATTGAACAATATGCACATGTTAAAAAAATGTATATGTCAAAGCGTTCATCAATTACTTCAAATATTAACATGTTTAACCTTAATAGTGTAACAGAAGCTAATTTAAAATGTATTAAGCTGAACAGCGAAGCACGCGTATTGTTCTAAGTAAGCTTTTGAGAGTAGAGGAAAAGAAAAGATATAGTATTTTGGGTGATAACAACTGAGTGTTACGAGGACAAAGAAATTAATAGGAGAATATTAAAAGCAAACAGAAAATCGGGAGCAATCAACCAAAAAAAATTGCCCAGAGGAGTAAAATTTAGAATGTAAGGTAGCGGAACATGAACTCTCAATAAGAAGAAGAGGAAACCTACTGAAATGGGAAAGGAAGATCTTAAGAAGAGTTCTAGATGGAAAGAGAAGACGGAGGATGGTTATTTAAGGAGAAATAATGAGGAAATATATGGAATGCACCAGGACCAAGAATAGAAAAATTTGTGATATATAAAAGAGTGCAGTGGCTAGGGCTTCTAGAATGAATGGCAGATGAAAGGGTAGTGAATAGTAGGGAGTAAAGCTAACTATAGGATTTTTCTATGTAGGGCGAAGAAGTCATGCAGAGAGACTTGCAAGAGAGAAAAATGCAACTACTCGAAAAGAAAGGCAAAAAATAGAAGGTAAGAGAGAAAAACAACGTAGCCCTGAGCCTAAACAACTTTATATATAACACAAATTTAGTAGATAATACATGGTATAGAACATCAATTGGTAATTTATAGCCAAATAGAATTTTATCTAAGTATTTTAGGCCAAATATTTTTCTGAAAAGCGTATTTAATTATTAATAGTGTATATAAAAAATTTAAGAGTTTAAACCAAACACGACGACACGACGTACTGAGCTAAAAGCAGCGGATAATAAAGATTTAAAGAGCAAAAAAATAATTTACGTTTCATTTGTAGAGCATCCTGAGCAAGTAAATATACCAAAGTTTATTTGCAAAGGATTCGAATTTCTGGATAACTGCTTTTATGTAGATCGAAAATTATATGTGGTTTATGTTCTGCATGTACCTTTACCCTAGCAAACTCCACATCATTATGAAAATGTAATACCCATCCACACATAAAATAAGCTTTACAAGCATCGACGAAAACTCTCCTAGCGTGTGTTCCCAAAAAGAATTATTCCGAGTATGTCATTGTACGGATATTTTAAACGTAAATACGTATTATATGCTTGAGTGGTCGGGTATCGTAACATAACCAAGACGTAAACACATTTCGAGGGAATTCTGTGTACCTAATAAAAAGTTGAATGTATAAAGGAGAGCTATTTGGCATAGAAGTAACTCAATACCAGAAGCAAAGCATATTTAAGCTGTTAAACTTTTTTTAAGGGCGTGAAAAGTTCGGTGCCACCTTTTAAACCGATGCGAGTTTCCTGCTTTTGAAACTTTTCAGAAGATACTTCCTGTAAGAATAAAAAATGTTGTTGTGTTAGTTTTAAACCACCAGGCACGAGTTTATATCATTTATATGTTGGAAGTATGAAAAATGTAGTGCTTTCAGTTAAAACAATCAATAGAACTTGTATACGCTATAAAAGCTATACAGGGTGTCTTGTAAGTCGTTATAATAATTTTAGAAGGTGATAGAATACTTGGTTTTGTGTCGATTGAAACAAACATAACTATATACCAAGCCTAACAATATTTGTGAAATGAAGAGTCAAATTTAAAAGTGGAATTTATTTAAATCTTTGTGTGTAGGTTTATTCAGATATTATTAAAAACTTACCTAAGCAATGTGCTTTCAGCTCTTAGGTAAAATTTCTAAATTAACTAAGTATTGATATGTTGGCTCTTGCATCAGTAATGAAAGTTGCAGAACATCGTCTAAAGCATACTCAGTAACATTGGGTAATATAAGAAATTCGGCAATATTTTTAGGATTGAACCTATGTTATTTGCCACTGTTCGTGTAGTACATTTTGAATTCCTGTAGGTGATAAAAAATGGGTTGTGATCAATGGTGAGTGGATGTAGACTTGCATATTTGCAGAAAATTTCAATAAAATTTGCCCCTTATCTCCCTCTGGTATTGTAAATAATGTAGGAATATAAGTTTCGGTATTGGGAATAGTTACTTTAATGAACGACTACGTAAATAAGTTCATTCTTCTCTCCTGCAGATTGCAAATATACCAACAATCAAGACAACTTTTTGGAATAAGTACTTTTCATCATCTGCCTTTTTGATAAACCTTTCAACCTGTTCCTTGGAAAATATTCTGAATTTTCTGGGCCTATAACCACTTGACTTCCTTTTGGGGAAAGAAAAATATTGGTATATTTACTAATAACCATATTTTTATTCAAATAAATTGTAATTCGCAGCATGGAATAATTACTCCATAATGTAGAGGGTGCATATTTTAAAAATAATTGGGACAATTTTGCATAAGTTGTTGGTACAATTTCTCTCTGAGGAATCAATGTGCATAAGGCAGCTTCCGCCTCATTTTCTATTTCATAATTTTCAGTGTCACTAAAATCTGCGTCACACGTACTGAATTTTTATGAAGAATTAATACCTACTTTAATTATTGGGGTTGAAAGTTCACATATTTCAGAATTTTTAAAAATATTTGTATGATTAGTAAACATCGTACTATAGCAACTGCTCCATATCAACAACCTTATAGGCAATTTAGTTAAAGTTGTTTAAATGACATAATCTAGCGATTATATTAGCAACTGCAATCGAAGATTATGTCAATACTATTTTGAATATTTATTTTACGAAAAATCTTGCTCAATACATGTTGCGAAATAGGTTTAGGCATCATTATTTTGCAACTTATATCGAAAGTAGCTATTTAGATGTTGATGAAATAATTTTGAATGTTGAAGGAATATTTTCAGCTTCCAAAGGAATATTCTTGCTTTCTCATAGCCTTTCGTTTCTTGTATTCGGTAGAAATTTCGATTCAACCTTCAGAGGCAGAATCAGATTTCCAGCCATCATATCTGTTTATCCTCAAAAGATTTGTCCCACAATCAGCTAGAAGGGAGATTGAAGATCGCCGAAAACAGTGCCCATACGCATTTAGATTAGGTAGTTTAAGAAATCGCTCTCGGTTTTGACACCAATAGGTTGTTTGGTATACTTATCAGCTTTATGTCAAAGGAAGAAGCGAACATGATCATAGTTTTCAGTTCTTAATTTCTGACAGTTTCAAACTAGTCTCTTGGGCACACGATGTATATCAGTTTTTGTTTTGGTTATACCGAAAGATTCATGAGAACTTTACACAATTTTATCCCATTACAAACATAAATAGATATCATTGAGATACTGATCTAATCGCTTCCTTTATGGCCGACTACACTGCACTAGATTTTGAACTACACAATCCAACAGTCTTTAATAGTTCCTAGTTCCAATTCCTGCAGAACCACGTTTGTTCAGTATTATAAGATCGTATTCATTTACTTCTCCCCGACAGTTTGGGCTGGGTTGTATGTGTAAAATGTAATTTAGTGATATTTTGTTTACCATACGCGAACGCCGTCTGAATGTATTATCCAGAAAACGCCAAGACATCCACTTCTATAAATTTACATCCCGTCTGAATCACAACGCCGTTGTTATTCTCACAATATGTCTCTGAAGTGTAAATATTATACTCGGATGTCTGCGATGGCCCCGCGGATGCACAGCATACCAGAAAGCTATTTGTACACAATCTGAAGTTGGGAACTTCTAGCGCTGAGTTCATGAGGCATCCGAAACGGAAATCTTAAATGGACCAAGCCACGAAGAATACAAACGCTTGTACAGTGTGTGTATTTCATTATATTAATCCGTGCAAACAGTACAGGGTGTCCCATTTATACAAATCTCATTTACACAACTTTTTGCAGTATACACGGTGCTAGAGTTTCAACGAGTAGTACATATTGGCGCCCAACGTGGGGCTTTTTGATCTAGAGCATAGCAAAAATTGAAATTCTATCAGCTTCGTCGATATTCTACATCATTTGTTAATCATCCAGCGATAACGTTTAGTAAAAAATGTTATACACCATGTATGGAATGCGCGTATACATCGCGCCAAGTAGCAAATATGAGATCGCTTGCATGTCGGACGTTAACCAAAGCATATTAAGTAGACTGCGTAGAATGTCCCAGGAGTAAATATCCTAGGGCTGAAATTAGATTACTTTACAATCTGCGCACAAACATAAAAAGAATGCGAAATTATTATTTTTTTATTTTTAATTATTTTATCTTTTTTCTATTACATTTTAACCGCCGTGGGTTTTTTCAAAATTTTTAATTTTGCTTTTATAATTAAAAATCAGCCTTATCTCTGGAAACGTTGGTTAATGTTAGAACACCATCAAATTAGCCCTTTCCGTTCTCTCTTTTTCGAGTAAGCCACTTTGTAAAAACGAACAACGCCCTCCATTCCAAGCGAAACTTCACCCGGCTCAATTATATGCGAATAATTAAAACTAGATTTAATCAAACTATTCCAATTTACGCAGGCATTATGCTGGTAGAAGGAAGAGGTCTTTCAAGAAATTCCGAATAAGTTTATCCGCTGTGACAGTTGTGGAGAGTTTCCGTCAGTCCGGGAGTTGGGAGTCGCACATAGAAAATGAATTAAGCCCGGCTCCGTAGATGCCTGCCAAGCAGCGTTTGCCGGTCGCAATTTTATTAGACAGCCTGATGCATAATACCGAAAAGATTTATATGAAGTTTTATGGATAGCTTCTAATCTAACTTAATGTCTGACGCGTGTGCAACACGTGTCTCGGAAGCGGATCCCGGATTGTTTTATGGAAATAATTTCTCGAAAGGCCCGTAAAACACCCCTAAATATACAACCGCCCTAATGGGAAAATTATAACTTTAATCATAACTTAGAGTTATACTGCCACATGAGGGGAGTAAGTTTGCAAAACACCGGATTAATTTTGCTTACAATGAAATAGTTTCGATCCTTTCAAGGAGAGAAGCGGTACGAGCTAAAGCAAACCATACATGACATACTCGTATTTCACAACTGAACCACTGAACCACTGAAGATGTCGACAGTGAGGAGCGCTGAAACGTTTGAAGGCGCTGGATACAACCAACTTCAGAGGCTAGTACGAGGCATCCTTTTTCTGTACTAACAACAGAAATTAGTACTGTACAGCGTTTCCCAATTACACATTTTAACAAAAAATAACACAGTACTGTGTTAATCGAAGTCCACACGGTATTGTGTATATTTTACACATTTATCCGTATATAGCAGTGTGTTAAAGGTTTAACACAATCCACTGTGTTAATATTACAAATATTATGTGTCACTTTTACACATTGACATGTTAATTTTATTGTATAATAGGTATTAATATGGAAGTTCATCTACCTTTTTAGTATGTTCCTATTTGCTTATATAATTTTTGTAATACCTTTATTTTGGCGTTTCCTAGAAGTTTTCCTAGTCGTCTAAAATACATCGAATATAGCCTGGAATGTTTTAGAATAAACGTATTACAAAAATTTAAATTTCAAATGCAAACAAGAACATAATTAACAAACTAAAAAGGTAGCTGAGCCGTAGCAATATTTAGTATTTTAAGAATTATGGTCTATAATTTACAAAAATTAACTGGTCTTAACGTATCATTTTCTTTCTCTAAAGTTACAAAAAAATCCAGAGTAATCTAAAACTAATATTTTTAGTTATAGTCCTAATTAGTTTTATTACAATTATCAACAATATTTGATATGGTTAGGTGCTTACGTACATAATTTTAAATGTTCTCCATATGAACAGCTGATATACTGCAGCTGCGCAGTTGTGCTGAACTAATGAGGTATAGGGATATAGAGCGCAGCGGTGTGTTAAGTTTACACATAATGGTGTAGTTTTACCACATCACTGGTAAATATTACACGAATTAAGTATATTTTATTATAATAATGTCTGTACCGAAAAAACACTACAAATTTGATCTTTTTGTAGCGAGAAATACGGCGAAATACTTATATATAATCTGGTGCTTAAGCAGTAAAAGTTTTAAGTTGTTCCTTTGTCCCTAGATTTATTTGGTAATAAATTTAAAGTCAATTTTTTTGCAGCTGCTACTAGCTCTAGTGGTCTCTCCGACACCTTATCAACATCACAGTCTATTTTAAATATATTTTAATACATATAGGTAATAAAAGGAACCTGACATTTATCGCAACACTAAATGAACAGTGATTGTCAAGGAAACGACTTCGGAGAAAATAATATGCTGGGCTTACTACTCACACAATTTAATATTTCACAATCCACCAAATATAGTTGTACAAATTAAACTCTACAGCAAGATGTATAGTATATGGAATCTTCAACTCTATATCAAAGATACCGTATCACAATCGATAATTTAAATTAATTTATGTTTACAACCAAGAAACACCTAGTTTAATCATGTTGGTATGAGCACGTATCAGCCTTTCCTTTAACCTAAACATAATTCAAGTTTCATAAGCATTCACTCACTGAGATTTAATTAATAAGATTACAGGCTATAAAAACGTGACTAATTAATTTCTAGAATTTATTTTTCACGTCCTAACAAATGAAAGGCATATTACGACTCAGAAATGTCTCTATTCAGATAGATCGCAAAGGGGATAGACAATGTACCGACGGAGCAGAATATCTTCTATTGTCTGCCGTCTCGATGCGCGATATAAAAAGGAGCAACAATCGTTCTGTTGTTCAAAAGGAGTCACACACCAAATTTAAATTTTAGAAACATAAATAGAATAAAACACATCATGTCTTTGGTCGGTGGAGGTTTAAGTTCAAATTATAACTCGTACTCTTGCCATAAACTAAGACTTAACAGTTTCATATATGGCTAACTTTGTTATTTTAGAAGATATAGGAAAATTGCACGTGCATTTATTGACAATTTTTTCACAAGGATTTCTATTTTTTTATCAAAAAACAATCTAGCATCACACTGCTGAGATATTGATATCAACTTGGAATTTTCTTATGGAACATCTCGTATATTATTATATTTTTTAATTTTCCACTTTCCTAAAAAGGAAAAATGATTGTTACAAACAGAAAAAGTCATGAAATATTTTTAATAATCAAGGTAAGTTGTCATCTTCAAATGTAAAATAAAATGGATCAACATTATGGCACTAATTTTTGGCATATGTGGAGTCTGAACAATAGATGATATTCTAGAATTAGATAAAGCTTTGCTAGTAACTATAAAATAATCCAATAGTAAAATACAGCGCATGTTTAGTATAATTGGTAATGGGAACAAGTCACCAAGATATTTGGATATGTACAGAAGACGGTCAGCCGGATACTGAGCATCGACGTTTTTTTGTATATTATAACAATAATAAATGCTCCAAGCAAGTGGTTGGGAAAAATACGTTGGATCAGATTCCGTACAAAATAGCAAGTTATCTTATTATATGTATATGTACTTTACTCATGAACTCTCTCATCATCACTTGACATTTTTATTATACACTTATAAAGGTTTATAAAGCTAGTTTTTAACACCGTAAATGTTTTCTAGAAATAAAAAAAGTGAAAGGAATAAGTCCTTTTGGTTTTAAGATTTTAAAGAAACTGACGTTTTTAAGAGCAGTACTGGATTTTTAAAGAAGTCTTGCATTGAAGATAGTTCTAAAGAGGTTGTTAGAGCAGAATAGATTTATCATGGTATGTAATA
The DNA here is from genome assembly GCA_037114965.1 of Monochamus alternatus. Classification (NCBI taxonomy): domain Eukaryota; kingdom Metazoa; phylum Arthropoda; class Insecta; order Coleoptera; family Cerambycidae; genus Monochamus; species Monochamus alternatus. Next base: position 11,507,283 of record CM073429.1, on the reverse strand, counting down.
AATTGTTTTATTTCATACTGTACTGTAATGAGTTATTTCCCGGACTTAAATGAGTCCGGAAAACGTTTACTTCCCGGACTGCTTTAAAAAACACAATATTCACATTTTTAAAAATTTTTATTTTTAAAACTACAAAATCAAGCCTATAAAAACTAATTATAATTATAATTGACAGTAACTGTGCAATGTGAATTTCCTTGCAGGCTGAATGCAGGAATACCTTTAGGAACAGAATCTTCACTAGACACGGTAGTGGTGGTCATCCTTGCTGCTTTTGTTTTGTTTTCTAAGGAATCTTCAATGTATTGTTCCGCAACAGATGAGCTTTTCCATGCACCATGATGCTTCAATGTTGATAAATCAGCTCCCGCATTCGCCAAAAAAGTGGAAGATGTTTGGCGGAAACAATGCCCCGTATATTTTTCTGTGTGTTCCAACTTCAAATATCCCGCAATTTTTTTTGGTGCCCTCCCAATGGTATGTATGCCCGCTCTTGGGGAAAGACATGTTCCTCTTCTATAACCCAAAAAAGGAAAATCTTCCTTCATACTTTTAGGTCGGAGCTTAATGTATTCTCTGAATATTTCCAGAAAGTTTATTTCTTCATTGTCGTCACTCAATACAGTGAATATCCGTTTTGTATTCGTCTTAGAAATGGGAATGGTTATAATTAGTTTGGTGCCACAATCTTCAATGCCTTTTAGGGTCATATGGTATAACTCTTCTCACCGACAACCACCAGCAATGCCTATCATTGCGATTACCTGTAACAATAGAGAAAATGATTTAAAACTGATTATCAAATTGATGAAATTTCGACTAATGAAACCAAGAAATGTATTTTTTGTAATTAATTGCCATTGAGTACCTATATCATTCGAGATGCACATTGTTTAATTTAAAACTAATGAAAAGGTTTAACTTGTTTACCTTCATCAAAAGATACTCTTCTGATGGGGCTTCCTTCATGAATCTATTAACTTCTTCTCTTGTTAGAATTTTTTATTTGTTTGCCTGATGACCAACTGCTTACCTTTTTAAGAAATCCACCAGTTTTGGATATTTTGAAATATCACCTCCTTCTTTTACCATCAGCATAGACTTGAGCATCGAATACTTTGCCCACATTGTCGCAGGATTCATCTTTTTGGAGATATCCAAGAAGTACGCCAAAAGGATATTCTCATTGAGGCCGTTTTCCACCTTATAGGTTTTTCCCCACACGTTGAAGAGCTGGTATTCCTTCTCATAACGAGCAGAAAACTTCGTAGGCACCAATTTACTGGTTGCTTCAGCACATTTTAGCTCAATTTCTTCCATTTTTTACGAAAATTATCACAAAATACGCACGGAATGACAAACTGTCAAATTTGTTATTTTTGTTTTTACATCACTAAGCTAAATCAAAAGCTATGCGATAAAACAAGAATCGAAACAACGCTAACACCTATATACATGCAGGTTATGTAAAATAAAACATTAAAATTTAATTTTTAATACAACACAGTATGAAATAAAACGTTGTACGATACACGGCCGTGAAATGTCATTAAAGTACTCTTGTACTATAATATACCATTTCCCGACCTTGTAACGTAAATAACTATTCCGGGCGTAGGTTTCTATACTTCCTGATAATGTCAACGAAGTTTAGTCCTATATCTCCAGGGGTGATCACAAATTCACGAATTACTCTAGTTTTTATATTTGGAATATTTACTCGAAAATACGTCTCCTCATCTGTAACATCTTCAACGCGTAAAAATATTTATTCTGACTTCCGACATGCACCGGCTATTCCCACAACCAACTCAACCTAATGCAAAAAATGCGAATTAGTAATCTGACAACTAAATGAAGCAATTATTAGTTACCTTAGCCTGAAAAATTGTCATCCACCTCCGTCAAAAGCGTCGCAAAATTTACTTTTGAAAAAACGTTTGATTTTTTAGCGTAGTATCCATCGGACTGCCTTCAAAAATGCTATCAAACTATTGTATGTTTTAATATCTGTACCTTGTTTTAAAGACAGCTCATTTCTCAACATGGAGTACTGTGGCCATAGCATAGAAGTCTTCAAATTCTTCTTACCTTCAAAATATGCCAATAGTACTTTCTCATTGACGTGTTTTACTTTCTTCTGATCACGCCATTTCTCAAATTTTTCATAAGCTCAGTTATATACCGTTTTGGATATTTCAGGAACATACGGCATTTTTGGCCGCCTATTCGATATCGCTCGGTATATCGTCAGAATCTGAATGTAAATCACACATCTTTCCTAGTAAATGATAATAGTAACGATCAGCGTCACATAATAGACACATATTAAATATATATAAAAAAAAGAAATAATAGATCAGCGCCCATTAAATATCAAGCCAAATGACAAGAAAATTTAAGCTGACACTGACCTACTAGATAATTTGTATTTAAATTATACTTAATGATCAAAATTATCAATTTTTCGTCAAAGTTAGAAAAAATCTTGTATGTAATACGCCATGAACCATGATTTTATGTAAATCATACTTTTTATAACTGAGCTATTATAGAACTCCTGTAGATATTAAAAAACCTAAAATTGTTCCTTGGGAAGATGGATGATGAGGTAGATTGAGGTCTACGTTTTTCCTCCAGATAAATTTGTCACTGATACGGCAACAACTGATAAACATCCTAATTGTCAGGGTCGCGCTAATCCTACCAGCGATAAGGATTATGCAAAATAGGCCGTTTAAAATAATAGAGAAACTGACAGCCGAACCAGAGATTAGAATTTAAATTCGAATCCACCTTTCTCCGAGCTACTTCCTGCGCCTTTCCTTCCCGGAAATTAGAATTGGGTCTTTTAAGGAGTCTGATTTAAATTACATTTTTCATCGTGCCCTTGCCACGTAATTTTAGCAGAAACACGCCGGAATGATGAGAGGATGCCGGGGTATGAAATGAAACTTTGTATTTGATCTTGTTTATTTAACTGGAGGGACAATTCCGAGGCGGTGAAAGGTACAAATGGGCCGGCATGTTCCCTATTCCCTCCTTAATCAGAATTTCAGACGTAGAAGGTAACTAAATATCAAAAAATAAGGACGCATTTAATTATTTAAAAGAAATATTGCTTAAGGTAAATGCAAGGTATATAGTATATAACATTGGTATGGTAGAGAGATGTTCGCATTTTGACTGATAATATGTTATTTTAATAAATTCAATATCGTTTACTAGAGAGGCATTTTAGCACATTGAAATGTTACTTTACTATATAGTAATGTTACTGTTAATAAAAAACAGCTTTACGGAAAATTGTTTATCTAGAACTGCTTTATAAGAGCCTCATTTCAGTATTTATTCAGGCACACTAGTTGCCTGCCATCCTCCATGTCTTTTAAGTGTTTGAACATCCGTTGCACTGTCGAGGAAGGTGGCAGACGTCCTCCTCAAGCAATGACCAGTGTAACTGGATACATCTGAGAGTTTTAAGAATTCTGCAACTCTTTTTGCAAAACTGTTGATGCCAACTGGTTGTATTGTACACTTATCGTGATTATAATAAATGAAAAGTCTATTGTGTTTTAGTTGTTTGAGTCTCAATTGTAAATACTACTTACTGCTACTGTATTCATCTCTTTCTCACTTATATGTTATTGGTATGAGGCATCCCTCAGATGCTTCCTTATTTATCTTATTGTGCTTTTGAATGTATTGAAGATTGCCTATACACTTTATTGCATATTAGTTAGTAAGGAATACGGTATGTAGTGTAACATTTCTGTCTTTTCAATAATTTATATGAGACATGCATGGCCAATATATTCTAATTTTACTAGATGTAATAAATTGATTAGGTGATTAAAGTAAGCATGTAGTGGTTCTAATTTGTTACTTATTACTTTCCATTTTTTACTGAAGCACCAGCCTCATCTTACTGGCCGTCGTCGGTAAAATCATTCTTATTAAAAGGGTAAATGATAAGAAGAAATAAAAGGAATGCAATATTTAAGAACTGAATTCACTACAGCTTTACCAAAGCCAAGTTTATGCGACATTATTTCTATTCCGGTTTATGAATGAGCATATATTTAGCCCATTATCCTTGTAAACTCTCCCTGTTTGATGTTTACCGAAACTCAAATCAGCTAATAATATTTCCAGACCCTTGCTCCACATGGGTAGTTGGGTGGATGCGCACCTTTGCCTCCGTTCCAGTTTAATTTCGAACACAGAGGCACATCCCTGAATATTTTATAAAGGAATATAGCAAGGGCCCCGACGCCTGCTATACTTGTTTTTAGTCCCCGCATTACAGATGCGTCGAGGCGCTGGCGCTGCTTGTTTAGGCCTCGCTTCTCTAAATTTTTTATTAGACGCTTACAAATTTCATATATGTAAAACTGAATTTTTATATACTAAAGTAATAGCTTTATCTTGGCGTGAACGAGGTTCACGCCAGCCGGATATAAGCCGGGCTTATAGTTTTCAACAAAATTAATTCGCATATTTTTGCATCTACGTATTGGAAACTTTAATAAAATTATAAAATTGATTTTGTCAATCCAGGGTGTCCACAAAAAGGTATACATTTCTTAGGATATGAAATATGAAGATTTAGCCCAATTTACTTTATTTAGATGTTTTATTGCGTACTGAATTGTAAGTTAGTTCCAAGTGAGTGGGCCAAAAATTAGACCTCCACTGCGACCCTGTAGTCTATTGTGGCTCGCATCCATGCTATACTTCACCCAACAGATTTAGCCTCTTTATGAAGCCAATATTCTTGTTGGGTGAGATTTTGTTCAGGAAGAGATTTTAGAACGATTTGAAGAAGATACGAGTTTGAACACCAAATACCTAGGTTTAGAACTTTGTAAAAGTGTATCGTTTAAGAATATTCTTTTGTAACTAAAGACGCCCTCGAACAACTAGTAGTTTTTCTTCAGCAACGGTTTATTATCGACATAGGACTGACTAGGACACCGGAGGTTGAAGCAGAAATTTTAGAGTTAGTCTGAGCACCAGACACCTAGGTATGTCAGATTGAATGATTTAAGAATATTCTTTTGTAAGCAATGGTGATTCTTACCATTGTTAACTTGTTGCTCATATGTGTTTCAGTGTGCAATAAACATATAAATTCGCTTATCTCAGAAACGTCTGCTTGAAGCGGCACCTACTAGGTATACCTATTTTGAACAAAAGATGCCAAGGAATAAGGATTTTTAACTATAGATTTAAGATATCAAGACACAAAATGAAGCTTTCAATGTCATTATACGCTGTTGTTGGGTGAGGTCACTACCAGTGCCTGATGGCATTCCCATGCTGATCTAGTTGTTATGTTATGATCAGTAGTGATTGTCTACTATCTGTGTAGGTTATCTACTGTCTATTATCATATTACTAGATGACTGGAGGCTGAGGAAGAGATTATAGAACGATTTGAAGAAGATACGAGTTTGAACACCAAATACAAAGGTTTGGAACTTTGTAAAAGTGTATCGTTTGTGAATATTCTTTTGTAACTAAAGACGCTTTCGAGCAACTAGTAGTTTTCCTTCAGCAACGGTTTATTATCGACATAGGACTGACTAGGACACCGGAGGTTGAAGTAGAAATTTTAGAATGAGTCTGAGCACCAGGCACCTAGGTATGTCAGATTGAATGATTTAAGAATACTGTTTGGTAAGCAATGGCGATTCTTACCATTGTTAACTTGTTGCTCAGATGAGTTTCAGTATGCAATAAACATATAAATTCGCTTATCTCAGAAACGTCTGTTGAAGCGGCACCTACTAGGTATACCTATTTTGAACAAAAGATGCCAAGGAATACGGATTTTTAACTATAGATTTAAGATATCAAGACACAAAACGAAGCTTTCAATGTACAATGTACATCGAAACTATGATACATATGATCAGACTTCGATTTCTCTTCCTAAAGGAGTGAGAATGCAGGTACACGCAGTTGCCAAAATGTACACAAGGTGCCAAGAAGCCAAATGCGTACTCTTTGGGTGCAAAATAATAAAATGAATAGTGCGTCATAGCAGACTTCAGTTCTAGTCAGCAATTGTTAGAGTCATAACAACTTCCTTTACAATGTTTGCTAAGACATATTTTAGACATTCCAACACTATATTTTGTTTGTATTCTTAAAATTGACCTGAAGATAAGCTGCATAGTGTAAACTATAAAACTAATAGTCGGAACTGCTTTAAATTCAATATGTAATCAAGAATTCTGCGGAATTTTTTTTAAGAACCTAATTAGATTTTCAAAATTAATTATAATCACATGCAGTCTTGAATAGCATGGATAGTTATGATTTGCTTTGTATGGTGAATCGAGGTCTAGTTTTATCCGCGCCAATGGCTTGTCTCGAAACGGTCGAGTCCTAATGTCGAGTGTCTTCTTACGAGAATTGAACAGTCTCTCTCTACTACGCGCACTCCTACTGTCAAGATTAAAGCATAATTTAATGGGAATCCGGAGCCATTTGGACGTTTTCATTTCAAATTGGTTTAAATCGAACTGTCGTCTGCGCCTGGTGGGTGGGAGCTATGTAATGCCATTTTTAGGATTCAGTCGATCAGCGTGACATTTTCCTTGACGGGGACCCGCCGTCGACGTATAGTAGGTGGACAGTGGCAAATTGCTCTTTTTAGAATCGAAAAAATAGTCTTCACAGAGTGCCACAGGCGCAGAGAAAAAATATTTGTTAGCGTATCCTCTTTAAATCAATTTCGTTCAATCTATTAGGTGTCACTTGTTTGTGGATTTATATAAAAAATATATGACAGAGAATGTCCATTAAAAAAGGATAAAATATAGAGTAATTCTTTTCGAAAGAAGAAATTCCTGAACAAGAAAGTTTTCAGTTATCACTGAGTATCTTAGCATGCTTATTATTTATTTATTGGCTAATTTAGTTTTTGATTAACGAGTTAATGAGATTAAGAATGACAGTGTGTTAAACTTCTTAGAATTAACACAAAAAGTTCTATTAAAGTTTAAAGAAGTTCTGACTGCTTACGAAGGTAGATCAGTAATTTTTATTGTATTTTGAAAAATGTCTGTCTTAAATTTGTAATATTAAGGAATAATGATGAAATAAATGCTTCTAAACACTAATGAGGTTGAACATCACAGCTTGCTTTGAAATGGTATTCTTAGTAATTATTACAATTGTAAATTTACTTCGATTTACTCGGGTAAGTACATTATTTGTGTTTGAACCAGTTTCAACTCCAACTGCCTTAGATCAAATGAGTGCTATTCCAACATCACGTATCTTTTATATTATTTAAACAGCAAGTCAAATATGTACTGGTAAACGTTGATTGTTAATGCACCAACTATATGCTGAAGTTGCTAAACAGGTAACCCACCGGGGAAATGTTAACTGAAACTTATCCTGCTGTGTCCTTTGCAATCGTAGCGGCACAAATGTATATTCATAAGTAGACAATAAAGGAAGGACCTAGCATAGAGCATATAAAACCAGAAAATGGAAATAAAATACATTCTTACATATTCTTGTTTGCAGCAGTAATGGATGTTGGTCCCAAATTTTTTAAAATAGTTTGTTTAGATATCTAAACTACTAAAAATCGCCTTATTTATTTTTTTGTGTCAAATTATTTATAACGTTAAAATAAATAACTGCTGTGACTTCACAACCATGACTGTGCAAAATGGCAACGTCGCAAATTGAATTTGATATTAAACACATTGTAAGAGTGATAATAAGTTATGTATTTATTACTTACAATTTTCTAAATAACTGTATATGTATAAGGTTAAGGGTTAACAGTAAAAAACAAACCGGCACCCTGATTGCGTGAATTAAAAACTTGTTATTATTCAAAGATCAATAGAAAGTACTAAATTGCGTTAATTAGGTACCTATCATTCATATTATAATCTATAATATATTATGTACAACGTATTTCGCTTCGAATTTATTGGTGGCGGATTTGAAAATTAAATTCGCAGTTGTATTGATTTACATATTAATAATTGTTTTAATGGATCAAACAGGACGAATATAATTCGACCATAAATTTGCATATTAAATTAGTAATTTGTGCTTTCAAGTGCGAGGGGTCATTTTACCAATTTGCGAAAAGAAAGAGAACGGTAAGACAAGGTGTATTGTAAATTCAAATTATGTAAAAACTTGATATGTTTATCATACATTTATATTTTTTTTAGGATCGATTGTGGTAAAAATGAAACAGCTTCTGAAACCTTTGGAGTGTCATTATCGAAAAAGTGTAATAAGTAAGACTTGTCTTACGCAACATTGCATTCATTGTTCATTGGCACCTAAATAATTAAAATTCTGTTTCAGTTTTAACCTTTGATAGAAAAATGTTAAACACTTATGGGAAAATATAAAATACTCGTTTATTTTGAGCGTTGAGAGTTACTAATACGGGAAAAATGGACACTAAGGAAAAAATGAGAGAAACATTTTAAAAATATATTCTTTATTTCTATTAAATTCAGTATTGTGTATAAATGTTTTGTAAATAAATTAAAATCTCTAATAATGTTAGTGAGCACTTTATATAGGTAATGGGAAACATATACATGTCAACAGATGCAGAAAAACTGTAAATCTCGTTTTTCGTCTTTTATAATGAAGGAAATAGTAACTAATTTATATGCAATAGTTATTAAAGGAATCTTTTGTGTCTCGTCTTCAATCAATATTATTTTACCTCAATCGAACACATAGCTCGACTATGTGTTCGATTGAGGTAAAAAGGTTATAAAAGTTGATATCGGCACGGCGGCTACATGCCATAAGATAATCGCTTTCTGTACATCACGGAAATGGGTGCGTGGTTTTATAAAATTTGGTCCTTTAACAGGTATAAAATATGTATATTATTTCGAATTATTAGTACTTCACAAATTCGCAATAACGTTTAAGAAGTCGTTTAATGCTATGAATCACAGGCAACAAATTTGGCAACTATGAAGTTTCTCGTTTACCTATACGCCAATGTTGTTCTTGCACACCGTAAGGAAGACAAATAGGGCAATTAACGATGCAACATGCTTACCAGTTTACTTTGCTAGCAGTGCTGGACAGCATGTTTATGGAGAAAATGTTTGAATTTATAATAATATTTAATTAACAATTCTGGAATTAATAACAATTGTTAGCAATAACGATTTATAAATAACAAAAACAACAATTAATAACAATAACACTTGCATAATAAAATTATACACTTTATTCAAAATGTAAACTGTTCTTTTCAATACATATTTCACAGCGACGTACAGCGACAGTCAAGTGGCGTTAAATCGGGGGATCTGAGAGGCCACGCCACTGGATCTCCACGATCTATCCACTTCCCCAGATAATTATTGTTTAGCCAATTTCTGCCATTATAGTATCTATTCGTTTTTCACTTTAAAAATATTGTTTTTATAGATAAGATATGGAGAGAATATCTAAACCTTGGGAGGATTTCTAGGAAGAACCCCAACCTAGTACAAGTAAAGATCAAAAGAATAGGGATAGAGAAGATGCAGAGATTAGGACGGATGACATCGAAAATAGAAATTCTCGACATATTGATGAACAAGCTCAGTTATTTAGATATAATGTATATACACACTGAAAGAGAACAGAGGCCATTAGAAAAAATGGTTTATTTACTAATAGTGTCATTGTCTTAGACAACGCTTCAACATTCACCATTTTCAGAAAACAGGATAATCAAGAATTTCTTAAAATCCATAATATTGTAGACGATGCTAGATTGAAGAAAGATGACTTGTTGCATATAGTCAAGAGCAACAATTTGCAAGAAAAAATACGTTATTGATGAGATGGCTCAGAGACATACCGTTCTACGATTGCCTCCACATTGCTGTGTTTTTAATCCCATTGAACTAACATGGAGCCAACTAAAAAGATGCATTTGAAGAAATAATACATTTCCCAGATTTCACAAGACAGTTATAATGTTATAAGAAGTGATGTGGATATAATTACATCAGCTAATTGGGAAAAATCGAACATGTCATAAATATTGAGGAAGAATATATACTGTAGACAAACTGGGACTGGAGACAAATAAAAGTAAGTTTTTTTATTTCTACCTTTCCTGTAAAAATCTAATGAAGTGTTTCCCTAAATGTATGATTGAAATGTAAAAAATGTAACTGTCCAATTGAGGACGATTCACTTCCAGTGGGGCTTTGGCGCAAAATTACGTGTCACAAAGAATGGTCTTTCAGATCTAATGAATAAAAAGCCCGCAAGTGACAGTAAAGTGGTTTCAATGTTAATGCATACGTATAAAAGAGTGAATAAGTGGTCCTACAGACTGCATTAGCATCGAAACGCGCGATAAAAATGCTAGTTTCAACCGACGATATAATTAAGTGCTTTATAGAGTTGTTTTATATTCTACATTATGTCATATTTTGCTGAGCATTCTAAGGAAAATGGGAAAGTAATAATGATATATTCTAAAACATTTTTAAAACATGCGCTACCACTATAAAACTGTCGCCTTAGGTAATATCAATGAGGGAGACTTTTATCGCCACAGCAAATATAAAACAAGAAAATGCTAAGTAACACAAGAAATGTAAACTATACTAAAACCTAATGTATATTATATTGAAATGAATGAAAAATATTTCCCACTCCTCTCACCCACCAATCACAGACATTAATCGGCACGATGCCATATTGATGCTTGTTTGATCGTTATTGGTTGGTGTAGTTTGAACTTACTATTTACGTTTCCGTAACAAGTCCTTATTTAATATAATTAATTGTTTACTACTACATTCTTTTGATACAAACAAAACTATAGTAATTATTAAAATTTGAAATTATTTACGAGAACTTTTGCTGCTTGCTTGCTGAAGTTTTATTATAGAATTATACTTTTAGATTCCCTAAACATGAAAAAAGAAAAAAATCTTGGATAACTGTACTAAATTTAAGGATATAACATATTTTTAACACATTATAATGTGTGCCACTTTCATATAGACGAAATAAACATAAAAATATTAATTATTATTTAAGGATCATTGATTTTCTTGTTTTATTATGTTTTAAATGTATAATAAAAATACTTAATCAGTAACTACTGTTTTCTTAATTATACCTAACATACCTATATCCCAAGTCGCTTAATAAAAAAGATACAGGGTGTCAAAGTTAAAATTTTATTTTCGATATTTGTAGATAACTTTTTAAAAAATTCAAATATTTACTTCAAATTTGCAAACCTGGGGTTTTTGCGGGTGGGAAATTCAAATTTGTTTCTAATTTTGACGTCAGTAGTAGAGGGCGCCACCTATGGCACATCATGTTTCTTTTAAATGGCAGAACTTTTTTGCAGCTTAGTGTATCCATATGACTATAGAAATAATTGATTCTGCTACCTGTTTTATTTGAAAAAAAAAATACCTTGCTAAAGTCGTTAGAAGTAACCATTTTTGAAATAATCCTATTTGAAATGCTGAGTGCACCGAGTAAAAACTATTTTGGTTTAAGGAAAAGTGCCTTTTCTACTGAAGATACAGCAAAATATTACTTGAAAAAATTGTTCAGAATGGTAAATTATAAAGACGTGCAAAATTTCAAGAAGATCGGCGAGGTTTGATGAAACCATTTTTCAACAAAGCACAAAGATTTTATCAAAGCAGGCCGATCTCTTTGAAATTTTACACATCTCCATAATTTACCATTCTGAACAACTTTTTCAAGTAACATTTTGCTATATTTTCAGTAAAAAAGTCAATTTACCTGAAACGATAACAGTTTTCAATCGGTGCACTGAATAATTCAAATAGGATTATTTCGAAAACTGTTACTCCTAAGACTACCAAGGTGTATATTTTCAGATATAACAGGTAGGAGAATCGATTGTTTCAATAGTCAGATGGATACACTAGGCTGCAAAAAAGTTCTGCTATTTAGAAGAAACAATGATATGCCATAGGTGGCGCCCTCTACTGGTGACGTCAAAATTAGAAACAAATTTGAATTTCTTACCCGCAAAAACCCCTGGTTTACAAATTTTAAGTAAATATTTGAATTTTTTAAGAAGTTATCTACAAATATCGAAAATAAAATTTTAAATTTGACACCCTGTATCTTTTTTATTAAGCGACTTGGGACATAGGTATATTAGGTTAAATCGGTTTATTTTCACCTAAGGAATATGTGGTATCATTTTTGCTACTTTATTTAAAATCACCCTGTATATGAGATGATAAGTATATTATATACTTCACATTTCTCATGATGGTAACATTTTAAGTAAAATTAAATGATATTCAACAGATAATTTAATACAAATTAATACAAATCACAATTGCTGATATTTTGATTTGCTTTATGAATTATTAAAATATGGCCCATACTATGATTTTTGTTTATGTACCTAACTATATAAAAATGGACATAACAATAACCGATATTTATTAAGAACTGTCGAGTTGACTGATCAAAAATAAGTTTTATTATTAAATACGTACATTATGTCTGTTTTAATCATGAATTCAGGAACATGGGTAATCATTAGTCATTAAAATTTGTAAATACAACCCTGATGTTTCCCCCTAAATCATCCAGTCGCCAAAAACCGGTAGGTAGCCTTTGCGCAAATTTAGTCTTTGCTACTGTTCCAATCTCTTTGTTTTAATTATTAAGTTTTTGCATTACTATCATTTGAGGAGGTACTACTTGTTTAATGAATTTAAATATACAGACAGCTTTGAAAATATGTAAGGAAATTACAAGAGGTGACTAAACAGGGTGTTATGTAAAAAAAAATTAAAGATTATCTGATGTCACGAACTTATATTGGAAGTTTATATTTATAGAGAAAACAATTAAATGTGTTTTAAACTATGGAACTATGGAAATTATGGAGTTAATCACAAAAAGAAAAAGATAGGTCAGGATCAAATTAGTTTTCTATTTCATAAATCACTATCTAGACAATATTTTTTTTTTAAGACACATGAAAACAATGAGTAAATACTAATATTTTTTAAAACAATTTGCGTAGAGAAGACGTGTTTGTTTAAATCAATATTGCCAACAATTTTCGAGTAAATTGAGTTTGAAAATTACTATCATTTTCTCAAAAAAATTGTAAAAGGGTTGAATGAAAAAATTTACGGGTCTAACACCCTTTCAACGTCTATGATCAGAATTACGAAAAATGGTCTAGCACATATTATTCGACGCAAAAAGTTATGTCGACATATTCCGTAAATTTTGTGTGTTTGTGAAGTTTGAAATCCTATTTTAGAAACACTCTGTTATAAATCCACCTGTACACGGAGCTCCAGAGGATGCTTGAAACAAATCACTACATCGATCAAATGCCGAGTTGGAAGTTTTACAACTCACGGGTTCAACTTTGCTCTCTGCCGAGCTCATATCAGCCTTGATCCTGTTTACCCTTGAACGGGCTGACCAATCTGCTGCGGCTACAAACTAATTTCGAATCAGTTTGAGGAGCTATTCGTTTGCCAGGTCGCGATATTGTGTATTCCTCTCGATTACATAGAGGGTTCCACCCAAAACGCATCTACAGTTGCACAGTGTAAGTGTAGCTCTTCAGAGTATGCTGCCCAATATAAGCCACAAAAGCCGCAAAAGTAAATATCTGAGAAAAACACTTAAATAAAACAAAGTATTTTGCGTGCATTTTTCTCAGTTTTAAATTTATTATTAAATCATTAAATATTAGTTTTATGTTTTTAATTAAAAAATATATGATAGATATACAGGGTGTTAAAAAAAGAGTGTAAAATATTTAAGGAGGTAATAGTATGAACCAAAATAAGCAGAAAAGTCTCAATAAATATGGGTCCGCAAAGTAACGGTTGCGGAGATATGGAAAGTTTTATGTTTTTTAGCCCTAGAATCTGGACATCAGGCACGTTTTTCATTAAACATTTGAATGGGTATTCTAGGTCCTGTTATTTTACCAAACCGATTAACAGGCGCTGCTTACCTCTTTCTGCAGAACACATTGTACGAGTTTTTGGAAGACATTCCTTTGAATCAGAGGTAAAAAATGTGGTTCCAGCATGATGGTGCTCCAACTCATTTCTACATGGCCCTTAGAGCATTTACACCAAAATTTTCCACATAGATAGGTAGGAAGAGCCGGACCTGTTTTATGGCCTCCAAAATCGCCTGATCTGAACCCTCTAGATTTCTTTGTTTGGGAATATTTGAAGGCATTAGTGCATGGTACTCCTGTAAATAGCCTGGAAGAGCTGCAGCTACGGATTAATCAAAAGTGTCAAGAAATCCAAACCAAGGAGGGTGTTTCCGAAAGAGTTCGATTATCGTTGAGACTAAGATGTCGTGCCTGCTTGGAAATGGACGGAGGGCACTTTGAACATCTTCTGTAACTTTGTTTTTTGTTTGTTAAAAGCTTCCTTTGTCGGTTTATTCCTAATAAAATAAAATGTTTGAAAAACGAATAGTGGTCCATATCTCCGCAACCGTTACTTTGCGGACCCATGTTTATTAAGACTTTTCGCTTATTTTGGTTCATACTATTACCTCCTGAAATATTTTACACTCTTTTTTTGGCACCCTGTATACTTAACACATTGATGAAGAAATCTCAGTTTTGACCAAAATGTTGCTTAACACCTTTATCCACTTAGATCGCCAGAATGTTCTAACCTTTTAATATGTTTGAAGCATTACTCTGTAATACATTTCCAAACCAATATAAAATTCATGCAGATTTAAATAAATTTCGAACGGATAAAAATTGCAAAAAATAGATATAAGTATATGTTTATCTATATTTTTCAGTATTATCAATCAAGCTAATAAAAAATAGTGGGCATGCGCATTCTAGTACATTTTGATATATTGTAGGAAACTAACACTTTTTTACAATGATGTTTTCGTAAATAATGAATTTATAAATGGAGATGTTTTTTCGGAGTAAAATAAAATAGGTAATTTCTGAAATTTAATAAATTGACTATAAACTATTTTCATACAAAAGCCAATATGTTTATTTATTATTCTTTGCGTTTATCCTCAGCGGGACAAACTTCATAAAAGATGTCTGCAACTTACAGGCCACAGATTAGTATTGTGCCATGCACAACTTGGTCAGGCTACCGGTCTACATATTTGATCAGCTCAGAGAGCGTAAAACTTAAATTTGAGTTTGCATTCCCTAGGCTTCCTTCTGGAAATAGTTTCTGGTCTGAGTGGAGAACTAAAATGGGGATTTTTACTGGGGAATCAGCAAATGTACCGATATCAGCGTTCTTCAGCAACACTCTGAAAAAGATATTAATATATATATATATAACCCGAAGTCTCTGCAGTAGAATGAAAGTAAAGAGGTTTTTTGAAACACAAAAAATATATTTGTATATTCTATTCTTCAAATATTTAATTAGTAGCCTAAAGATATTACTTACTTCTTTTTTGATCTGGATTAGGTCAAGAAATGTATCAAAAAACTAGTATTAACACTATCTAAAAAATTGCAGTTGTACATAAAGACGTAACATTGAAAATATTAACCCTCATATTTTATGTATTAAGTTAGAATTTTTACAAAAAAAATATTTGGTAAGCATTATGCTCCTCTATGGGACACTTTAGGACCTATGTTCATATACATTATGTCCACGATTAGAGTAGAAAAGAGGGAAAATATTTTTATTTTCCATTTTTCGGAAAAAAGGCAATCTTAATTAAAATGTTTGTTTCTTTTTAAAATGCAGTTAGCATGGAAAACTTTTATGTTTCAAGTACAGGGTGATCAGAAAATCGGTAAATATAAAAATTGTTTAAAAATAAACTGCCTTTATTTTTAACAATACAAAGATAGAAATACAAGAAAGTTGCTTAGAATTTAAATTTATAATTTCAATATGTGCATGAATCGGTCTACTTTGATAGAAACGGACAGTAAAACATTTTTATTTTACAGAAAAAGGTATTCCTGATGAAAATTTTTGCTTCTGTTTAAAATGTTGTTGGCATGAAGAACTTTCATGTTGCATGTACAGGATGTTCAGAAAATTGGTAAATATAAAAATTGTTTAAGAATAAACTGCCTTTGTTTTTAACAATACAAATATATATTATTAAAGAAAGTTGTTTAGAATTTAAATTCATAATTTCAATGTGTGCATGAATCGGTCTACTTTGATAGAAACGGACAGTAAAACATTTTTATTTTACAAAATTGCCGGGAGTGCATTAAAAGTTTTCTATTTTCTATTAGTACCTATTCCATTCGTTCGAATTTCTTAAAATAAATGGGAATTTTAACTAACTGTACGATATGTTTGTTTTATCGGTAATGAGTGGTTGTAATGAGTGAAAATGTAGTTTTTTCAGTTTGTCACGCGCTTTCATATTTCTCCTCAATGGACATTCGTATTAAGATAGAGCAAGTTTTAATCAACTAATAAAAGTCTATTTCACTAGACAGCAGAGCCATATTTTCAAAAAAAAAAAAAGATCTAAACAATATTTCGGTCGCAATATTGCCCACATTTAGGACTGCGGTGAGACGTTGTTAGGCACTATTATAAAAAAAAGCTGCAGGCTAGTAAATGAAGTCTTCATATAACAGACAATTGCCTCAGATTTCAATTCATGAAATCTGTCCGCCAAGAAGACATGTTTTGCTAAATTTCTGCCTAACTTACAGGGGCACAAAGTTAAATTTGCCGTTGAAGGTGCTGATGGGCGGAGCCTGATAAAAGCTACACTGTTTGGCCGAACATTGTACCCTTAAAAAGGACGCTGTTTACTTGGTTGCTATTGATGACGAGCATTTGTTAGATAGTTCGGCAAGCAATAAACTAGTCCGTATTTCTAAGGTTTCGAACTGAAAATAAACGCAGAATAGTTTACAAATGCTTTACATGTTGTTTTTTTACTGAAATAATTAAGTAAATTACCACCTAATGCATGTTTATTACTCCTCCAATTCAGCATAATAACCATGCAGTGTTTGCAAAACTGTTTTAACAGAAAACTAGCTTCATAGAAATTGTTAGCAACAATAATTACATGGGGAATTAAGCACGCACAACGTAGTTTCAACATGTAACGGTCGTTTTTTATGTTAATTACACGCAAAACGTTTTAATGATATAATCGGATACAACGCACGATGCCCTGATAGAATATCACAAATTTAGACCGTACGAAAGCCGTTTTGATTTATATGGGCCTGAGATGTCAGAGAAATAATAGAGCGGTCCGTTTTTGTCAGCCACACAAAGGATGTCTATCCGATCTGGCAGCAAATAACGGATTCGCCCAAACAGAAACTGAATCGTTTGTATTGCGGTTCGGTTTTTAGTCCCTCCAAGAAGTGACGGCGTCGAGGAATCTGTCGGGATCCTGGGGCTCCGCGTCTATTAAAGAAACCGCAGTAGGTAAATTAAATTTGGAGAAAAAATGGTGAACCTGATGGGCTCGTAACTTCGTAATGGAGAGGTGTATTATTGCTTCGGTAATGGAGGAGACATGTTGTAATATAAACCCTCATTTATTTCAACTAAAGCCTGGGGTTCCCAAAAATAACACACCTAGGCGCTTCCAGGTTCGTAATGCCGTAGCGTCATATTTAAATGACGTTAATTTATAACAACAGAATGAAGCTCGAATTCATCGAGTTTATTTTTATTCGCTGTTTTACATTAACCAGTGCTCGGGGTGATAATTTTTTACGTAGTAACATAATGATGAGGAAAAAAGAACTTGATTGAACAGGATGTGACGGATATACGAAGTTAATTATGACCAAGTACAAAAATGTTAACCACGTACTGAGGGAGGCCTAAAAGACAATAAAAAAATTATTTCAGAATTTTAGCTCGATATAAATAATGAACTTTTTGTCATTCTATAGAAAGTATGTAGCCTTGGGACCTAGAAACGAAAAAACACCATCACGGTTATTCTTAAAATTTAATAAAATCAAGTGTTTTAATCAAGTGGTAGGAATTAATGTTATTGCTTAAATACCACAGGGCATATACACAGGGCATTGGTTTCGCCGAACATCGCCTACTTTATTGGTCCATGGTGGAGGTGATATTACACAACTGAAGTGACACAGGAGATAGAAGAGTTCTACAGTTGCAGATACATAGATAATAACGTCAATGAAAAAATTGAAACAAGTAAGAAAATTTTAACTTAATATTTGAATGTAGCAATCGCAGTGATTAATTTTTCTCCATATCAGAATATAGCCCTAATATGCCTATGCCTACGGATTAGGAATTAGTTATTACTAAAGACCTTTGTTCTATTTGTTGAGTGATTGTAGACAAAACGTTGTATGCATTACGAGCAAAAAGTGACATCACTGCTCTCAATAATGTATCACTATTTTGACATTGTATATTTTTATAGTGTATTATATTTAAATTTGAATATTATCTGCCTTACGAATGGAATAGGTAGTTTTCCTACTGCGATTATCGAATAAGATTTTCACACAAAAGTCATCTATTGGATAGTACAGAGTTAAAGTATATGATTAAGAATTTCTTTTTTATAAACTTTTGAAATCCTACGAGGTTCATTTTGAATGAAATTAGCTCCACATACCTACAAAAAAAACTTAATTTGACGTTTCGCAAAATTTATATCCAACAAATGTTGATGTCGGTAAAAAGACAAATAAAACTAATTAAAATTACTTCAACTCTCTACTATTCTTATTAATTTATCCACGATTTCCTCGCCTCTTTTCCTTAATAAAGAGACGCTTAACAATCGCAGAACTAAAAAGTTAAATTGACTTCCTTATATGCAGCATTGTTGAATTGGAGGAAGTTTTCCTTCAGGCGCAATTTGGTCAGCTCAAAGTATTCAGGAATAATTTTGTCGCAATATCCTTAGTCCATGGTCTGTGAAATTGGCACACTCGGAAACAATGCAGGCGTGTTATGGGTCACATTCTTGCGCTTATATAGTTGAATATTTTCGATGATTTGAATAAAGTTTGCCGAAAATAGTTCTTTTTTTACAAAATATACTATTTAGGCAAAATTTTATCGGTAAGGCCATAACATTTCATGCTTTTAATGTAGATATATACAAGGTGGTCTGTTTTCCATGACTCCTGATTGGCATCTAGAAAACCGTAAACTATACAGGGTGACTCAAATTAGAAAAAAAATTGCGTCTTTTCATGGTTATTGAGGTAGACCAAACACATCCAAGATATCTGCCGTTGATGAAATATTGTGTAAAATTTAAAAATAATGATTTTAGAGAATGCCATCTAGCGCCATTATTTCATAACAGAAAGAGCTGAAATTTGTTACATAGAGATAAAAATATATAATTTCAACATCTACTAGGTTTGGTTATGCCATCAAGCATTTCTTATAATACAATTTTGAACAAGTTAATATGTATATCCCTACGGAAATTTGGCGCCTATGATACGAATCGACTGAGATGGCTTAGATTCATAGATAACTGTTAACAATGTCAACTACCATGCGGTCGTCTTTTTGTAGCGTTTCTAAACGAAAAAAAATTAGTAATAATACCTGATAGAAAGGTAACAGTTAATCCAGTTAGCTCCAGTATTTTGCATTCGTTTTTCGCTATTTCGTTATAAACTGATAAAAGTACATATTCGCTCATTATAGCCACTCACTACCGATAAAAGACACTTCCCGTAGGTACAATTAGATAAAATACCTATTTATTATAACAAAATCGAACGAAAGGAATAGATAATAGACAAGTTTTAATGCACCCGCGGTAGTCTTGTCCCATAATCTAGAAAATCAAACCGGCGAACTATATTGTGGGAAAGTATCTACACCCAACACAAATGTCTTTATTTAATAACGATAAAACGTTTAAAAATTAAAAAAAGTCACTAAAAACTGAAGAAGATCACAAAATTACAACGTAACCACAGGAATTGAATTATGATATGACAGCGATACCGACTGAGCGAGTGTTGCATGCTTGTAGAGTAGGCAACCAACTTGCTACTCTACATTGGCGGCATTAAATAAGGATTTAAAATCATATCGAAAACATTTTTTTTGGCTTTATAAATAAGTTTGGAATTTTTTTGAAGGGTGATTCCGTTAATTCTTATTTTTCCCTATCCCCTCTTAAAATATTAGTACTGTCATAGTTAACCCTGTATGTATAGTGCAAAAAAGAGTAAATGTGTACAACTGAAAAACGGAGAATACTAAGAAAGATGATATTTTAAAGGTGAGTTTAAAAAAAAAATTGTTGCTAAGTATACCTTACAAGATGAAACTTTGACATATGAATTATGATATGTGAATTTCTTTTTGTCAACTATAACATTTTTTATCATTCTAATCATGAAACTGCCATGGTAGATTGTCAGAAACCAAAAAAAATATATTAACACCTCAAAATAATGAAAGCAGCAATAATATTTGTAGTGTTTCATTGTTTTGCACAATTTGTAAAAAAATCCGTGAATTTCGAGTCCATAAGGACAAGGCTTAAGTGATAAGTGTGATATCCACAGAGTGCGCATCAGGTAGGTGTAAGTGGGTGGTGGTGGGCCATCCCCGTCTAACAGGACGGCATTCTAATTTGTGAAGAAGATGGTACACCGAGAATATTTAAAGTAAACTGTTAATGTGCTAGGTTCACTCGACGTGATAAGGACAAAAGCAATTGATGCCAATAGTGAGACATAAAAAACTGACCACACTGTATACATAGAGTTTAGGTATTCAATTTTATTATTTTTTTAATAAAGTTGAATATTCCCTAAATTCCTTTTTTCTTTGTAAGGTAGCTACTGCTCTTTTTATTGTCCTGTCAATTATAAAAAAGGCTTATGCTCGTCTGTTTCTATATTGAAATAAATTTAATCATTCCAGAAATTTTCCCTCAAAAAAAGTGCCCATTAATTTCATTTAATTCAAAGCCTGCCTTTATAATTGGCTTACTTTCATACAACCTGAATAATATCCTTTTCCAGTCTGTCTGTTAATGTTGGTCTGCGGTTGGGCATAATTTCAGGTTTATAATAAACACAATGTTGCTTAACATACAAAAAAAGACACAATTAGTTTTTTTCTGAGATAGCAGTAGGTATTTTACGAAAAGACATAATTGTTTTTTTTTCCTGATATTCGATAGCAGTAAGTATTTCACGAAGCTTATAATTATGTTTCATTTTGCTCAAATTAAATCTTTAACAAATATTAATTGGATATTTTCTCTTTATAATTCATAAAACGCCAAATTAATGAGCATACGAAATTATGTTACTTGACTGCTACTCTGTTAAAAAAGTATTAATGAATTAAACATTGAAGAGTAATTGAATTCTGGTACTTGTATGCAAATATTCATATTATATGAAGATGATGTTGAATTTTTACGATGTGTAGATTGATCTAGGTAATTAAATATAATATTTAAAAGCAAAAATATAGGTGTGTTCTCACCAGTGGCGGCTAAAACAGGAAGTTCTGGGGCACCACATCTCTGCTAATTTTCATAATAATAAAAAAATTACTTATGAATACTAGTTTTGACTATTGAATCCTAAATATACAGGGTGTTCCGCATAAGACACACATAAAGCAGGTGCATGTTAATCAACTAAGTAGTAAGTAATCAACTAAACATAATTTAAATTTTAAAATGTAAATTTTTTTCAAAGTATTGGGCAGAATTATAAAATTTAAAATCTGTTGTAAAAAGAATTGTAAGAGTTTTCAAAATATATATTACTCAACCCTCAATGCCATTTAAATATTTTGGGATGGTGCTTACCCTTGCTTGAGGGGTGAAAGTGGCGGAGTCAAAATTACCAGCAAAGAATGTCCCCCTTTAATCTAAAATCGACGGGTCTGGGTGTTTTTCTGCAATTTTGACGCAGTTCCTAAAAATGGCTCTGTTTCGTTTTCATCTGGCCACTCTGTATATGTGTACCTAGTATAGTTTTATTGATAAACAAAACTTTGAAAATCCCTATTTATTTATTTCCGGAAATAACGAGCTTTATACAGATGTTATTTTCCTGGAACGGCATTATTTTCCAATATTGTTTTATATATCGGCGAAATTAACAATGAAATGGTTGTTTTTCGTTCCATCAGGATCATCAATTATGCCCCGATATCTCTTTCAGAATGAAAAATGACTTTCTAGTATATGCTGCAGTGTTCTACAACGACTCTACTCCGTCGCAGGCAGCCTTGTTAAGGTCAATTATTAATGAGAAATCGGTGATGTATGGGAATTCAAAAGTGACGTTGCTCAGCAATATCGATATTAATTATTTTTTTTTTTGTGACGATTCATTTAAAGCTATATGCAATCGTCAGATTTGCATGCCCCTTAAAAAATAATAATACAGGGTGATCATTAACTTATACACATAAGCTTGGGAATTTATAGCCGAGGTCAAATAATGACGATTGGTGAAAAAAAAAACAATGTTTTCTAGTTACGGAGATACAAAATTATTTCAAATAAAAATAAAATAACAACTTTCGTGAAATTGAAAATGCATTTAATTAATCATAGAACTATTCGAAGCTATTTCCTTGATTTTCAATACACGTTGAGTTCGCCGAGTCCATAAATCCTCATATGCACGGCCCAGACCAGGCTGTAGTCGAATTGCCTCAGTATAGATACGTTCTCAAAACTTTGATTCAGTGTTAACTTCGGTAATAACATACACAATAGCTTTATGTCACCTCAAAATAAAAGTCAAGTGGACTTAGGTCAGGCGATCGAGGGGGCCATCTGACTCAACCACCTCCACCCCATGTCGCACTAGTCGCGCAAAATGGGGTGGAATACCATTGTGAAGAAACGACACGAGTACCGACAAGTACCTGCAAGTAAGTACATGCTGTAACGTAGGTCACTTCCTGCAAGTCGAGCTGCTTAGGCCGAACAGGAAGTAACAGACCACTTATATCTCACCTGCACTCGGTTTATATATGCACATACATATGAGAGAACAGCCAGTTCAATTGTCGGTCATCTCGTCTATGGCATACTGATGAGGGCTAATCAGCCCGAAACTGGTCTATGTCTGGTGGTGTGGCCGACAAGGGTTCTTGGCTGTTCATACATAAAAAGCTTCGCGTCTTGGATACCTTTAGGCATATAGATGAACTTCAGCCACTAAACTTTGATATGATTCCCTGTATACCACTATCATGTTCATAAGTTCTTCGTTCATTTGAGAAATTATGCATTATACTTTTATAATCCCGTGAAAATAAACTCGAATAGGACTACAACTGGTAACAAAGTACTGCTACAAATACCAAACACTCATTTGAGTTCTGAAAATAAGTCTTTTACGGATTCAAACCTAAACAATTGCCATGACACATTTAATATAAAATAAACGTCAATATTTATTTTGTTTTTACAATAAACAATCTAGTTACTATGATAGCATGGAAATTAAAATTCGAATCTCACTGTTTTGGAAAAACCTTTAGTCTGATCACATAAATAAGAGGTTTGATTGTATTTTTTGGGAACTTTCGGACTGTCCGAAAAAACTCTATTTTAGGTACCGGTAACAAAACTACTCCTAGTCTAGGCCAGAAAAATAATTTTTCCGTACTGTTTGCTTAGCAACGAACTAAAATACGGTATTTTGAGTTTTTTACTGTATTGTAAAGGTATTTTAAGCTCATATAAATCATTTATCCTATAATTTCTATCAATGAAGTCATATCTATGATCTCTGATACTAAACACCTTGATATGGTAATGAACAATTCTAGATAAAGCTCTGTTCAATAATTATCTAAAATACTTTAATGAAAACATTCTATAAACACCTAAGTTCACTTTTGAAAATGTGAGAACTCGAAAATTCAACCACAATAGATGAGATCTCATCTATTTATGCATTTTTAGGATTACTTCTTCAGATAGCTCCCTTTCATTTGAGTCAAATATCTAACTATAAAAATTATTAGATAGATAGATAGATAGATAGATTTTATTGACCACTATGTAAATACACTTTTTACATAATGTGGTAAGTCACTTTATAGAAATCTAACAAAGGAAGACTACAAATAAAAAAAGTATATATATAAAAACAATATACACAATACTAAAGTATAAAGTACAAAAACTTCAAAACACCAAAATCCAAAACCAGCAATTTAAAGCCGATGATACAACATGCAGCTCATGTTGTTAATACACAAACACATAGTTTAAACAATTACAGGCAATTAAGGAACATTAGCATCATCAAGATACTCCTTTATGGAGTAATAAGATTTATTTACTATGACTTATTATAAAGGTTCAAATCCAAGGAATTCTTCTTGGACTTCGTTAATCTAAGTTTCAGAGGCCTCAAATAGCTTGCAACTCTTGTGTTGTAGTTATGTAAGTCCATTTGCGTATTAAAATATTTCTTATTCTTATGTATGGCTAACAATGTATGATACATAAATAACAAAGGTATGGGCATTATTCCAAGACCTATAAAGATTGGGCGACAATGGTCACGGAAATCGGCATTAGATAAGATACGCACCACTTTTTTTTGTAATCGAAAGACTCTTACGGCAGCACTGGCATTTCCCCACGAAGTCACAGCATATGAAATGCGGGTATGAATAAACTACTAAAATATACACTGCGCAATGTATCATCAGTTAAAAACCCACGCAACCGTCTAATTAAAAATATTATGCTCGACAACTTAGTACAAAGAGTATCCACATGGGCTCTCCAGGACAAACTTCCATCAATGTCTACACCCAAAATATGCAAGGAATCAGCACTAACATAATTGCTCATTTTACCAGAAAAAATCAATTGTTGGGTTTTGTCTGGATTAAGAGTTAGATTGTTTACTGAAAACCATTGCTGTCCTTTCTTATTAGTATTTGAAATAGAGTTTAACAAGGACATCACACTGACACCCGTATTTAATAAAGTCGTATCATCAGCAAAGAGAATGCAGCTCCTAGGTGACATAAAATCGATAAAGTCATTGACATAAATTAAAAACAAAAGTGGCACCAATACAGAGCCCTGAAGTACTCCGTGATGAATGCATTGAATGCTGGAATTAATTTCATTAAATGACACACATTGTTTACGATTTTTCAGATATGACTCCAGAAGTCTAGCTGGTAGACCTCTTACACCATAATTTTCTAATTTCTGGATTAATATGTCATGACACACAGTCGAAGGCCTTAGTTAGGTCACAAGCTGTAACAGCACAGTGTATACCATTCTCAAGACCCTCGACAATAAGTATTATTAATTGAAAGAGAGCATCACTAGTAGAATACTCGCTTCTGAAACCAAATTGACATACATTTAACAAATTAAAATTTTCAAAAAATCGTGAAAGCCGTTGTTTCAAAATAATTTCTATTATTTTTCCAAAAATAGGGATGATGGAAATGGAACAATAATTATCCACCTTATTGTTGTCACCTTTTTTATACAATGGCACCACTCGTGCAATTTTAAAAATGTCGGGGTAATATCCGGTACAGAAACATAAATTAATTAAACAAGTTAAAGGCTGCAATAATATATCAGTTGTATTCTTAATAATTTTACTGTTTATATCAAATATATCCAAGGCGTGAGAATTTTTCAACATAAAAATAGCGTCATTTACTACAAAGGGAACAACGGGATGTAAGTAAAAACCATTATTTGAGACAGGAGTGTCCCCGAGGGATCCTCCAGTATCATCACTACGCATAATTGAATTTACCAAAATCTCAGCAATACCGCAGAAGTATTTATTAAAATCCTCAGCTGATATACTGCTACTATGATTATTAATATTATAATCTTTATTTCGTTCGAAATTTATGAATCTCCAACTATCTCTATTTTTATTAGTTGATGTAGTGATGAATTCATTATAGGCATTTTTTTAGCAATTCTAACCTGTTTTTTGTAATCTTCAGTAAAATTTCTATATATTAACCAATCAGCTGATTTTTTAGTGATATTACAAATGAGTTTTATAGACATAAGAGTATCTCTCATACCTCTTAAACGATTATTAAACCAGACAACTGGCAGCTTACCGAAACTATTATCAAACTTACGCAAAGGAAAATGGTAATCTATCAAAATTTTAGTATTAATTAAATAATTTTCCAAAAAATCTACCTGAAGTGTAGGATCCTCGAAGACACTCCAGTCTACTTCCAACAAAGATCTTCTAAAATCTTTCAAACCTGCCTCGGTTATTATTCTTTTTTTAGACGAATAACTAGAAAATGCATCTCTTTCACTATCAAATCTTAAAAACTGACCTGAGCGGTCAGAAAGACAAGGGTCATATACACCAGCCACAATATTTTCACAACTTAAGTTGGTAATGATGTTATCAATACGCGTCATAGTCGTTGGTATTATACCTTTAAATTAACATTATTTTAAATTAAATATCAACAATGTCAAAAGCGATGTTGACATGCCAGGCAGTTTTAAATTAGACAAGACATTTACCTACTTATCTATCTATTAGAAAAATTTAATTTTGTAACTAACGGCTGTGAAAATGTAGTATGTATGGGAGAGAAGCTTTAACCCTCGATGTAATTTTGTACCTCAAGAAAAATCATGCATTTCTTCCCTTTAATATAGGCATAATGTACTATTTCATTCGTCAAAATATAAAAAAGTGTCAGGTACTTGTTGCGTAAAATGGTTATCGTATATACACATACTTAATAAATATTTCAATAGTTGACGTCACGAGGCAGATAGGTATTAATAAAATCGAAATTCGGGTTGATGTTGATTTATTCAGTGTTCCAATTTATCAGATCTTGTGATAGATTAGGTTTAATGAAATTTGGGCAGTCCAAAATTAGAACTAATCCTGTTAATGAATTCTTAGCGGTTCCGTAAGGTATCCTAGTTCTGCTTTTCAACTTATTCCAACAGAATTAGTCCCGGGTTTCAGATCCAAGCCTATTGTAAAAACTTGAGTAAGTGTAAAGCTACTTATCGTAATGTTTGTTACACTCGACTTGAATAAAAGATATGTCTTGGTCGAATAAATGAATCTCTAAAATATCGTCTTCAGGTTAACAAGTAAAGACAGGGAACAGTTCCATTTGACAAAATAAATGTTTGGTCCTTTATATTTACGAACTAATCGAGAGACTTTTGCATGAAGCAAGATTGTGTAATCATAGAAAAGGTCTTTTATCCACAATTACCTTATAATCGCTCTTTTATCCACACATGAACCGTCCAAAGTGATACTTTATCCAGTAGTGGAATAAAGTAACTACAAAGATGATTCCGTTCTTTCTTAATTTTGTCTGTCTCCTCTTACAATATTTGTACTTAATTATAGTTAACCCTGAATATTTAAAGCAAAAATACTAATTATGTACTCCAATTTTATTTTTTCTTCTATATTATGTTACTGTTTGCTTTATACAAATAATTGCAGTAATTTTTTCAAATCACAAAGTTTT
Source organism: Monochamus alternatus (assembly GCA_037114965.1). Taxonomy (NCBI): domain Eukaryota; kingdom Metazoa; phylum Arthropoda; class Insecta; order Coleoptera; family Cerambycidae; genus Monochamus; species Monochamus alternatus. The sequence continues at coordinate 11,479,756 of CM073429.1, read as the reverse complement.
GAGAATAACAATAGTGGCCAAGTAATTCTTATTGTCTAAATGAAATAAAACAACTCTATACATACGGAACTGCGTCTCATATTAAGTATACTGTTTGGTTTTATTACCTTCAAGCAATTTCTGTTCTTAAAAGAACATGTTCTTATTACACTCGTATAAGAATAAGTCAATCTTTCAATAAAGTACTACTGTACTTGAGGAATAGCTAAACTAAGCTAGCGTTGGAAGAAGTGTATTAATCTTACTAATACTAGTATAGCACTTTTTCCTGTAAGAAAGCAATTCTATAACAAATCTCGAACAATGAGTCGTCTTGTTAAATCCATATAATATTATTTGGAATGTCAAGATCATTGTCATTTGGACCAAATTCATTTTGCAAACATCTTCATCGTCACTGTTATCATCATTGTCATCTTTAATGCCAGCAGTCGTACTATTACCATCACCATCACCAGGTCTTCTTCATAAATTAAATAGTGCATTTATAAAATTATTTTCAATATCGTTTATAAATGCAGCAAATAGTATAGGTCCGGGCGCTGAGCCTTGTAGCATACCAAATATTTGAAAAAAATGTAACCATGACATTGAATAAATCTTCTCGTGTCAAATAAATAATAAGAACGAAATAAATGGAGTGGAAAGACCAAACATGTATAGTTTAGAATATATTAAAGGCCTTCAGAAACTCTGTTCAAACTACATCTAAGTTGTTCACTAATAAATTGAGCTTTTCAGCAAGATTAGTTACTGTAGACCTGCCGTTCATAAAACTAATACGTTGCGTTGCTAATACATCATTTTGGATATAAAGTATCATAGATAACAAAAACTAAATTAAAAATAATGAATGTGGCATATATTTCGTGTGGTGATGAATATTGTTCACCAGTTCTTAAAAAACCTATCCTAATACCGACGGCATGCCATAAAGGTTAAAGTCGATTTAAACTGAAAAATTGCGTATCCTTATGAGTAGAAAATGCGAACTATACAAAGTGCCACTTCATAAAGTTACTTTATTCCACTAGTATAATAATGAAAAAAGTAATAAACTTGTTAAATATGGATTCCCCAACATAACTTTTTGCTGCAGAGGAGCTCTTCCATTCACCATGCCGCTTAATGGTTGTAAAATCAATACCTTTATTGGCCAATAAAGTTATTGAAGTGCGCCTCATACAATGGCCAGTATATGCTTCTGGATTTGAGATATTCAGGAATAAAGCATGTATTGAAGGTACCTTCGCAAGAAGTGTTAATTGCAACAGACTGAGAAATACATATTTCAACAGCATTCACGCAAAATCCTTCTTCTATAATTGTAAATTTTCTTGAAATGCCCATCTTGGTGTCAGGTATTGAAACAAGTAAGTAACTGCGAACGTTCTGTACATCAGTAATTATCAAATTTGTCAATGCAGCACCGACAGGCACCAGAAACCCCCATTATTAGTGCAACCTACAACAATTCAAAGTTCATTATATACCTAACAACATGTAAAAGGTAAAGAGATATTACCTTAATCATTGAATATTCTTTATCGGAAGCCCTAGCCAAAAATTCTTCAATATGTGCTCTTTCCAATATTGCAGGTATTTGCTTTGTATCTTCTCACTTACTGTTTAAATAAGCAGTAAACTTGTTATATTTTCCAATATCTGTATTTTGGTAGACATTCATCATCGAATCACATAGATGAAATTGCATATTTTTTATTCAAATTTAAAGAAATACGATAGCATAACTTTTTCATTTATTGTCGTTACTCTCCATTCTTGGTTCGATTCGTTAAATTCGGCGAACAGTTTTTCGTAATGTTCTCTGGATTTCGTTGGCAATAAATGGAAAATTGCTTCGTGCGAATATTTTTTATTAAATTCCAATAATTCCACAAATATTATTGCGATTATGGATAAAACGTTGTATTGCATTCATGTTTTAATTGCCTCTTATCCACTTGGGTAAACAGTATTGCGTGGATAAAATGCTATCCCTAAATCTTTAAGATCACTGGTACATTTACCATAAACTATTCAGTGGGACATACTGTACAGTTTATGTGTAATTCTTCGGAAATATAAAACAGTAATGGACGGAAATAGGAGTTTCCCGAAAAATACCGTCTGAATTATATCCTGCAGTTTCCGTGCCCAGGATATTCTATAATTAAATTATTTGTCCCGACTAAGGCTAACGATAACCCTACGTACAAATTTTAGGAGTCGTAACTTGTTGTTATTGTAAGTAATAAACTTTTTCCGTGGAGAAAGTCTAATGAAGATTAATTAACGTGTCCTGAACCCCCCGAAAGATTAATGGACTTGCGCGATGTCTCGTTGGTCTTAATTTTTCATTCTTCACTTTCCTTCGTCGCTCTAAAGTTAATAGTGTTGATAGTTTCGGTAGAATTTATAATATACTTGATGTCTTCTAAAATTCGGGTACGTTTTAATCTTCTGAAGTGGCACTTAGTATAGTTCGCATTTTCCACTCATAAGGATAAGCAATTTTTCAGTTTAAATCGATTTTAACCTTTATGGCATACCGTCGGTATTAGGATAGGTTTTTTAAGGACTGGTGAACAATATTCATCACCACACAAAATATATGCCACATTCATTATTTTTAACTTAGTTTTTGTTATCTGTGATACTTTAGATCCAACATGATGTATCAGCAACACAGTTTTATGGACGTCAGATCTACAGTAACTAATCTTGCTGAAAAACTCAATTTATTAGTGAACAACTTAGATGTAGTTTGAACAGAGTTTCTGAAGGCCTTTAATATATTCTAATAAACTATACATGTTTGGTCTTTCCACTCCATTTATTTCGTTCTTATTATTTATTTGACACGAGTAGATTTATTCAATGTCATGGTTACATGTTTTCAAATATTTGGTATGCTACAAGGCTCAGCGCTCGGACCTATACTATTTGCTGCATTTATAAACGATATTGAAAATAATTTAATAAATGCACTATTTAATTTATGAAGAAGACCTGGTAATGGTGATGGTAATGGTACGACTGCTGGCATTAAAGATGACAATGATGATAACAGTAACGATGAAGATGTTTGCAAAATGAATTTGGTCCAAATGACAATGATCTTGACATTCCAGATAATATCATATGGATTTAACAAGATGACGCATTGTTCGAGATTTGTTATACAATTGCTTTCTTACACGAAAAAGTGCTATACTAGTATTAGTAAGATTAATACACTTCTTCCAACGCTAGCTTAGTTTAGCTATTCCTCAAGTACAGTAGTACTTACATTATGTTCTTTTAAGAACAGAAGTTACTTGAAGGTAATAAAACCAAACAGTATACTTAATATGAGATGCAGTTCCGTATGTATAAAGAGTTGTTTTATTTCATTTAGACAATAAGAATTACTTGGCCACTATTGTTATTCTCAAAATTTTGTGATTTGAAAAAATTCGGAATCACCCTTCAAAACAAAACAAATTCCAAACTTATTTATAAGGGGTAAAAAATTCCGTCTGCCACACGTTTGACGTTTACAGAGTTAGAGTAGGCGACCAGCAACTCAACGGTAAAATTCGCTGTCATGTCATAATTTAATTCATGTGTTTACGTTTCAGTTTTTAATTATTATTATTATAATTATTATTATTATTATTATTATAAATAGGCATTTTATCTAACTGTACTTACCGGAAGTGTGTTTTATCGCTAGAGTGGTTGTAATGAGTGAAAATATAGTTTTGCCAGTTTGTAATGAAATAGTGAAGAATGAATGCAAAATACTGTAGCCAACTGGATTAAATGTTACTTATCTATCACATATTATTACTAATAAGAATGTTAATTTTTGTCGTTTCTGCGTTTAGAAACACCGCAAAAAAACGACCGCAGGAAAAGAGAGTTTTGTCCCATTTTTTAAATATCGAGCTAAAGTTCTGAATTAATGCTTTTCTAGTCTTTTAGGCCTCCCTGAGCACGTGGTTACAATTTTTGTACTTAGTCATAGTTAACTCTGTATATTAAATTCCTAGAGTAGTATTTAATTATTTATACAGGGTGCCCGGAAATGATGAGCAAAAAATTCAGAGATGAGGCAACCGATGACTTATCCGACAGAAGCGAACCTGAGTAGACGTAACACAACACGTAACTACATCTTGTGGCCACATTTTCAATCAGACGATCCTACAAAAAGCACGTTTTTTTATTTTTGCACACAACCACTTGCATATACTACTTTACAATCTAATAAGCTATAATGGGTTAAAAGAGAAATAAAAAAATGATAGATACCTACTAACAGAATAGGCAACATCATATACGATCTGACTTATTAATTAAAATCATCAAATATATTTTATTATAGCATCCCACTTTTAAATCTGTTCATATCGGCCAAACTGAATATTATGAAAATATTTTTATTCCAAATTAAGATTATCAAAAATATTTTAACCCTACGTTTGTAGTGCTTTTACATTTATATTTTCGTGGAGTTTTAAGTAAATTTATTGCGTGAAAATGTGTTTAATGCCGACAGTAAATTACAACTTTTGCGGTCTTTTCACCACCGAGCGTCCTCAAATTTGTGTTACTTTGAGCACTTTTGGTTTTGGGTTCGGCTTTTATAACTATTTAATGCGACTGTAAATTTTACTTCTATTTTAATGAAATATAGCGACTGGGGAACGGGTATAATTTTCATTTAAAAAGCACTTCCAAGGAAATGGAGGCAATTTTGTAGATATGGAAGTATATTTCTGCGATTCGAGTTACGTCTGAGTTTCGGAGTTTATAACTAATTTTGAAAATTTTCACGGTATTTAAGGAACATTTATTTCATGAAGATGCTGAAGGAAATACATGATGGATGTATTATTACACAAATTGTATACAGATCAATTCTTTCATCTCTATCATATTATTTATTTATTTATTTATTCATTTAACATCCAGCAGGCTGACAGCCCTTTTATACGATTATTACAGTCATGAGTGAAAGAGGCAGTACAGTAAGTGAAAAAAATAAATAAATAAAATTCTTCGCATATTAACAACAACATAATATACATAGACATACTTATCTAAATTGCATACAATATAAATATAGAAAAAGCAAAATAATAACAATAAATTGTAACTTTAATTATATAGCACAGAAAGTAAATGTTGTTTAAATTGTCGTAAAGTGACGGAAAATATATCGGCAGTTACAAAGGTCTCAAAAATTCTACAATGTAAGATATATAGGACTACTAAAGCAATGAAAGGAATTAGGAACAGGAAGATAGAATGTTCTACCACTTTGTGAAGCAGGTCTAGGAGTATGAAATAAAATGCGGGCAAGTAATTCCGGTGAATCAACAAGATTATGGATGATCTTATATAAGAACACTACACTTCTAATGTTACGGCGTCTATACAAAGAGGTAAATTTAAAATTAGTTAAAAGTAGATTGTATTCAAAATTTCTAAATTTTTATTTCTTAATTTCTATTGTATTTCAAAATTATACTATTAATAAAAGATATTGTAGTTAATAAAAAAATGTTTTTTATACAAATACCATTAAAAGTATAAATCAACGCATTTCTTACATTATTAAAATTATAAAATATCATTTTGAAATCAAATTATCATTGAAGTTTGTTACTGATAAGTTCTACCGTTTCTTGACAAGTAACTTCATCTCTTAGACATGGACAGTGGCAAAGAAAATTAATTCCTTCCGACAGAAATCTAAAAAACTGCTAATAAAACCACTGTCGATGAGAAATGCTGTGAATTAGTTACTATTTACTATTCTACAGCTATAAGTATACCAAGGTAGCTCTACAATAGTAAATATTTACTAATTCACAGCATTTCTCATTGTTTCAGTTTTAGAGAGTATCATACAGAATAAAATACGAGAAAGTGATTTTTATCAATTTTAACTTCAGATTTGTGTTCAGCGAGAAAAAATACAATATAGTCTAGCTCTCAGCACACATGACTTTTTTGTGGACCTGTGTAAATTTTTTATGTGATTTTTATCGTTTTTATGGGTTTTCTCTAAAATTTGCTGTGCGACCTTCCCTTTTGACTTCAGATTCGTGTTCAGCGGGAAAAATACATGGAAAAAAATATAACCTCAGCACACACCACTTTTTTTTGTGGACCTGTGTTATGATTCTTTTACTTAAAATGTGTTTTCCTACCAACTTTGGCGACAATTAAATGAACGGTACGCTAGTTATTACAAAAAAAAACTGAAAACGTACCTTGTATTTATATATATTTTATATACAGGATGTTCCCTCTATATCTTCATGTTTTGTCCCAAAATTGTGGCTCTACTCCGTAGCCCGTTACTAATGGTTCTCAGACTTAATACGATAAGGATATTTTCCTTCATCTGTAAGCTACTACCTAGCAGTAGGTATTAGGTGCAAGTGTCTGAACTAGGAATTTTATCTTAAGAAACACTTCACTATAATAAATCATCTTATTTGAGAATTTTCGTGGGTAATACCAAACCGCGCTGATTTATATCATATCTCCAAAAGATACAAATCGTCATCAGTCGCTTTCCTAAAAACGCTCTCCTAAGTCTTAAATCCCATCCTCAGACTACGCGGAATACTCAGGAGTGTGTACCCTGCAGATAAAGGAGCAAAAGGAACAGGAATGCCAGATGTCGGCTGATAATTACGGTCGCTGTATTACCGACAGAACACGAACGTGTCGTTCTCCACCCCATTAGCTCAATACTTCTCGGCACATGATGAGGCAGCCATGAAACCGTTCGGCTGGAGTCCCCCAGACAGCAGGGCTTCTTCTAGGAACAGATGAATATAGGGTTAGTTTATTGCGTCTAGATTAGAACTAGGTACACACAATCTCAAAAAATCTAGAGGGTGGCTCAGATAATGTAATAGCTATTTTCGATACAAGTTGCAAAATAATGGTGTTTTAGGCACGCGACATGAAGTGCCTAAAACACCTATTTCGCATCATATATCGAACAAGATCGTCAAATAAATATTCAAAATAGTTAAGCATGTTTTATTTTTAAGTAATGGTTATTAACCTTGGTGCCAACGGGCATAAATGATGTAAAAATTAAGCAACAATTTCCAGAATAGTTATTCTGATCCAGTACATTCTTCATTTTAGCATTAACATTAAATAAACGCCGACGAAAACCAGACTGGGCTGAAAAATGATTGGATTATTATTAATTGGCAGGTTTGCGGTGTTAAATCACGAGGAATATCTCCATAACGGGAGCAATACCCAGCCGATAATTAAGATATATGACCGGGATAATTATCATTGTCAGAATGGATTCGTATCTTGGTTTATTACACTTTGCACTCTGGTTCAATGCGGCAAGAAATGTAGATAATGCGGTCGTAGTTTATTGGCTATCAGATGATCGAGTCTCGCGATCGAAGTTGATGGAGCAGCAATTTGTTGACTTAGGAACAACAACTATCATAACAGTAACACTAATAATAGTATTGCATAGAACTGGGACAAAACAATTAACTAAATAAATTAAAATAAGAAGAAAATTGTTAGAATAAGGACAATATTCAATTACGCAATGTACTCGTATCAATGCTATTATTTTCGGCAAAAAGAAGCAGCTATCATTAATACAACAAATTGTACAAACATTAAGAAATAACTTATTAAACTTTAATGAAAATGTAAAAAATCTTAGAATTACTTTTCATCGCCCCTAAGATTTAAACAGCACATTGCAGAACATACATGTTATATGCGAATCAATAATTGTACTATCAAGTTTTAATCAAGTTATAATATACAAGGTGAACCTTAAATAAGTACAAATATTTTAACTGCAGATATAGTTCGTCATATAGATGCGTCAAGAGAAAATCATTTTTAAAAATTTCAAATATTTATAGAGATATTATTTTTTTTAAATATCCATATCCTCTGACCAGGTAGATGGTCTAATAAACCATATGATTTATTAAAGGCGTGGTTGCCATATCGTCTGTAAGATAAATAATTTTTTAACGTATATTAAATTTTTGCGGTTGATTCTAATTTTAAAATACTTGTTTTTAGCAATAAGTAAAGTAAAATTACTTTCCAACTATTTAAACAGTTATCCACATTTCACATATTTATACTATTAGAAAGATACACAAATTATCCCCTTAAATTATTTTATGAAAAATAACAATAAACGATGATTTTCCGACAATACCATAGAGCTAATTTTCGCCACATAACCTCAAACAATGTGTCAGTGCTAACCATTTCGTACTTCGTAGTGGATGAAACAGATTTAAAAAGTAAACAAAACATGTAATAACAAAATAGTCAGCTTGTTTTATGCGTTCAATATCAAGAGAAGGCAAAGTAAAATAATTAAAAACAGTGTCAATTGCATGCAAAAATGAAGGTAGTGTCGTGGCAGCACAGGTAATAGGTAGGTGTCACGGGCAGTAGGCGAAATGTTCTGCACCAGCCCTATCCTCTGATTGATAGTCATAGTCAGCGAGGTAGAGGAGAGGTTATGTTGATACCGCTGCAGTGAAAAGGTTGACATGTTAAAAGCATATTTGTTAAGCAGTGATAATCCGTGATAATGATAACGAGTAGAGAATCTGGTTTATACTTTCAATTTATTGGTGAGGTATAGGAATGGCAAAATTATAGTTATTACTTTGTTGAAGTCTATTCCAAGACATTGACAACGCTGTGGAATACACATCCACAATGGCTCTTAAAACTATTAGTATCGGAGTCGGATTAGTGGTCCTCAACAATTTTTCGAAATCTTTTGAAAATTTGACTTTTTTTATTACTGACTCACACAGTGAACTGTACTGCTGGTTAAAATTTTTATACTTGTTTAAGGTTCACCTTGTATCCTATCTATCTTGCTCTATGTCCCATTACCTTCGAGACACCCTGAATAGCACCACAGACATGTTCCTTTGCTGTTTCTAAAATCTGCATTAATACAAATTCTTTTTGAGGTAAATTGCTTATGATACTTACCAGTTAAGATATTTTATTTCTGGAAATGCTTATCCTTTGCATGTCGTTCGTGTCGAAAATGATGGCGCCGAATTTACAACGCCAGAGAGAGGGAGAGAGAGCGAAATTGCCAGAATGAACTGGAGAACGGGGAAAAATAACTAGTGGTTTATATGAAAATTCCCGCAAAAACATCACGGCCTCAATCTCCCTGGGAAATACCATTAATTAACAAAGTTTTCTAAGTCTTGCGAGTTATTCTGTCGTGCGCCTCCTGGTGTTTGGAAATGGACAACATTATGTTGACAGGCGGGGAGATTTCCCAACTCAAACAAGCTTTCACGAAATTAAATTTTGCAACGAATAACGGCGACATCGGGGAAGAAATCGAAGTGGGCTTTGTTTAGCAAAACGCGAATTATTTTGTGATTGTACAATAGAGAAAGTATCGGTAAAATATAGATAGATATTTGTATATTTCTGAATGACATTATTGAATCACAAAAATTAAATTATATCAGTAGGTATATCTAACGAAGACCTTAGGGGTTAATATTTGATCACAAAAAAAATAATGTTATATACTCTTTGTATTCGTATATACGGGGGATTTGGAACTTATAAAAAAAATGAATGTACAGAGGACTCACAAAAAAATTTAAAAAGAGCTGTAGAGTTATATTGACAAAAATATTTAGAGCCCCTCATTCCTGATCATTTACAAGATTGGAGGCGACGAAATAAAAATGCATTTTCTGTTCGGATTTAAATAGTTGACCGAAGAAGAAACACTGTTAATACCGCCAGGATATTATAATATTTCGAACAAAATTCACGAAATTCTATACGGCAGGCTAGCTGGGAATTGAATTTGATAAATCAACCGCTCAAGGGATTTTAAAGACCAACGGGTATCATGACTACAAAATTCACAATTTAGAATATTTGCCTGAGCGTCACATTGAAAGCAGACTTAATTTTATAGCTCAAATTGTAGTAAATGCAGAAATTGTTGATCAGAACCTTTTTCAGCATGTTCTTTGCACGTATGGAAGTCGGTTTGTCAGTATTGGTCTGCCAAACAGGTGCAACGAACACTACTGGTCCATTGAAAATCCCCACATTGTAAATCCAGTCCAAAACCAAAGTCATTTTGGAGTAAATGTATGCTGCAGCATCATCGGTACGCATTTAATTGAGCCTTATTTTTTATGAACATACATTAAACAATGTGAGTTACATAAACTTCTTACAAGAAGAACTTCCTGCACTTTAGAGAATGAGCTTTTGCAGGTAAGGATAAACTTATGCTTCCAGCACGACAGAGCCAGGATTGTGCAGCAATATTTAGATAACACTAAATGGCGAAATGTTAATAAACGCAGTCAACAAAGAAGTCAAGCGAAGATTGGATATGTGTCTTCAAATGAGAAGAGGTCATCTAGAACTTTAAAATACACAAAATTTGGATTTTCATTTTATATAGAGAATAGATTGTAATATGTATGTAGTATGAGAGCGTTTGCCTCACTTTTTAAGTTTATCTATTGTCATGATTAACTTTTATTTTAACTGTATTAAAGAATTATCGAGGGTAATACACTCAGATTTAGTCGGATATTTTTTTTATATTTCTCTTCGAATACTTACTGTCGTCAATTTAACGGCAGTTGTTGCAACCAAATCATGAGAGCGTAGCTCGAGTGATTTTGCCGAACGGCTAAATTAAAGTTAAATTACCTACGAAAGTAAGCACGAGAAAATAAACATAAAAAAATATCAGGCTCAAAATCTGAGCTCGAATGGTATTTGTTAAGACAATTTCATGAATAGAATAATGATAATTTAATCAAAACTTTATTTAAAAATACAGAAACAACAGACAATGAACGCGTATTAATAACAAAAAGATTATTTTTTTAAAGTGAACAATTATTAAAAACACAATTATTGTAAATAGTTTGCCCTGTTGACGTTAACTCTATTAATGATTCTCTTGTGGATGCTGATTGTAAGGCCGATTTTGAACGATCTGTTGATATTGATACGACGATAGGGCTCAATCGTCGGCAAATTATTTGAAATCGTTTTGTGAGAATATATGCCATTCAATTTAAAAACCTTAATTCCTCCTAAACACCTTGGTTTCATTTCGGGTAGATCAACAGAGACTAATCTCGTATTTATTAATCAGTATATCTTATAAGTACTAGACAGAGGCGGTCAGGTAGATGTCATATATACGGATCTATCAAAGGCATTTGACAGACTTGATATTTTGGAAAAATTATTCGGTTATGTACTAACTTTGATCTTTGTTACATTTTTTTAATCTTACCTGTCCAATAGAACATTGCAAGTTGAAATGTATGGTTTCAGGTCTGTCATGGTTCATGCAACGTCCGGCGCTCCCCAGGGTTCAGTCTTGGGGCCACTTCTTTTCAATTTATTTATAAATGGCATAACTCTAAACATCTCTAGTGATGCGTTGCTGTATGTTGATGACTTAAAATTGTTCAGATGTATTGACGGTATTGAGGATTGCCTGACATTACAATCTGATCTAACTACAATTAACCAATCGTGTAAACTTAATCTTTTACCACTGAATATCAATAAACGTATTACAATATCAAGAACTGATCATAACTCCATAAATTATCTATACCAAATTGATGCTGTATCTCTGGCAAAATGTGACAATTTCAGAGACCTTGGGGTAGTATTTGATTCCAAATTAACTTTTGTTAACCATATTAACACTATTACTAAAAGTGCTTACAAATCTCTGGGTTTCATTATTCGTAATTCAAGGCAGTTTTCGGTTCACACTATCAAATTGCTTTATTTCTCTCTCGTTCGCTCTGAACTAGAATATGCTAGTACAATGTGGAATTCAGGATACGATGTTCATATAAATAGCATTGAAAGAATCCAAAGGCAATTACTTAAATATCTTTCGTTTAAATCTGACAACGTGTATCCACCTCGAGATTACACACAATCTGAACTATTAGCCAGGTTTCATCCCAATTCGTTAGCTCAGAGGAGGCTATATTTTTCTGTTTTATGTCTGTTTAAACTTGTTAAGGGCATAATAGTTTGTGAAGAGTTATTACGCTATTTAAAGTTCAATATTTTGGAGAGAAGAACTCGATATAATTATTTATTTTATCTAAAAACACCCAGGACAAATATTCTTCGATTTGCACCGATTAATGTAATGTGTTCGAATTATCATCAATATCAGAACTCTTTCGACATTTTTTATTCTAATGTACAGAATATTAAGCGATGCACTCTCGACATGGATTGAATCATTTGTGTCTGGGTTGATTGGTGTGTACACGTGTATCATATGAATTAGTTATTTTTCCTTTGTTTGTTTGCTCCCACTTTTCTATTACCCTGTACTGACCATACATGTAGTTATTTTATTATTCATCTGTATATTGTTCTTTTGTACTGTACCTACCATGTAATTGGGCGGTTGCCTGTCTTGGGAGTTGTATCAAATAAATGAATAAATAAATATTGACTCTATTCGAAGGTCGAGACATTTGGATAAATTTGGGATTTTGATAATTTATCTTCTTTTTTCATCCAGTTGCGTTTTCTCTTCCATCCTATTTATTCGATAGCAAACCACGATTTTTGCGTTCGTCAATGGGATTTTTTTTACATGAGTGGAATTGGCGAGTTTAATCGATTTCAATTATTCAATTATTTTCCATCGACTACTTGTTCCACCGCTAATGTGACTTTTAGGTGGTATTTCGTTTGAGATTATTTAGGACGAAATTGCTTATAACTTCTTCTTCTAAAAGTTTATTAGAAAAAATTAATTATAAATTATAATTGATGACGTCATTTGTTTCGGTCAAATCCCAAATATAATACTTTCGATTGAAAATAGCTCATCCTATTTAACACCACGTATCCCAAATTTTATTTAAATTTTTTATATTCTGTATATTCAAAATTTTTTTTGATAGGTCTTGAATCAACCTGGCTATATAATGGCTGTAGCATAATAGGTACAATATAATCAAAACACAGATAGCGTGTAGATTATCATCGGAGTATTATTAACGAAAGAAGAACATTGAATTCGATGGTACGTTCATCGAAATTATGGAAATATATCTCTATAGTTCTCCTTCAAGAGCACTTAAGAGCACTACCCTTTTATGTTCGTCTGCGTACAAATTTTAGACTAGTTACGGTTCTGCGAACCCTAGAGAAGCGTATTGCTGCAATAGAAATGAAATGTGTCCCGGTTACATACACAACTAATTTAAATATTTTGACCGGATGCGCTCGTTAGAGTTTCCGGATATTTTTAGTGTCAACTACGGCCTGTAATTATTCATCCCTATAAGTGGATACCAGCGACCTATCCTACAGGGATCTGGTCGCTGGTTAAACGAAACGCTCATTGTTTTTCCAGTTAATTTATGCCAACGTTTGCATCGGATAGAGCAAAAATCTGCATGATATTTGAATTTTTCAAAAGGGAAGCCAGCAACCACACCACAAAAAATATATATACAGGTAAACAAATATAAATATGAAACTTCATATTTTGCCTCTTTCAATAAAATGTCGTGAGAATAGAATAAAACTGCTCCGCATACCCATTGCTCTTCAAACAGACCTTTAGCTGCCTCAGCTACTTACTTCTTCACTTGACTGAAGTTTGATACAAGTCTATTAAAACCAGTTAAAGTGCCTTAACCTTCGGTTAGCTATTTGGATCATAACAAAATGAAAAGACAGTGCTACGGTCGGTGGTAATCACGCAACAAGAAGAAAAAAAAGGAGACGGGTCAGGTGATATGGTAACCTCCTGTATGACGATCGGGGCTTGAGTCAGGGATTTAGCCGATAGCTCAGTCAGAGATTGGGGGTGGAATGCCCGTCTCGATCCCTGGTTATAAACCACCGAGGTTACGATACTACCTACACAAAACAAGACAGACGATAACAAAAGAAAATAAATCAAGAATTCAGTAGACAAATAGACAATATCTATATTTGTAAATAATATAGTTAAATAGTTAATTTTTACAGTATTACTGCATTGCAGGTAGACCTTGGCAAAAGTTGGATACGGCCCTGTAGCCACCAGTTAGTGAAGCTGACAGATTTTATTAATATAACAGAGTGTTATTATTTCTAAGGCGATGCTTATTTATTTAGTTCATTTAAATTTGGTATATGATTATGAAATTACCTAAAATACTGAACCCAGTACCATATACAGAGTGGACACGAGTCAGTACAATTTATTTTAGTCCTTTTGGTATATATACGCAAAGGTTACAGAATGAACTGTAGGTAAGTATTAATAAAATAGGCTACTAAACATGCCTTAGAGGTAAATGGGTAAATGCTTCAACGTACAACTCGTTGAGTACTGTAGGTATCAGTAAGTTAATTAATTTATCAGTATATTTTTAGGAAACCACTAACTCATGGGTTTTTATAGGCATGCATCAAGTTGGTTTAGATCGTAATAATATATTATACAGCTAAATGTGACCTAAGTCGAATCCTCCGGTGCCGTAACTGGCAGTGAAGAAGGATGATAACGTCCCGTGCGAGACCTGGTGCTCCAAACCACGTGGAGGTTGTCGAGGTGAGGCAGCAGTGAAACTTCTCTAGTAATTCTCTAAGCCACAAGCAGTGGGCATGACAGGAGGAGGCAGTAGATAAAGCAATATGGAGTGGGAGACATGCAGAACAATTATACCCATAAACGGAAAAAGGCCTAAAAATGAATGTTTTGCTATAGCTCAGTACAAGTAAGATGTTACCGCTTGACTATAAAAGTGCCAGTACATACCTTTGCGATATTAGGCGGCCTTAAAGAGGTACTCTGTCGTTCAATCGAGAATTATTAGTTGCTATGAATCCCAAACTGCAGGAAATCCTTCTTGGATATCAATCAGCACAAATAATCTCAATTTTTATTACTTCTTAGATATCAAATCCACAACAGTGTGCAGTCTTTCAAGATTATTCATTCAATGACAAGCAGGACACTTTTTTGTATCCGGAGCAAAAACCATAGAAGAAGGACATAGGTTGAAATGTTTTATTTTGTAAAGATAAAACAAATAACAGATTGTAGATAGGCTGAGGGCCAGAATTTTAAGGAGGAAGAAGAGTTCATGAAAAGAAATAATAATAAAGCAATTTAAAATTCAACTTCATTAGGCAAATGGTATGATTTGGCATATGAGAATTAAATGAGCATACATTCATTTTTCGGTCACTTAGAAGCTCAACTACCTTAGTTTTTATTGGTTCCTCAATATCGCATTTAGTGAATTTTAACCGATAATTATTATTTAGGGCGTTCGAGCTTAATAAATCATAACGGGACCGTAACAACAGTTACGTGTTATTTTAAAACCTCCGGATAATGTTATCTTCAAGATAGTTATCAGCATCTTAATTGGAAGGTGAAAATACCGCTCCTTAATGTAGTATAAAGTTATATTATTCTCAGTTGCATTTTATTTATTTATTAAAATATTACAATCTACAGACATAATCCAATCAAAAAACCGTATGCGGGTGTTGTAAAGCAAAAACCTGTAAATAGTGACAATCAAGTTAAAATAAACGGGTACCCTGTAAAAACAGCTGTAAACAAAACAAACAGATTTCGACCTATAATTGAAAACTGTAGAAATTCCACAAAGATGTTAAAAGCTATGTATTTTAGGTGGTAACATAGACTATGATAGACTATGATGTCTATATGTCTAACTGATAATGGTAAAAAATTGCTTAAAGTATCAAAACTTAAGATTATATTGTAAACCATTCAGCCGAAATAACATGTGAATTGGCTGCGATAAAAGTGGTAGATCTAGAATTAATTATAATATCTGTCTGTAGGTCCCCTGATGGTATTCTCAGGGAATTCTTGCATATGCTTGAACAATCTGTTTGCTCAGTTGAGTCTTGTAAATAAAAAAATATTAATCATGGGTGACTTTAATGTTCCTTTTAATAAAAACGAACAGGACACGCGAGTGTTTGTGAGTTTCATGGAATCCTTTGGTTTTACATATCCCATAAATGAAAATACACGTGGTGAAAATTGTCTGGATAATGTACTGGTGAATTTTGATTCCTTGAGATATAGAGCGGGTATTGTGGATAAACACATAGCGGATCATAAGGAAATTTATACATTGCTATTCTAGATAATATTAAAAAAAGTATCTGCCAAGTGTTATGGAGACCGATAACGGAGACGGGTTTAAATAGTTTGTATTATAGCGCGGCAATTCAAAAATGGGATTTTTTTAATTGCCCTGAATTCTCTGTTGAACATAAATGTCAAATGTTTGTTTATGTAATTGCAAATTTAATCTTAGAATATTTCCCTTTAAAAAGAATAAGTAAACAAGAAGGAAGCAAAATTCACTGGTTTAGTGACGATCTGAGACGGATGCGAAATCACCTCGAATTATTAATTGAATTAGAAAAGCTGAATGCTGAAGATGTAACGCGTGTGACACAGGCTAAACAATTCAGAAAACAATACAAGCAAGCTATAAGTGATAACAAAAAAGCGCCAAATGAATCATCTATAAGAAATAGTGAAAATAAAACTGTTGCAGCATGGGATATAATAAACCAAAGGAGAAATAAAGCTAGAAAATCAGCTATAAATGAAAAACTAAAGGCCGATGATTTAAATGATTTCTTTACATCGATTGCTCCTAATATAGCAACAAAAAATAACTCCCGCAGTAGAGCTTCTTAGTCTGTTGAACCCGCTAGTTTTAGTACTCGCTTTTGAAAAAATATCGTGCGCCACAATAAGAGATGCAATTACTGGTTTAAAGAATAAAAGTAATAAGGACATTTGTGAAATTAGTACCAAATTGTTAAAACGTAAAAAGGAATCATTGATATCTCCATTGACAAAACTATGTAATCTTATAATTTTCCATCTTGCTTGAAAATCGCAAAAGTAATTCCCATCTTTAAAAACGGTGACGATAGTAACATGGATAATTATTGTCCAATATCCTTAATACCCTCGCTGGCCAAAATTTTCGAAAAACCTCTTTATGCTCAATTATTGCCTTGAAAATATCTTGAATTGCCTTGAATATATAGTATCTTGAAAATAATAAGTTAATGTCCCTGTGTCAGTTCGGGTTTCGACCACGGAATTTTTTTTTTGAACTTGCTCAATACGATTTTTATACTTTTCATAAAGAGGCGACCAAATAATAGATGCATATTCTAAAATACTTCTAACAGTGTTAAATAAACAAATAAATGTTTCTTCATTCTAAAAATTACAAGAATTTCTTATTATAATGCTAACTTACGAAAAGCTTTTAATACTTGTTCATTTATATGATTATTAAAGTTTAATTCACAATCCAGTAATATACCAAGGTATTTGATAGTTTTCTTATTGGTAAGTAATGGCTTATTTATATTATAATCAAAAATTACATTATTAATTTTACGACAAAAAGTAATGTTTGATGAAAATATAATGAAATGAATTATTCATTTGTTCCTATAACGTAAGTCGTCTGAATTTTTACTGCAACTATAGTAGCAATCTGGTGAACTTTTACACTAATAGAACACATATTAAGGTTGTAAGAGTATTGCGGAGAAAAAATTATAAAGCCTAATTTCTTATAAAATTAGCTTAAAATGTTCTTACAGCTTCATCTGATAAATTCAATAAATGGATTACAAAGAAACTTTGACTTTCCTGTATTTAAATTAAAACACTTGTTGGATAAGAAATATATTTGAACACACTATATATACCGATTTTAAAACAAGTGTCTATCGGCACTATATTCTTATTTTAACTTTTCTATCACTTCTTAAAAGGTAATTCGACTTTGCTATTACACCCTGTATATTTAAATAATTTTCTCACGATACGGATAAGTGCCAATTTCTCTTCGGTAATATTAATCAAGGTGTGTACGCCCAAATCAAATCAAAATTTATTGAACAAAGTGCCGGAGGATAAATCTTGACAAATTAGTGATATTAATGATGACGGGGCAAGTGATGATATATTGATCCTTCGAAACGGCGTTCAGTCTAATGCCCTAATACTTAAATAAAAAAATTACACGCCCAGAAGGAACCGCGGAAGAAGAAAGATATTAACAGAGAAGGAAGTTGGAATTAATTTACCCTTTTGAGAGAGTTGGATTCAGAGCAAATTTTTATGGCTGCAATTAGGAGAATACAGTTTTACTCTTTACTCTTTTCAGAAAGAAAATTATTATTGGAAAACACATGATACCGTAACTGTACCAATATAATTTCTTATTTTTCTTACATCAAATTTTCAGTAGAAATATATTTTTTAAAAGACGAATACAATTTCTCTGCAATTTTACATAAATTACTGCCGTCATTTGTTCACATTTCAATTGGAATGTATACAGGGTGTCCGGTAAGTACCTCGTAATCTCTCGGGAGTGTATAGGGGAGGTCAACATAAAACTAGTCCTTCCTATAATTTTTTTTCCTAATATGCCCCCTAACGGAGTTATGGGGGGTCAAAGGGGTACCTAGAAATTAACGTCTAGGGTTATAATTTTGAAACCACCCTGTATATTTTAATAAAATTTTGGTACGTTATATTACACATGGAGCTCTACGATTTGATGCTAAAATCAACTTTTTGCTATTATCAGGTGTCCAGAAACGGACTGGCCCTATCACAATTTTTCTCAAAATCAGAAGTAATTTTATCAAACTGAAAATATTATTATTAGATACTCTGAAGGTTTTTCTTTAAAAATGGTACTCTTTATTTATTTCGAAAAAATGAACGGTTTGCGAGATAAATCGGTTTTGAAAAAAATTGGTAACAAATACAACAATTAAAATTTATTTTTTTTACATATTATTTCATGCATTTAATTTCTTTAACTTTATCGAGTCCAGAAATCTTTGAACGGGTTGGCTATACTTTATGAGCAAGTAGTGACCAATTAAAAATAACATTTGAAAAATAACTTACTTACAAGACATGCAACAAAGAACATTCAACAATGAACAAAGGTACCTAAATGTTACTTCAGTAGATCTTCAAAATGAGCACCCCGTACTTCAATGCACTTTCTAATCCTACGAATGTTTTCCCGGTGCACTTGAAATAATATTCCGTGATTATTGCGGAGATGGTCACAGTTCTGTGTTATCCTCAGCAGAAGTTCCTCTCTACTATTTACGGGTGTTGAATAAACGTTATTTTTTAAATGACCCCAAAGAAAAAAGTCTAATGGGTTTATATCGGGCGACCTAGGTGGCCATAATACAGGTCCGCCTCGACCTATCCATCGATCACCAAAAACATTCGTCAGATGTTGACGTACTAAACGATCAAAGTGGGGTGGTGCACCGTCATGCATGTACCACATTTCAGTTCTTATTTGAAGGGGCACTTCTTCTAACAAAATATTTAGATTTTCCTCTAAAAATTGCAAATAAAGAGCACCATTAAGTCTTTGCTCCAGAATAAATGGACCAATCAAATGATTCCCGATAATTCCAGCCCACACATTCACCATAAACCTTTGTTGGTAGCGAGTTTGAACTAAAGCGTGAGGGTTTTCTTCATCCCAGACATGTAGATTATGCGAATTAATTATGCCGTCTCTTGTAAAACCTGCTTCATCGGTGAACAAAATAGATGTATCAAAATTATGATTCCGAATATGATGCTGTAAAAACCAATTGGCGTATTGAAGTCTTTTTGGATAATCATCTGGAGACATAGCATGTACTTTTTGGATGTGGTACGGGTAAAGCAAGTGTTCTTTCAGAGTTTCATGTACAGCCCATTTTGTAACATTGTTTTGTGCCGCAAGCTTCCTTATGCTATTTGAAGGATTATTAGCAACGTTTTCCAATATTTGTTCCTCTACATGAGGGTCTCGTACTCTCCTCGGGGCTCCTGCTCTACCACGGCGTGGCAAAAAGCTTCCTAAATAAAGGATTCGGAAGAAATTAGTTTCACTAACGTTTTTCACTATTTTTTTTACCTGTTTCTCTTAAACTACGATCAACTCTTTCAAAAGTTATTGGACTCGGCAAATGTCGACCCGGAAACCTGTCATCATAAAGTCTTCTTGCCTCCACGGAGTTGCATAATACTTCCCCATAAATTAGGTGCATATCAGCATATTCTTCACAGGAATATTCTTCCATTTTTAAATGTTATTTCTAACGGCTTAAAACGAATACCACAATAAAATTGAATTTTTATTCTGTCACGCGCCTTTGACAAGTACTTTAAAATCAACAGGGTCTAACAACGAAAACAATAGAAAATAACTCCATGGAGACAAGAGCAATAATAATTTGTAGATGTATTTTGGTCATAGATGTTGATTTTACAAGAAACGGCATTATTCATTCCCTTAATTCACCACCAGTAAATGTTTATGGTGAATCTGTAGGCTGGCACTAGCGGGAATGATTTTATTGTAAAAAAATAAATTTTAATTGTTGTTGTATTTGTTACCATTTTTTTTTCAAAACCGATTTATCTCGCAAACCGTTCATTTTTTCGAAATAAATAGAGAGTACCATTTTTAAAGAAAAACCTTCAGAGTATCTAATAATAATATTTTCAGTTTAATAAAATTACTTCTGTCAAAATTTTGAGAAAAATTGTGATAGGGCCAGTCCGTTTCTGAACACCTGATAATAGCAAAAAGTTGATTTTAGCATCAAATCGTAGAGCTCCATGTGTAATACAACGTACGAAAATTTTATTAAAATATACGGGGTGGTTTCAAAGTTATAACCCTAAACGTTAATTTCTAGGTACCCCTTTGACCCCCCATAACTCCGTTAGGGGGCACATTAGGAAAAAAAATTATAGGAAGGACTAGTCTTATTTTGACCTCTCCTATACACTCCCGAGAGATTAGGAGGTAATTACCGGACACCCTGTATATGTGTATTGCTGGAAACAAATAATCAATTCTAATTATTGTAATTTTAAAATACTCCTCTTTACAATGCAATTTATTTATGTATAATTTATATGTCAGAACATTTATTCTTATACATGGGTGTTAAATTGCATTTTATAGTAAAATTTTTCGAGCGATAAAGTGTCACTCTAACGCTGGTGGGCCGCACCAACGCTCAAGGGCGTTAATAACTGTAGTTATTATAATGCTCTAAATATTCAATCCCCTTTAAATAATGGTGTGTACTCAGTTAAAAAGATAAAGAACAATACAAACAATAAATTAGGATTTAATCATACTAATTATGAATTACATTTTTATGTCTACAATATAATTGATGCAATTACTTACAAAAATATTAAGAAAGAATTTATCCTGTCCATGTTCTACTTGTTATGGACAACATTGGAACTTCAGTAACACTAGTATCTTTTCCTTTTTAATTTTTTAATTGGACTATCTTTCTGACCTTTTTGCTATTTCGCTTTTCTGTTCAATGCAATTTTCGATGTAACCCTCGAAAACTGAACTTGATCGTCAACATCCATGTCGCTTTAAAAGTGTCATGTCCGCTGTAGAATCTGCCAACATTGTTGCAGAGCTGCGCTGAAAGCAATGGCCAGTGTAATCATTGGCGTTGGAGAATCTAAGGAATTCCGCCATCTTTTTGGCGTATCCCCAATTTTATTGATTCCAACTGACAAGGTATAGCATTTATTACTTTGATATGTCAAAAAGAAAATCACAGATGTGTTATATTGAGTGAATCAAATTTATACCATCTATTGATTCCTCAGTAATCGCAAATATTCTTGGAACATGGGTTTTTGTGTTCGGAATTTTGACATTAATAAATGACTGACAATCTTTTACGGCATTTACTATCAAAAATGTGATTTCTTCCCTCATACATGCCCCAAATACTCCAACGATTAAAACAATTTTAGCTAACAGGAATTCTTTATCCTCGGCTTGTTTCATAAAGCGTTCTATTTCCAGCTTCGTAATTTTTTTATTTATTTGGCTGATATCCAAAAGCTTTTCTTGTTAAAAATGCAATTAGGTTTGCAAATTTGCTAATTGTTACATCGAATATTTAATCCACATAGTTAATGACGTTAACGTACTGGATAGCTTCAGGACATAGGCTAGTCTTTTTCTCTAAAATTCCAATGCCTTGCCCTTGCCTTGCTTGTTCAGTTTTCAAAATTTTTAAAAATAGAAATAAAAACATAAAAATATCAAATTCTCCAAAATCTTACCCGAAATTCGTTGCGAAATTTATGTGTTTTAAACACTCGACCCATTGTTATTTTGCTTTCCGTGAAATTATTGAAGTGTAGGAGAAAAACAAACCTTTTTATAACAAATATTTCTATATTTTTTTATTAGGAATGAAGTGTTATTTTCTTCCAATATTGAAGTTATACGAAGATGAAAAAAATATATATTCACCTAATGTCCAATTATCCTATGTGAAAGATTGTGTTATTAATATTTATAATAAATAAATACTTTAAAATTCAGTTATTTTATTTTACTTTACGACTGCCTTGCAAAAGGGGGTTTCGCACACGGAAAACACGCTCTGAAAACGGTATTTTGCACGCTGTGTGCAAAACATTTTGCACACGGTTATGTCATCTTTGCACACGCCTCTCCTGATTGTGATTTTTGTTTGATGTTGTTGCCCAAATTATGCCGGCCACAATTTTAATCAATTCTGGCTCAAATCTGCTTGCCCTCAAACGCCATGGAGGGTGGAAATCCAGTACAGTTGCCGAAGGTTACGCTGATGACTGTTTGAGAAATAAAATGGAAGTTTCGAAAAAGATAGTCTTCAGCGTCTTCTGCTGTAGTCGTGTCAAATTAGCATTTCACTTGTAACTTTTTGCGGAGAGGTCCGATTGAGACGCGGTTTTCTGCAAAATGTTCAGCGAATTTTTTATAACAAAAGGTACATCTAACCTCTGTACGCTCACATATGGCAAATGTCACACACGATTCAACGAAAATGTCTGGAAAATGTTCTCTCGGGGATTTTCGAGGTCCCTTTTTATCACTTCGGTGTTAGTTTTATTATTTATTGCTAAATTGTTGTAACTGGGCTAATTAACAAATTAAAAACTCCACCCCCGAAATCACTAGAGAAACGGAATTTTTTCCAGGATTTCTGGCTCATTAAGGCAAACCATCGGCACAAGATTTTTGCAAATATAATTGTTTATTGTTCGATTGTTGCAACCTCGCTAATTAACAAATTAATAACTCTACTCCCGGAATCGTTAGAGAACCAGATTTTTTTGCAATAACTCTGGGATCATGGGGAGAACCATCGGCACAAGGTTGTTGCACGAAATTGTTTATTTTTCTATTTTTGCAACCTGGCTAATTAACAAATTAATAACTCTACTCCCGGAATCACTAGAGACCTGAAATTGTTTCCGGGATTTCTGTCTTTTTAAGGCGAACCATCGGCACAAGATTTTTGCACATATAATTGTTTATTGTTCAATTGATCCCAGAATTATTGCAAAAAAATCCGATTTTCTAACAATTCCGTGAGAAGAGTTATTAATTTAAATAATTAGCGAAGTTGCAATCGAACAATAAACAATTATATTTGCAAAAATCTTGTGCCGACGATTTGTCTCAATAAGCCAGAAATCCTGGAAAAAATTCCGGTTCTCTAGTGATTTCGGGGGTGGAGTTTTTAATTTGTTAATTAGCCCAGTTACAACAATTTAGCAACAAATAATAAAGCTAACACCAAAGTGATAAAGAGGGACCTCGAAAACCCCCGAGAGAACATTTTTCAGACATTTTCGTGGAATCGTGTGTGACATTTGCCATATGTTCAACAAAAATGGGCCATTTGTTAAATAAACAATTAAAAATTTGCGAGCGTACAGAGGTTAGATGTACCTTTTGTTATAAAGAATTCCCTGAACATTTTGCAGGAAACCACATCTCAATCGGACTTCTCCGCAAAAAGTTATCTATTTTCACATTTTTTATGCTAATTTGACGCGACTACTGCCACAGAACCAGAACAACGATCGTCTACTGGAATACAACAAGAAAACAACGACCGCACGCTGAAAAACTGCACTAAAAACACGACACCAAAAATATTTTCTATTACCGAAAACAAAGTGCACAGTAATACTACTTTTCCCAGCGTAACCATGAAGGATAGATGGATGAAGGATGTTCAAATGTTACCATAAATATTAAATATTAGTTTCTTTTGTTAATGCGTTACCAATTTTCTTAATAAAAGCGAGTTAAATTAAACAACTTAAATTAAAATTTGATTTTTGTGGTCTGTTTGCAGTGGTATAAAAAGTATCGTAAAAAACTCCTTTGAAAACCTTGTTGTTTAATATGCTATTTACGCACATGTGCTTAAAAAAGATTGTTTTAAGCACGTGTGCTTAAAAGAGTGACATTTCGATACTGAAATGAGAATCAAAATGTCATTATTATGCAACAAAAGGTATTGTTCATTATTGATTCTAGGCTATGTCCATTGACGAGCACGCCGTGTATTTCTAGCCACTATCTAATTAACGAGAACGCAATCATCATAATGCGACATCGAGCCCAGCTCCACTAATGCCGGCTTCAAAGGGATCCCCGAGTTATCTTCGCGGCTAATTACTTCTGCCTTATTAAATTATTTAATTCGAGAGAGGCGAAAAATAAATTAACGTGGGCTAGTCCGACGCTAAAAGAATAACAGAGCACGTAAAATTAAAGTCGAATCTTCCCGTCGGCCGGAATTGCGGCTTCTGTTTGAACGTAATTTTAATTGCAGCTTCGGATTTTAATGGCTTATTAGTAATTAGGGCCGACAATTCGCCATTTAAATAATTACTTTTCTTTAATTATTAACAAAGTTTTAGATTGCGCGCCATTCCGCTACGTCCCCCGCAACGATGAGGTTTATCCGTAAAATGTAAATTGTTTCTTTGATCCTCTCGACTGATTCGTCAAATTGACTGGCTCTAATGCTGGCGCGGAATGAAAGAATGAATTCAGTGAAATTACATTATTTGAAGTTAGTTTTTTGTTATCTAAATGCTTTGTTTTGGTTCTGAAATCTGGGATTAATTCTGTATGCGCATTAAACTATATTCTGAACCGATTCAGACCAGAACAGAACTTGTCTAAATTAATATTAGTTTGTTATGTTCCATGGGATGACGTATAATATATTTTATCCACAATCACCTTATAATCGGACTTTTATCCACGCATCTGAACCCTCTAAAGTCACTAGTTCACTAGTTCAGTAAAGTAACGTTTTATGTATTTATTTTATTTTAGAGTACACCACCCGACAGTCAGCACCAATTACTGGGTAGGAAAAACAGCTAATAATGTTCCATATAAACATAGAAAAAAACATAAGTACATAAAGATAAAAAGCATCAAAATACATTTTTCCACGGTCGGAAGTAGAAATCAGTTTCTATGACATTAAAATTAAAACAGAAGTAGTCGATTATTCCCAAGGGAGTTTACATTATGGAAAACGTTTTTAATGCAAAAAAAAGATAACATTGAAATTATTTATTGACATTTAAATTAAATGTTACATTTGTACAATTTTCAAAATTAATATTAGAAGGAATATTACTTTCGCTTACATTTACAGTTTTTGTGATTGCGCTAGTGGTACCTACTAAAACCTGATTAGCAATTTTCAATGGATTCTTATTTTCAATGGAGTTCTCGACATAACCCTCAGCGACTGTCGTTGATTTCCAACCAGAATGACGCTTTATTGTCGTGATATCCACAGCAGCATCTGCCAGTAATGACGCTGAAGATCTTCGTAAGCAGTGACCAGTATAACGTGCAGCATCAGGTAATTTTAAATACGAAGCTACTACACTCGGAATTTTTCCCATGGTATTCTTGCCAACTGGCTGCGAACTACATTTTGCTGCTTTGTAGTACAAAAAAGGCGCTTATGCTTGACGTGGGGAGGACGAAGGGACAGATATTTTCGAAAGAATTCAAGCATATTTCCCACATCGATAACCAGAAAGGTTCGTGGAATCTTTGTCTTAGTGTTTGGAATTTTTACAATCAAGGAAGAGCCTACATCCTCAATATCATCTACAGTTAAATTGACTAGTTCATCAGTTCGACAAGCTCCGGCAATCCCCAGAATTAATCCAACCTATAAAAAATCAAAATACTTAATAATTGAAATACCTAACAACAAAAGTAATCTTACCTTAATCATTAAGAATTCTTTGTCATCTGCACTTGATAGAAAACGGTCGATTTCACCCTTTGTCAATATTTTAGATTTTTTCGCTTGATATCCGTCACCGGTTCTTTTCAAAAATGCGATCAGCTTGGGGAATTTCTTATATCTATGTTGTCGTAAATTATCAAGCATAGCTTAACCATAGAATATTGCGCCCATAATGTGGAAGACTTGCAATTTTTTGCATTTTCTCTGACGTATGCCAACAAAACATTCTCACTGTATACTTGAACATTTTTCTCGGCGCACCACTTTTTGAACAGATTGTAGGCTATATCGTATAAAGATCTTGACTTCGTAGACAGCAAATTGCTTATTGCAATATTTGCAGCCTCCACAATCTCTTCCGACTTGCGACAATTATTCATTGTGCACTAAACAAACTTTAAACTAAACCAAACTAGCACCTTAATTTGACAATTCTTTTTGTTTGTTTATTTTGTAGTTATGACAATAACTCAACGACTACTAAATAAATGCTCAAATCCGAATACAATAATTCTGGTGCTACTTACTTCATAATGACAAAATATGTGTTTTTAAGTTAATGAGACCGTGGAAAACATAGTATATACCATTCGGGAGGTATTTTGTCCTCGGTGCATTGTAGCCCTCGAGCTTCAAATTGCACCTCTGCCAAAATAACGCATTTCTCTCCCTTAATGTACTATTACATTAAACATTTTTAAAAAATTCTACAAAAAAGACAAATATGGGTTAAAAGTAAAAATATAAAAATCATCTCAGCGGGTTGTGGCTTAAAAAATCTCTTAATATGTGCAATATTATCAAAAAATATATTCACAAAGTTCTGCATTCACAAAGAACGAATTGCACAGCGAGAAACATGGAGACATAAGTCGTTTAACAAACCAGGTAATCAATTTCTCCAATAATAAATGTATGTAGGATCGTGAAAGAATTACATAAACGGGATGAAAAAAGTTCGTTACGATTAAACCATCTAAGTAAAATATCTTGGGATATTGGATAGGGTAGTAGTTATCAAAGTTAAACCACAGGTATTTCACATATTTACGATGAATGTTCTCTAACTTATTGAAATTAATTTCATAATGTAAATTCCAAACAAGGCAAGCATTAAGTTCCTATAAGGCAATAGATTTTTAGTGTACCAATATTGAATGTTATCTACATTTGATTGAAGCAGAAGACAGTCTATCAAGTCCGTCGCAGATACATTCAACTCGAGATCATCGGCATAGAGAAGTACATTACAAATTACAGACCAAGTGATATCGTTTATGACTACTTTATTTCAGTAATAGAATAATGAAAAATGTAATAAACCTATAATAAATCAAATTTAATTTATTTACTTATTAACATTAGCATTTACATTTATAATAATACACATTTATTTTTTGTTGTATCATATTTAACTTCCTTTCCGTTAATAAAAACTCTTGTAACATTGTTGCCATCATTTTTGGAACGCATAATACGCATAACGCATAATTTGTACAAGTTACGGACGTATCTTCTTGTAAGGAACAGCTATATTTTCCTCGCAATATCAAGTTTGTGTTTCATTGAGTACTAAGAAATATTAAATCGAGCGAATATTTTTTTATTAAATACCAATAATTCTGACTCCACAAATAAGATTGTGATATGATTAGGGATAAAACGTTGTATTGCATTCGT
This sequence comes from Monochamus alternatus, assembly GCA_037114965.1. Taxonomy (NCBI): domain Eukaryota; kingdom Metazoa; phylum Arthropoda; class Insecta; order Coleoptera; family Cerambycidae; genus Monochamus; species Monochamus alternatus. The sequence continues at coordinate 11,451,781 of CM073429.1, read as the reverse complement.
CTTTTATCCACCCGTGAATAAAATGCTACTTAAAACAAATAAATAACTATTGTCCACGATTATATTGTACCACGTGACAAAGAAAGGTAAACTCCCATTAAATATCATTTGATTTTGATAATTTTTTGCATATTTAATTCGGTGAAAGTAAAAAATGTTTAAATTTTCTAGTTTATCTGTTAAGTTTTTTTGGATTTTGCATCCGTCGTACTGCTGCTCACATTTGTGTTGCAAGTGTTTGCAGCTTATTGCAAACGACATTTTTGTGATGACACATGATTATGCCCAGAGTACATAGATTTTCCAGCTTAGTTACTTTGAGAGAGAGCGGATTATTGGGTTCCGTAAAGCAGGCTCGTCGGTGAGAGAAATTTCTAGAAGGACTAACAGATCCTTACGTACCATAGTTACCAAGCGTGGATTCAGGAAGGCCGTGAACACAGAGCAAGAGCTACCAGCCGTCATAGAGAAGCCACAGAGCGTGAAGATTGTCGATTGCGACTTTTAGCTCTCAGAGACCGAAGTAGCAGTATATACTGTTACAAATCTGTGGTTTGAAGAATATGGGGAGTGGTCGGTATGCGTACAGTATATCGCCAAATTGGCCTCTTGTCTTATCGTCCACATTGAGTGCTGCCACTCGTCAGCATCGATCTAACCGCTTGCAACGGTGTAGAGAGAGGATTCAGTGGGACCAAGAATTGAATCAGGTGATCTTTAGTGATGAATCCCGTTTCTGCCTGATGCACGATGGTTGTGCGAGGGTGAGAAGGCGACTTGGTCAAAGGCGCGATCCACAATTTGACAAGAAGTGTCATGTCCTCCACACAGTAGGCGTTATGGTATGGTATAAAATCACCACTAGTAGTGCAATATGACAGTCAAACACTACATCCGGGAAGTAATGGAGCCATATGTCATTCCATATCTTCACACCACTCAAAAGACAATGCTAGACCTCATCAACAAATTAACCGTTATGGACATATTTTAAAGGCAGCCTCTCAAATCATTAAACATTTATAAATGTATGTATTTATTTATTTGATCTACACTGTTCGACAGGCTTTCACTACAGAACAAGACGGTGCAGAATGTAAAAATAACTAAATACATGTTAAAACACATTCTTATTATAGGTTCTACGCATAAAATGTATAGGTGAATTTTGCAGCAAGTTTGTTTCCTCTATTTCTAGATGGAACGTTTTCATTTGTCTGGAATTTTTCCCTAGAACAAATAGGTTCAGGCAGCACTTATTTTACTACATCCGGACAGCGTTATATCCTATAATTGAAGGGGTCAATGCAAAAAGTAACTAAGTCTATATTTTTGTGACATTGCGACACTGCGAATGACGAGATATCTAATGTGATACTGATATGAGTCTAAAATGAAAACATAGTTTTTACTTAAAAACACTTCAAATGGTGATCATTAAATATGTAGACGGAGAAACCTTAACCACTTTTTGCACTAACCCCTTTAATTGCGGTTTATGTCGCTCGATGCGTCCACATGAAAATCTACAACAAAATTATAAAATACTACTGCACATCATCTACTACGGATTGAATTTCAGTACTACTACATTAAAGCCGTGTCGTTTACAACAGCATGAATATTTGCGACAACTATCACAACCTGTTACACTATTTTACTATCGCCTTGTACAACGTCATGGAAATATTATTGCTCCATTCACTTAACTTTAATTGAAGACCACTGGAGTCCTGTTCGGTACTTATTTGTTAATCATCCGAAATGCAGGTCGTTAGCAAAACTCGCGCCGACCCGTTGTGTCGATTACATTAATGGTGCCTCCTCTTGTTCCGGCACAACTTCCGGGTCCTCTTGAGAGCCTCCCGGCACGCCACTCGCCTGGGACCGGCGCTTGGAAATTTTAAATAATGGCCTAACTAACGATCCTTAGTTATTAGATTTTTAAAATTAAACAATTTTTTGGTAACGCCGTTCTTTTTATGTCACTCTTGTTCCGATTTGAGTTTTGCCTGGTATTTGTAATGTCACGGAATTTGCCCCACTCACACCTAAATCAACGACTTTGGTACCGCGAATTGCTAAGATTGCCCCGATCGCCCCTACACGCTTCTGTTAAACAAACAAAAAGCCGAGGATCGAGACGGGACTAGAAAATTAGAGAAACGACGAGAAGCGTTCGAGAGATGCTAGAAAATAGATCTAGAGATGCTAGAATATACCTGGAATATTCGTTGGGTCTATAAAAGAAAAATAAACAGCCGATTAAGTTAGTCTTGTATAAGTCTTGTATTACAGTGTTGAATTGAAGTGTTTAGTTGGAGATATCAAAGTGATTTAGATAGCGATTAATTAACTAAGTGTTTAGTTGAGTTCTAATAAGTGTTCAGTAGTGTACTGAGTATAGTTAATAAAAAAGTAGTAGTAATAATTAACGGATTGTTTTCTGGCAATAGAAAAAGTCGGATTGGGAAATCCGTGACAATTTGGTGTCGGAAGTGGATTTAACTGGAAGTTTTAAAGAGCTTTCTGGAACCCTGTCCACAAAGTAGGATTTAACTGAAAGTTTGAGGAGCTTTCTGGAACCCTGTGCGTGAGTGGGTTTAAGTGGAAGTTGGAAGAACTTTCTGGAACCCTGTGCGTGGGTGGAATAAAGACCCAAGTGTGACATATCACCGTACTCGTTGTGACTTTAGGAAGTGAACGGTGGTATTCGCGAAGGACAATCTCGAACATTCTAGAACTTTGTACGCGAGTGAGACAAAGACCCAAGTGTGACATATCACCGCACTCGTCGTGACTTAAGGAAGTGAACGGTGCTATTTGCGAAGGACATTCTCGAACATTCCAGAACTTTGTACGCGAGTGAGACAAAGACCCAAGTGTGACATATCACCGCACTCGTCGTGACTTAAGGAAGTGAACGGTGCTATTTGCGAAGGACATTCTCGAACATTCTAGAACTTTGTACGCGAGTGAGACAAAGACCCAAGTGTGACATATCACCGCACTCGTCGTGACTTAAGGAAGTGAACGGTGCTATTTGCGAAGGACATTCTCGAACATTCTAGAACTTTGTACGGGACTGAGACAAAGACCCAAGTGTGACATATCACCGCACTCGTCGTGACTTAAGAAAGTGAACGGTGGTATTCGCAAAAGACAATCTCGAACATTCTAGAACTTTATACCAAAGTGAGACAAAGACCCAAGTGTGGCATATCACCGCACTCGTCGTGACTTAAGGAAGTGAACGGTGTTATTTTCGAAGGACATTCTCGAACATTCTAGAACTTTGTACGGGAGTGAGACAAAGACCCAAGTGTGACATATCACCGCACTCGTCGTGACTTAAGGAAGTAAACGGTGTTATTTGCGAAGGACAATCTCGAACATTCTAGAACTTTATACCGAAGTGAGACAAAGACCCAAGTGTGGCATATCACTGCACTCGTTTCATTGTAAGGAAGTCAACAGTGACATTTACAAACACATTCGTGGACATTTTAGAACATTCCAAAGAAAATAGAGTGAATGCCTGTAACTAGAAGTCAAGTCAACATGGATGCACAACTGGCAAAACTATTGGAAATGATGCAAACGATGCAGGAGAAATTAGAAAAGAAATTAGAAGAACAGGGACAGGCGATGCAAGAAAAATTTGAAGAACAAGGGCATAAAATGGAAGATCAGTCCCAGACGATGCAGGAGAAATTAGAAGAACAAGGGCATAAAATTGAAGATCAGTCCCAAATGATGCAGCAGAAATTAGAAGAACAAGGGTATAAAATGAAAAATCAGATACAGGCAATACAACAAGAAATGAGGGATCAGACAAAAGAAATGCAGACAAAATTAGAAAAATTGGAGAATTCACTAGAAGAAAAACTAGAGGAGCAGTCATATAAAGTGGAAAAACAAGTAGAAGAGAAACTGTTAGAACAAAGAAAAGAAATGAACGAAGAACTGTTGGCACACAAAAAGGAAATAGACGAAGAAATAAACCAGGTTAGAGAAGAACTTAGACATAAATTAGACAAGATAACAAAGGAAGGCGTAATCAAATCAGAAGGACCTGTTATCCGAACTCAGAAAACGAAACCCCCTGAATTCGACGGCAAGGTCTCCTGGAATGTCTATCTGCGTCAGTTTGAAGCAGCAGCTGCAGCAAACGAATGGTCTGATTATGAGAAAGCTACTGCTCTGATAGTTGCTCTACGAGGGGAAGCTCTTGACGTCCTGCAAGGAGTTCCTGCTGGGCAGCAGAATAACTACGACATTCTAAAACAGCATATGGAAATGAGATATGGGGATAAGCACCTGCAGCAAGTGTACCAGGCACAATTGAAAAATCGTCACCAACAGAATGGAGAGAATTTACAGCATTTTGAGACCGATGTTGCCCGACTGGTTCGATTGGCTTATCCAACAGCCCCGTCCGAATTCTTAGACCAGCTGTCCATCCAAGTTTTTACCGATGGCCTAAGAGATTGCGAAACCCAGCAGGCATTACGACTCGCCAGACCTAAAACGTTGAACGACGCTCTTTCGCATGCACTGGAATTCGAGGCAGCAAAGATGGCATCCGGTAGACATGTTAAAGTTCGGGCCATCAGTGATAACAGCGACAGTATGGCAAATGGAGACCTAATAAAAACGCTAAAGGAGATTATTGATAAATTCAGTCCATCTACTAAGACAAAGAAAGAACAATCTGATAGTCGAAGGGATCGCCTTGTTCAATGCTGGAACTGTGGGCAGATGGGACATCTGAAGAGACAGTGTAGGGCCCCAGTCGCAGATCAGCAAAGGCGCGACTCCCAAGCGGCAGCCTCCAGGGAACATGTTAAAGTGTGGACTATCAGTGATAATAGCGATAGGATGGAAAATGGAGAGATAATGAAAACACTGAAGGAGGCCATTGATAAACTCAGCCTAACTAGCAGACCAAAGAGAGGACAACTCGATAGACGAAGAGAACGCCCACTTCAATGTTGGAACTGTGGGCGGACGGGTCATCTAAAGGGACAGTGTAGGACCCCAGTGGCAGATCGGCAATGGCGCGACTCCCAGGCAAGAAGGAGACATGGAAACGCAGATGCTCTTTCTAGACTTTGTCCGACCAACGGCAAGCACTGTAGTAATCTTGAAAGAAAAGAGAACATCTCATCAGTTTCTTGCAAGGTAGTAGCAGCCCAACCTGAAGACCGATGGAGTTCAGCAGCGATTCGGAAAGACCAGCAAGCTGACTGTGACATCAAGCCTTTACTAGACTGGAAAGAAGCCAACAACCGACCGTCTTGGGCTGAAGTCAGTAGTAAAAGCCCAGCATTAAAGAGCTATTGGGCTCAATGGAATTCCCTGGTGTTGGAAGACGGTGTCCTAAAAAGAGCATGGGAGAACAATGACGGAACGGAGGTCAAGAAACAAGTACTACTCCCAAGGTCCCGGGTCAAGGAAGTGCTGCAGGAAGTACATGGAGGTACTGGGGGTGGACATTTCGGTATCAATAGGACTCTACAGAAGATTAGGGAGCGTTTCTACTGGTTGAGCTGTAGGACGGATGTAGAAGATTGGTGCCGAAAATGTGACATATGTGCAGCAAGCAAGGGACCGAAGACTCGTTCCAGAGGCAAAATGCGCCAGTACATCGTAGGAGCGCCGTTCGAGAGGATTGCCATTGATATCGCTGGCCCCTTTCCGAAAACCCAAAGTGGAAACCGATATCTGCTAGTAGCCATGGACTACTTCAGCAAATGGCCGGAAGTATACCCCCTTCCCAATCAAGAGACCACAACCGTAGCAGAAGCGCTAGTCAATAACCTGTTCTGCAGATTTGGTGTGCCCATGGAACTACATTCAGATCAGGGCAGAAATTTCGAATCAGGTGTGTTCCGAAAGGTCTGCGAGCTTATGGGAATCCGGAAAACCAGGACCACCCCACTGCATCCCCAGTCAGATGGTATGGTGGAACGCTTCAACGCCACACTAGAAACCAATCTGAGGATGTTTGTGAACGAGAACCAGACAGACTGGGACAAGCTCATTCCACTCTTCCTGTTAGCTTACCGCTCAGCTGTCCATGAAACAACAGGGAAGACTCCCGCAAGGATCATCTTTGGAAGAGAGCTTCGACTTCCAGCAGATTTGGTATTTGGTCGTCCTGCGGAACAGCCCACAGATCCAGACACTTATATCCATGACCTAGAACAAAGACTAGCAGCCGTACACGACCAAGTCAGATCTCGAATGCGACTAGAGAGCGATCGCATGAAGACTCGATACGACGTCCGGGCCAATACAGTCGGATTCCAACAAGGTAACCTGGTGTGGCTGTACAACCCCACGCGGAAGAAAGGAAAATCGCCTAAACTACAGAACCGTTGGGAGGGCCCCTATACTGTGATTAAAAGAATCAATGACGTCGTCTACCGGATACAGAGGACTCCTAGGAGTAAGATGAAGGTCGTCCATCTGGAGCGTCTGTCCCCGTATAGGGGTGTATCCGATCGGGACGATCGGTCCTAAGGAGGGGGCAGTGTCACGGAATTTGCCCCACTCACACCTAAATCAACGACTTTGGTACCGCGAATTGCTAAGATTGCCCCGATCGCCCCTACACGCTTCTGTTAAACAAACAAAAAGCCGAGGATCGAGACGGGACTAGAAAATTAGAGAAACGACGAGAAGCGTTCGAGAGATGCTAGAAAATAGATCTAGAGATGCTAGAATATACCTGGAATATTCGTTGGGTCTATAAAAGAAAAATAAACAGCCGATTAAGTTAGTCTTGTATAAGTCTTGTATTACAGTGTTGAATTGAAGTGTTTAGTTGGAGATATCAAAGTGATTTAGATAGCGATTAATTAACTAAGTGTTTAGTTGAGTTCTAATAAGTGTTCAGTAGTGTACTGAGTATAGTTAATAAAAAAGTAGTAGTAATAATTAACGGATTGTTTTCTGGCAATAGAAAAAGTCGGATTGGGAAATCCGTGACAGTAAGTTCTGATTTCATGGAGAAAACAAGTCCGTTTTAATGTGGCAGAGTTCGTATCGCCATAAATAGTAAAAAGTATGCAAATAATATTGAAGGAAAAACGGAATAGTTTGAGATTTATTTCATACGTATCTCAGAACCTTTTTGTGGTTCTAGAATTTTATTAATGAAACAATATACATTTTATGTAATATAACTTTTCAATACAAAATAGTAACTATTAGAAACAGGACGATTAAAATTTATTTTATACTACTTACAAAATTAAAGTGCTCGCTAAGCTCGGCTAAATAACTTCCATTCTTGAACACAGTACCATTTCTCGTTCTAGATACAAAAATAAATATTTTGAGTTCTCAATATACTTAAGATCCAGAAAATCCAGAAATGGAAAAGCGCGCTATTTATTATTACAAAAGAAAAAAACATCTATGTCTTCAATTAAAAACAATAAAAACACAAATTGATATATTGTTCATGTCTCATTGCTTTTGCCTAAGACGAATAAAACAAATCAATTCACATCTGTACAATATACAATAGCACTTCTTCACGATCTAAATAATACTGGGTATTTGTAGTGGTAGCATCTCAAGTCCCTACTCGATAAAATCAAATCTTCCACGCTCATTGCGGAATTGGAATATTCAAACTGACGCAAGAAACCGACGACAAGCCGGCCATTGATATTGGATTAATGAACAGGAAGAAGTGCGTCGGCAGAAAGAAACTTTTGACCCGAAATGGAGAGTTAGTTGATTTATTATCATCATCATTAGGCGGTTAGTTTCTAAACGACATTTAATTAAACGCCGAATTGCACAACTCTGCTACAGTCTAAGAGATTTTGTATCTCTCATAGCTTCCGAGATTCCAATGGTCATCTTTAAATTTGGGACTTCCTTAATAGATAAGTATCCTGTGTAATATATTTTTAAAAATCTCAGTTGACGGTCTTTCCAATGACGTAAAAATATACAGAGATAATAGATAACAGAAGTTAGACCTATATCTCGGAAAGGCCATATTCATTTGTTTTTATGATATACAGATTGTTCTGAAAGTCCGTCAGGAAACTCCGGGAGGTGATTCTACAGATTAAAATAATAGCAGTATGTCATGAATTTTTTTTTAATACTGCTATTATTGTAATCCTTAGAATCACCTTCCGGAGTTTCCTGGTGGACTTTTAAAACACCCTGTATGCTTTAAAAAATATTTAAGTTCCTACAACTGTCTTAGTTAACCAGTGTGACAAATCACGATTTTACCATTATGCTCTCTCTCTCTCTCTTTGTCTCTCATGGCCAAGGTTATTTAAAATAGGACAGCAATTATCTTCGAAAAGTAAACAGACGTCGAAGAAGTTAAAAGACTGGGTACCTACTTAAAAACTTCGATGGCTTTTGAATATAAAGTGACTGATTTTCCCCAGTCGCGACGGAGAGCTGAAAGGACGGCTATTGAACTGAAATATTCAGTATGTATAAATAAGGAAGTATTTGAGAGATGCAACCAGAAGGGTGTTAAAAGCCACTATAAGCCGTAAATCAAAAATAAACGAAAGCGGATACGCTTCTTCCAGTAAATATCGCCCAAAGAATAGTGTTTACACACAATTGATATTTGTAGTATCAGAAAAATGATGAAAAGTATCGATCTCACGAAGGCATGCTATAATATTCGAAAGACAGGTAAAATTTAGCCTTATGCACCAGTTTGTGCATATGTTTTGGCGTAATATCGTTTCCTGAAACCGGAACTGACGTAATTAGCAATTTGTAATTTTTACAGGAGAGAAAAACGAAATTGACATACTAGCGTAACGATTATTCACTTATATGTTGCAACTCTTTGCGTCGATGTTCCTAAGAGTTTAAACTACCATCAAAACCAATATTTTCTGTTTTAAAATTAAAATTAGTTTTGTAACAATGTATTTCAAACATTGATTGAACTGAATAATGGCTTACAACAAACCACCTTGCACATAGTCATATCCCACATATGTGCACCATTCCGCATAGTCAGATTATATGCGGGAATAATCAAAAGCGTTATTTGTTTCGGCGAAACAAATGAATATTGGTCCAGTCCATAGCGATACCCTCATTTAATCGAAGCTGGAGTGAATTTCGCTAATATAATCAGCTTCTTGCTGCAGTGTGAAATAGCACAATGCTTGGGACGGAACGATATTCATTCAGGCATTAGTTCCTATTTGAATATACCGGTAGCTATTGGGAAATTGATATTATGATTCGATACAACTACGAGATGAAGGATAGTAGTGAGCTCCTAAATGGTAACAATAAGCCTTTATCTCGCTTGTATTTTTGCCAAAATTATTCGTTGATATTTTATTGTTTAATAATCATAATTCATGAAATATTTAATCGTTTTCTCTTCCAAAGTCTGCAACTACAACTTCAAAGCAAAGAAAGAGGGTTGATATTTAGTATTAAAAATATTATACCCAGTACTAATTCATACTCTCATTTTATAACTAGCACTTCAGTACTTTCGAAGTTGCTATAACTTCAAAATGTAACTTAGCTACTTATTCAGCTTCCAATGTTGACATTAAAAGTGTTTAATTTCAGTTTTTAATTTTAACGACCAGAATAACTTCAAAGTACTTTTAACGTTGTATGTACTCAGCATAAGTTCGTAACTTTCTGATTTAATATTTCTATTTGCCTTTGAAAATCTCGGGAAAATTGATATTATGATTCGATACATCTACTTCATCTTATTTTCCAACTGTAAGTGTCAAAAATATAACTAGTACTGTCTCACACTGATATTTTATAACTAGCTCTTCAGTAGCTTTGAAGTTACTATAACTTCAAAATGTAACTTAGCTACTTGTTCAGCTTCCAATGTTAGCATTAAAAGTGTTGCATATAGTACTAGTTTAACTGTAATGTTTAAACGGTTCCGATGTTATCATAACTTCAAAATGAGGGAAATGTAAAGAGGATACGAACATAACTTTAACTACCAGGATAAGTTTTACATTTATATTTTATAACTAGCACTTCAGTAGTTTCAAAGTTACTATAACTTCAAAAGGTAACTTAGTTACTAGTTCACCTTCAATGTTAGCAATAAAAGTGTTACATCTAGTACTAGCTTAACTTTTGTGTCTAAGCGATTCTGAAGTTTTTATCATTTCAAAACGAGGAGAAGGCAAAGGGGACACTAACGTAATGTTAACTATCAGGATAACTTCAAAGTACTATTAACGTTGTAAACATTGCATGGGCTCAGCATAAGTTGGTAACTTTCTGATTTAATGCTTCTATTTCTATTAAAACGGATAGTTGGTTTTAGAAATATCTGTGAAATTGATATTACGATATTAGATATAGCTAAAATATTATAACTAGCACTATCTCACTCCCATATTTTATAACTATCACTTCAGTAGTTTTGAAGTTACTTTAACATCAAAATGTAACGTAGCTACTAGTTCAGGTTCCAATGTTAGCATGAAAAGTGTTGCATCTAGTACTAGTTTAACTGTTTTGTCTAAGCGATTTCGAAGTTATTATAATTTTAAAACTTGGGAAGGCAAAGGGTATACTAATATAACTACCAGGATATAACGCTGCATGTGCTCAACATAAATTGATAACTTTCTGATTTAATACATTTATTTCTCTTAAAACGAATAGTTGTCGTTTGAAATATCGATATAATAACAATACGATCTATTTATATTAACCATCCTTATCGTCTAGATATACAGGGTGTTAAAAAAAGAGTGTAAAATATTTCAGGAAATAATAGTATGAACCAAAATAAGCAGAAAAGTCTTAATAAACATGGGTCCGCAAAGTAACGATTGCGGTGATATGGACCACTATTCGTTTTTCGAACATTTTATTTTATTAGGAATAAACCGACAAAGGAAGCTTTAATAAACAAAAAACAAAGTTACAGAAGATGTTCAAAGTGCCCTCCGTCCATTTCCAAGTAGGCACGACATCTTCGTCTCAAAGATATTCGAACTCTTTCGTAAAAACCCTCTTTGGTTTGGATTTCTTGACACTTTTGATTAATCCGTAGCTGCAGCTCTTCCAGGCTATTTACAGGAGTACCATACACTAATGTCTTCAAATATACCGAAACAAAGAAATGTAGAGGGTTCAGATCAGGCGATCTTGGAGGCCATAAAACAGGTGCGGCCCTTCCTACTCATCTATGTGGAAAAGTTTGGTGTAAATGCTCTCTAACGGCCATGGAAAAATGAGCTGGAGCACCATCATGCTGGAACCACATTTGTTGCCTCTGATTTAAAGGAATGTCTTCCAAAAACTCATATAGTGTGTTCTGCAGAAAGTTGAGGTAAGCAGTGCCTGTTAATCGGTTCGGTAAAACAACAGGACCTAGAAACCTGTCACCCACAATACCCATCCAAATATTTAATGAACTAAAAAACATAAAACATTCCATATCTCCGCAATCGTTACTTTGCGGACCCATGTTTATTGAGACTTTTCTGCTTATTTTGGTTCATACTATTACCTCCTTAAATATTTTACATTTTTTTTTAACACCCTGTACAGAAATAAATCTTTGACGTTACTATAACTTCCAAATAGTGAATGATGAATGTAACATCGAAGTGGTCACAGTTTAATTTGTATAATAACTGATCGCACACCACCACTACGGACCTAGAAATGATTTCACCATCGAAAATAGCTTGAGTCCACTCACTACATCCACCGCGATAGCTTTATGTGGGCCGCCACTGGTTTTAAACGTTAGATCTAGATCAGATGCCGCCGGAATTCGCCGTATCCCCAGGAGTAAACCTCAGCCTCAACTGACTGAGTCGTATTTGCAGGACTCTGGTCCGTCCGAGACAAATGGGACACCTAAATCTTTGCTATTAGTCCAGGTCTTTCTTGCTCACAATGTATATACCTATCTATACAAGATTTGGACGACGGCCCCACAAATTGAAGGAGGGATCCGTTTCCCAGCTTACAGAGGAAAGATTTATGTAACTCACAGGCGCGTATAAATCTCCATCGAGGTAATGTTTCAGACATGTGTTTGTAAACAGACTCACTGACAGATGCAGAAATATTACGGAAACGGGAGGGGCCTTGTCGAAGTGTGTTTGTTCGGAATGTGTTAATAAATATCAGATACCGCTTTTTCTTTTGCGCGTGATTACTATTTGTAGACACAACGCATACTGTGCTATTTAAAAGTAGAAATTTTACACACTTCTAACATCACATGTTACGTTATATCCACAAAAATGTTTTTCGAAACTATATTATTACGCTGCTTTGAAAGAAAAAAATTATAAAATGTAGATGATTATTTAATGATTTAATGAGAAACATGATATGATAGCACAAGTAGGTAACATCTACCTTATTATATTTATTTCCAGGAAAAATTTCAACTGTTGAATAATTTTATGTTTTTTTTTTTAATTGTTTACGTTAAAACTTGCCATTGCAAATATTTTTATATATGCTGAGTGCTTGCTCCTTACCTCGACCGTTCATTTTGTTTAAAACGAGGTACTCAGCTCGACGACCACGACCAGGTGGATTTTCTTCATTGGGAAAAACCACAAAAGTAACAAAAATACACGCAAACGTATGCAAATACATAAAAAACACTGCCACACATTTACCACCAAGCCATACAGCAATTCTTCAATGTGGTTCAAAAAGGATTCGGAATAATATTTTTCGGTAAACGTATTTGGTATTGTCACACTTCCCATAAATCAGCACCTTATCCATATTCTCGACATTTGAATACATGTTTGTATATACAGGCTGTATCACATAAGAGGGCCCCTCCCATGTATCTCGCTTAATATGCCAGACACGTCAAAAATTGTTTTTTTGTTGCAATTTTGGAGGCCTTTATGCTCGTAAAAACAAATTTGAGATCCATGGCCAACTTTATGAGTAATAACAAAAAACCTGTAAAGTGCCCAAACTTTAAGGCTGTCTAACTTTGTTATTTTAAGAGATAGAGAAAACTTATTGGTAATAAATTTTGATTGCAAAATTGATATCTTTCAACTGGTATAAACATATTTTTGAAATATCGTATGTGGCTGCGCTCTCTAGGCGGATAAAAGAAAATTTTTATTGAAGCAGGCTATGGCCACAAAAAATTGCCTGTTTTTTCGTCTTTCATGCAATATACTACATGTTGCCCTTATCTTTTGTATGTGTTACATTTTTTTCAATTTTAGTTTAAAAAATGTACCTAAATATTTTCGTGTTGCTCAAGATAATGTAGAACCTGTTTTAAATACGCCAACTGCAGACAAATAATGAATGTACTTTTTATGCAAAATACAGATTTTCTTATAATATTATTTTATTGGTTTTCACATTAGAAGCAATTGGGTCTTTAAAATTATTTTGACACAGACAATGTAATAAAATAATATTATAAGAAAATCTGTATTTTTCATAAAAAAGTACATTGTGTTTATTATTTTTTTGCAATTGGCGTCTTTAAAACAGGTTCTACATTATCTTGAGCAACACGAAAATATTTAGGTACATTTTTTTTTAACTAAAATGGAAAAAAATGTAATAAATACGAAAGATAAGGGCAACATGCAGTATATTGCATAAAAGACGTAAAAATAACCAATTTTTTGTGGCCATAGCCTGCTTCAATAAAATTTTTTTTTATCCGCATAGAGGGCGCAGCGAACCACATACGATATTTCAAAAATCTGTTTATATCAGGTGAAAGATATCAATTTTGCAATCAAAATTTATTACCAATAAGTTTTCTCTATCTCTTAAAATAAAAAAGGTAGACAGCCTGGGCACCTTACAGGTTTTTTTATTATTACTCATAAAGTTGGCCATAGATCTCAAATTTGTTTTTACGAGCATAAAGGCCTCCAAAAATGCAACAAAAAACAATTACAGATTTTTGACGTGTCTCGCATATTAAGCGAGATACATGGGAGGGGCCCTCTTCTGTGATACAGCCTGTATATAAAAAATACGCGAAAAATTAAATTTGCGAAAAATTAATCAAGGTATGCAATATTTTATTTTTGAATCTGATACAGTCGCCATCTGTAGGTTACTAGTACAAGATGTACCTACTTCACGCCGATAAATTTTTAAACTTCTTGTGTTGTTGGGGAAATAAATTCTGTTAATTCTAATAGTAGCATCAATATTAACAATCGACGAAGTTTGCATAAAATAAATAGTACTATTTTAAACTATAACATCTTCGATATTTACAATATTCTGTTAAAAACTTTTCTTTGACCCTTAGAATATAATGTTTTAAGCTTTGACTGGCGTTCTTTGATGTTTGAAGAGTACGCAACTGGCAATGGAAAATTCTAAATTATGATTCAGTTTTACTAATTTTTAGTTTTAAAGGTTTTATAGTGATTACATAAAGGAATGCATGTTGGGTACATACATAAATAAACATGGTTCGCTCTATGCTATGTGCTGTTTGTTTTTCTAGAGTCGACAGCAAATCCAACGGAACTACGACAATTGTACAAGATTTTATAATTAAATACTACTGCGGGTGTATTCCTAGTTTTCTATTAGTAAGTATTATTACATTAAATTTCAATCTTCAATTTATGGGTATTTAATTTAACTGAACTCACTGTGTATTCTGTACAGTACATCTAAGTCCTGTATACAACACGAAGAATAACAGTCTTTCTCTACAGCTACGGCTAATTATTTAGAGATTACCAGTTTTGACAGTTTTAGACACCTAAAGGGAATTCAATTCTGCTCTTCTAACATCAGTAAGCCTTTAGTTTCATCGTTATTCTCTTTCAGAAAGCTGCTGACCGCCTCTCGAAAGCACTTTCCATTTCTTATGTCCATACCCCACTGAATTACGGTTTAAAAAAGCTATAACTTTTGCATATAACAGGATATTTACATTTTTGTTTGCAAAGAGAGTTGCCTTCAGCAGAGTACTTTAACCAGAACGAAACTGCTTGCAAGATTTCGGATTTTTAATAGTGTAAAATTTTATAAATTAACATGTATGCCTGGCATAAAAATTTCATTTCCCGTCTGTATGTATGCCATTAGAGATGAATCAATGTGTCCAAAGCTAAGCTAACAGGCTCTATCCACATTGCACTGCCATCATTATAAATGTATAGGCATTAACAATTCCCTTGAAAAAATATTCACCAACTCCATAAATGTATACAAATATATGCGTATTGTTGTTTTTCGTAACAGAGTATCGCGATACAGAATATGCACTAGTTCTGTAATATTTTGATTTAACCACTATAGCACAAGCTTCAAAAATATTTTGGGGCGAATTTCAATTTAAAATGCAAAAACGTGAAGTTGTGGTTGTATAAATATTTATACCCAACAGAGACACAATAGGTCTGCCTACAAGATAAATCGTTTCCAATTATTGTTATTGACTTGAGTTTGTTAAATATATGTAACGTATGCTCCTTACAAAATTTAACACTTTGAAGGATATTTAGAAATAATCCTATTACTGGTTATGAAAATTATAACGCGAGGAAGTGGTATATGCTTATTAAATAGGTCTATAGATAAAAAATTAAGTCATTCTGTTGAAAAATAAACAAGAAAAATGGTTTATAACATATTTATAACGGTAAAATGAACTATCTACTGAAACAAAATAAAAAATGCTTTGAAATATCAACCGTTTCCTTGTTGAAACCTTCGGAACAGGACAGAACAGAATATTTTTTTATGTTACAAACTATAGGTACACAATTTCATCTCAACAGGCCCACTCAACATTAAAGTCCTTATGCCTTTTATAAAATATTAGTCGAAAGCTTTCCAGAAAAAGTCATATAAAACACACAAAAGTCCTGTAGAGACGTCCCCGTCTTTTAGGCATCTATAAAAAATTAACTTTGTTTCAGGTAATAGCTTTTTAATGATGCGGCCTTTTAAATGCGAGGGAAAAGTTTGATGTAGGACTACTTAGTTCACCATTAACCATTTTTGCTAATTTTGTTTAACTTTGCGTTTACCTGGAAACGCTTTCTTGTTGATTTTTGCATTAACGAAAACTGTTTAGGAAAATTTTGTATGAAACTACCCTACCAAAGTAACCGTAGGTTCTTTCTCTTCACAAATAGATAAATTGAATTAACAACACATACAAAAAGATAGATCATATGGCAACAATATCAGCGGTGGAAGGATATGAAGTAGGAAAATGAAAAATAATTAAATGTTCGTTGTTTAGAGTGCATAAATGTCAAAATACTTGTCATTACTAAATACGAACGTCAAACGTATAACTTTTCTGCTTACAAAATGTTTTCTCATTTAGGTCCAATTAAATGCCTACCGATGATGTCGCACCATACATTTACTTGCAAAATGGCCTTGGTTTTGGACTGGATTTATAATATGAGGATTTTCAATGGACTAGTATTGTTCGTTGCGCCTGTTTGGCAAACCATTACTGACAAACCTATTTTCGTTCGTCCAAAGAACGTGCTGAAAAAGCTTCTGATCAGTTTCTACATTTACTACAATTTAAGTTATAAAATTAAATCTGTTTTCAATGTGACACAGGCAAATACTCCAAATTGTGAATTTTGTAGTCATGATACCCATTAGTCTTTAAAATTCGTTGAACGGTTGTTTATACAAACAAATTCAATTCCCAGCTAGCTTGTCGTATAGAACTTCGTGGATTTTATTCGATATACAGTATGCGCCAAAAGTATGGAATAAATTCAATAAAAACGAAACAATTATTTTTTGGGAAAAATCCTTGAACAGGTCGATTTTTAAATTAAAAAATACATATTTTAGCGTCAAATGTCATTTGTTTTCGAGTAATGACGTCATCGATTTTTTTAAATGGCAACACCATATTTTTTCCTTGATTCTGAAAGATCGTTTAATTCTCTATCAGACAATACTAAAATTTTGCTCTCTTACATAGGAAAGTTTTCGAGTAAATGACGATTGAATGTTAGAAAACGTAAATCAATTAAAATAAATCAAAAACGTTATCAAATTTAGTTTTTCGAATTCCATAGTTCTTTTATGGATCACGTAGCTGAAAATCTTTGCAAAGTGTCATTGTCACACCGACTTTCTAATAAGTATTGTAAGCGACAGAAATTATTATTCAATTTAAAGTATTATGGCACATTTAACTGTTACTCAAAGAATTGAAATTTTAATTCTTATCGGATGCGAGAATATGACTAGAACTCACCAGAAAGTTTGCGATTTATTTAATGAAAAATATCCAGATCGCCCTGTCAGCCAATCAACAGTCAGTAAAGTAGAGTCTAAATTTAGAGAAACTGGCAATGTTGTAAATATTCCAACACCTGGATGTCCAAGCATTAATGAAAATCAGAAACAGAACATTTTGATAAGTATGATGGATAATCCTCATAATTCTTCACGATTGGTTGCATTAAACAATGACACTAGTCAGAGCACAGTGCTACGTATCTTGAGGAAGGAAAAATATCGTCCCTACAAAATTCAACTTGTGCAGGAACTCAATGAAGATGATCCCGATCGCCGCTTACACTTTTGCGAAATTCTAATGGATTTATGTCAAGAAAATAGAAATTTACACCGGCAAATACTTTTTTCAGATGACGCCACATTTTGTCTGAATGGTACAGTAAACCGTCAAACTTGCAGATATTGGAGTCGGGAAAATCCTCATCGGATGGCAGAGGCACATACCCAACACCCTCAGAAATTAAATGTGTGGGCTGGAATAGTTGACGACAGAATAGTAGGGCTTTTCTTCTTTGAAGGAACCCTTACAGGACAAAGATATTTAGAGTTTCTAGAAAATTACCTTGTTCCAGCCCTTGCAGTAATTTTTCCTAACGATAATGACCCTGACATTCCTGACGATACCATATGGTTTCAGCAAGACGGTGCACCTTCGCACTATGCGCGCCCTGTACGAGATTTTTTTGACAACTGTTTTCCTGGGAGGTGGATCGGCAGACGCGGACCGACAGAATCGTCTGCCAGATCGCCAGATCTTACACCTCTTGACTATTTTTTATGGGGATACTTGAAGTCAAAAGTGTACATTAATAAACCACATAATTTAGAAGAAGTTCAAAATCGCATTCGGGACGAAATACGCAGAGTTACCCCAGAAATCATTCATAATGTGGAAGAAGAATTTCTTCACAGAAATTGTCAAGAAGTTGGTGGATGGCAATTCGAACATTTAATTTAAGTATAAAATTTAATCAATTGTATTTTATTTTACGTACCTCAGAATTGTTACTTTTTTATGGATGAAATTTACGTTTTCTAACATTCAATCGTCATTTACTCGAAAACTTTCATATGTAAGAGGGCAAAATTTTAGTACTGTCTGATAGAGAATTAAACGATCTTTCAGAATCAAGGAAAAAAATATGGTGTTGCCATTTAAAAAAAAATCGATGACGTCATTACTCGAAAACAAATGACATTTGAAAATCGCATTTTACGCTAAAATATGTATTTTTTAAATTAAAAATCGACCTGTTCGAGGATTTTTCCCAAAAAATAATTGTTTCGTTTTTATTGAATTTATTCCATACTTTTGGCGCATACTGTATACTGTAACAATCTAGCTGTATTAACATTGTTTCCCGTCCTTAATCTTGTAAAGGTTCTATGATCATGAATGAGGCGCTCTGGATACCTTTCTCCATGTAATGCTACAGTTATTCTTGAATTTTTTTTTGTGATTTGCCGTAAATTAGCAACGTATTAAATTTTTCTGAATGGGAAAACATTTTGTAAGCACAAAAGTTATATGTTTGATGGTCTTACTGAGTAATTACAAGTGTTTTGTGACATTTATGCACTTCAAACAATAAACATTCAATTATTTTCCAACGACTACTTGATCCATCCATCGCTAATATGATTTTAAGATGATATTTCTTTAGACAGGAAGTAATACAGACAAATTTATCTAATAAAAGTCTATTAGAAAAAAGAGAACTTTTAACAGGGGAAAAAATAGGGTATATTTCTGGAAAAAATATAATTGATAGTACTTATTATAAAAATAGTATTTTCTCAGACCTATAACTTCTTAAAGAAGCAAAATAGTACTGAACAAAGTTGATTTAGATCACATTACTTTTGTCCAAGGAAGCTAGACTTAAAATACGGCACATTCTCTGCTGAACACCCTGTAGTGATTCTCACGGACTCTAGTTGTTCAAATACTCGTATTATGATGGCGAATAAAATTGTTCTCAAACATAATAATATTTAAGTGCTGCAGAATGGCCGTACGAAAAGATTACTTCTTTACAGCGTCGTCAAAGCAATACGACTTTACTTCGTCAGTAATAATTCTGCCGCAATATAATTTCTATGTATGTACGTACCTGACTGATGTAATTTTGTTACGTGGCGTATACATGGCCCAAGATAAATGTCAGGACATAAAATAATGCTATTTGTTTCATGATAAGACATATATGGATATTGAGCAAATATTATTTGGCTCTTTAAATTTAAAGTGGGTTGACAAGTAATTTTTATTGGGTACTACATTTATCTTGTAGAAATTGTTTTGGACGGTTCTGTATTAATTTGTTAATATACAAGGTGATTCTAAAAATTGTATCTTAAATTTTATTGAGTTTTCTAGACCCCAATATAAAATAAAAAGCCTATACAGGGTGTTCCATATAAAAACAGACACAGAGCAAATGCATGTAGGGGGTCCCAAAATATTGCATTTAACCAAACACACTTATGTACAAAGTTGTACACAGGCGGAGTTACAAGGCTTCAAAGTTGGCCAAATATATAATTTAAAACACTTTTTTACTCTTCTTAAAATAGTTTAAGGTTTTCAGGAAAGAAAGCGTAAATTAAAACAAGATTTTAATATTTATTGTGTTTATTATAGGCAGCGGCCGAAATTGTGGACAGTATCTAATAGATAATATAAAAACACTATTACTATTAAGCGTATAATAATTTTATAAGAGATTTACACATTATTTACCTCATTATTACTGTGCCGCTTTCTATGCACAACGATACTATATTCACAATTACGGTACCACGATAAAGACTCAGGCAAACTGAAGCCCGATGTATTCTCTATCTCTGTTTATTGCATTGTGGAAAACAATATTTTTGGTGTGTGTAAACCGTGAGCGTTAGTACATGGCTTTGCCGAGGTTAGAACGCCATTAGAATGTGCGTACGTTGGGGGATTTGCTCCTATTCGCGGGGTGTTATTTATATAGTTATATTAAATTATAAAAATAAATTATTGCAACCGTGAAGTTAACAAATAACAGTTAAAAATGAATCAAAGTTCTAGTTCTAGTTAAAGGTATGTTAGTAATCGACATAACCTATGTAACGGACAATTGATAATAATAAAAAACGTATACGAAGAAATTCGAGCGCGAAACATAAGTGTTAGTGAAGCTGTTTATATGTGTGTGTTCGTTAACACAACTGTCAGTTTCTAGAGTGTATCGTGCTATAAAAAAGAGTGTGGAAGTAAATCCAAAGAAGACAAAAATAGAAAAACGAGGAAGGAAAAAAACAGAAGTCGATGATGGCGTAAAATACGCCATTCGCAGAAAAATTCATGGATACTTCTTCAGAAATGAAATACCGACGATAAAAGAATTCAAGCTACGATAGCTGAAGATGAATTTTCGGTTTTTAAAGCGAAATCGTAAAAGTATGCTCGTTGAAAAAGATGAAATTTTAAGTATGGCGAAGAGAATATTTAGAAAAACTAATAGAATTTCGTGCATCGGGCAAAAAAGATGTATTACATGGACGAAGCATAGGTAAACGAAGACTATACGGTATCAAAAGTTTGGCAGGATGGTAACGTTCGAAGTAAAAGAGAAGCATTTTTAGATGGATTTTCTACAGGATTAAAGGCGTCTTCTCGAAAAGGACGTAGATTAATAATAACACATATTTGAAGCGATTTGGGATTTATAGAAAATGGTTTGCATGTTTTTGAATCACGTAGGACGGGAGATTACCATGAAGATATGAACAGTGAAGTATTTGAAAAATGGTTGGAATCTATTTTATCATATGTAGAACCAGGAGCAGTTGTTGTGATGGATAACTCAAGTTATCATAGCAGAAGAGTCGAAAAGCTATAGTTATTTTAATAAATAGTGAACATACAGTGATAGTGAAGTTTGTTATGATTCTGACGTAATGCGTACTAATTTAGTGATAATGATAATATTCGTGTAAAACAATTACCTATATGAAACGTATAAATAGTCAACATCTTGTGGCGGCATGAGCCGGGTGATGGTGGGTCATCGACGCACAAGAGGGCATCGTTTTATAGGATATATTGACAATGTTGGTAAGAATCTTTTCAGTTTGTCTTGATAAAGTTTCTAAATTAACTTAGGTACACCGATATACGAGTTAAAAACTTTAAATTTTTAAATATTCTTATTATTTTTATCATCTAACGCCTCGAAATTGGTAAAAACCGTTATATCACTGTTTCTACTCTAAAAATAATGGATATTATGTAAATGCAATTGTTTTTGTATATTTTTTATATCTGATCGCATTCAAATTTAGTACGCCTATGAAATGTTGCTCCCCGCACGGTTCGCCCGTCGCGCTTGTCCACAATTTCAACCGCTGTCGATTTTTTTCACAACAAATAATATAACTTACTTAATGTTCAGTCCTATCAAAACCAGCATAGTAAGTAATTACTTACCGATGCGTTTTTACTTGGCAACCAGTAAATAAAACACACTGTTCTAAAACTAAGCATGATCAAACAGTAAACTTTGGTATGATAAATAATCGGAAATAGAATGGTCGTAAGGAATTCTTTTAAGTGATGCCAGTACTTTATCAGTAAATCTTTTTACATTTAATAAAGATTGTAAACGTATCACAAAAATTGGTAAATAATAGAAGCCCCTTCGAAGCACCCTATATGAGCATTATCGTGCTTGTTAACACAGCTTGTAACATTAATTCCTGAAAAGCGACCGCAGGGCGTAAAAAAGCTTTAATATTTTAATCCTGGCTCAAAACGAGCGCTTCCACGTATGTGCCATCCGCATAATACTTAGCTGACGACGACTCACGTGTAGATAGGGTTTTTGCGTCCCCTGCTGCTGTTGCTCATATGGGAGTAAAGGTATTGTGGAAACGGTTGCGTATAAAGCGTTTTTAGAGCTGTACGGTGTATTGGTTTCCTCCTAGTTCGGTTTTTGTTGACCCCTGGGGGGCAGTTTGGGATCCGGCTTATTCATAGTTACTTCTCAGATTAAAATCGATGATATTCATGGGATGAAAACGCGTTAAGAGAAAACCCTTGTTGTCGGTAGTTCCCCATAATTTAAATAATAAATATGAATGAATTACCCTTGGAACATTACCATACTAAATGGATACAAAAAGATGTAAATATACACTACAAAAAAGTCAGTGGAAGATACCATTTAAAATAATGTTTTTCCACGGTCGGGAGTAGAAATCAGTTTCTATGACATCAAAATTAAAATAGAAGTAGTCCATTATTCCCAAGGGAGTATAATGCTCCCAAGGGAGTTTACATTATGGAGAACGTTTTTCATGCAAAAAAAGATAACATTTAAATTATTTATTGACATTTAAATTAAATGTTACATTTGTACAATTTTTGAAAATTAATATTAGAAGGAATATTACTTTTGCTTATATTTACAGTTTTTGTGATTGCGCTAGTAGTGGTACCTACTAAAACCTGATTAGCAATTTTGGTCTTATTTTCAATGGAGTTCTCGACATAACTCTCAGCGACTGTCATTGATTTCCAACCAGCATGACGCTTTATTGTCGTGATATCCACACCAGCATCTGCCAGTAATGTCGCTGAAGATCTTCGTAAGCAGTGACCAGTATAACATGCAGCATCAGGTAATTTTAAATACGAAGCTACTACCCTCGGAATTTTTCCTATGGTATTCTTGCCAACTGGCTGCGAACTACATTTTCCTGCTTTGTAGTACAAAAAAAGGCGCTTATGCTTGACGTGGGGAGGACGAAGGGACAGGTATTTTCGAAACAATTCAAGCATATTTCCCACATCGGTAACCAGAAAGGTTCGTCGAATTTTTGTCTTAGTGTTTGGAAATTTTACAATCAAGGAAGAATCTACATCCTCAATATCATCTACAGTAAAATTGACTAGTTCATCAGTTCGACAAGCTCCGGCAATCCCCAGAATTAATCCAACCTATAAAAAATCAAAATACTTAATAATTGAAATTCCTAATAACAGAAGTAATCTTACCTTAATCATTAAGAATTCTTTGTCATCTGCACTTGATAGAAAACGGTCGATTTCACCCTTTGTCAATATTTTCGATTTTTTCGCTTGATATCCGTCACCGGTTCTTTTCAAAAATACGATCAGCTTGGGGAATTTGCTTATATCTATGTTGTCGTAAATTATCAAGCATGACTTAACCATAGAATATTGCGCCTATAATGTGGAAGACTTGTAATTCTTTGCATTTTCATTGAAGTATGCCAACAAAATATTCTCGCTGTATACTTGAAAATTTTTCTCGGCGCACCACTTTTTGAACCGATTGTAGGCTATATCATATAAAGATCTTGCTTCGTAGGCAGCAAATTGCTTATTGCAATATTTGCAGCCTCCACAATCTCTTCCGACTCACAATTATTCATTGTGCACTAAACAAACTTTAAACTAAACCAAACTAGCACCTTAATTTGACAATTCTTTTTGTTTGCTTATTTTGTAGTTATGACAATAACTCAACGACTACTAAATAAATGCTCAAATCCGAATACAATAATTCTAGTGCTACTTACTTCATAATGACAAAATATGTGTTTTTAAGTTAATGAGACCGTGGAAAATATAGTATATACCATTCGGGAGATATGCTATTTTGTCCTCGGTGCATTGTAGCCCTCGGGCTTCAAATTGCACCTCTGCCAAAATAACGCATTCCCTTATAGTATAATGTACTATTATTTTACATTTATACAGGGTGTTTCTTAAGTAGGGGTCAAAAATCCAGGGGCATATTCTGTGGCAAAAAAAATGTTTTTTTTTTTGTTATATAAATGTGAAGTCTTGGGGCAGTATTGTCCAGTTAAGGTTTGAAATAAAATATTAACAGTATTAGAAACTTGTCAGTGGCGGAGGTGTGGATATCATCTATCATTATTTGCCAAATATATATACTACAAATAAAATAGATTATCATATGCGTCATTGCATTATCTTAACTTTTTGTCTCTTTACGCTTTTTTGTATTCCAAATCGATTAACAACAACCACAGCCACTGGCACAATAGTCACTAAACATAAGTCGAATTTTACGATACTGTACTAGCACGTCTTCGTATATTCCAAGACTGGATTGATCTGTCACAATACACTGGCTCCTGCCCTATGATGTATCCAGTAAAATATACTAATGTACACCCATTATCTGTTCGCATTAGTGTTACCCGATAATTATCTGAAACGAAATATTACCGCGCCCATGGCCGGTTCTTATCTTGGGGTTTTATTACTCTCTTTTATTTCCAAACAGACTATATGTCTGTAGATGGCACCGATTAAAGTTCTTGGTAAAAAATAACGCCCAACAAGAAAATTTCCAATAATACCCACCCATACATTCAAAGAAAATTGATGTTGAAATCGAAATTCTATTATAGCATTAGAGTTTTCATCGCACCAAATATTTATTGTGGAAGGTCATTATACCGTCTCTGGAAAAATTAACTTCGTCGGTAAACAATATGCCAGTGGTAAAGTCACATTTTGTTAAATTTTTTGCAAAATCCAATGGCAAAAATGTAGGCGAGCAGGATAGTCTTGCGGCAGTAAGGCTTGAACCCTTTGTATATGATATGAATAAACCTTCCTAATACTAGTACTTTAGTTTTTTTCAATATAATATTAGATTCTTGTGAAAAACAATTTTAAAATTTATTAAGTTTGAATATTAATGTCCGAATGGTAGTTATTTTTTTGGCCAACCACAATTTGATAACTCAGACATTATTGCAATTAACATTAAATAAAATTTATAAAATTATTTCGTACATTTATTCCGAACCACTATATAACATCTGAGACTAGACTAGAAACTAATAGATTGCTCAGAGTGTACCTGAACAGAAATTACCGTAACACTGTTGTCGCAAAAATACTGGGACGTCTAAGGACCTACCTGAGACAACAGAGTCTATCGTTTAATACTCATTACTTTGACAAAGCCCTTTAGGTCCGGCAACAGCCTTGAATTAGTGACAGATATCGGATAACGTGAACGGATGGAGCACAATCACGTGGATTGAATTATAAGCACTCAAACTTCCTCAACTATCTGGGAACACTAATTGATTATCACTACCTTTGAGCGGCGGCAGTGTGATATCTTCTGAAGTACGCCCTAAAGTTATAACTTAATATTAGGCCTGTTCCATCAGCCGGAGCTACATTAGCAGGGAACTATGGGAAATTGAATTAGGAATTGATTGTTGTGTCGATTATACGGGACAAAGGGTGAAAAGTAGGGCAGTAGTTTTTTCAACATGGCAAATACGCGCTCGATATCGGGCCGTCAACGAATTTACATCGCGCAAAATTATGGACAGCTCTTGTTGTCTGATTTGTTACTGATGTGTAGAGTAACAAACACGATGCAGCTGCATTTGTAGCATGCGGATACCACGTTTTTCAATGTTTTTTTTTTTATCTCGAATGTAACATACTAGTACACTCTATGTTTCATAAGATAGACATTTGTGCGAAACTAATTTTTATACCTCAAAAGCTTTGATATTATTTTATTTTTCAAAACCTTAAGGAGTCAGTACACTGATAAATAAAGATGAAAATTTTCGTGTTTTGTTATGCTCTTTTTACATAATATTTACTGAAAAATTTTAATTTACATTATATATTAAAGGAAAATCAAGTGTATTTTACCACATACTTCTACTATATACCGCGCACTTTGTATATTTTCAATGTATAACCTTGGCCCCGAGGAATACAAGAAATTAACCAGAACTGTGTTGCATTTGCGCATGCTCCATAATAAACTACTATTAATAACTAATTCATCATGATCCTAGACACATTAAAGGGTTATCTGTTAACTTATTGTCAGCTTGCGGATTACTATGTCTGTTCTCTCCTTCATTTTTTTAAATTAAAATGAGAGACCAATGATCTCAGACAAGTTATTTTTCATAAATACTGTCCCAGAAGTATTGGGAGATATTTTAAGAATGGTTGGTTGGAACATGGATAACATTAAAGTGCTCTAATAGTTACATCCTAAATGTAGAATCAATTTTAATGAAATGTGGAGAGTGGATTTTGTTTATACTAGAAATTTCAAAAATAGTGTACTACAATTGAAATATTTACTTTTATCTAATTTATTATGAAATTTTATAAAAGTTTTCATGTGATTCCTGTTGCACATGTGCAGAGGCACATCAACCTAACCTCTAACCTAAAATGTTTTTGTTGTGTTGTTAAAGTGTAGTAGACAAACATATATGGCTCACTAATAAACTTTTTGTGGGACGTTCGTAAGACAGTAAGTATAAAATAATACTTTGTTATGTGTGCACTTGCAGCTTGTGTAAATTTAAACCATAAAACATTCATTTCAAACAACATACTTATCTTTGTAACAGTAAAAATAGTCATTCCTTACAAGAGATATTAACATTATTTGTAGTTATGTTAATTATAGAACTATAAATATTTATTTTCACACATATATACGTATATCTACAAATATTTGCAAATACCGAGGAATATATATTGATGTTTCAAGAATTATGTAGTATTTTCAGCGGAAATATTCAACGTATTTTTTAATGGAAATGAAATGCTTACATTGCAATACATTTTTAGATGATGAATGAACAATACACTTTTACACAGAAGGATGAATGATTCACATTTAGAGGATGGATGGACAAATTCCACTAAAAAATCTTCCTACACATAAGTTATTTCTGCTCCTGATAAGGGCTTCTTAATTATTTAGAAATAAAAATGTGACTCGCATAGTATATTTATTATTGAATTCTAATAATAAATAAAATCTATTTCTAATAATTTTTTAGTAAGAGATATTCTGCATATTATATTAACTACCTTAAACCTGCACATTATTATTATTCTTATTAGTATTATTATTATTTTCCCAGTCACACTTTCCGAAGCTCCGACACTATCGGAAATGTTCTGAAGAGAGAAACAATGACCACTATCCTCTTTTATATCCACTTTTTCTTTCCATTCTGTTCATAGGGTACTAATAATAATACCGCCTCAAAGCATAATTCTGTGGGTAAAAGCTAAATTTCAAATATGTTTACATTCAAAAAATATATTTATATATCATTTCGGAACATTATATAAATATTCTTCGTCAATATGTTGCTAAATAATTTGTAATTAAATACTGTTATAAATCAAAATATACAAATCTGTGAAACTTTAATTTAGATAGATGAAAATGATATTTTACAGGAAAAACAAGCCTCATATTAAATTTCACCGATACTAATCTAGTTTTTCATATTTAAAAAACCTCTTTGATCAAGTTTTTATTTTTCCAGATATACAGTGTTAATAGTTATTTGTGCAACTAGTACAAAAATACTGCAAGTATTTATAAAGGATACAAGTAAGTATAAAGTTAAAAATTAATATTTGCATGTGTGTTCATCATTAGATATTTATTTGGAGCTTAAATTAAAAATGTGACAAATTCCTGTCGGGTAAAAATTTTTAATTTCTTGGAACGATATCTTAATGACTTCTTCAAAAATTTAATTAATTTGGTAAAATATCGAATTACCACATTTTTATTGATTAAAAATGTAGCCTTTAACAATGAATACTCTGATCATAAGGTCGATGGTTTTAGTATCTCTGATTTTTCTTTTAAATACGCTAGAGGGACGTTTTCAGTAATGTTCTTAACAAACTTTCTGCCGCACCAGTCTATAAATCGTGTATAACATATTTCATACACTTTAGATTTATCGGGTAAATCTGCTGTAGCTTAATTTGCCGTTTTAATTATATCTGGAGGAGTACAAATAATAGTTTCTTTCTCACTACCCGAGCTTCATATTTTTAACAGGTTTACAGCAAAATATTGAAATTTTAAACTGCAATTTGAAATTAATTAAATATTCATAGGTAACTATGAATATGCTTTCGATAGTAACAAGATTTGGATTAATCAAAATTAGAGTGTCTTTTTTTTATCAGACAATAATGTTTTGAAGAACATTTTATGGTACCTATGGTACGTAATCTCTAGATTAAACTCGTAATCAACTAAGCTGCAAAAAAGTTCTTCCATTTAAAAGAAACATGATGTGCCATAAGTGGCTCCCTCTACTTGCGACGTCAAAATTAGAAACACATTTGAATTTCTCGCCCGCACAAAACCCCGATTTACAAATTTTATGTAAATATTTGGATTTAGTTATTTACAAATATCGAAAATAGAATTTTAACTTTGACACCCTGTATCTTGTCTATTATGCGACTTGTGATATATTTGCTACTTCATTTGAAAACACCCTGTAGATGATAAATATTTCCTGAAAACTGAAAAGAATTCATTTACGTCCACGTACATAAATTTGACGCGGAGGCAAATTTCGATTGAAACCCTGAAATATACTGCACCAACGTATTTCATACAACGAACCTCATAGTTCTGATGCACACTAATTAATTTTGTTCACTAATTGAGTCTACGCAAGTTTTTGTCTACGTCAAAACCAGCATATACCATTAGTGCACATAACTAGTTCATATCTGTCCGCCAGCCTTCCGAAACGCGCTCGGAATCGAAATTCGTCGAAACCCCAACATAAAAGCGCTTGTCCAAAATACATTTTTTTTGCTCTTTTCACGTTTTCAACGGAAGGACACTTGCGCGTGCAATTAGAAGTTATTGTATTGACGCAACAAATATCCGATCGGACGAAAAATTCTCTGTTTTATTCGGTACCAATATTTGCGGGGATTTTATAACTGAAACGGCGTGATATAATAGAACTTGATTTGAACGTGCCGATAATAGAGGATCCAAATCTGTGTGCGCTTAACAAATGGTTATAATGTGTGAATGACCCAATATGTTCCAAAAATTAAGGTCTTAAAAAATGATAGTTCGGTTTGAGCACTATAATGCGTGTAACGTTAAATCACTGGGTGTTAGCCGAGTGATTTACAGTGGTATTCATAGTCCGTCTCCAGTCGCCAGAGAGCGGTCTCCGTATGCGAATTTCATTATGAAATTCGCATAATTTCGGACAGACAATGAATACAGTGTACTGTAACAGTAGTACTTTCACTATAGTCGAGGCAATGAAGCATTATGATAGGAAATATTTTAGGATAGGACGTATCGGAATGCGGTTTTTCGCATTCGCTTGCAAAAATTATTTATATCATTCGTACCTACTTTGTACCTATTACAAACCGGAAGTTGCATTGCTGCAGCCAAAAATGCATGCAAAAAATGCATCTTTTGAGAGGCCTTTTGGCAAATTTAATAACTTCGTAAAGTCAGAATTGGCTCAAGTCGGGTACCCGGGGGATTTCGAGGTCGCTGATCACGATTATGATGTTCAAATTGACCCTTCCGAATACCTGGAGCTCACGAACGCCGACGAACGTCATCTCCGGGGACTATCCCGAACTTTATGCGAGAGAGGAGAGAAACTGGGCACCCGGGTTTTTTTTGGGTCGCTGAATTCGAATATACCATCGGCGAACACCCCACGAACATCTGGTGCGCCCTAACCTGGCCCTGAACGTCATCCCCGAGGGTTTTCCAGACATAATTGAAAAAAACCACCTGAAAATTGTTACGGGGGGTTTTTTGGCTCGCTGAAATCAAATATGGCACCAGCCAACACCCCACGGACACCTGATGCACCCTAACCTGGCTCTGAACGTCATCCCCGAGGGGTTTCCAGACACAATTGAAAAAGACCAACCAAAAATCGTTACTGGGGGTTTTTTGAGTCGCTGAATTCATATATAGCACCGACGAACACCCCACAGACACCTGGTGCTCCCTACCCTGGCTCTGAACGTCTTCCTTGAGGATTTTCCAAACACAATTGAAAAAGACCAACCAAAAATCGTTACTGGGGGTTTTTTGAGTCGCTGAATTCATATATAGCACCGACGAACACCCCACAGACACCTGGTGCTCCCTACCCTGGCTCTGAACGTCTTCCTTGAGGATTTTCCAAACACAATTGAAAAAGACCAACCAAAAATCGTTACTGGGGGTTTTTCGGGTCGCTGAATTCAAATATAGCACCGACGCACACCCCACAGATACCTGGTGCGCCCTACCCTGGCTCTGAATCGTTACTGGGGGTTTTTCGGGTCGCTGAATTCAAATATAGCACCGACGCACACCCCACAGATACCTGGTGCGCCCTACCCTGGCTCTGAACGTCTTCCCCGAGGGTTTTCCAGACACAATTGAAAAAGACCAACCAAAAATCGTTACTGGGGGTTTCTTGGGGCGCTGAATTCAAATATGGCATCGGTGAACACCCCACGGACACCTCCTGCACTGAAACTTTTACCTCGACATCGATTATTCTCGTCGTTTTTAAGGACTGAATCACATTTTTTGAGGGCCCCGGGGGAGAGTTACCCATGAATGAATGTATGAAATTATGGGACGATATTTGGTTGGTCTTTTTCAATTGTGTCTGGAAACCTCTCGGGGGTGACGTTCAGATCCAAGTTAGGGTACACCAGGTGACCGTGGGGTATTGGCCGGTGTCATATTTGATTTCAGCGAGCCAAAAAAAAAACCCGTAACGATTTTCGGGTGGTTTTTTCAATTATGGCTGGAAAACCCTAGGGGATGACGTTCAGGGCCAGGTTAGGGCGCACCAGGTGTTCGGGTGGTCGTTTTCAATATAGAATTCGGATTCAGCGCACACAAAAAGCCCCCATACCGATTTTCGGTTCGTTATTGTCGATATTTCCAGAAAAATTCTCGAAGATGACGTCCGCGTCCAGGTTGGGACTCACCAGGCGTCCGTGGGGTGTTCGCCAATGGTATATTCGAATTCAGCGACCCAAAAAACCCCCGGGTGCCCAGTTTCTCTGCTCTCTCGCATAAAGATCGGGATAGTCCCCGGAGATGACGTTCGTCGGCGTTCCTGAGCTCCAGGTGTTCGGGGGGTCAATTTGAATATCATAATCGTGATCAGCGACCTCGAAAACCCCCGGGTACCCGACTTGAGTCAATTCTGACTCTTATTTACGATGTTATTAAATTTACCAAAAGATGCATTTTTGATATAAATAATTTTTGCAAGCTAATGCAAAAAACCGCATTCCGATACGTCCTATCCTAAAAGATTTCCTATCTTTGGCATTTTTAGTGCTTCATTGCCTCGACTACTAGTTGAATCCAGAATCTGGGGTCAATTTAACACCATCGTTCTAGATTCAAGTTGATTCTAAGATCGAAGTGAAAAATGTCGCTGAATCTCAATTCGGGATTCATTTAGCCCTATCAAGACAGATTCAAGGTCATTATTATTCCAAGGTCAAATTGAAAGATATATATGCAATTCGGAAAAATCTTCATACATTTATATTTTTGGAGTCGCTGGATCCGAATTTGGAGTTCATTTAACCCCATCAGATCAGCTTAACCTGACACCTTGTAAGTGATGCATTGAAATGCTAACTATTTTATCATTCTGAAGTATATCGAAAACTCTTTCTCTTAGTTTTGCATCCGAAGTATTAATAAAAACTTGCATAGATACAGATAGGGTTTACCTTCTTTATTTAAAAGCTTTCACTCATTTTGTCATTAGTCTTAACTTGATGTGAAGAGGTGGGAGCAGGGTTTTGAAAGGTGAAACCGAAAAAAGGAATTTTCAATAGATCTATATAAAATTCCTTATTCTTAAGATTTCTAACTCTTCCATGCATCGGTTACAAGGTTACGGGCATTATTGAGGATTAGGATTTTGAGATTGTCAATTTAAGCTGACGCGATGGAGTTAATTGAACTCTAAATTCGAATGACCCCAAAAAATATACGTACTATGGTTTTCCCAATTTGAATATTGACTATGAATACCACCGTTAGTTACACAAGTTTCATTAACAAGGTTCATATCGAACATGTATCATTCAAAATTCTACGACGGTCCAAATAGATTTTATTTGCAGATTCGATTTATCTTAAATCAAAAACGTTTCCATAAATTGAAATTCAAAATTATTAGTTGCTCTTATTTGACAATGTCAATGTCAAATTTGACTTTGACAACTTCATTGTTGGCGTCCGATTTTATGCCATAGGATCAATTTCAGTGAAAAAGAATGTTAATATAGGTGATTTTGATTCCGAGAGTGTCCCTTCGCATATTGAAGACATTACGCAAAGCGTTGTCGATTGCTTACTTCTCGAAAAATCAAGACGTACGATCAAAGTTGAAAAATCTTGAAGATTGGTGTAAAGGGAAAGAAATCAAGAATAGCAGCAGTGAAAAGGTTCTTCTGGCATATTTCGAATATCTTTCAACACATAGCAAGCCTTCGTCGCTTTGGGTATATTATTATATGCTACGTTCAGTTATATCAATGAAAAAAAAATATACGGGTAAGTACGTCCATTTAATTGCGCTTTTAAACAGAAAATTAGAAGGATTTCAAAATGATCTAAGATTTTAATGAAAGAAAACATAACTCAATTTATTGTCTGAAGCTATTTATTTGCGGCATAATTTTAGTTTTTCTTTAGTTTTATTGGGTTTTTGCCACACTTCTGAAAAAATAAAGATTAATTAAATAAGCCCTTGCGCCAAACGGATCAGTCAAGGGTTATTTTTGAAACTAAGTTTGTCTAACCAAAAAATCTCACACTGAAAAAAGCAGATAAGTAAAAAATTACAAAAATCACATCACTATCGATTCCATAGAGATGTTAAATGATTTATATATATATATATACTTTTATACTTCGCAAACATACAATGTTCACATGCCTACGGTAATAATGTCTATATCTCACTGCGTTAATAACTATTTTAACTCACGTGTGTACAATTGTTGATTATTATTCACATTTACAAAATGTCTCAATTTGTAACAATGTATCCACCTAATCGCATCCAGTTTTACTATGCAAGATGCACTTCGTCGGAACATTGAAAGCATTTCGTATAAGATCCTCATCATTAATGCTATCCGCTTTACAAACGCGACTTAAGCAGTTTTATGTCGGCTGAAGTTAAGTTTCAGGCAATTGAGCGCCTCGTCACGTGCTTAAAACTTGTGTCGCTGACGCTTTTTCACATGAAATTTGTAGTGATCTTAATCGTTAACGGCTCTAATGCTAAATTAATCCAGAATGGTTTGCTGTTGTTATTTAGTGTCTGTAAAAGTGTAAAAGTGAATTTGAGTTTTGAATATCATTGAAGGATTGCTTTAAGTCAGGTATGTCTTTTTTGTTAGTAAATTTTTAATTTATTTATTACAGACAAGCCCAATTCAGTAAAAATAACAAACAATAGTCAATGTAATGGTAATAAGAACACAGAAAAATATGAAACATATAGGATACAATCTAAAACTAAAATAAAACAACGACATAGAGAAAAAATACAAGTCTATAACATCAGACCATACACAAAAATTAGTATACAGGATGTTCCAGAATGATGGTAAATTATTTTACCAGTGTATTCCCCAAGAGGGAAAAAAGTAGTATAATTAGGTGTAGTATTTAAAAAAAAGTTTTGTTGAAATCGGCCATTGCAGGGAAAAGTTCTGAAAGGAATAAATCTAGGGGTTGCTTATTCGCACCCTCCAGAAACATGAGCTAAGGAATAGACACCACCACAAAATAGCGTTTTTAAGGAAAAATATAAAAACTATTTTTTCCGTCATTTTGAAATTCGAATATCTCAACAGAAGGACCTAAATTGAAAAATTGGAATGAAGATCCCCCCCTGAAATGGCTTGTGGAATACACTGGTAAAATATTTGACCATCATTCTAAAACACCCTGTATAACAAAGTTATGGATGCATAAAATGTCAACTTTAAGCAGTTCCGTTTTAAATCTATTGAAAGACAAATCAAACAATTCGAGATGAGTTGACGTATTAGCTAATAGAAGTGTTCTAGGGAACAATGTGTTAAAAGCATAATTACATTTGTGGAAAGGCACAAAATGTTTGTATTGATCGAGTGAAGAGTAATGGAATAAGTTAATTTTCGAAAGAAGCTAAGGTGCCGCATCTGCCATTAATAATCTTAAACAAGAGTCCTGCGATTTTTACGGACTTGGAGTGATGATATACGTAAGAATCACTCAATATAAATGAAATAATTACAAAACTGAAACTTATAGGAAATACATCTAAAGAAGTTATGTTGCACTGGATCCAATTTCAGCTTGTAAGTCAAATAATGCGGATTCCAGATGAAGGAGCAATAATCAAGATGAGATCTAATCAGTGAACAGTACAAGGCTTTAACGACTATGATGTTGGTAAAGTCACTAGTTAAGTTTGTTTACAAAGCTCAGCATTTTCATTGCTTTGCGACAGACGGATATAATGTGGGTATCGAATCTAAGGTGAGAGTTAAGAGTAACATCTAGGTCAGAGAATTCGACAACCGAGCCAAGCATCACACCATTTAGGCTGTTGTTAAAAATGAGTGAATTATGAGAGTAGTGCAATCGCATGATGTGGAATTTAAAGACATTTAGAAAGTCAGTCTGCAATTGCAAGGCATCATAATTACCAATAAATTTGTGAAGACGGGGCATCCGCGAAAAGCAGTGAACGACATCGTTAATGAAGAGATTGAACAAGAGAAGTCCTAGCTAAGATCCCTGGGGGACACCTGACGGTACTGGAAAAGTGTGTGAATAAGAGTGATTGACCTTGACATACTGCTCCCTATTCGTTAAGTAACTAGGAATCCATCTCAATACAAGACCATCAATACTATAAAAGCGAAGTGTAAGTAACAGAAGTTTATGGTTTGCTCTATCGAAGGCCTTGGAGAAATCCGTATAATATTTCAATTCAATTAATTTATTAAATTAATTTGATCATTTTTTATCCACGTGATACTTTTTTAAGCAATATTAATTGAATGAATCACTTTATTCACGGAAAACGGCGGGTGGGTCCCATAGTTAATTTATTCAATTAGCTTTATCCAAGTGGTACTTTTTCAAACAACAAATTTAGATATTCAATTATTTTATTTGCAAAAGCTGAATTTCAGGGCTTCACGACCACTAGATGTAATTACTCCATTCACCGAATTACTTTATTTATGGAAAATTCGCAACTCTTCTCCTTTTCCTTAGTGTAAATTCTTAGTTCGAGTCATGAACCTTATCCGCCTTTCGGAGGACCCGGAAATTCTTTCGCCCAGACAGATAATTAATTGCAGCTTGTCCTGCGGATTGATTAAATTTAGCCAACGCACACACAGTGATCTATGTGCACAAGCGGGACTGGATGTGACAGTCCATCTATGCAGGGCCAGAATTAATAACGGATTACATAACTGGCGGTTAATAACACTGGCATGCCAATATGCTGCTCTCCTCCCCCATGCAGCCTCGGTCGGGCTAGATTTGCGTTATTAATTTGACGGAGTAAATTTCTCTGGCGGTGAAGGGAGCAACTTCCGCTACTGCGGTGCATATACGAGGTGAAGAGCGCGCGACGGGTGATTCAGAACTCCAAAATACATTTTTTAAATGTACAGGGGATGCTTACAAATACAATTTTCAAAAAATCGAAAAGGGCAGTTAAAAAATGCTCACACGGCATTGGACTCTGGTTCACTGTAACCAGTGTTTCTAGAATTATGACTAGGACGTGAAAATCAATCTGGCTCAGTAGATTAAGACAGTAAATTTTATTATGGAATAATTTGCAGAGGAATGTAACAGAATTCAATTTTCTTCGCAAATCTAAACATTGGATCCCGAATCTATCGGTCAATTGCCTATAGGGAATACCTCGTTCTGAATACGCGTTCTTTACTATAAAATACAAAGATTTATTCTATAACATAAACAGAATGGATTCCAAATAATAGCGCAGTATTCTAATTTGGTTTTAAC
This sequence comes from Monochamus alternatus, assembly GCA_037114965.1. NCBI lineage: Eukaryota > Metazoa > Arthropoda > Insecta > Coleoptera > Cerambycidae > Monochamus > Monochamus alternatus. Next base: position 11,415,542 of record CM073429.1, on the reverse strand, counting down.
ATGAGCAAAAATACGTGCTTTAATATCAATAAATGATCTCCAGTATAAAACCATAAGCCTTCATGACTTCATCGATGCCATAATATGGCTTGAGAAAGACAATTTCTGATCAAAGACTACTCCAACAGTGGTCAAAAGACCAATTTCAGTGTAATTTATTGAATAATTATAGCGACATGGTGATTTTATTCTTATAAAACTAATAACACTGCATCCCATAATTAGAACTTTCGTAGGCCTCATCTGTACTTATATCAGATCAGAAAGAAGTAAGTTGCACCAATTTGAGGTAATAAAAAAAATCTCAATTTTTAGACAATCATTATTTATTTACTTACGCAATATATAACAGGAATGCCATATGAAAATAGATACACTATCAGAAACAAATAGTAACTGTGTAAGTGGTACAATCTCAATTACTGTTCAGTTAATTGTAGGTACTTATCTGTACAATTTTGTGTCTGTATTTATCTTATAAGATTAAATAATTTAAAATTCCATTAGTAACTGGAATTTTTAATGACCATACTTGCCTTATTGTAGCTTTCGACTCTGTAAGTTCACTTACTATATTTTTGAGCATGGTCTTTTGAAGAACCTGTCTACCGGTAGTAACACTTGATAAAACAGTCTTCACAGAGCAACTGCAAGATGTAGACTTCAGATTAACGAAAAAAATTACTGAAATGATTGATTTAATGTAACAGCTGCATACAGTGCATGACAAGAATTTATACCTGTAGGTTATAATTTCTTTGAAGCTGCGTTACTTTTTCTTCTACAGCATATATCTTTAAATCTGTAATAAAATGCTTACTGCAAATTTTTTGGTTATCTAAATGAAAAGTATCTTTTCGATTGTATCTTAGCACCTTCCATTCCGCTTTCTTAATTAAGGTTCTTTTGGGGGCACTATGGAAAGTAATAGATTCGTCAGTTTCCTTTTTTCATTTTGGTTTTACAAATAGCCATAATATAAATTGTTCAATCAGAATTATAACACAACATAGTTTGATATTTGACATAAAAGTATGTATTATCAACAGCAATAAAATAACAACTAAAACGTAATGGTAACAAATGCGAGAACAACAATTATTATGTTAAAACACGAAAATAATTCCAGTAACACAAAAATAATAACACAGGACACAGGGATACTTCTAAAACACAAATAAAAGGTAAAATATATTAGATAGCAATGTATACAGGGTTAAATGACAAAGTACAAAAATTTTAACCACGTGCTCAGGGAAGCCTAAAAGACAATAACAAATTTATTTCAGAATTCTAGCTCGATGTTAAAAAAATGGGGCGAAACCCTCTTTTCCTACGGAAAATCGGCGCCTATGTCATCAGTCATCGTCCAGATGGCTACATATGTCAACTAGACATATGTTCGGTGCAACTAGGTACCATGCGATCGTTTCTCACAACGTTCCAACGTTGCCGAATGTAGAAACAACGAAAGTAAACATTTTTATTGATAATAATACCTAAGTACCTGATAGATAACAGTTAATCCGGTTATCTACAGTATTTTGCATTCGTTTTTCGTTCCTTCGTTCTAAACTGCCAAAACTTCATTTTCACTCATAACAGGTCCGTCAGAATTACTAGCCACAAAATACACACTTCGCGTAGATGCAGTTAATAAAATTGCCCATTTATTTTAAGAAAATTGATTGAAGGAAATACTAACAGAAAACTTCGAATACACCCGTGGCAGTTTTTAATTTATAAAATTTTGTCCGATAACGGTCACTCTACTGCATTGCTCTCAACTCTAGGAAATATCTTCACGTACGTTTAAAGAAAATTGTGGAAAACTACACATGTCCCAATATATCGCAATCATCCATTATTTAATGAATAAAACGTTTAAAACTGAAACTGTCACTAAAAACGGAAAACTAAAATTAGAATGTCAACGCCACCGTTCAGTCTTCGGTCCGCCTACACCCAGAACTTAATATTCTTCAGATAAATATTCTTATAGCAATCAATATAATCAATATTATCTTCTTTTATGTACGATCGTGGGTTTCTTCATTCTAGTATTGTTTTGACACTTCCTCCGTGACATGGGGTTACACGCACATAGCACTTGTCAGTCGATATAAACCTATGCTGTGTTGTTGGTTGCATTGTTTCTAATACTCTACAAATGTCAAACAGCAGTAGTGGTCAGAAAAGTAATATTACAGAGCACTGTAAACGCCTCAGGAAATTTAAAATAATAATACTACAATATTATTATATGCAAACATGGTCGATTATTGTGTGGACAATTATTTTGTTAATAAAAATATCTTAGTTTAAACTGTAGTAAAGTAGGCATAAATATATGTTTTGTAAAATGTAGATCAGAAAGAATGTAAGAAGAAGAAGAAGAAGAAGAAGGGCTGTGTCAGAGTTGAGTTGTAAAGATAGAAAGTGCGAAATAAAGAAAGTAGTAAAACGTTATTGGGTATTTATTTAATTAACAAAGAAAATATTACCCTAACAATTGTTAATATCGTTACTATTATTAGTTTTCAGTATTCGCTTTTCGCACATTCAAATTCGTGTAATCGTGGAAATTACGGATATGGTACTAATTTATGGGAAGTGCGACGAAAGTGCATATCGCGCAACAGCAGAATATCAAATACGTTTTCCAAATAGACAGAATATGTCAAATCCTCGTACATTTGTACGAATTGTACAACGTTCACGAATGTTGTTTTACACGTGCTGGAGTTTTAAATACGTATGTACCTACCTAACTTGAAAATAAAAAAGAACCAATTTCATACTTTTTAAAATTCCTTGAAACTCCTTTTTTACATAGTGGCATAAAAATAAAGCATTTTTAAACTACAATAGATATACTTACAGAAAAAAAGTATTTTTTTATTTATGAAATGGTCGAGGGAAACCAAGAGGTCCCCAGCAAGTACAACAATTTTTACAATGACAAGTTATAATGTAAACAAGTTAGAAAACAGAAAATAATTTGACTTTCTTGAAATCTCCAAATATCAGTTCTGGAAGTATCAGTAAGGTAGGTTTTACTCTCAGTGCTACCATATCGTTTCTCATTACATAATCTAATATTTTGTAAATAAAACTTTCTTTAAAAGTGCCGTAAATCGTTACACGTGGCAACGCGGTGCTCTGTCACTACCATTGACAATTTTGACTTTGACAGAATATACCTAACCTCGCAGCTGACAGGCGGCATAGTCGCCGAGAAATTAGGGGTTAATAAGGCTTTGAAAAAAATTTTTTTTCGCTTTATGAATAAGTTTGGAATTTTTTTGAAGGGTGATTCCGTTAATTCTGAATTTTCCCTATCCCCTATTAAAATATTTGTACCAAGTCATAGTTAACCCTGTATAATAACATCAACTTGGCCATCCCTTCCAAAACATCTGATATATTACTTAAATACACATTAGATTTATCAGATATTGTTAATATTGTTTTGAAACTAGACTCCAGTTAATAAAGATAATCGCTAATTTTGTTTCAGATATGATCTTTTCAAACATCCCTTTTTCTGGTGTGTATATTATCGCTGTAAAAGATACAGTGTACTAAAGCATTACGGGTTGTTCACCCTATGCCCGTATGTGTTGACGTTGATACCGTGGGGGAACTTGAGGCGGTAAATTAAATGAAGCTGCTGTGGGTGTGGAGAGGTGTGGAGGACCTCTCACGCTGAAAACTGCGGCCGGAAGTGTGGGTTTTAAAATTTATTCGTTCATCGTTAAATACTTGCAAATTTTCGGTATATGTTGCGCCTTAGGCTTCAGATTATCTTTATACATTTAAAGACCAAACTTTTCAAAGCTTAAAGAAGTTAATGTTTAAAATTTGATCGATGAATTTCTTGTACATAATTATGGAAATTGTAGAAGTTTTGAGATATACAACTTCTTTCATTTCGGCAATATTTTAATACTTTAAATTTTTTATACTCAAACATCGTTGTAATTAATTCTGTACTATTTCGAATAATTTCAAACTAATCTTGTCAAAACTGTCTTAAAAAATAGTACTAAATGAAATATCTTCTATAATAGTTCATGAAATACAAATTCATGTTCTTATTTCTTAGTTTTTTATAGTTAGTTATATAAAATATTTTTAAAAAATGACATGCACGCTGGGAAAATAGTTTGTAACTTGATTTAATTTATAGCAGAGTTTAAAAATGAAGAATAATTCAATGTCTACAGCATTTTCAAAATCGTAATGCTCTGATCTAACAAGCGATGAATGTCGATGACAAAAAACTTGTATGAAAGAATTAGAATGCGAGGCCAAAATATGAATGTAAGTATGACGCTGAAATATGTTGTTAATTAATAAAAGGGTTCGTGAGACAGTGGCGTATTTAGAATGGCTTCTTGATCAAATGCCGCCCCTTCAGTTTCACAACCAAAAAGAAGACATAGCAGCTAAGCCTAACTTAACTTTCAACAATTTTGTTCCTCCTTGGAGGGAGGGGGTCAACCGCTCTCTTTGGCTTTCCTTTAGTACGCCTCTGGTCAGTGAAAATTCTATATCGTGCAATAAAGCAAAGCAAGGAAGAACATACAACTATGAAAATATGGAAGATTGACAAAGATTAAGGTTGATGACGACATAAGATATGCGATTTATAGAACAAATTATGAATGGTATTTTAGAAATAAGCTTCCGTCGATAAAAAAAAACAGGTTGATGACAGGATGAAGCTTTGCTTAGAATATCTAGAAGGGTGCCTCAAATGCTGAAAAAAGAAAACGAAATAGTCATATGGGAAGAAATTATTTAAGACAAATATTAGAAGGCTCACCAAAAGTAATAACACACTCATCGAATAGTTTTTCCACAAATACATTGCAAGAAAATGCTAAACTATATTACGAAATTACAAACTAAGGTTAAGTTGGTAAAACATAAAATATGAAAAGATAATAGTTCAATCTCAAAAAAAAATTATTTTATTTTTTATCTGCTAAACAAATAAATTTTTCCTTCAAACTTGGTATGCAGTAATCATAAGAAAAGGCATAGAAGTTTAGGGGTTCAAATAGGTCAAAATATTATTTGTTTAATAGACAGAAAAATAAAATAACATATTTTTTTTTAAGTTGAACGTCCTGTATCCGTAAAACGGAGTGTCATAGAAAAAAATGTTATAGGAAAGACTACTATTATTTTTTCATGTTCCATCTTTTCCCAAAGTTAAGAATCAAAAACCGGGGACACCTTGAATTTAAACAGTTGTATTGCAACAAATACATCTTTCAGTGTATGCCAACTTATCACGGAGGATCGGCACACACTCGAGCAACTTTTGAGGCGATTTCAACGCACCAGTTGATTAACAACAAGTGAAACTAATACCATCAATAAACACAACAGGCCATTATCATGCAAGAGCGGTCCGTTAATTCAGACGGACGACTACGACGCCCCTGAAATATTAAGCAGGCCCGGGCCGGCGAAAGAAGTCCGCGAAAGGCGCCTCAAATGAGCCCGATCGGGATGCGGATGGAGCCGCCAAACATTGATTCTATTTATGGAGAATCGGGCGCTCTCGCGCGACATGACTTCCACGGCCGAGCCTGAATTATTCACGCGGCAAAGTAAATAATGTACACACGCGCGTGCGGGAGGAGGGGGAAGTGGAACGGCTCGGATCGGATTAGGAAACGCGTCGCTTTACAATGCGGCGCTGTCCTGATTTAATAATCCTTACGGGGTAACAGACTTCCTAATTTACCCGGTGGCCAAGACAAAATTGCAGCAGTGTCTATATATACAGGGTGTCCCTGAAAATAAAGCGGTTTAGCTAAACTTACCTTAGTTCCAAGTCGCTTCGTTTGGGCGCTATACGACCTTGAATTGCAATTATAAAATCATTTTTAATTTTTAAAAATTTAAAACGCCTTATGCGATTTTGCTAAAATTTGGCAAGTTGACCCTGCTCTATAGGACAATATACCCCATATTAAAATTACTGGCATGGCATTTGTTTTTTTTTTATAATTCTGCGTTAATGGAAGAAAATATTTTTCAGTATAAAATTTAGATTAAATCAATTATTGACTACAAAAAAGGTCCTCTTGAGAAGACTCGATTACTCTCGTGGTTAATTCGAAATTTAGGAAAACATGAATATAAATAAAGATGTCACAGTAGCTGTTCAAAGTGGCCAGCATTTATACGCATGCAATAATTTACACGACAAAGGAAATTGAAATGTACTCTTTGCATAATTTCTTCGTCGCTGTACCTACGGGAAGTGTGTTTTGTCAGTAGTGAGTGGTTGTAATGAGTCAACATGCATTTTTGTCAGTTTGTAACGAAATAATGAAAAACGAATGCAAAATACTGCAGCTAACTGGATTAACTGTTACCTATCTGTCAGGCATTATTACTAATAAGAATGTTACTTTTTGTCGTTTCTGAATGTATAAACGCTGCAAAAAAACGACCCATGGCAGTTGAAATTGTTGTTGTAAGTTTTGTTTATGGATCTAAGCCATCTCAGTCGATGCTTATCATAGGCGCCGACTTTTAGCAGTAAAAAAGGATTTTATCCCATTTTTTAAATATCGAGTTGAAATTCTGGAATAATTTTGTTATTGTTTTTTATGCCTTCCTGAGCACGTGGTTAAAATTTTTGTACTTTAACTTAACTATCCCTGTATATAAAGCTGTTTACAAACCTTTTAGGCCCACAGCTGTGTTATTCTCCTCCACTCCAGTCTTCGCCTTTCTTTTTCAATCCGTTACATTTTTCTCCCTTCGATCTATTGCCACTGCTTCTCTCCATCGCTTCCCCGGTCTCCCTCTTTTCTTCTTGTAGTTAGGCTTACTCCCTACAATTTTTTTAACTGTCCTTTCATCTTCCATGCGTTCTAGATGCCCTAACCACTGCACTCTGTCATTTACAACTTCATCTATTTTTGGTGCCTGGTACATTGCATATATTTCCTTATTATTTCTCCTTGAATAGCCTTCCTCCATATTTTTTTCCCCTAGAATTCTTCTTAAGATCCTCCTGTCCCACGTTAATAGGTTTTTCTCTTGACTTCTTATTGAGTATCCAAGTTTCACTGCCATACAGCGCTGTCGGTCTCAAAATTGTTTTGTACATTCTAAATTTTTCTCCTCTGGACAAATTTTTTGATGTCATTAAGTGGTTGACTGCTGCTGAACTTCTGTTTGCTTATATTATTCTCCTATTAATTTCTTGCTCCTCGTCATACTTAGCTTACCTTAGCATATTCTTGAATTTCTTCAAACTCCATCTCTCCGTGCTTCTGGTATCTTTTATTGTTCTCCTTTTCTCAAAAGCTTAAGCTTCTCTTGATAATCTGCAATTCCACTTTACGTGCCTCATCCACAAATTTTCTTGTACTCTAATTCCTTGCTGTCTCTTGCAATTATGGCCACATCATCTCCATAACTTACATTTGGTGACTTAAACAATATGTGTCCTTTTCTGTTCAACTGGCTCTTATGACCTTTTCTAGTACTAAATTACAAAACAGCGTTGAGAGTGGGTCTCCTTGTCTCAGTCTCAGTTTATTCTACTTTGTTTTTGGTATTCCCTAAGGTCATTTTAAACAGCCTAATCAGTTTAGTTGGTACCTTGAAATCGATCCACTTATAATTCATATTGAAAACAGTGATAGTTTATCTACTTGAATAAGTAAAACAAACTGCGTTTAACGTATTTCTTAAGCTTGGAAATAAATACATATCTAAATTCTAACAAATTATGAATTCAAAAAGTTATTATAGTTGGTCTTCTGAAATAGGCCTAAAAAACGGTATCGAATCGAACGAGGGAATCCCAGTTACAGGTTACCGTAATGAAATAAGTTGCGCCCAATTAAATTCGGATCTGAAATTCGCTGGAAAGGTCAACGAAGCCAAAAGTCAGGAAGCCGTACTAAATATGAGAAGACTTTCTGTTGTCGCTCGTGATTTTAATCAGTGCCGGTGGGTGAGTCGTAACACGCGACGGAAACCAATAAAGTAGGAGAGCTTTGTGGCGTCAGTTGAACTGTTGAAACCGCAAATTTACTGCAGACACCGACGAAAAGAAAGCAAAGCCTAACTATACTACATCTAAAAAACGTAAAGAGATTAATGACTACTAAAGCTGTAAACACTGTTGTCACATCTAGTTCTAAAATTTCGCAATAGTTTTGGAAATGCTTATTTTATCGTTCATATTATAGATATTATTATTTAAGCCTTGCGACAAGAACTACAAGGTAGGAGGGAAGAAATCACATTTTTGACAGTAGATACCATAAAAGATTGTCAGTCATTTATTAGTGTCAAAATTCTGAACTCAAAAACTTATGTTCTAAGAATATTAACGATTACTGAGGGATCAATAGATTGTATAATTTTTTTAGATATATTTCGTAAGTATGGAAAACTTCGTCCACTCAATACGACACATCAGCGATTTTTCTTGACATATCGAAGTAGTAAATGCTGTACCTTGCCAGTTGGAATCAATACAATTGAAGGTATCCCAAAAAAGACCGGATTTCCTTGGATTCTCCAATGCCGATGAATAGGTACACTGGCCACTGCTTCCGGCGCAGATCTGCAACAATGTTGGCAGATTCTGGAGTGGACATGACACTTTTAAAGCGACATGGAGGTTGGCCATCAACTTCAGTTGCCGACGGATATATCAAATCAAATCAAATATGTTTATTTGCCCAACAGAAAAAATATCCATTTACAGGACAAAAATTAACACAAAAGTAATGCACAAATAATGAAAAATATAAAGACAAAAGCAAGTAATGTGCACGCATTCCTACGATATATTAATACAATAATGGAAATTGCTTAATTTTTAACAGTAAACGTTATATAAAAAGAAAAACAAAACAAAGTAACTGTAATTACAAAAATCTATTAAACAGAAAAACCAAATAGTAAAAAGAATCATAAGTCAGAAAGATACACCAAATAAGAAATTAAAAGAAGTTCACGCAGAAGCTAGCACTATTGCCACTACTAGCAATTTATTCATTCCGGCTATAGTTGCGGCAAGAATTCAGACGACTTACGTCACGGCAGACGTCATTCAATTGGTTTAATTATAACATAATTTTCGATAGTTTGCCGCGTTAAAAAACAATATTTATTTGTAATTTAGTGTAATATATAGCGAAAATATTTAGTGTAGTATATAGTTTCATTATTCTCAATTGCAGTTTCTTAAATATTTTGTTGAAAATGTGACAAATTATTCATTGGTTCATATGACGTAACTCGTCTGAATTCTTTCCGCAACTATACTAGTACTTCCATTGCTGTAGAGAAGAGAAGCAGAACGCCTCTAGTATTCATTTTACTTATTAACTTTTAGGCACTAATCCCTAAAAGAATGTAATTTCAAAATTCTAATCAATACCAAAATTTGTCAATCTCGAATCGCTTTCACAAAAATATATTTTTGTTATTGTTTCATATTCTTTTGAAATAACAAAGTAGATTAGTAATGCTTATTTGATTACGATTTATGGTTTACAATAGAATCATGATGTGTACAAGAGAGATGAAGCTAGTCCGGGCAAAAACAGATGTTCTATGACAGAAAAATATATAAACATAACCTGACAAAACCTTTCCTGTTAATATTGTTAATGATTTGTGTGCCTTTTTGATTTAGTTGTGTTTAGTGTGTTTATTAGCAATAGTTTTTAAAGACTCATAAACTATGGTGGAGTCGGTCTGTCACCGTAAATGTCATACGTCTGTCATTTACGGTTTTTGTTTTTTTCGGCCAATGATCTGTGGGTTTTTGCCCGGATTAGCTCTATCTCTGTCGCACACATCTAAGCATCAACGATTTGTATAGGCAGAAAACGGTTTTGGGCGCGTTCATGATTTATAAGGTCTATGGTCTAACCCAACAGTGACAGATGTCGTAATTTATGACGTCTGTCAGTTTTGCATTGGAGAATAAAATAATCACCGATTTTATTAGTTTTTTACAATATAAGGGAAATACTTCGTGAAAGTCTAATTAGCTTGATTACTTGGTGTAATTGGTAAGTACTGATTTCAAAGTTAAAAATATGTGAATTAAGTTTTATTGAAGCATACAACTGCATACTTTTTCATAAAACGCGTGTGATAAATATATATAGCACTATTGCTATAAACAGCGTCATTGTGATATTCCCATGAGTGTCATATAACTGTCATTTTGCAACGAGCGATATTTAGAAAACTGCAGCAACAATTGTTGCTTTTTCCACATTAAAATTTGCTGATACTTACCGTTTCCTTCCTTTAAAGTGCATTGTTTCTACAGAGAAAGATCAAAGCTACTAATTGCCTCAAATTATCTTGCTCTCCTGGTGTTTATTTTTCTTTCCTCGAGTGCCAAAGTATCCAATTAACAAGGAGGTAAACAATGCTGCAAATAAACACCCCTGCGCCTTTTATAAGTATTTTATTCCCTGAGGGCAGAAAAACATTATATTATCTTCTCAGGAAAGCCCCCGTGAATATAGGTCCAAATATGTGTTGGCATTGTCACACGTCAAGTTGGGTTATCGCATTTGTCACATTATACGACATACATTCGAACGCGGTTATATCATTCGGGCTTCATATTATGTGACTGGCGGGGCATGCTGCATAATGCATCTGCATAATTCGCTTTTGATGTAAAAGTCCGCGTCACATCACTACGTAATTGTATTACGCGAATTTTATTTGTAACAGTATTACCCATTACACGACCAATGCAATGAACACGGAAATTGTCGAACAATATGTCATTGTTTTCTTTTAGGAGAAATTAAATCTACACAATATTTGGTTAGAGAAACCAAAATATGTGTGAGAGAGAATATATTGTGCAAAAATTACACCAATCGTTGTAGATATTACACATCGTAAGTGGAATTAATTATAATTATTTGTAATAGTCATACTGATATTAATAATAATGATAATCATTATTATAAATATTCATAAAGTAATAATTTACAATCATTAAAATGTTAGACACGTTTAATAATACACAGGATAATGAAAAATTATCACTATTTTGAGTTTGTTACAACAATAAAATTATATAAAAATAATTCATTACTGATTTAAATTGTATACATATTATGAAAAAATAACGAAATAGATTGATGATATAACTCGATTTTGTGTTTGGTATAACACATAGTTCAAAAAGCTAACTCAAAAATTGTTCAGTGCTAGCCTTAAAAGATTTATTTAGATAACAAATAAGTGAGTGTTATTATTTCAACACAATCGTTTTGACAACCATTTGTGTTGATTTTGAGTGAAATTTTACTCAAAATTGTTTGCAGTGTACAGGTCGTTTGCAATATTGGGGATGCTACTTAGGTATATGAAAGAGATGGATGTTTATATATTATGTTCATTAAATTAAATTTCAATCTTTGCAACAAAAATATGTCTCCAGTACGATCCTGGACGCAGCGGTTATAAGAGCTTCCATATAATACAATATGCGCCAAAAGTATGGAATAAATTCAATAAAAACGAAACAATTTTTTTTTGGGAAAAATCCTCGACCAGGTCGATTTTTAATTTAAAAAATACATATTTTAGCGTAAAATGCGATTTTCAAATGTCATTTGTTTTCGAGTAATGACGTCATCAATTTTTTTTTAAATGGCAACACCATATTTTTTTCCTTGATTCTGAAAGATCGTTTAATTCTCTATTAGACAGTACTAAAATTTTGCCCTCTTACATAGGAAAGTTTTCGAGTAAATGACGATTGAATGTTAGAAAAACAATTGTGAGGTATGTAAAATAAAATACAATTGATTAAATTTTATACTTAAATTAAATGTTCGAATTGCCATCCACCAACTTCCTGACAATGCACAAGTCTGTGAAGAAATTCTTCTTGCACATTATGAATGATTTCTGAGGTAACTCTGCGTATTTCGTCCTGAATGCGATTTTGAAGTTCTTCTAAATTACGTGGTTTATTAATGTACACTTTTGACTTCAAGTATCCCCATAAAAAATAGTCAAGAGGTGTAAGATCTGGCGATCTTGGAGGCCATTCTATCGGTCCGCGTCTGCCGATCCACCTCCCAGGAAAACAGTTGTCCAAAAAATCTCGTACAGGGCGCGCATAGTGCGGAGGTGCACCGTCTTGCTGAAACCATATGGTATCGTCAGGAATGTCAGGGTCATTATCGTTAGGAAAAATTACTGCAAGGGCTGGAACAAGGTCATTTTCTAGAAACTCTAAATATCTTTGTCCTGTAAGGGTTCCTTCAAAGAAGAAAGGCCCTACTATTCTGTCGTCAACTATTGCAGCCCACACATTTAATTTCTGAGGGTGTTGGGTATGTGCCTCTGCCATCCAATGAGGATTTTCCCGACTCCAATATCTGCAATTTTGATGGTTTACTGTACCATTCAGACAAAATATGGCCTTATCTGAAAAAAGTATTTGCCGGTGTAAATTTCTATTTCCTTGACATAAATCCATTAAAATTTCGCAAAAGTGTAAGCGACGATCGGGATCATCTTCATTGAGTTCCTGCACAAGTTGAATTTTGTAGGGATGATATTTTTCTTTCCTCAGGATACGTAGCACTGTGCTCTGACTAGTGTCATTGTTTAATGCAACCAATCGTGAAGAATTATGAGGATTATCCACCATACTTATCAAAATGTTCTGTTTCTGATTTTCATTAATGTTTGGACGTCCAGGTTTTGGAATATTTACAACATTGCCAGTTTCTCTAAATTTAGACTCTACCTTACTGACTGTTGATTGGCTGATAGGACGATCTGGATATTTTTCATTAAATAAATCGCAAACTTCCTGCTGAGTTCTAGTCATATTCCCGCATCCGATAAGAATTAAAATTTCAATTCGTTGAGTAACAGTTAAATGTGCCATAATACTTTAAATTGAATAATAATTTCTATGTCGCTTACAATACTTATTAGAAAGTCGGTGTGACAATGACACTTTGCAAAGATTTTCACCTACGTGATCCATAAAAGAACTATGGAATTCGAAACTTGATAACGTTTTTGCTTCATTTTAATTGGTTTACATTTTCTAACATTCAATCGTCATTTACTAGAAAACTTTCCTATGTAAGAGGGCAAAATTTTAGTACTGTCTGATAGAGAATTAAACGATCTTTCAGAATCAAGGAAAAGAATATGGTGTTGCCATTTAAAAAAAATCGATGACGTCATTACTCGAAAACAAATGACATTTGAAAATCGCATTTTACGCTAAAATATGTATTTTATAAATTAAAAATCGACCTGTTCGAGGATTTTTTCCAAAAAATAATTGTTTCGTTTTTATTGAATTTATTCCATACTTTTGGCGCATACTGTATAGTATAGTATTTAGTATTGCTTGGTAGACTAGCTGCATAAATATAACAATAGCGTTGCCAACAAGTAAGAGGTTTTTGATTTTTTTCGAAGAAAAAAGGGCAAACTAACTAAATGTTATTAATATATACTAAGTACTAACCTGCTATTATCGATTTTTAGATGGAATTTTAAGCTCGACCTAGAAAAGAAAAATATATTTATAACTTGATAACAATAATTTTGTAATTTATGAAAACGACAGTGACAAGTGTAAATTACATAACAATAATATTTCTACCTCTCAGACTAATTATGAGGATTAGCCCAGAAGTTGAAAGATTTATGCGGGAGAGGAGGGCGGTATATTATTATTATTAAGAAGGCCGCATTTGCACCCAGGAACGACTTACGTTGGTAGACCCTAAAGATGTTGAAAGGGATAGAGTCAACAAACACTAAATTTTATTTGCGCAAAAGCTGCCTGTTCTCCGGAGACTGGAAGACCTAAGTGGGTGAAACATCAGGGTTGTATTTAAAAATTTTAGTGACCGATGATAACCCATTTCTATGAATAATTTAAAACAGGCATATGTACGTATTTAATAATAAAACTTTTTTTCGATCAATAACAAATTATTTTTGTATCTGTTATGTCACCTATAAACTTTTATGAAGTTATGTAAGTATACCGAAGGAGAAAATAGAAAAGTATAGTATGAGTCTTAAATTTTTAGAAATTAATACAACAAATCAAAATGTCAGCGATTATGGTTATTTTAATTTGTATTAAATTATTTGTCTAACCGTTTTATCATCATGAGAAATGTGAGGTATATACAGGCTGTATCACATAAGAGGGCCACTCCCATGTATCTAGCTTAATATGCGAGGCACGTCCCTACCCTACCATTCAGTGCAGAAATTAGGGAAACCTGGAAAATCTCATTAATGAGGAGTATGGTCAAACGCCAAACGGTATCAATCTCTCACATTGATCCAAGCCATCCTACCATATGGACCGATCCGTATCCAATGTAGTGAGAAATTGGTAAAAGCAACTTCAACCTTTCATTCACTTTCTTATGTATTCTTTATTAGGTATTAATAATATTGTGTGAAACTAATTGCTCTGCGGACTAATGCGGCAATCAGTTTATAAATAATTTTTTTTCACATTAAATTTTTACTTGGTAACTTAGAAACCAAAATTCACTTAGTTTTTATAGTTTACTGTTGAATTAGTAACGACTTAGTAAAAGTAAAGTACTGATCAACCTTTCGACAGCTGAACAAACCATTAACATTCTTTTGTATTTCAGAAAAACTCATTTACAAACATTTATACGCATTAAGAACATAATATTTCATGACATGATTTCAGAATAAAGGCATTGTGTCTTCTTCTTCGGCGAATTTGCATAAAAAACGCATTACTTCCGTAAACAGTCCATTTGCTAAATTCATAATGGGATCTCGGTTACGCCCTGAAAATCTGTGGGCAGAAAGTCAAATTTAAAAAACAGCGCTCACATTCAGTTTAAAAACACTTTTACGTTCTTTATGCTGCCCTATCCCCCAAACAAAGGCCACACTTTGTCTCTGTCATGTGGTTTTTACAGGCCCTTAACTTGGTAATAAGCCGCTTTAGCAAATAATGCCTCAGAAACTAACGTAATAAAGAAGCAAATGTGGCTGGAATGGAACCCCTGCAAAAGTTGGATCCGGAAATATTAAAACAACTTATTAGCTGTCAAAATCTAACTGGTCTCGTTTGTGGAGCAAAGGGATGAATTGGTGCGTTTTTTACTCAACGTTAGATCAAAGAGAGGATAATAAAATCGCCGATGGACATTAAAGGCGTAGTTTTAGTGATGTTAATGACTTAGAATCATTTGTACTGCTGCTAAATTAATAGATATTATATTATATAAGGGAATTAACAAGTATTTAATCCACGAGAAAAAATGGACATTAGAGACGCAGCCGAGAGTTACATTTTTTCGAAAGAATTAAAGGCTGGTTAATTTCTCGAATAAACTTACGAACATAAACGAATGATCTTACATATTTTGTTTATTTAATAAATATCTAATTTGAGTCTAATTTTATTTACATTTTACAAAATTAAAAAAAAATACATGTAGGATAATGTATTTGACAATGACATTTGAAAGAAATCATAGTTGTTATGTGAGTTATAGATAAAATATGATACAAGTCCAAATATTACTAGAAGAATATTTAACTGAAGTTAGAAATCCCACATAGTCATCATGTAGGATATAGGAAGTGGCCCGTGTTCGAAACAAATGAACGAACAACAATAAAACTCCAACCTGCGCCATTCATTTGTTTCCTTGTTCCGCAGTTAGACAAATTGATCCCCTCTAAGTGAATAATGAATGCAATAATTTTCAGATCCAACTTATAATTTTGCGGAACCCTTCGATCCGTTCGCCGATAAATAAAAATATAATGCTTTGTCCGCCAGACTGATTGGGTCTTAAAATAAAATCAGTCAGCGATTTTTTTAAAGCTACGATGGATCTAATGTGGAAGAGGCAGATGTATTTGGGTTTAGAATTGATGACATCAATGATTTGATGATGATGATATTTACTTAGACGTAGAGGTAACCACAGAATATACCTTTTTCTATGGTATAAGTTAAAACTATACCACTATCATCTACCAAGTTATTATGGATGATCATCACGAATGAATCATGCAAAAAATATTATCAAGAGTTCTTTTATGTTTTTAAAGGAAAGTATTCCATTCCCTTAGCATTCTTCTATTTAAGCGTGCTTTTGAATCGAGAATGTTCATAAGCATATTCTTCAATAACGATAATATAACGATGACTGTAATTCACGAAGGGCGAATTGAAGGTTGTTGTAAATCACTCGTGTGAATTATAGTCATTATAAGCAAGTAGAATATATACTTTATCCACGATTAACAAGGGGGTTCAAATCTGGTCACCTTGGTGGTCAATTTTGGAAACCACCTCGGCCAATCCAGCGTCGTGGAAAGCGATTGTAAGATGATTGATCACAACACGACTAAAATGGGCAGGGGCACCATCATGCTGAAAGTAAATGTTTTGCATAATATCCAACGGAACATCGTCCAGTAGATCTGTCAAATAATTTTCTAAAAATTCTACATATCTAGCACAACTGGGCCAAGAAATTTATTATTAATCAAACCACCCCACACGTTAATGTTGAACCAGTGCTGAAAATTACTTTTCACCGTGACGTGCGGATTTTCATCTGACCAACGATGTTCATTGTGGCAGTTATTTACTCCATAACGAGTAAATTGAGCCTCATCAGCGAAAAAAAAATATTTGTAAAGTGTATGGGTTTGCGTCCTAGATATTCTGGACACGCTGAATATGGAGAGATTTTAAACCATGTTTGTGAATGACTTCCCATGCCGTAGTTTGATTAATTTGGAATTGCAATGCGACTTGTACTTACACCCGGGCTACGTTCTATCATATTTAGAATTTCTTCTTCCACTGCTAGATCAGGATCAGCTTGCCTCTCAGATGTAATTCTCACACTGAGAAACAGTCGAAGACTGCCTGGAATACATTTCCAGCTGGCACTTTTCTGTTCGGGAAGCGACGTCGATATTCAGCCACTGCACGATTAGTGCTACCGTTGCAATACCCATAAATAAAAATAATATTAGCATATTCTCGATGACTAAATGTGGCAGATATTACGAAAGTATATGTGTACAATACTGACTAGAGGAACGTACATGTAAAAATAAAAGCGATAGTTATAAAATAAACGTTTAATTCAGAAACGTCAAAATAAATGTGACAATTAGTAATCATTGAGATGAGTTTGGTTTAGAATGCATGACCCACTCAAAATAAAATATCAAATAATAACAGCTTCCGCCAAAATAGCCATAAAAATATTTTTCCACGGTCGGGAGTAGAAATCGGTTTCTATGACATCAAAATTAAAACAGAAGTAGTCGATTATTCCCAAGGGAGTATAATGCTCCCAAGGGAGTTTACATTATGGAGAACGTTTTTCATGCAAAAAAAAAAGATAACATTGAAATTATTTATTGACATTTAAATTAAAACCTACTAAAACCTGATTAGCAATTTTGGTCTTATTTTCAATGGAGTTCTCGACATAACCCTCGGCGACTGTCGTTGATTTCCAACCAGCATGACGCACACCAGCATCTGCCAGTAATGTCGCTGAAGATCTTCGTAAGCAGTGACCAGTATAACATGCAGCATCAGGTAATTTTAAATACGAAGCTACTACACTCGGAATTTTTCCCATGGTATTCTTGCCAACTGGCTGCGAACTACATTTTCCTGCTTTGTAGTACAAAAAAAGGCGGTTATGCTTGACGTGGGAAGGACGAAGGGACAGGTATTTTCGAAACAATTCAATCATATTTCCCACATCGGTAACCAGAAAGGTTCGTGGAATCTTTGTCTTAGTGTTTGGAATTTTTACAATCAAGGAAGAGCCTACATCTTCAATATCATCTACAGTTAAATTGACTAGTTCATCAGTTCGACAAGCTCCGGCAATCCCCAGAATTAATCCAACCTATAAAAAATCAAAATACTTAATAATTGAAATACCTAACAACAAAAGTAATCTTACCTTAATCATTAAGAATTCTTTGTCATCTGCACTTGATAGAAAACGGTCGATTTCACCCTTTGCCAGTATTTTCGATTTTTTCACTTGATATCCGTCACCGGTTCTTTTCAAAAATGCGATCAGCTTGGGGAATTTGCTTATATCTATGTTGTCGTAAATTATTAAGGCTGACTTAACCATAGAATATTGCGCCCATAATGTGGAAGACTTGTAATTCTTTGCATTTTTACTGAAGTATGCCAATAAAACATTCTCGCTGTATACTTGAACATTTTTCTCGGCGCACCACTTTTTGAACCGATTGTAGGCTATATCGTATACAGATCTTGACTTCGTAGGCAGCAAATTGCTTATTGCAATATTTGCAGCCACCACAATCTCTTCCGACTCACAATTATTCATTGTGCACTAAACAAACTTTAAACTAAACCAAACTAGCACCTTAATTTGACAATTCTTTTTGTTTGTTTATTTTGTAGTTATGACAATAACTCAACGACTACTAAATAAATGCTCAAATCCGAATACAATAATTCTGGTACTACTTACTTCATAATGACAAAATATGTGTTTTTAAGTAAATGAGACCGTGGAAAAAATAGTATATACCATTCGGAAGAGATGCTATTTTGTCCTCGGTGCATTGTAGCCCTCGGGCTTCAAATTGCACCTCTGCCAAAATAACGCATATCTCTCCCTTATAATGTAATGTACTATTTCATTACTATCTCAGTAGCCGTTAGACCATATATTTATTAGGCCTTTTTGTTCACTTTTGCCCCCTGAAAATAAATATTAATTCTTAAGCTAGTATGTCTTATCATCTTGGAAATAGAGCAATCATTGATTATTATTTTTAATTCACTTATGTGAACTGCTGACAAAGACTAAATCAGTGAAAATTCGTACACCCATTAAATAATGAGCCAGCTTGCATATAACGGGTCTATGGTGCATTCGACGTTGGTTAAATTAACTACAGTAAGACCCTTCCTTCCGTGCTAGGATGGATTTGATGTGGTTTGGCGTTATGGCCAGGTGTCACGAATCCGTTACGACCTATAGATTGCAGCGCACATGGATCTCTCCCATGGAGATCGTCCGAAATGGGTGGATATTCCAGTTTTATAAAACCCTCGACGGTAATAAAGAAGAACACGGAAATTAAGTGAACAGATACAGTTTCGAGAGGACTGAACCAACGTACTCTTACTTGTAGAGAAATTTCGCCACCTTTAAATTAAAATAAAATTTCTGAAGGAAGACATATGATCCACAATTGATTCTGCTTACTGCTATTTGTTATTTTCCTTGTAAAAATATCCTTTTGCAAAAATGAGTCTCTTTTTCGATCTAAAATCAAAATAACTTCGAAAAATAACATTAGTTATATTACAATATCTTCGTCTTCGCCAATTTTTATTTCAAAATTATATACAACTGTTGATATTACAACTAACAATATGATAATCATATCATATCATATTTATTAATCCAAAGTGGTAATTTAAGAAGTAAAAAGAAGCTTATGTGAAAAATGTGACTCGGCGTAAATTAGCGACATATCAATTTTTAGGATAGTTTCTTCAATAATATAATAATAATAGGTCAGATCTCATCTATTGTTGTTGAATTTTCGAGTTCCCACAGTTTCAAAAGTGAACTTAGATATTTATAGAACGTTTTTATTAAACCAGGTTAGTAAATTTAGCTAGATTAATTTTTATTTTAGATAATTATTGAATAGAGCTTTGCCTGTGGAATTGTTGATTGGCATACCTAGATGTTTGATATCAGAGAGCATACATATGACTTCATTCATAGAAATTGTAGGAGATTTGATTTATATAAGCTTAAAATACCTTTCTAATACAGTAAAAAATATAACAAAAGCCAATAAAATAATATATGGGTAGATGGGCTGGTTGGGGCTTTAGTCCGCAGAGTAGTTAGTTTCACACAATATTGTTAACACCTAAAAATATATAAAAAAATGTCAATAATTGTTTAAGTACTTGATTTTTCGGCAAGTAGGAAAGCTTTTATACCTGTTTATGTATAATTTTTGAAAACTTTGAACAAAGTAATTTCCTAAATACTTTAATTGGGAGTATATTGAACTTACGGATATTCATTTTTCAATCGTTTATGGTAAGATAAGGTAAGAAGTTAAAATTTGGTAAATATTACTGTATCTACGCAATTTTACTTTACTTATCGCTTAACACACGTATTTTTAAATTAAAGTCAATCTCAAAGATTTACGTTAAAGTAAAAAAAAAATATAGGCTATATGGCAACTTCGCCTTCGTCAGATCATATGGTTTATTAGATTCGTCAGTACTCTATAATGCATCCAGTTTTCATTAAAGTTGACACTTGGCTTACCTAAAATTAATATTGAGTTTCAATAATTATTTATTGATCAATGAACAATTTTAAAACGTAAATTGGCGTAAAATATATTTGAAATATTTAGACACCGAGAGGCATAATTTTATTTTCGTTTCTTTTCTGTGTCAAAGTGCTGAATACATTTCAATATTTTAATTTTTAATAAGCTTCAACGGACCCCGAAATAAATCAGGCTTTAATTACGTCCAAATTTAAATTAAGGTCGCCATTCATAGCAGTCTACTTTTAAGGATGATTTAAAGTCTCTCTGGTTATAAAACAAATATATTTTATACCATACTTTTCACCCACAGTCCTGCCCCTTGAATTTATTCGAAATTAGCATAAACCCTAAAGCTCCACATGGTGCTGATAACTCCCTATATGTCACACGATTTTACATTTTAGAGTGGGCAATATATTTCTCCTTATCCACTAGAAAGTTTTTGTTTTATTAAATTTACGTGACACTGTGATATCTGGCAGGTACATGTATATTTATTACGTATTTTCTAAGGAAAAATGGTTTCCCAAGTGGGTATATACTTGACATCTAGAAGGCAAAAAACGATAAAAATTTCTGTGTACAAATGCCATCAGATATATCTTTACATTTAATATATTAAATATAATACATGACAAAGAAGGGTAAACATCCATTAAATATTATTTTACTTTGATAATTTTTTTGCATGTTTACTTCTGACGATGAAAGTAAAAAATTATTAAATTTTTAGGATTATGTGTTAAGTTTTCTTGATAACGTAGCATTCTGTTTTAAAAATTTCTGCTCACATTTGTGTGAAGCTCCCCCTCATTCTTGTTAAAGAAATCTTTTTATCAGAAAGATCAAATACATTTATAAAAGTATATTGTTTTCTGAATCTTGTGAAATTATGTTCGATAAACTGAGTACTCAAAATATTAAATGCCAGCAAATGCGTGACATTTTTGACAAAATTTATTATATCAAAAATAATCAACAGTTCTCTACTTGACTAGTAGTCAGTATGACCTCCAACACGTTCCAATAGCATATTGATACGCCTTTGCATAGAGATAATCAAGTAGTTAACGATCTCTTGCGGAATATTGTTCCATTCCACTTCTGCCGCCACGACTAAATCATCTGCAGTCTGAGATGGAGGAATACGATTATGAATGGCTCTAGCAACGAAATCCCACATGTTTTCAATAGGATTCATGTCATGATAGTTGGCTGGCCAATCTAATCTATTGATATGTCCTGCTTCGAAGCCTTCTTGCTCCACCCTAAAACATTATGGTACCGCCTTTATACGGAGCAACTACACAGGGAAAATGAAGTCGCTGTTGACGACCTGGTTCTCTTCAGACTCTTTGTCGATTGTCATCAGTAACTAGCCCAATTCTGGTTTCGTCTGTAAATAAGACCAACCGCCACTGGAGTAAAAGCCAACACTAATGCTCTCGCGCCCACTGGAGATGTGCAGTACGATGCCTTGGAAGTAGAGTGGGGACCCGTCATGGTTTTCTAGAACGTAAATTTGTGTTGCGTCGTCTTCGAATAGTAGGTGTCGATATAAAACGGCGAAACGTACCTTGAAAGTGGGCCCTGAGAGCTGAAGCTGAAGATATGCAGTGTCCACGGGCATATTGCACCAGTTACCGATCCTCCCTTTCATTAGATACTCGAGGACGTCCACTACGTGGTCTGGTTTCTACTGTATCAAATTCTTCATATCTGTGTACTATTCGTACAACAGATGATCTAGGAATACCCAACATGTTCGATATCTGATGATTAGAATGTCTTGCATCATGTAAAGCAAGTCATTCTTGCTCGAGTAAACGCAGACATTTTACGTCCTGGTATTATGATGTACAAAAATTCAAAGGAACACTTGGCTGAATACACTGCCAAACTGACCAGATTTGTAAAAATATTTGTAATAAAGTAAAGATTCATGGTCTGCAATTTTTATTGTATTTTTTGTTCCCTAAGTACATGTACATTTTTACCACATTAAGAAAAACCAGTAGGTTTAATCGAATCATTTTATATACAGAGGGTCCAAGACTTTTGACGTTGTGTTGTGTATTTACAGCTGATTATGCCCAGAGTACGTAGATTTGGGCACATTTCCCAGCTTAATGACATTCGCGCAACCCAACGATCTACCACCTCTTTAAGTCACAGAAATGGACAAAGTATTACCTATGCAAACTCCAAAAAAACGTAACAGATAAATTTGAAAATTATATCATTTTTTTATTGTAAACATGCTAAAAATTATCAAAATAAAATTATATTTAATGGGTGTTTACCTTTCTTTACACAATACACAATTTCTTTTAAAACCAGATTTGTCATACTGTGAGGTCGTTGAACTATGGCAAGTCTTCGAGATGCAACTGGATAAATCGAATTATCACTGTAGAATTGTTTAGAAGATTTGAGACGTTCCCGATGATTCGAATGTAACTATTTAATCAGTAGTAGACATCAGAAGCCAGTTTAGTTGCGATATCTGTTTTGATTAGGTTAAGAGTTTCTTTTAATTTGAGTAGCAATCGATAGTAAATTGACGTAGCAATTATATATGTTGTGAATGTATAGGATGATTAATAAAGTTATTTAGCTGTTGTTCTTGTATAACGAGGAAGTTAAGAGAAACAGTGTTATTTGTATTTTTGGGACAATACATGCCCCATATTTTATGAAACGCTAGCCATTATAAGCGATTGTTATTTCTGGGACAATTTCAGTTGCTATTCGCTTTAGTATTTACGATGGGAAAGTGTAATGGGCGAAATTGTGAATATTGAATTTCTCTATGAAATTACACACATATGTTTCAGGGAGTTTATCAAAATGGTTATATTAATATTTACAATGAAATGTCGAAGAGCATTATGTTGTTGAATTGTTCGTATACAGAGCCAAATACGATGAAGTACAAACATTTTAACAACGTACAGGGAGGCCTAAAAGACTCCTGGCAGGATCGCCATGTAATAAATATATTTTACTCTTACGTCTTACATTAGTTATTTTACATTTAGTTCTTGAAATGGTGATCTAAATCAAACATCTTTGTACCTCTAAAGTCTATTCTGTTCTTTTTTATTCTACATACACGATTCATTGAACTGCCCCCTATTTCAACATGCTTACTTGTTGCTAATTTATTAAGCAACAAGTCAAAACAAAGTTAATATATCAATACATACTAAAGCTAATATTACACTACGCTTAATTAATTCCCTTAAGCTACTCGTATACTACACCTTGACAGACAACATTTTCCAAGTGCGCGAACTTTTGTAAAAGTGTTTCAACGCCTTCGCGATACGGGTTCTGTGAAACCACGTCGAAAACTTGCGAGACATCGGCAAAATGACTTAAATGTGATAGAAGCGGTTTTAAGTCTAGTTGAGGAGCAGCCTACTATTTCTATAAGAACCATTTCAAGGCGATTGGAGATATCCCAAAGCAAGGTCTGCAGAATACTACGAGAAAACTCACTGAACCCGTATCATTTCCAGAAAGTTCAAGCTTTAGAACCTGCTGATTTCTCCAACCGTCTTGAATTTTGCAATTGGCTAACCCTAACTTTATTAATAAAGTGCTATGGACGGATGAGTGCAGCTTTACTCGAACTAGCATTTTAAACAGGTTAGTAACATACTGCTTAAAAAAGAATAAATTTCTAGGCTAGATGTACGTAACTACAAACTGAATAATTAATTATACTTAGGAGTAATACTAAAAATTCATGTTCAATTGTCAAACGTAGTGAAAGCGTAATATCAAAGTTATTGTAACTGTAATAACCTAACATTCGAAAACATTTATTCATTATCTGAATTTGTTTTTATTAACAAATAAATCAATATTTATGGAAAATTCATTCATGTATCTAGATAAAAAAGTTAGTTTTACTCCTTGTCATTAAATAACACTGCAAAAACTAGGTAAGCCGCCCCAAGTATTCATAAACAACTCAGACACATTTCTGAACCGAAATTAAAACACAGTACACTCAGGGCGTTTGCCGCCCCAGATTTGCTGACCTAACGTCGCCCATGTTGAACTGTGGCCTGTAAAAGACCAAGGCTATAAGCGTTCAGTGATAGTCTGGCAAGGGGGTTTAAATAATAATTTGAAAAATATGCATTTAGATTTTTTTTAATTGCGTATTTGATTTATACTCATTATTCCCTATCTCCTTTTAAAATTAATGACATCATGGCTGACTCACCCTGTATATTATTTATACCTACATAAACTTTAGTTTTTTTAGTTTTGTTCTTTTAGTGTAACTAAACGTTTTCTAGTTATATATAAATCAAAATCAATTTACACTTTCCGTAGTTTATGGAACTTTCCAAAGTTAAATTAACAAATTCTAGCATTTAAATAATGTTTTCTGAAATGGAACTGATTAACTCAAGTACTTCTTGACAATTCAATTAAATTTACCATTTGTGAATGTAACTGGAGAAGGTGTAGTAAACAAGGTACATCAAAACAAGTGTAAACATTGTAAACGCTGCTGTGAAAGATATTTACTGTTTTCAAACAATTTCGTTTAATAATAAAAACGGTCCCCTCACACCGATGTACGTTTTTTGCATTTAATAAGAGATTTTTATTCAATTTCACACGAAACGCCAACGTAAAACCGCCATGAAAGAGCAAAGTTTCCATGCAATTTACGAGAGCAGAGAAGAAATATCTCCGTGCCGGTTTCCAACTATTAATATCTGAGATCGTAACTTCGTTCGACACAGGACGTTTTAAAAGATTATCCTGGTGCTGGTGTCCCGAAGACGCGACGGGGGCCATAAGGCACATCCAGATATCTAAAAATATGGGACGTGCCTTAATAATGCCGCTATGCGTTAAGAATTTGATTATCGCCAAGACGCGGAGTTAGTAGCTTTTATCATGGAAGAATTTAATGATCTTCTTTACAGAATAGGCAGTTACGTAGTTAGGGTTAATTTTAATTTCAATTGAGAACCGAAGTGTACATTGGGTGACGTCTCTACTATCTCTTGATAAAAAGACTACAGTTACGTAACAACTGAACTTACAACTTTGTTATCTTCAGAAAATATATTTTTCATTGGGAGTTATTGATCATAGGTATTGTATTGGAATGGCTAGAGTATGATGGAAAGCAATTGCCAAAATTGTTTTAATCACATGTATTTTCTAAATATTCTGACGAGATAAGCAGCTGGTATATTGAACTACAGTGTATATACAATGGCTACGAAATTGGCTTGGTGAATTTTTCAGTTTCAAACTACCAGATTTCTTCGCATTTAGATTAGAGAAACTGCCAGATTGTTCGAAGGCAATAGTAAACAATGAAGAACAGTATCTCCTCGATTAGTTAATGTGTTTTGCTTAATAATTCATGAATAAGCAGGTAAATAATTTGAAATTTATTAAAAGGCGCTGCGAACTATATACAAACCCGATAACCATGATTTCCAAAATTTAAAAATCTTGACCTGTGACATGCAACAATAACATTTTGCAAGTGTTACAATGATAACTATTTTATGCTTGAAACACCGAATACTTGTCGTTTTATTACACACAGAGATGACTAGGTTCAAGACAAGATGTCAAAAGGCGCGGAGTTAGTAGCTTTCATCTTGGAAGAATTTAATGATCTTCTTTACAGAATACGCAGAAATAGGTCAGATCTCATCTATTTGAATTGAATTTCGAGTTTCCACTGTCAGAGGTTAATATCTGTAGAGTGTTTCCATTAAACCAGGTTAGTAAATTTAGATAGATTAATTTCTTTAGATAATTATTGAATAGAGCTTTGTCTGTGGAATTGTTCATTAGCATACCTAGATGTTTGGTATCAGAGAACATACATATGACTTCATTGATAGGAATTGTAGGAGATTTGATATACATTAGCTTAAAATACCTTTCTTAAACAGTAAAAAAAGGTAAACACATGTTGAAAATAATCATTTTTAAATCATAATTGTGTTTCAGTCGATGATTTAGTATGAAAGAAATAAACTATTTGATATTGATATTAAATAACCCCGCTGAGTTTTGCTGAATAGTAGTAGCTTTTCTCCAATCGTCACATAACTATTACATTTTTTGACTGTTAGGAGACTCTAAGGTTGATATTTTCCTTACTGAGAAAAAAATTCATTCACTTTTAATCATAGGGGATACAGTTTTAATCCTTAGATTTTCGATAAAAACTTAAATAATTGTCTCCCAGCACAGTAGAAGAACGTGGTCTCTTGACCTTTTGATAGTGAGGATTTTTATAATTAACACATCTTCAACATTATCAATTATTGTTAAATTAACTAATTCATCAGAACGGAATGTGTCTGCAATCCCCAATATTAGGACGATCTATAAAGACGTTTTTAAAACTGTTCTTTTATTTTTAAAGC
The DNA here is from genome assembly GCA_037114965.1 of Monochamus alternatus. Lineage (NCBI taxonomy): Eukaryota > Metazoa > Arthropoda > Insecta > Coleoptera > Cerambycidae > Monochamus > Monochamus alternatus. The sequence goes on along the minus strand of CM073429.1, from coordinate 11,388,669 downwards.
CTTTACCTTTATCATCAAATATAAATTATCAGGTACACTATTCAAAAAGCAATCAACTTGCTCCTTTGTAAATACTTTTACAATACGATTTTTTTGGTACATATCCCTCATTTTGTCCCTTGAAAAAGTGCTTTGAATATTTGCTTATATCAACCCCCTTCTTTATATCCAACGTTGACCGCAACATTGACTATTGTGACCAAAGCTTTGACAGCTTCATTTTATTAGCTAAGTTTGAGAAATACACCATCAATACATCTTCTGAATACAACTTAATGTTTTTTCTCTGCACCAATCCATAAGACGTTGGCAGACACATTCATAAACGCCTCGAGATTTCTTTTGGAGAAGATTGAAATAAATCTCTTTCGCACACTCCAGTATCTGTTCAGGTATACTTAAATCTTAGATTAGATTTCATTTTTACAGATTTTTTCAGAAAATTGAAGCACAATCATAAATGAACCCATTAGCAATATTGCGACTAATGTTTGACAAAGTATTCATAATTAGATACATCGATATATCCTACTTACCTACCTTGCTTTATTATCCAAATTTGGTTTGAATAATTTCAAAGCACAAGTTAATAATTAAATGGGGAATTACATCCGTTCGGCTACGCTACGCTTCGCCTCGCAAATACAAAATGCGCTAGCCACAAAAGTGATTGTTTTAATTCTAATACAGCAATTCTCGTGTATTAATTTTGGCTCCTGCAACACATACATTCTGGTATTGTTCCGCGTTTTCCTTGTAACATGCCTTAATCTGCCTTTTCTTTGCGACTGCCACAGCGCTATCGCGAAACATGAATAATCAAATAAAGAAAATAATACGTATAACTCGCGGCACATGTCGTTAAAGCCAGGACCAAATAACGACCCTCTTTATTGTCGTATATTACAGGAGTCGCGTGTTCGACCCCTTCGGTTATCAGATTTTTTAAGGACAACATTTGGTGGTAATGATGGGAACTAATTGAAAGTAATTAATCACATTTCCTTGGGTTGGAAATAAATGTTGGATTTGCATCGTAAATTTTCATATTACCGCAGTTTATTGCTCATACATAATGTACAAAGCGAAATGAATAAGTTTCCAGAAGGGATCGATATTTTGTGGATCAATATTAACATTGTGAAGTAGCTCGACTGCAAAAATAGACGGAGCTCTGCTCTGTGTATGTCAAAAAGGCATGTTGAAAACGATATCATACAAGATTGGTACTTAGAAATAGTAAGAAAGATATACAAGGTGTTCCGCATAAGAACCGACACGGAAACGATGCATATAGAAGGTCTCAAAATACTGCAATATAACTAAACATACCTACAAACAAAGTTGCACACAGGCGGAGTTACAGGCAAGTGGGCCAAATATTAAAAATAATAATATATCTGAATTACGCTGAATAACCAAATTTGGTACATGATTTAAGTTTATTATTGGACTTCTACAGGGTACATTGAAGATGAGTCACCTCTAAAATTATACCAAACTTTTTTTGCATTGATCGAATTTAAAAAGAATGATAATATTCCGCGTATAATTTAGTTTAAAACACTGCTTAGACTGTTAAGAAAAAATGCATAAATTTTAGTAGTGTTTGTTAGAAGAAATCAAAAAGTCAGTAGTAGCCTTTGTCTTTAAAACTTGACATTTAATAATAAAACTATTTTATAACAATACTAATATCTCTACCCCTCATTCTAATCACAAGGATTAACCCAGAATTCGAAGACTTGTGCGGGAGAGGGGCGGCATATTATTATTAATCAGGCCGCATTTGCGCCCAAGAACGACTTACGTTTGTAGGCCCTAACCACCATTCAATGCAGGAATGAGAGAAACCTGGAAAACCTCATTAATTTGGAGGGTAGTCAAACGTCAACCGGTATCAATATCTCACATTGACCCAAGGCAACATTCTTCCACTCCACCATACCCGCAGAGAGGGTGCAAATCCTCTCCACAAATATAGATTTTATACGGTCTACCGGCTGCAAAGGTCGAACCCACAGCGATCTAGTCACCTCGATTCAAGTACTGACGCCTTAAACTGCGCGACCACTTACCGATCCATTATTTCTGCTACTGTTTGTTGTTGGAAATGGCTGTAAATTGTAAACTTGTGCTAGGTTTCGGTGAAGGAAACTGTAGACGTGTGGAAGAATATCGTAGGACATTTCCAAATCGAGTGATTCCCCATAGAGAAACATTTTCTAATGTTGAAAGTCGAGAGACAACTTCTGTATACCAAATTTTTAAACCTAATCTACTACATTCATATCATATTCAAAAAGTATAAGAAGTATTGCCTCAAGATTTGAATCGACAAGTGACCTTTGCGAGTTTATCTTGCAACAGAATATTAACTTTTACAGAAAATCCATTTCACTGATCACCATGATCGCCAGAACTCAACAAGAAAATGGTACCCATATTGCACAGTTCCTTTATTTTTATTTTACTTTATAGTCTTTTTATTAATGTCAAATTTTAAAAACAAAGCCTACACCTGACTTTCTGATTTCTTCTAATAAACACTATTAAAATCTTTTTTTAATTAATGCATTTTTTATTGTAAATCTTAAAGGTTTTTAAAATTTAACAAGAGTAAAAAATGTTTTAAATTAAATTCGGCGCTGGATATTATCATTCTTTTTAAATTCGACCAATGAACACCTTGGAGTGTTTCTATTTACTTGAACTCGTAGTCAGAAAAGGCGAATAATAGACCTAAATCTGGATACATGATTTGGTTATCCCCAGTTAAATTAATTCATAGATATAAGGCGTGTATCTCCTCCTGTAACTATAGGTATGTTTGGTAAAATTGCAATATTTTGGGATCTCCTGCACCTGCTCTGTGACCGTTCTTATGCAGAATACCCTGTTTAGTTTCAGCTGATTCATTTCTTGTTTTTCTCGGATGTGTTCCAAAGTCATATTTCTCTCGAAATTTGGAGCTCTATATATCCAGTCGAGAACGAGGGCATTAGACTTTTAAATTCTTCATATCTCCTAACGGGCCTCGATCCGCATTAACTCTCATTGCTTTATTTAGTGTGTGCTGATTTATCGGCCGCCTTAACCTTTCTCAATTTCGCGCCAGGCCCTCCGCATCGGGACGATCCACCTAACTTAATGCCCCCGGCTTATTTCGTGTAGCTAATATAAATTTAAAATAATGTACGCCCATAAATCGTAATTTGAATCTCTCAGCGCTAGTCGAAGCCGTGCAGGAAATGACATTACGGCCAAGATGGCAGGAAGGCGATAACACTCCAGACTCGGAAGAATATCTTGATGATTAACTGTGACAGAGATAAAGTTGGCTTATAGGGAGTTATCTAATTATCGCTAATTTATTAACACCGGCCACACTTTGTCCTGGGCCGGATAAATTACGTTTCGTGATATACAAGATGCGTTTATATACAGCGTGATTCATTAATAATTGTACATACGCTAAATGGACAATCCTGGACTGAAATTATGAATAATTAACACATAACGCTTTTACAGTTATTAATAATGGTACATATCTTAAGGGCAGGTTGTTAACGTCAAACTAAAGTGATTGAGCCCAACATGCCTGATTCAACTGTTGCTCCTTTTCATTCTACAGGATGTTAAAGTTAAACAAATGTTTTCGATATTTTGCTATATTTTAAGAACGTATGGACCCATTGTTTTGAAAATTGGTAGTTTTATGTTTCTTGAGGTGACAATTAAGTAGATATTTGTCATATTTTATTTAAAATTCATTGACAGGCTAAAAGCACTTTGACATTGTCGATATTTAATTTCAAATAATTCTAATTTATATAATAATTTTTATAGTTAGATATTTGACTCAACAAGGAGGCCACCTGAAGAAGCAATCCTAAAAATGCAGAAATAGGTCAGATCTCATCTATTGTGGTTGAATTTTTTAGTTCCCACAGTTTCAAAAGTGAACTTAGATATTTATAGAGTGTTATGATTAAACCAGGTTAGTAAATTTAGCTAGATTAGTTTTTTTAGATATTAGCATACCTAGGTGTTTGGTATCAGAGAGCATACATATGACTTCATTGATATGAATTGTAGGAGATTTTATTTATATTAGCTTAAAATACCTTTCTGATACAGTAAAAAATCACTTAATATGATGCGCATGTAAAATTCACTAGATATGGGTCATAAAAATTACTTTCATAAAGTGCAGTAAAACACGTAAAAAGATATTGAGTAGATAATATACCGCATAACCTACCAGATGCAGACATTGTCGTTACTTGTTACCGTCTGATACCTTTACGATACAATTAATAAATAATTTACTCTTTTTGGTGGATTTTATGCTACAAAAATGTCGTATTTTTGCTGCTAAAATGGAACCCTTATAAAATTGTTGTTTACTTAATTTGCTGCTATTATATAACTATTCTTTAATTGTTTCCAATAGGCTTTACAGAATATCAACGGCTACTAAAGTGCTTTATAATGTTGTGCCAATTTTGGTTGTACAATTTCTGTATAAGCATCATTACAATATTTTTGTGACATGCTGTTTTATTAGATTTGTTTCGAAAACGTTTTTGTAGCTGTTATAAAATACCAAATTGCTAGGCTAGAGGCCACCTGAAGAAGCAATCCTAAAAATGCGGAAATATGTCAGATCTCATCTATTGTGGTTGAATTTTCGAGTTTCCACTGTTTCCAAGTGAAGTTAGATATTTATAGAGTGTTTTCATTAAACCAGGTTAGTAAATTTAGCTAGATTGATTTCATTAGATAATTATTGAATAGAGCTTTGTCTGTGGAATTGTTCATTAGCATATCTAGATGTTTGGTATCTGTGAGCATACATATGCCTTCATTGATAAGAATTGTAGGAGATTTGATTTATATTAGTTTAACATACCTTTCTAATACAGTAAAAAAGTGACAATTATGAATATGCAAACAGTGTTGAGGTCACTTTTATTTTGATATTCTACAACTAAAATCAAGTAATTTTTGTTGGAATCGCATTGACAGTTGTGACGGATGCCTAGCAATAATATCAACAAACACAGTTTTCATGACGAACCTCTAGCAAAGTAACAGATTTTTTCGTATATAATTGGTAAAATATGGATTTCAGTAGTGATGGTAGTACAGAAGACATTCCGAGAACGTCTCCTGAAATTTTTAAAGCGGCGGAGGAAGCCGAGAAAATCAAAAAAACTGATAGTGATTTTGTTAAATGGTGTTCTTTTCAAAACGTAAAATACACTGAAAATATCCTCCTGAAAAATGTTATAACTGTAAGCTGCTGTCTTTGTGGTCGTAAAGCAACGGTACTTTTATATCATAACACGGACATTAGCAAATAACATTCTTAAAAAGAAAATATGATAGTTACAAATCGAAGAAGTGAAGAATATTGACTGGAAAGGAAATTGTCATTTTTCTGATAGATCCCCCGGTGAAACACTTTTAACGATCAAGGTAGTAAATTGTCATCTTCAAATGTAAATTAAAATAAACCTACATTATTTTTTTAATTAGGTGGTTAGAGATGAATTATATAACATGTCAATAGATGATATTCAAGATTTAGATAATACTTTGCTTGTAACTATAAAAAAAGTCCAAGAATAAAATACAGCGCATATTTAGTATAATTAATAATAAGAGCAAGTCGCCAAGATATTTGGATATGTACAGAAGGTATGCGTCTCTTCATCAACCGGATACTGAGCATAAGACGCTTTTTTCCATATTATAACAATAATAATTGCTGCAAGCAAGAGGCTGGGAATAATACTATGGACAAAATACAAAATACAAAATAGCAAACTGTCCTAAATTACCAAACCTAAAGGAATATACCGAGCATTGTTTTCGGCGTTTTTTGGTTACTTTATTAGACGATCCTGGAACAGGTATAACTAATATTAAGTACCATGGTCGTTGGAAATCAGCCACTGGTTCTGAAGGCTATATTGAAAATTCAGTATCCAACAAAGTGGAAATAGCAAAAAAAATTATTAGCGCTAATATGCCTTCACCTATTTGAATCTTCCGTATAATTTTCCAAAATTACTGTTATTCGGTCCTAATATTTTTAGTCATTCTCTACAGCTGTAAGTAAAACGTTGTACGCCGTACGTGGGATACTACATTATACTAAATATGTTCTTGGAAGTATAATCAAATGAGGTTATGTCTGGACTGACGAGTAACAAGGTCTCAGCAACCTGAAATGAATACGAGAACTGCTTTATTTATTATTTCGATTCAAGCGATTCTGCTAGTCTATCTATGTTGTGGATTGCACGATCCTTAATCCTACGACAAAATTCTCTTGCATGTAGTTATGTTCCATTTCTAATAATAATTTCAACTCAACAAAGAAAAAATTGTTTACAGTTAAACTCTTCACAGTACTACCTCATCTCATGTGTACAGAACGAAATACTTGGTAAACAGCATCCGCATATTTGGAGCGCCACAGCCAACCACTTTTTGCATGTGCATTAAAAAATAATACGCCAGACATCGGCAAAAATTTCAGACTATTTCAAACATGTACAAAGCGGGATACTTTTGTTTCACGTTTTGCTGAACATCAAAGCTTTGTGTCTCTGCGGATCGGCTCCTAGGAGCCCGCTACATGCGCTCGTATCACTTAGTAATAAACACTAGCAAATTGGCGTTCGTAAAGGACTGTTTTAGCGCGCTATGCCTTTGTTCTTGCGGGTCCGCCCCCAGAAAGCGAAGCTCCTATTAAGCGCGAATTTCCAACTATTGGTAAATTGGTTAGAGATCTTCCAGATTAGCCTTTCGCTTTTTTAATCGTAAGAAGAGGAGATGGTTCTTAAAGACGTTTTTTTTTTGTTTATTTAGAACAGCAGTGGCGTCTCGTCGAAATGGACACGGTGAACGGTGTCCACCGAAAAAATCCCAGAAAAAAATGTTTTTCTCATACTCAACTAATGTCTCTTAATCCTAGTACATTATTTTAACTCCCGTTACTGAATTTAAATCTTTAAACTGTATATGTAGTTTGTAGGAAGGTGTCTCGGATTTAGTCTTTCTTTCTTAGATTATTTGTTTGTTTTTGTATTAATATGTACAATGCACTTACTCGATCTATTATTTTAACTTTGTATCTGCGCATTCCTATAATAGGGATCTTTTTCCTGCTGGAATAGTAAAATTATTATTACTGTTACTCTTACTATTACTATTGCTATTGCTACTACTATTACTGTTACTGTTATTATTACTATTACTATTATTATTACTGCCTTGGCTGGACCTGAACCTGGCTACTCCCATTATTAATGCAATTTAAAATAATTTAGGAAGGAATAATCGGAAACAGGACACTATAATTAATGGTCTAGATTTTCTAACTAAGCCAACGTTTCGATTTATTTTAAATCTTCTTCAGGGCTACAATAGAAAGCAAGAGATAAGAATTATATAAGAAAAAACAATATTGACAATGTAAAATTTAAAAACAAAACAAAAGACAAAAGAATAGTTATACATACATAAGAAAAATTCTGAAAAAACATATTCATTAAACAACAAAACATTAGATTAAAACATTAATTTAAAATTTTGTTTAAAAAAATTAGTAGCACCCTTACCTAGTGAGACAAAACCAGATTCAAAAACAATAAAATTATTATTCATCAAATAATGAACAAGTCAGTAGGAAATGCTTTTACTAAACGATATAAATATATAGTGGTAAACTGTAATGTTTCGAATAGTCTTCTAAATTAAATATAAATATCAGACATCGAGATACTAATTAATGAAAAGTAAAAAACCCAGTAAGAAAAAGCAATAAAAATAAGACGTTGACAACAAAAGAAAGAAATGATGTACTGAATGTTCATATTATAGGTATTTTCATTTAATAAATTTCTTAATGATTATAGATTACGCTTAAATGTTCAGTATCAGACTTCTTATTAATGGTATTATTTTGAGATTGTATACATACCATCTCGCTAATAAGCCTTTTTGGTAATTATATTCCTTGTCAAAAATCTTAATTGAATCATTATTAAAATTAAAATTATGGTTATATTTGAAATGATGAAGAGCCAATGCTGTATGTTCTTTTTTGTTAATATATTTAGGGTTACATGACGATTTATGCGAGCTCATTCTATGTTTAATATTTTGTTTTGTCTGTCCAATATACATCCCTAAACAATCATTACATTGAATACCATAAATTACGTGCGACAGATACGATTTTTCCAGTTTGTCTTTCATGGATGAATATAGTTGACCTATTGTCTTGCTATGGTAAAAAACAACACGCATATTCTCACTATTAAGAATTATTTTCAATTTTTCCGATAAACCTTTAACATAGGATATCTTAACATATCTAATATTATTATCTAGATTATTTGTTTCTGAATTAATTGAAATAATTCAAAATGTATACCTAATATTATACAATATTAAAAAAATAAAATTTACCTTAATCATCAGAAACATTGTCAGAAACACTTTGATGCGTCCTTTGTCCAATACATTTACTTTCTTTACTTTATATTATTATATAAAGAAATACTGTTGAGGAAAACCGTCAATATACTTAATTTTGATAGGTCTATCTTCATCTGAATTTTGTACTCTTTACCATAAAATACTTTGTCCACTTTGATAAAGAATATGCAAGCATGACTGCCTTTACTAACCGTTTTCCTGTCCATCTGATAAATTCTGCAAATTATTTTCTGCAAATGCAAGTGAAATAATATCGATTGATGAAAAATAAGTCTGATGTCAAATCTTTTTGGTCATTTTTAACTGGCAAACGGCGTTTCAAATGAAAAAAGTAAGGAACCTTTTTCTGTTGTAAATTGAACAAGGATTCTAGAAATAGTTTTTGTTTTTAAAAAAATATTGGCGTACCATTTTTTTCATTAAAATTTCCCGAAAATCTGTCCTTACGCGCGCCACTGAAGGAAAAAAAAAATATTTTTTACGTAAAAATATGTGTCTAGATTACCTATTCAAAGGTTCCCAATTCCATTTAAAGTTTTAAAAATATTAATAAATTTGGAACTTTTGATAAAAATTTTGACACCCTGCATCTTTGTAACGAAGCATTTTTCGAATATAGTTTATAATACAAACTGATATTATTTTGTGATTCTCTGTCTGCCTCTAAAGTTTCCGCTATCGAAAGTGGACCACCCTGTATATAACCTTATGATTCAAGCAAAACTAATTAACGAAGTTATACAATAGCAATAAATTGTAATTTAAATTTGAACGTCTCTAGTATTTTGCAGTTAAACACTTTACCTGTTCCCTGTCTAATATCTCAGTAATTCCTACAATTTTCCCGTATAAGAAACTTCCAGCGTAGTAGCGTAGAACCCCGTCGTGACATTAAATGGAATAAGTTGGTGACTTAGCGATACTGAATGGTGTGATTACGAGCCTCCTCCAATCTAAATTATTTAGTCGACTTCATTAGACACGTAGCCGTGGGTATTAGAGGCACGTACTGCACATGGTAGGCTGCTGTAAGTTGCCCCTACTGGAACCTGAAGAAGGGGAAGCCATTCCTGAATTAAAATGAAATTAAAAAGGGTTTAAATTAATTGAATTTGAAATAGAGCGAAAGCCGAATGGTTTTTCTTGAAATTTTATTTTGATAAATAAAAAAAAGAATTCAAAAGAAGAAACAAAAAGAAAAACTTTAAACTTGAAAAATATTTAATTGTATTAATGTTACAGGTAAATATACGTGTTGCCTGATTCGATATTTTAAAATAGGTTGATGGCAAGAACTCAAGAACTCTGGACAGTCACACATATTATGTAAAATTTTATAAAGAAATATACGTTGTTCCAGACATACTTTAAATCTATCAATGTCGTGAGGAATACCTATCTGAGGATAAGTTCCATCCAGACATATGAAATGATATGAAACAATGATGATGGGAAAGTAATTTTAAAAATCACCTATGAACATCTTCAATTTCAGATTGAAACACCTTATAACCAGCATGCCACACAATACTCGAGTTTAGACCTAATAAGAGCATTGAAAAGTGTTATATATAATTGAATATCCGAGAAGTCATAGAACACTCAAGTTAAAAATCCTTGAGTTTTATAAGCATACTGAACTTGTCAATACGACTATTGAAACTTAGTTTATTACCAAAATATGCAACTAGATAGTGTAACAACTATAATAGTTACGTTACAAGGCCGGGAAATGGTATATTAATGGAATTTCTAGACGAGTACTTTAATGACATTTTACGGCCGTGTATCGTACAACGTTTTATTTCATACTGTGTTGTATTAAAAATTAAATTTTAATGTTTTATTTTACATAACCTGCCTGTATGTAGGTGTTAGCGTGGTTTCGATTATTGTTTTATCGCATAGCTTTTGATTTAGCTTAGTGATGTAAAAACAAAAATAACAAATTTGACAGTTTGCCATCCCGTGCGTATTTTGTGATAATTTTCGTAAAAAATGGAAGAAATCGAGCTAAAATGTGCTGAAGCAACCAGTAAATTGGTGCCTACGAAGTCTTCTGCTCGTTATGAGAAGGAATACCAGCTCTTCAACGTGTGCAGAAAAACCTATAAGGTGGAAAACGGCCTGAATGAGAATATCCTTTTGGCGTACTTCTTGGATATCTCCAAAAAGATGAATCCTGCGACAATATGGGCAAAATATTCGATGCTCAAGTCTATGCTGATGGAAAAAGAAGGAGGTGATATTTCAAAATATCCAAAACTGGTGGCTTTCTTAAAAAGGCAAGCAGTTGGTCATCAGGCAAACAAATCAAAAGTTCTAACAAGAGAAGAAGTTAATAGGTTCATGAAGGAAGCCCCATCAGAAGAGTATCTTTTGATGGAGGTAAACAAGTTTAACCTTTTCATAACTTTCATTAGTTTTGATTTAAACAATGTGCGTCTTTTAATAATGTGAATATTGTGTTTTTTTAAAGCAGTCCGGGAAGTCAACATTTTCCGGACTCATTTAAGTCCGGAAAATAACTCATTACAGTACAGTATGAAATAAAGAGAAATACAGCATCGATAATTTTGAAGGTAAAATACATCCAAAAATAATATTAAAATGACCATGATGTAGCTGAAATAAGGTATCATATCGCCACGATCTATTCCATTCAAAAAATAATAAGTAATCAGAAAAATATGCATTATCAAGAGTTTCTCGAAGGAAGCAAACTGTATTTTAGGCGCAATCAAAATCATCTGCCGAAGGCCGAATTCCACCAAGCGGAAAGAGAACGTTCAATCAATCAAATTAAAATTTTCAATTTTCTTGTCTCCCTTCTGGTTGTCGCACGTTCACTGTAATTTATGTGTAGGTATAAATTAGGTTTTACAAAAGATTTTCGTTCCGCAGCAAACAATGCTGTCTGTTGTATTAGTTGACACTTTCCGGAATTACCTTAGAGAAAATGAAGTGATATTTTTCTCCGACACGGAGACTCAGTCGGGGGTAAACAATGTAGGGTGCGATTGATCGATACCGCAAATTCGCAGCTGTTGAGAAGGAGGTATACGAGGAAGGTTCACGTTTAATGATGTTGTTTGCTAATTTCCAAAAAATCAGACTACGATATTTGTGTATACACTTCCTTTAGTAAATACAAACAATAAATCAAATCAAACATGTTTATTTGACCAACAGAAAATAGTTATTTACCTAACAAGTGCGGAAAGTGATACTTTTTCGCATACTGATTGCAGTCGAGTACGAAAAAGGCACTTCCCGCACGTGTTAGGTATAATATTTTTCCTACGATCATGACAATTCTAATCCGGTGAAACAGTTTACCAATTTTTAACATTAGCAAGTAATTAACAACTAGGTATTTAAACCAATAGAATATGTTAATTAAAAAATAAAATGTACAATTTCTGGCATTTTATAAATTCAGTGCTGAGGCAATAGCGACTTGAAGATGTTTTTCAGTCGTGGAATTCACTGTTGACAAAGTGTGTGGTACAGGATTAACTTTTAACTTCAGTGATGAGGTAATAGCTGCTAGATGCTGTTCTTCAGTCATACTGTTACTGTTGAACTGCATGCTTCAGCACAGTTTTTTGAAGTTCTCATGAGGGATTTGATGCTTTGCGAATGTTGTGGACTATTTTTTTTTTTTGTCTTCTATATCGTGGAGCGTCTTATTTGCTAGCTCTTCGCGGCAAGAGGCATCCGTAATTCCAAATATCGCGGCTACTTTGGTCATAAGATATACGTTGTCCGGAGCATTTAAGAGAACATTTTCTATTTCTTTTCTTTCTAATACCGTTGTCACGAGTTTAAATTTGCTTAGAAAACACATAGGTAAATAGTAGGCGTAAGATCTATAACTGTACTTGAGTTCTTAACCTATAGAGAGAGAGAGAGAGAGAGCAATCATAGTATTAAGAGTCTTTATGCACTCCTTTCTATACACAATGGTTGAGCCATGCGTATCGGATAGTGTTCTGTGGCATTCTCAATCTTAAGTTCAATATTGTCAATCTTATGTTGGTAGCATGCGCGATATAGTTATAAAAGTGGCAAGGCGATTAAAAATCACTCTCTTTTAATTTGATATAAAACAATAAGTAAGCACGTAGTAGAACATGCTATAGTTTAATTAAGGCTTACGGTGAGCTCTCGATCCAAAGGGATATAGTTTCGCTTAGTAACTCCTCAACGAAAAATGATAAAAATATGCGGTTTTTTTAATAGACTGCAAATATTATTTTACGTCGACGTAAAATAATATTTATAGTCTATTAAAATAACCACATATTTTTATCACTATCCGTTAAGGAATTACTGAGCGAAGACTATGGGTTTGTTTCAACACAGCAATAATCGATTCCGAACCGTCCAGAATTAGTCAGTCAGTTCAGTTGTTAATGTACTCTCGGCGAATGCGACGTAAGACGGTGTTGGTCATACATTTCTCACAGTTCTGAACCAGTTCTCGATAGTTGTTGGAACAGATCTTATATATCGTTTGATAGAGCGCTCACCGTAAGCCTTAATAGTGAAAGTTAATGCAGAAAGTCTGGATTCGTTATAGTTTGTTCAGTAGCAAAATCTTTTGCAATCAACCTGTGCTGGATTTAACGATACGTTTAAAAGCCTTTTGGATAAAAAGGTGAGTTGTCTTTTTAGTAAATTTGAAAACCACGTGCCACGTGTTCTTATAAATTGTAGGCTATTTGTTGTGTATTTTATCATATATGAGGGCAAACAACGTCGTGAGGCTCAGCTGAATTCTTAGAACCCCATACCTACGTCGACCCTCAAGTATAACCACCATCTGGGTATCACCACCACCCTCGGACCGAGCTAAGTTGGAATCTCTATCAAAGGAACTCACACACTGTCTGGTAGGCCTACAGGGGAAGATAAGACTCCACAGACGACCTCTTAGAGCATAGATAAGTGTTTTGTCATTTAGTACGTAGTATTAGAATAATAACATAGCTAAGGTTTTTATTAATATGACAGTGACAGAACCCCGAAGGTCCACCATTAGTTGCCGCTAGCCGCAGGTGATCCAATTAGAGATCAGAAACCATTTTAACACTAACTGTAAGTTGTAGAATTATAATTTTAGGTCATCTGTGCAGGTATGTACTATTATTTTGAAAAAACAAATTATTAACTAAACGTCTCCCCCTGTATTTAGGCAACAAACCCGTTACCTTCCGACGTAGACAGTGGCCCCCATGGTACCGTATACTTTTTTGGCTTGTAACCAACATTTGATTTCTTCAAATATTTCCAATATCAATGCCCATAGAGTTAACGGAGAGTTACGTCTTGCAGTATCGTAGAAATCTCTGTCAGAACATCGTTGAGAGACTCTTCATTTATTTTGGGTAGTTTACGACAAAGAGAAATGAAATATAAATCAAACTCAAAGTGAACTGATTGAAAGCTTATGTCAAAAAATATTATCAATCAAAACTGTACGTAATTAAGGAAACGACAAGCACCTTGAAAAAAATCTAGCCCAACCTTTTTTTGCTTAATCTTGCCTGCATCCGCTGAAGCCCATTACGTTGGACACAAGTATTGTCACAACAATACGATAGGCCTACTGCATAATGTAAGAAAAATCGTGCAGAAAAGTGCACTTTACCGCACTAGGGCGGTAAAACTAGCCTTATTCTTCAATGTTCTATCAACCCCACAAAATTGCTATATCTTTTGAAACACCCCATATGTCGGTTTTGTAATATAAACAATGATTCTCCCACAATAATTTTAAATACAATGTCTACATTAATATAGTGTTTTTCTTGTTACTGGTTCCATTTACATAAGTTTTGTTGTAATTTTAAATTGGTCTTGTGATTGGTTTTATGTCACTATATATTTCTATTAATTTTTTTGTAATTTACTATTGCAATAATACATTGTATCCCTACTTTATGTACACGCTCTATAATCTCTCTCTAAGATTTGGTTGTTTGAATGTACCTTTTTTTTTCAATCTGTTTATTCTCACAAACACCCTCGCGGGAAAATGATTCGAATAGTTTTCCGACAGTCTATGATGGATTTAACCATAAAAGACTGAACATGAAGGAATCGCCAATCTCTCTCGAGCAGACATATTTCAGACGAACTCATCTCAGACAAGCAGAAAGTTATTTTTCACAATTACCCCACTGCCATATTTCAGCGTGGAAATTGGTAAAGATCAGCAAGAGAATAATAAATAATTTTTGAAGTCCTCAGACGCCTCCGTATCTCCTGTACCTATTCGACCCTTGGTTTGCTTCCAGGGGACAAACGGCACTCAAGTAAATATATAGGCGTACTGATTTTACACGAATGTATATAAATCCTGGAGCACGCAAGCGGGGTTATAATGTACGTGTGCCAGTTGTATATCTCCTGAGATGTGTTCCATTCTCGACTTTTTTGCGAGGAACAAACCAAGTCAACGAGGAACTCAACTGGGAAGAAGGTATAAATAAAGGTGGCTGTTTTTGTGTGGGGTATGTTCAAGTCAGGAAGGCACAAGAGTAAGACGATCAATATTGGTAAAATAGTGACCTGATAATTTTTTAATTTTACACGTTTTATCGTATCATTTGATTCCAAAAATCTGATAATAGTTATGTATCGTATAAATGTTTTAAGGAGTTCGAGCGTTTAATATTCTTAAGTGAATAAAAAGCAATTAAAATACGAATGCAATACAACGTCTTATCCACAATCACATCACAATCATATTTGTGAAGTCAGAATTATTAAATTTAATAAAAAAAATATTCGCAGGACTTGATATTTCTTAGTACTCAATGAAACGTGGTAGGTCTTGTTATACCTGCTCGTTGCTATGGTACGTTGTTTATTATCAACTATTTACTAAACAGTTCTATCTCTATGGTAAAAATGCAAGAAAGTAATTATGTTCCTGTGGCTGTTTTCGAAGAAGCTCAAGAAGCAATCTTACATTTATTACCAGAGTACATTATGACAACAAATGAAGAAGTCATGTGGCCGTAGTATTTGATGTTGAAGGTTACTATAAAGTCTAAAAAATATAGTTATTGGAAAATATAACAAGCTCACTGCTTATTTAAAGAGTGAATCGAAAGGATACAAAGCAAAAAAAGTTGCAGTACTGAAGAATTTTTGACTGGGGTATCCGATAAAAATATTTACTGATTAAGGTAATATCTCTTTACCTTTTACATGTTGTTAGGTATATAGTGAACTTTGAATTATTTGTTAATAAAAGCAAATGTAGATAATAAATAAATGTTTTCGAATGTTAGATTATTACTGTAATAGTTTTGATATAACGTTTTTACTACGTTTTACAATTGAATATGAATCTTTAGTAGTACTCGTAAGTACAATTAATTATTCAGTTTGTAGTTACGTACGTCTAGCCTAGAAATTTAATGTTTTTTAAGTAGTATGGTACTAACTTGTTTAAAATGCCAGTTCGAGTAAAGCTGCACTCATCCGTCCATAGCACTTTTATTAATAAAATTAGGGTCAGGCGCAACTTGATTTTGATGCCAATTGCAAATTTCAAAACGGGTGGGGAAATCAGCAGGTTCTAACGCTTGAACTTTCTGAAAAGATGCGGGTTCAGTGAGTTTTCTCGTAATATTCTGCAGACCTTGCTTTACGATATCTCCAATCGCCTTGAAATGATTCTTGTAGGTATAGTAGGCTGCTCTTCAACTAAATTTAAAACAGCCTCTATCACCCAACGGGGTTTCACAGAACCCGTATTGCGAAGGCACTTGCACAAAGTTCGCGCACCTGGAAAATGTGTATTAGGTAGACGTCTCCGATATTCCGTAACAGCAGCATTCACATTTCGTAAACATTCTCCGTATAATACTACCATTTCCGCATATTCGAAATTTGTAAAATTAGGCATTGTGAATTTACGACGAATACGCGAGACCGAAATAAACAAACTACTGCTTGTATTCTCTCCATTCCCCGTCCAAATATGTGGCGTGATCTCCAAATTTGGGGAGAAAGAAATGCGGGAAATGCAGAAAGTGGGACTAAATGGGGGTAAATTTGAATAAAATGCTGAAGTGATAGACGATATTATGTATGTAAACGTGATGTCGCAACGATGTTTCCTCCGGCATTCGATTGTCTTATGGATGCGTTATCAGAAAGTTCGTAGCGTACCAGGAGCGTCGTGTTGCCGTTTTTTGTAGAGTGATTTGTTTATTTTTTTTAAAGGTCGAGTAAATTTTTTTTTCGTTGTTCTGCCTTTATTAGGCCTCCCGAATACGTGATTAAAATTAATGACAATATGACTGACTCACCCTGTATAGTAGATCTTTTTAAAGGCAAAGAAGTAGATTTTTCTGAACCAATCTTAAACGCGCCATTCATGAAAAAATATATATACTTTAAATATGCCCCAGTGACCTATGTGGACGTTGAACGCACGTTCCCCATACTGAAATGGATTATTAGCGACAAACGGCACCTGAACATTTACGGAAGTTGCTGGCTATTCAGTTCTATTCCAGTACTACAAGGAAATCGTTATTTAGAGTGTTCTGTAATATGAATAATGTTGGATATTATAAATTAGCAGTACAAGAAGATGTTGATTTTAACTTTTTATATGAATATTTTGCACATCGGTATCTATAAACATTAACTTAACGTCCTAAGTGCGCCCCTGATAACGACGTCATCTTCGAACGCAGTGCGGGCTTTAGTTATGAAACACCCTATTCCTGCATTTTACGGACTGCTTTTTCAAGCGGCAAGAAAAGTTCTCAGCACGCTCCCGAATTAGATAGATAGATACCTTCCGCAGCGAAACCCGGCAATGAACATCCCTCGATTACATCCTCCTCGACAGTATAAATAATGTATTCCCTGGCCGGGCATTTTCGTTCTGCCCGCATTAGGCTTAATAAAACAACAGACCCGAAAGTCCGTCTTCCAGATGGAGTTGTTTTACGCCCGCCAACATAAATTAACTCCCCGCTCAGTATTTCCAGCTTAGCCTTGTTCCCCAGTTAGCGCCGCTTAATCTGTATATCTTTCTGCGCCGCAATACCTACTTTACAACTAATTTAGTTGATCTTCTTTGTTCGACCTGCGCCGGCGAAATATACGATCGACAAACGCTATAATAGGCGAGCGGTTTCAGGGGGTTTAATTTTTGAACATGCGGTACGCTAGATTACATTCGGATATTCAAAGTTCTAAACTTTAGTTTAAAATTTGTAGCAAATTGCACGGCGACAGGGAGTATTTAAGTCGTTTATTATTATACAGGGTGTAACAATAAAACGGGTCATCCCGTTAACTGCGTATTTTTGATGGCAAAATATGAGGTTCTAAACCTACTTACTTATATACAAAAATGCTTCCCTTAAAAGATACAGGATGCTAAAGTTGAACTTTTAAAATTGTTTTTCGCTATAATTTCTTCAGACGTTCACGTATCAATTTGAAATTTTATAGAGATACTTCATTTATTTATTAATTAAATCATCAAGGGTATTATTGCGTTAGGGAAGCTCACCTCACCTTTTTGAGTTTGTTGGTTATGTTCTTGTTTACGTTAAAATTTATAATTTTTGTGATGCCTTTATTTTGACGTTTTCTGGAACATTCCAGGTCACATTATATTTGATTCTCGAAATCGCGGAAACTTCTAGAACCTTAAAAACCTATACAAGCGGGTCGGTTTCGCTGCTCCAGTTCAGTTTATGTTTAGAAGTGAAGCAGGAATGACTGAAACATCAACGTAAAGAATTTGACAGTTGTGAATTTGTTTGAAGTATAGTTGCCGTGTAATCAAGTAGTGAAAATAAAGTTTGTTTGTCTAGGAGACAAATTCTAATTAACAGAGGATGATGTCGGAAGGACAAATCTTGTGCATCACCGGATATATACCGGCGACACCACTTGAATTAAACAAAATCCACGACATATTATTTTAGCAAAGCAAGAAATGACATCGACGATGCTGATTGACATACAGCAACAATCATTGAACCATCCCAGAGTCCATGGACTTTGCCGGTTGTTTTGGTGGAGAAGAAGGATGGCTCAGATTTTCTTGTGTCGATTATAAATTAAATGATGTCACTAAGAAGGACAGCTCTCCGTTACCAAGAATAGATGCTACCCTAGATACACTGTCTGGATCCCGATGGTTTTCAACATTGGACCTGAAAATGGCTATTGGGAAGTGCAACTCCACCGAGATGATAAAGAGAAGACCGCGTTATCCATTGGCGCGGGTTTGTGGCACTTGAACGGCATTCCCTTTGGTCTCTGCAATGCACCAACCACCTTTGAAAAACTTATGAAAACGATTCTGCGGGGAATGACCTGGAAGACCTGTCTCGTTTACCTCAACGATAATACTTTAACAATCATTTGAAGAATGTCCAAGAAGTGTTTCAAAAGTTAAGAGAAGCCCAGCTCATATACAAAAATGCTTCCCTTAAAAAATACAGGATGCTAAAGTTGAACTTTTAAAATTGTTTTTCGCTATAATTTCTTCAGACGTTCACGTATCAATTTGAAATTTTATAGAGATACTTCATTTATTTATTAATTAAATCATCAAGGGTATTATTGCGTTAGGGAAGCTCACCTCACCTTTTTGAGTTTGTTGATTATGTTCTTGTTTACGTTAAAATTTATAATTTTTGTGATGCCTTTATTTTGAGGTTTTCTGGAACATTCCAGGTCACATTATATTTGATTCTCGAAGTGAAGCAGGAATGACTGAAACATCAACGTAAAGAATTTGACAGTTGTGAATTTGTTTGAAGTATAGTTGCCGTGTAATCAAGTAGTGAAAATAAAGTTTGTTTGTCTAGGAGACAAATTCTAATTAACAGAGGATGATGTCGGAAGGACAAATCTTGTGCATCACCGGATATATACCGGCGACACCACTTGAAGTAAACAAAATCCACGACGTATTCTTTTAGCAAAGCAAGAAATGACATCGACGATGCTGATTGACATACAGCAACAATCATTGAACCATCCCAGAGTCCATGGACTTTGCCGGTTGTTTTGGTGGAGAAGAAGGATGGCTCAGATTTTCTTGTGTCGATTATAAATTAAATGATGTCACTAAGAAGGACAGCTATCCGTTAACAAGAATAGATGCTACCCTAGATACACTGTCTGGATCCCGATGGTTTTCAACATTGGACCTGAAAATGGCTATTGGGAAGTGCAACTCCACCGAGATGATAAAGAGAAGACCGCGTTATCCATTGGCGCAGGTTTGTGGCACTTGAACGGCATTCCCTTTGGTCTCTGCAATGCACCAACCACCTTTGAAAGACTTATGAAAACGATTCTGCGGGGAATGACCTGGAAGACCTGTCTCGTTTACCTCGACGATAATATAACAATCATTTGAAGAATGTCCAAGAAGTGTTTCAAAAGTTGAGAGAAGCCCAGCTCAAGTTAATTCCCAAGAAGTGCATGCTCTTTCAAAAAGCAATTAAGTATTCAGGACACAATATGATTTCCTCTTACGGAGTGAAGACTGACCCAGAGAAAACTGAAACCATCTGGAAATGGTTAGTACCGAAAGACAAACATGAGTTAAGGAGTTTCTCAAGACTTTGCACATGCTATCGTGAATAGTTTTGCTGTGATTGCCCCTTACATAGACTCACAGAGCAGTTCCAAGTTCAGCTTATATTGAGCAGCTGAACGCGTAACAGAAACATCAAAATAAAAGCATCACACAAATTATAAATTGTAACGTAAACAGGAACATAGACTTCTGTAAAATTATTTTTTCGACAATTGCCACTGTGACTTTACCCTAAGTAAAAAAGAATTTATTACGTTTTTATTGAATTCAAAATATATACTTTTTCAATAAACAAAATACATGAATCAATACGCAAAAATTTCAATTAATCAAGAGTAGATTCTATTGCATTTTTCATAACTGCTTTCCAATGATCTCACAAAGTCTGATGGTTTGAAGCTGAAGAATTCATCAAGTTAATTTTACGCGTTATGAGAAAACTCCTCGAAGGTTAATTGATACAGAGCAGATGTAGAATTAAATATTTGATATGAAATAATGAATAGTCAATTATCCCGCATTAAAACTTTATTAAGAACGTAGATCCTTCCGAAGGATAACAGGAGTAGCCGTTTATAAAATGTATCGGCATAATCATCATCTTCGGCGTATAATGTGGGTTAAAGAGTTTATTTTTCAATGTCAAAGTTTAAACGGCCATAAAAGCATTTGGGGATATCATTATGTGGTAGATAAGTAGTCATTTATTTCCTGGAAAACTTTGCAACGGGGAAGACCCTCTTTTCTTCGAAGATTTGGGTCACAGATAAATTTTCCCATTCGTTTCTTTATTACTTATGTACTTACATACAGATTTATTTTATTTTTATGGTTCATATATTTAACACAAAAAACATATAAAGATACGTATGGCACTTAAAAACAGTAAATGCTTTCAAGATTTATTGACTGCAGGCAAAGTTAACAATCTTAGAAAGATTTTCCTCTGGGGCTATACACAAGGTATCTATCAGACATAAAGTTTTTAAACTGATATTGACATTTATCCAATAATTCCACTAAACTACTTGTATTTCAAGTAAACATTATATCTCGTTTTTATGTGCTGAATATATTTCATACAAAAATAGCGTTACACAGTAATTGATAGAAATGTATGCGTTGCTATAAACGGCTGAACGATTTCGATATAAAAATCTACACACATTGAAAATACATTTTTAGCCAAAATATTCGCCGAATGCTTCTTATATGTCGTCCGCATGAAATATTTGAGTAAAAAAACGGAAAATACTTTCAAGAAGGTACCTAAATGTATGTATTTTCAGTTTTTCATTTTTCCGAGAAACTGAAACCATAAAATGTAAGCAAATATAACGTGGTTTTCTAAATAGTAACAGTATTTTTTAATCTAGCCGCAATGCGTGTTCAGTATAGTTTTATACATTTTTTAATATCCTCTTAGTGAACCTACTTACAATATCTATGGCCAATGTCTTAGAATAGCATATAAGTTGTGTCTCTCACCACTATAAATTTCATGCTGCTGTATTTCTGAACTGATGGTCTGATTTGAATGATTTTTTTTAATTGTAGATGAATTCCTTGGGAATTTGACTGTTCTCATTATTTTTTTATAAAAAGTTGATTTCGGTTTTATACAGCGTGTAATAACGTTATTGGTTTTTCTTTCGAAAATTCGAAACACCCTGTGGAGTATACTACCGACCAGAACATACCGCAGATAAAATCAAACTGTAGCACCGTCTTTCCTGAGCATTTCCTTTTCTTTTTTTTTGTTCACTTGATTATCTCTGTTATTAGTGGAGATAGGTACATCGGTTTTGGCTCGGTATTTTATCATTAAATTATGAATGCAAAATTAACATCACTTTATTAAACTTACTTTAATTACAATATTACAAACCAATAAAAGAATTATAGACAAATGCTAATAGCGTGTATGCCCTCATCTACTCTGAATTATCGTATTCATGCGGCTTGGCATACTGGCTATTAAATTTTCAATTATATCTTGGGGAATATTCTCCCATTCTGCTATTGCTGCATTCACCAGTTGATGATCGTTAACCGGTGGGGGTGTCCGACATCTAATCTTTTTTTTAATAGCATCCCGTAGATGTCTATCGGATTTAGGTCGGGACTGAGGGCAGGCCATTCCATCAACGGAATAGCAACCTGTCTAGCCACGTGGGGACGAGCATTATTTTGCATGAAGAAAGGGTCAAATGGCAACACATGTTCAACTACAATGTTTTCTAAATAATAATTCGCGTTATAGACTTTATACGTACAGGAACTAACTCTGTGGGTCCATCGAAGCAGATTTCTCCCCAAAACATTACAGAACCGCCGCCAAATGGGATCTTTGGAGAGATATTGCACCTTGCAAATATTTCTCCTGACCTTCGCCAAACACGTTATTAGTTGATATTAATTCTCGTTTCATCTGAGAATAAAACCTTCTTCCAATCATTAACAGTCCAGTGTTGATAATTTCTGGCAAAACGCGATCTTTGAACTCTATGCTGCCTGGTAAGTAATGGCTTCTTTGACGGTCTCCTGATGCTTAATCCAGCCTCATTTGAACATCGTCTAATTGCCCGAGATGACACTATAAGATTTCGAGTATTCGCGAGACTATTTTGTAAAACAGTTCCAATGATTCTCCTGTTTCTAAGAACGGTTTGTCTAAGAAAACGTTCAACCCTTAGATCAGTACATCATTTTCGCCGTTATCCTGCCCTTCTACAATGAGATTCTGTCTCGTCAAATCATGTAATTATGCGACTTATACGGAATGATGGCGTCTTATCAGATCAGCAACATAACGCATCGAGTAACCCCCATCCAACTAAGTTAATGCTCTTACTGACTCTTCCACTGATGAATGTCTTGATCGATTCATTTTAGAGTTAGAAATAGAAGGGCGAGGATTAATAATAACACATATAGGTGGTGCCAGTTGTTTTGTAGTTGGCGGTTTACTTTTATTTGAATCTAAAAATACAGGTGACTATCACGAAGACATGAACGCAGATGTTTTCGAAGACCCCTCCGGGGTCTGTAATTGTCATGGATAATGCCAGTTACCATTCACGGCAGACCGAGCGGACGCCTACGACTGCTTGGAGGAAAGCCGATATAATTCAATGGTTATCCGGAAAAAACATTTCTTTTGAAACAAATATGGTAAAAAAGGAACTTTTGACACTTGTCAATCTTAATAAAGATCAGAAAAAATATGTTATCCATGAAATGGCAACAAATCGCCAAATAACGGTACTACGGTTACCACCTTATCATTGTGAACTTAACCCAATCGAATTAGTCTGGGCGCAGGTAACAGGAGATGTAGCGCGAAATAATACGACGTTTAAATTAAGTGACGTGAAAATTTTGTTAACAAATTCCTTGGAACGAGTAACTGCAGATAACTGGCAAAGATGTATACATCATGTACAAAAAGAAGAGGAGAAAATGTAGGAACTCGATAATTTAATTGACGTTATTGTGGAACCTATCGTTATCAATCTAGGAGACGAAAATAATTCATCAGAATATTCAGAGGATGAATTTTAATATACCTACTTTTTTATTTTCTTTATTGTACATTTATTCAACACTACATTTACTCACCATAATTTGAATTTTCAAAATACATATATTTTTGTGTGGAATAAAAGTCTATTCATTAAATTTAAATAAATATTTTGATGATAATCTTGAATAATTTTATTTGAATTACTAAAAACCCTCTTAACCCGGTTATGATGCTTAAAGTACCCTCTAGTTTTGAAATGCTGTTTTTATATTGTTTACTTATAAGAGAAATGGACCGAGAAATTGAAGCGGCATAGACAAAGACGGATTATCGGGGATTAAATTTTAGCTACAATTTAGTACGGTTCGATCACACAAGTTTTTTTTAAAGTACACCTCATCTATACCGATGACATAATATAAAAATATTGAATATAAGCACCAGTACTACATTTATTTACGATTTGCATACATAATAAGCTTTTATTACTCTTTCATTTCTAAACAGACTACAATAACAGAGATAATGAAGTGAACAAAAAAAGAAAATGCTCAGGAGAGACGGCGCTACAATTTGATTTCATCTGCGGTATGTTCTGGTTGGTAGTATAAGGCGGTGTTTCAAATTTTCGAAAGAAAACCCAATAACGTTTTTGCACCCTGTATAAAAACGAAATCAACTTTTTATAAAAAAATAATGATAATAGTCAAATTCCCAAGGAATCCACCTACAATTAAAAAAGAATCATTCAAATCAGACCATCAGTTCAGAAATTCAGCAGCATGAAATTTGTTGCCAATTTATAGTGGTGCGTTAATTTAGTCCAGAAATTTATATATTTATCTGACTTTAAAAACCTTGAAGTAACTTCTGATGGCTGTATATCCTCCATCTGCATCTGCAACTTCCTCCGGTACTGGTCAATCAGTTTTCTGTATCGTGATCATGTTTCACAATTTGTAAAAATAACGTAGTATATTGTGCGATAACCGGAAGAGACTTCCCTCAATAATTACCCTGACAAATTATTTATTACCCAACTTCCGATGTGTGCGTCCATACTGGCGAATACCTGTAGCCAACCTTATTATTTATTTCGCGCACATCCGACCGCCCTGAATATATAGCGGCTTCGGCAATAATAAAATATATCGCGAGTTTGTTTTATGCCCCTATACGCTGTAAATTTATGAAGAGTATTGTGGTATTTTTACCACAATGAATAAGAGGTGGGATGAAAGCAGAGCCGAACGCTCGCAAACTGTTAAGTGCAAGGAACGCCGCCGCAGATATTTTATTTATTTGGCACCCCTGACCGCCGAAGCTAGAGGAATTTATTGAACGCTGAAATAATACAGTGTATCCGAAGCGGGCCTGTCGATGATTCGAGCAAAAAACATTGGGAAATCCCTCGAGGATGTGCGAGATTTCAGTGATTTTAACGGTTATTACAAAATTATACAGGTCGTTTCATATTTATCCAGGCTCCACATGTATACAGGATGTCCCAGTGTGAGCGTACAAAAATTTAGCAGGGCATATATATTTTTCTGCATAAATTAATGCAGTCGGTACTTTGGCCTCAATTTGCTTGAAAATGGTTAATTTTAGAGCTGTGTAAGAGAACTTAGCTAATTCACGTAAAAGTAGGGTATGCATGAGTTATGAAGAAAAAATCGTAAGGAATAGTAGGCCTAGTCCACCACTGGTGCCAGATTAAAACAAACACCATGTAATTTTAATGACCTTTAATTGATGTAACATCACCCAAAAATTACCTAAATCTACAAAACGATTAAGTTATTGCTGAAAATTGTTTTTTTTTCAAAATAACACCCTATAACTCGCTAGGAGTGCATCAGAGCATTTTTTTTTATAAAAATTTTATTCTTAATTTATACCTCCTGGTATTTTTGTATGCTCACACTGGGCCACCCTGTATAACTGTTGATATTTTACGTGCTATTGACGACCAAATGGTTACGGTAACTGTTATGTTGGGCTATTTGAAAGCGTTTGATTGCCTTCATCACAATTTACTTTTAGCAAAATTAAATTATTATAGGGTATATAACGCTTGGTTATTATGGTTCAAAAATTATTTATTTGATCGTAAGCAAGTAGTTAAAATAAAGAAAGATGACCAATATGTATTCTCTAATGATGTTGTTATTTGTATTATACACAGCAGATTGCCAAAACATAACAATTTCAACACCCTATTGCATGAAGATCTGTCTGAGTATTATTAACAAGTAAATTTCTACCATAATATAGAATATTATCTCAATTAAGTTCATTGAAATAGTCAAAGATTCCTAAATACGCTGACAATACAGTTAAAGATCTACAAAAGCTAATAATAAAGAATATATGAGTATATATTGTGGGAGTAGAATTGTTAGTTTCACACGATATTATTAATACCTAGTAAAATATATATAAAAAAGAAGGAAAATGTGAAAAACCGCCGTCGTGCATAGAAATTGAAGTCAAACGAAGCTCATTGCACTTCGTTTTCTTATGAATGCATGCAAACGCGAATTTTCTATTACAAAAAAAGAAAATACAAATAAAGTGAGCACGCGAGTAAAGAAAATTTAAGTATTCTGAGCACGTCACCCATAATTCTAAATATAACCTTTCGATGCTGTCGAGTAAAACGGAATTCAATATCTTAAGTTTTAACATTTATATGAATAAACTTCCTATGTCAAACAGAATTAGAAACTTAGATAACCTCTTGACTGCTTCATAGCGATAGTTTATTACTTGTTCGTTTAAGTTACATTTTTTGAACAAACCAACAAACTGTACAGATTGAAACCATCTAGAAATAATAAAAACAAGTGCAAATTTGATTTCGACCATATTTGGGTAAAATATGAGTATGAGTTTATATAAAATATGAACTATGAGTAATAGAATATGAGAAAATATGAGTTGAAATATGAAATATATGGCCTTTATAGTGAAGAACTGCGCAAATTCTCTGATTACTCCTCATCTATTTTTATTTAACTTGATTTTGATATTGGAAATTAGGAAGGGTTTGCCCAATTCTAAAGTGTAATTCTGTGTAATTTTGACAAAGTTTTTGAAATGTGCTTGTATGAGCAGGTATTGTCCTATTATCCAAAAACGGTCTACTCTACCAAACCTTACTGAAATATGGTAAATAATATCTGACATACTTAACAACCAATTTTATTTTATTGCATTTATTTTACAAATTTTACAAAGGCATTTAATAGAGTTGGACATGCTTTGCTATTGCATAAACTTAATTATTACGGTTTCAGTGACCCTCTACTTGAATTAATAACATCATGCCTTAATCGTAGACATTTATTTTGTCAGCTATAATGGTTTTAACTAAAACAAATACGTTTCAACTTCGGGCGTGCCACAAGGCTCTAACCTGGGGCCATTACTATTTGATATATTTGTTAATGATTTGCCGGACAGTGTTGAATGTAACACTTTTTTATTTGCTGAGGACTTAAAACTGTATAGTATTGTAGCTAGTGAAATCGTTTGTCTTAGTTTGCAAAGATAAATAAATAATAACTTGGTGCAACGATAACCAACTTTTTATAAACATTTCTAAATGTAAAATATGTTCCTATACCAGGAAATTGAGTCCGCTGCATTGTAATTATTATTTTGACACTGTTGGGACCAATTCTGTAGAAAGATTTACTTTGACCATAAATTTACTTTCAATGAGCACATTACCTTAACATGTGCTTCCGCTTTGAGAATATTAGGTTTCATTATACGTAACTGTGGTTCCTTCACTAATATTGATGCACTTAAGACACTATATATCTCACTTGTCCGATGGAATATGGTGTTTTCGTGTGGTATCCTCATAATGATATTTATATTAATATGCTTGATCGTGTACAAAGACGATTTCTTAAGTGCTTGGCTTTTAAAATAAACCGAGATTACCCACCGCAAGGTTTTGACTACATGACTTTAATTGCTAGATTTGCAAGTCTTGTTAGCAATGCTTATTTTTTCAGTACCTAGACAAAACCTTATAGCAGCTTACACTTTCTATAATTTGTGTTATGTGTCTTAATTATAATAAAATATCTTATTTATGTTATAATTGCTCCTTAATTGCTAATTTGTTTATTTTAAGTTGTTTTCTGTTTGTGAATACTTACTTCTGTTTAGACACAGTTAATACTTTTATTTTATCGCTTTGACTTTTTGTTATAGTATTTACTTTTATTTAGAGTAGTATGTTATTTGTATGCTTTTTTGCTACTATGGTACTTTCAGTTGTCCTGTTATTGGAGTTTTAATCTGTTAGGCAATAATTGGAATAAATAAATAAATAAATAATTTGTGTAGAAATAATCATTTGAGAGCAGACAACTTGTTTCTTGTCAGCTGCATTCGTATTACAAACTAAAGCGACATTTAGATCTGGTAATTATAATCAGAGTCATTTTTCTCCCCAATAAAAAGATTTCAACAAAAGCTACAAGACTTTAAGTACTTAGGGATTTAATTTACTTTCGTCGAGCAGAGATGGAAATAGTACCGGAATAAAACCAAGGCCTCTAAGTATGCAAAGGCTTCTATAAAATTTATCATTTCAACTCCAGATTCTCAAATTAATTTCATTATAATTAATGACTGTTTTCAAGACGTCATCATAGCGCCGTATGAATTTCTTAGGCGTCGTTGAGATTTATACCGACCATTATTTTTACACTTATTTCCCCCCAAACCACTCTACCTAGTCGGGGAGACACACCCGTGAGCTAAAATATAGGATTTATGATCCAATATTTACGTTGCAGCGGGCTTGATTAAAAAAAGTTTCGAATTATCGTGGCGGAGACGACGAACTACAGCGATGAAGTTTTTTAATATCGAAAGTTCATGTATTTTTTAGCCGGGAATTGCTGTTAATAAGTCTACTAAGTTTTCCGGCGTTCGCCGGGATCGGTATTCTTATTTTACTACATACTCTGCGGTGAAATAACTAGACCTTATAGTACAGTTTGGGAGAATATCAGTTTAATATTGATGTTAGCAGAGGTATAACACTAAAAATATACTACGTGACAAAGAAAGGTAAGCGCCTATATATGTTCAATATACTAGATGGCCGAAAATCTAGAGAGTGACTCATGTTATACACCTCCTCACAATTTATAGCAGTCGATACAAAGAAACATACACGCAGCCCGTATATTTTTTCTATAAAATCGTGTGCCGCATATCTTTGATAGTATACCCGATTACACAGCTTCTGCTGCAGTAAGTACGCTTGTGTTGCAGCTTTTGATTGGCTGCGACGGATTGACGTATCCACCTGTTCTATTTCCAGCGCTATCATTGAAATTTCGGGTATATCTTTCCGCTAATTTAATTATAAATGTAATTAGTTTCATTAGGGATTTTGTGTTCTTAAGAATGGAGAATAATTTAAGCTCTACGGAGTATTCTCAAAATCGTCCTAATTTAACAAGTGGGTAATATGATGACATGTACAAAGATTTTAAGGCGCGAGATCAAAATGTGACTGTAAGTGATCTTGAAATATGTATTTCATTAACAAAAATGTACGTGAGTAGCATATATGTATAGTGCAAATAAAAAAGTGATAAAGAAATACAACTCGCGGAAGGAAGATGGTATTTTTTGACATATGAATAGTAGGTGAATTTCCGTATGAATGAAATCGAAAAAAGTATACTGATAGAAAAACACGAAATAGTGATATGGCGAAGAAATTATTTAAAATAAATATTATTAAAAGATCAGAATGCGGATCGAAGATTATATTAAATTTTGACGAAACATGGATGCATGAAGGTCATACGGAATAAGTGTTAATGTGTAACCGTTATAGTGAAAGTGCTAGTAACCAATAGTGAATAGTGTGTATGTATTCTAAAGCCTTTTAACCTTTTGAATGCAGAAATCGCAAATATTTGCATGATTTATTTAATGGCAGGAAAATCTCTACTTGTAACAAATTTCATCAACTATAACATTTTCTATCATTTTTATCAAGAAATTGCCATGGTAGATTATCAGAAGCTCAAAATAAATTTATTAACACCACAGAATAATAAAAATAACAATAATATTTGTAGTGCTTTACTGTTCTATGGGGACAAGGCTTAAGTGTGATATCCGTGGAGTGCGCATCAGATAGATGTAAATGGGTAGTGGTGGGCAATCGCCGTCCAAAAGGACGGCATTCTAATTTGTAGAGAGGATGGCACAGGGGGTACATTTAAAGTAAATTGTTAATGTGCTAGTTTCAATCGACGTCAACTAATTTTTGATAATTGTGTGTGCTTTGAACTCTTCTCAAGTGACACGCTTAGCTAATCATGCCACCCTCACCTTCCGTACTCATCTCTGTGTTGTGAATTAGTCACTCTCTATTATTTTCGGCCTTGGGTAATTGGTAACACAAGATAAGAATGTTAAATTTGGAAATAATTCTTATCATTTTTATTATTTCGCGTCGCGTCTTTTACCACGTCGCAATCTTACCCTTGCACGACCAACGTGCATTGCCAGGCAGAAACTGGATTCATCACTAGAGATCACTGGATCCTCTCTTTACACCATTGTAAGCGGTTAGTTCGATGTTGAAGAGTAAGAGGCAGCACCCTATGTGGACGATAAGACAAGAGGCCAGAGACCACCCTCCCCTGTTCATCAAACCACTGATTTCCAATAGCCAGGCTGCTGCTAAATCGGTCTCTGAGAGTTAAAAATCGCAATCGGCGATCTTCACGCTCTGTGGTTTTTCTTCAACGGCAGGTGCCTCTTTCTCTGTGACCACGGCCTTCCTGAGTCCACACCTGGTAACATCGTATTATGATACGTAAGGATCTGTTACTCCTTCTAGAAATTTCTCTCATCGACAAACCTGCTTCATGTAACCCAACAATCCGCCCCCTCTCAAACTTACTAAAAAAAACTGACTAAAATTTAATCATTTTTTACTTTCACCGAGAGAAGTAAACATACAAAAGCTTTTATATTTTATAAATAGTTTTGAAGGACGATTCCTTTCTTATTTTTCTCTAATCTCTTTTAAAATATTTGTACTTAGTCATTTAACCCTGTATAAATTTAATTCTTACAAAGTCTATCATAGAAAAATAATTTAATTTTGCACTATTCGAGGCAAAATATACAGGGTTATATTTGAAATAAAAAGGTTTTGCTTAAAATTTCATTGTAAGAATAGCACATTTTAACTGTATTTTGTATACTATATTGCTGTCATCAAAAGAAACCTGCTAGAAAAAAGTTACATTTAAAGTAACAGATGAAAACAGCATTTTTTGTACTACCGGTCCCCTTTTTTCCTTTTAAATAACATTCATTTTAAAGCCTTTGAGTTGCTGAAGTCTGCTTCCTTGCAATCCTTGAATAATACAGTAGAACATCCTGGCCTCACTGCAAAGGGCAATTAGCATTTTTTATTTAGAAACACAATGGTTCACGGAAAATATAAAAAGGATGCTAGGTTAATTATTCAGCAATTTAGAGTCCGTAAAGTGGGAGGTAAATTAAGCGAAAAATAATAAACTCTTTCGTTTTAAATACTGCACTTTATTATTGCACGGCGATTTTTCAAGATTAAACTGTAAATTTCATTTTGTCGGATTAAACCGTGCTTATAATTCCGAAATAACGGAGAGAATACCGACTCTTTCTCTCTATTATTATTCTATTAACTTTGAATAATTCCCGACTATTTAAAAGTAGAAAGTTAAAAGAGTAGTTAAGACTTATTAATGATTAGTAAACTTTTTTCTTTGTTTTGAAGGTATTTAACCTCATTAAAACTAATTTTCATACAATTCCTTGCAATGAAATTATGTATGTTCTTTTATACCACATATCTACAATGAGAAAAACCCTCCAGGTAAATTATGTTGCTGGTGTAGGTGTCTTAAATATTACCCACGATTTATTGAATACACACAATGTCAAAAATCTTTTTGTCAGAAAAACTAAATATATTTATAAAAGTATATTGTTTTCTGAATTTTTTTTTGTGAAAAGAATATGTTAAATAAACTGAGTACTTAGAAAATTAAAAACCAGCAAATGTGTGACATTCTCTACTTGATTAATGGTCGGTATGACCTCCACTACGTTCCAATAGCGTATTGACAAGTCTGTACATTGAGATAATCAGGCGGTTAACGATCTTTTGCGGAATATTGTTCCATTCCTCTTCTGCCGCCACGACTAACTCATCTGCAGTCTGAGGTGGAGGAATATGATTATGAATGGCTCTAGCAACAAAATCCCACATATTTTCAATGGGATTCATGTCAGGAGAGTTAGCTGGCTAATCTAATCTATTGGTATGTCCTGCTCGAGAGTGTCTTGAAATCTTCTTACGCGATGTGGTCGAGCGTTGCAAAATTTTCGCCTAATTCATTACGTAAGGATAAATAATGGGTGTAATAACTTATTCGATGTAAATTTGACTGGTCATATTCTGTGGTATGCGAATTAATGGGGTGCGGCGGTTGAATAATATTTCACCCCAAAACATTACGGTAGCCCTTTCATATGGAGCAACTTCACGGGGAAAATGAAGTCGCTGTTGACGACCTGGCTCTCTCCAGATTCTTTGTTAATTGTCACCAATAACCAGCCCAATTCTGGAATTCTGGATGCCTTGGAAGTAGAGTAGAAGGGGCCCGTAATGGTCATTTGCGTTGTAAAGTCGTATTTTAAAAGTGAGCCCTGAGAGCTGAAGCTGAAGCTGTGAGGTGTCTACGGGCATATTCCTTCCTTTCAATAGATACTCGAGGACGTCCACTACGTGATCTGTTTTCCACTGTATCAAATTCTTCATATCTGTGTGCTATTCTTACAACAGATGATCTATGAATGCCCAACATGTTCGATATCTGATTATTAGGATTCCCTGCATCATGTAAAGCAGTTATTCTTGCTCAGGTAAACGCAGAAATTTCACGTCCTGACATTATAATGTACAAAAATTCAAAAGAACGCTTGGCTGAATACACTGCCAAACTGACCAGATTTGTAAAAACATTGGTAATATAGTAAAGGTTCATTTTTGACTTTTGACGTTGTGTGTATTTATACACCAAGTGAGTTAAATAAATATTTATTCACTAGAAGAAACTTTCTTCTAGTGAATAAATTCATTAAAGTCTCGTGGCATATACAATATTTTATCCAATTGTAACAGAATATTGATATTAAACGTAATTTTTTTAATCGCGATCTAATTTAGAGCAAATGAGCAAACCGAGTGATTTGTGAGATTGTATTAGATGTTGCTTGGATACACTATCACAACTAGTTGTTTATTAATTGAATATCGGCTATGATTTATATTTTGACTTTATGATACCAGTATTTAATATAACTTAAAATTTATACTCTTATTTCCATGAATGACTTTACTGGAACTTTTTCAACGTGTCAGAAAGGTATCAGGCGCTTAATTTATTGACAAAGAAAATTCTGTTTATTATTAATATAATTCTGCTGCCTTGTGGACCGTAAAAAAACTTATTATTCGAAAGATTTAATCGCGCTTCGAGCTTACATCAATTTCGGACGGCTGACAAGTTAGATTGATCGCCTAATTTAAATATTTTAGAAAGCTGATAAACTTCCATTTGCTCATGAAATGAGGTAAGGATACCATAATCAATAACCTGAGGGAACGCTTATTTAACGTGAGCCGAGGATCAATTTTCGGGATGTGTCTGCGACTTATTCTTTGGGGGTTAAATTTGCCAAAGATATTTAAACTCACATCAGCTATTACCTGTGTCTAAACCATACAACATTCTTTTCAAACAACGTATTTAGATATCAGACAGTCGAAATAGACAACTCAATTTACAACAGATATTAACATTATTGTAGTTACGTTAATTTACTATAACTACAATTCGAACTAAAAATATTAATTTTTAAACAGATATGTATGTCTACAAATATTTGCAAAACCAAGGTTATATACAGGGTATCTCGCTTAAAAGTGGAACAAGCCTGTAACATGCCTACCGTTCGACCGATTTCAATAAACTTTTTTTTGTTAGATGCACCTTCAAAAAGCCCATCTTCGACATACCCGGTGTTCTCTAAAATTCGAAAACGTGGCCGATTACGATAAAATTTATGTGGCTTAAAATCAGAAAATCATATTAGGGATTTTTTATTCGAAAAATTCCCACGAATTCTTGATCAGGATCCCAAAAGACCCTACCAACCAAATTTTCGTTGCCACATTATACAGGGTGCTCAGGGTAACTTGAGTGTCTCGTTTAAAAGTGGAACAAACCTGTAACATGCCTACCATTCGACCGATTTCAATAAACTTTTTTTTGTTGGATACACCTTCAAAAAGTCTATCTTCGACATGCCTGGTGTTCTTTAAAATTCGAAACCGTGGCCGACTACGATACAATTTATGTGGCTTAAAATCGGAAAATCATATTAGGGATTTTTTTATTCGAAAAATTCCCACGAATTCTTGATCAGAACTCCAGAAAACCTTACCACCCAAATTTTCGTTGCCATAGTATACAGGGTGCTCAGGATAACTTGGGTATCTCGCTTAAAAGTGGAACAAGCCTGTGACATGCCTACCGTTTGACCTATTTCAATAAACTCTTTTTTGTTGGATACACCTTCAAAAAATCTATCTTCGACATACCTGGTGTTCTCTAAAATTCGAAAACGTAGCCGACTACGATACAATTTATGTGGCTTAAAATCGGAAAATCATATTAGGGATTTTTTTATTCAAAAAATTCTCACGAATTCTTGATCAGAACTCCAAAAAACCTTACCAACCAAATTTTCGTATCTTTGATTTTTTCGGTTGGTAACCTTCTCCTTGACGCTTTAGAAACGCAATGATATCTACGTTGCTATTTATTCGTAACATAGCTTTAATCTTAGAATAATTAGACCATAGAGATGAAGATTTCCAAACTTTCGATTTTTCCTCAAAATAGACCAAGAATAGATTTTAAGTATATTTCCGGGAACTCCCTTTTCTTCACAACACTTCATAAACTTATTGTATGCAATTTAATATTGTATCCGAGATTTGTAAATTCTATTAAATGAATTGTTCTTTTCCATATTGTCTTTATAAATTTTAAGGGCAATAAGACACAACATTTAAAAGTGACAAATCCAAAGCTTTCAAACATTTCGTAAATGATGAATACAACACCATGGTTACTATATATCATTGGCAAGTGCCAATATAGTGATATAGTGCCTACAATGCTATACTCGCGTCAAGAATTCAGACGTCTTACGTCACAGCTGACGTTACACATTTGTTTTTATTGTCAACGTAATTTTCGATATTTGGTCGCGTTAAAAACAATCATTTTTTGCAATTTAGTGCAATATATAATGCCAACTTTTAGTGTAGTACATAGTTTTATTACTATCAGTTGCAGTTTCTTAAATATTTTGATGAAAATATAATGAATTATTCATTTGTTCGTATCACGTAAGTCGTCTGAATTCTTGTCGCGAGTATATTTAAAACTTAACTTATTTCTACCCGGGTTAATTATTTTTAATGCTGTTTGTATGATATTTGTGTTAAAAGTGTTTTTAAGGCACTGATGTACACATCATAAATAACTATTTATGTAGCTGGTTAGAATATGTAACGAGTATGCTACATAGCAAACTTCAGAATTATGCGTTGAAGCGTTTTGGAAATAATTTGAAACATGGTCTCTTGAGGCCCCTTTCAGAGGGGCACAACCCCTTTAGAAAACATTTTTTGTCCCACATTTATACAGAAAAAAATTCTTATTTTTGATCGTAGAATCTACTGCTAAAATATTGCACACTAATTATGGGACAGCCTGTACATGTATACGAAAGATTTAATGACGGCTCCTCGCAGATGCCCCCCCTAACCTAATTCGGGATATCCCCGGCAACGGCGCAAGGTCGTAAACCGGAAGGCACGATCGCGATCTTAAAACGGATTGAAGACAAAAATAACAATAAGAAAGACATCAGGACATTGAAATTTTTAGCGGGGGACATAAAAACGGCGCTCATAATGCCCTTACGAGCAGCACTTTACGACGCCCGCAAAATTTATGAATCCCGGGCATGTACGGCGGGCAAATATCGCCAGGAGATGTTTTATTTATGTGTGTACTTCCTGCGATGCAAATTATTTTAGGTTGTAGGTGAAATATTGTTTGATGAAACTTTCTTCGGGAAATGGGGCCCTCCCAAACACCAAAATATGACGGCTCGAACGAAATTGTTTCCGCATTTCGCATATTGAGGCCAACAAAGCATATAAAGGAAGATTTCATGAATTCGCAATGCTGGAACAGCTCTGGAAGTATCCAATAACCAAATTGCCTTCGCTTATTCGTACAAATGCTTTCTGTAAGGTGTTTGTTAAATATGCAAAATATTGAACAGGAATATTGATGTTCTTGGTAGACTGAAACTCGACTTAAACTTTTAATATACTGCCACATTTATGCACAAAAATGTCTACGTAATGCAGGGCGACTCAGGACTTATCCGAAAAAAAAATAGGAATGTTCAATATACATGCACAAATACGGTAAGCAAGAAAAATAATATACGCATTCTGAAAACTATTTAATATTTATTTATGATGTGAGTGTTAAAAGTTCATTTTTAAGGCACGCATTAAAAGTTTTACATCAGTACCTTAAAAGTACTTTTAACACATCAGATTTTAGTACATCAGCAGTAAATTGGAGATTTTTAGGATTTTGCTACAAAAACCATGCACAAAGCCTAACTCGAAATGGATAATCTGCTGGTACCAGTGCTTTAACACGCTGGATATGATATGGGTATTGCATACCCCAGGCACCTGTCTAGCAATCTGTCGTGTACTTATCCGTGGATTTTCATGGACCATATTCAATACTTGTTCTTCAACTGCTAAATACGTTGTGATTGCCCGGATCCATCATCTTGCCCACGATTTGCACGTAAATTACCAGTATCACGTCCACGTTGCACTACTGCCGTAAAAGTTTAATGATTTGGCGTGTGTCGATCTGGAAACAGTCTGCATACAAGCGCAAAGCTGCAGATGCATTTTAACTTCACCGTAAATAAGAATCATGTCCATTAATTCAGAATTATTGCTGTACACATTAGCTATTTTTAACATTTTAAAAATTGACACTACCACAATAAATAAAACAATACTGCTGATCTCGTTTGTTTACCACCTAGAGATCATATCCCCACTCCAACCCTATTCGCCGGACAGGCGTGTTCACACGCACTCCAGGCGCACAAACTTATTTATTTTTTTATATCAGATAAAAAATATGTATTATGTTACAAAATTAATAATAAAATTAAATGTTTTGGTCATGTCATTGATATTCCTCGTATTGCACATGTCATGAAGACTCACGGCTTCAGACACTATATATATTTAAATTGTGGTAATGGTTTCATCCTCAGTACTAACAAGTTATCATTTGGCTCAACCAGTTGCAAACACATGTCAAATATCACTGTAGATATTGGAAAATCTTTTGTTTTAAAAATAATATTTCAAAATATAATTTAGAAAAATCAATTATTAGTTTTACCTTGTATATATCTGTTACATTGAAAATGATACAGTTTATCAATTTTATTAAGTATACGGTTAATACGTTGCGACTACAAGCACTTTTTGTATTTAATCCATTTGTTACTTATAACCTGAAATATGTAGTAGCTATTTAAGAGCATGTTTTGTACAAGCTGAAATCTGGGAAGACAAATTCACGTTTCATTCAACATACGTC
This sequence comes from Monochamus alternatus, assembly GCA_037114965.1. NCBI lineage: Eukaryota > Metazoa > Arthropoda > Insecta > Coleoptera > Cerambycidae > Monochamus > Monochamus alternatus. The sequence continues at coordinate 11,351,165 of CM073429.1, read as the reverse complement.
AACCCCAGTATGCGGCGAACGGTGAGAAATAACCTTTATTAACTTGATCTTCATGAAGCTGCGGAACATGGAAGTTTGGAACTAAATTCTCCCTTTGTGACAGGTGCTATAACAATATTGGAAGGCTTATGGCTGAAGTTGGAGTATTGTTATAGTTGTCATTGTAAGGAAGTTAGAGTTAATATATGACCATTAATTGAGAGAAGTAGGGTCTGGAGAATCCCTTAGCTAGTGGTGTTAGAGTCGTAAAAAGAGAGCGAATAATATTAGCTTTACTTTGAACTTGCACTAGTTGCTGTGTTCAGAGTACGAGGTGGGGGTAATGAAATCGATAGCAGCGCTTGCAACGGACACAAATTGCATTAAAGTAGGCTGTCACTGCTGTCAGTAGTACGTGTCAGGTCATGTTATTATGGTTTTTACCGTATTGTAAACATATTTAAACTAATATATATGAATTCTCCTACAATTTCTATCAATAAAATTATATGTATGTTCTCTGATACCAAATATTTACGTATGCTAATGAACAATTCCACAGACAAAACTGTAATTAATAATTATCTAAAATAATAAATTAATTTAGCTAAATTTACAAACCTGATGTAATGAAAACATTCTATCACAGTATTCTCTAAAGTTACAAGAAAAGTAGAATACAAAGTAATCTAAAGCGTTAGAGTGAACTAATTAGTTTTAGCTTTATCACAATTATCAGCAATATTTGTTATAGATAGGTAAGTACTTATCATTTTCTTTGATCAAGCCTCAAGTTAAGTTTAAATATTCTCCATTTCAACATAGCGAATGAGAGCTAACTGAACACAACAACGCTACACGAGTAACATTGCGTAGAGACGTGTGTTGGAACAGCTGACATACTATAAAGCTGCGTTTGATAATGAATGAATTTGTATTATTTTTTACTTCTGTCACGTTTCTTTAATTAAAAATGAAGGACTAAAGGCCTTTAAAACATGGAAAGTTTCATGGTGTTTCCAGAGTAATCAAGGAGGTGCTTGTCTTCGCCGTTGATGATGAATAGACGCTTCATAAAACTCTCCCGCGTATCTACACCAAACAACTTGGAGAATCGCCCACAGCGCAGCACGAATTAAACGCCCTTAACTGTTTTCGTCGCATAATTTCGCCCTAGCTACTCGGCAAGGCATTCCTTTTATGTATGAGCGCAGATTGTAAAGTAATCTTATTTCAGCCCTAGGATATTTACTCCTGGGACATTCTACGCAGTCTACTTAATATGCTTTGGTTTACCTCCGACATGCAAGCGATCTCGTATTTGCCGCTACTTGGCGTGATGTATACCCGCATTCCATACATGATGTATAACATTTTTTATTAAACGTTATCGCGGGATGATGTAGAATATCGACGAAGTTGATAGAATTTTAATTTTTGCTGTGCTGTCAAAAAGCCCCACGTTGGGCGCCAATCCACACAATATTAAATTCGTTGGAATACTATAATTGCGGCAACAATTCGGACGACTTACATCACGGCTGACGTTACGCAATTGTTTTTATTGTCAACAAAATTGCCAATAGTTTGCGGTGTTAAAAACAATATATATTTTCTTTAATTTGGTGCAATATACAGGGTGAATCTTAAATAAGTACAAATATTTTAACTGCTGGTGTAGTTCGTCACTTAAATCAGTCTAGTGAAAGCCATTTTTAAAAATTTCTAATATTTACGGAGATATTAATTTTTTTTAAAAATACCCACATTTTGAGGACCGCTGGCTGATTTTTCATCCAACAACGTAATGAAACATATGATTTGTTGCGAGGTTGCCATATCTCCTCCAATATAAATATTACGTTTCCTTTAACGTAATAGTTCTATTTTAAAAATACTTGTTTTAAGCATAAGTACAGTAAAATTGGGTATGTAGTATGATACGCAGCAATATTAACATAAATTTTAACATCTGAACTAACCTTACTATACTTCAACGATTAAAAATGAATTTCGCAAGTTCAATACTACCGTAAAATATTTAGGAAGATATTACGTGATATTACTATGTCCAATGTTCAAAAATTATACATAAACGTGCACACAAGCTTACCTGTTTGTTAAAAAATTAACTATTTAATCAGTAATCCACATTTCACAAGTTAAATGTCATTGTACACTGTTAGAAAGGGACACAAAACACAATTTCCTTAAGTTATTTTATGAAGAATAACGAAAAACTATGCACGCGTTTTTTATTTAAAATGGAAAAAATGTCAACTTTTAGCAAATTTTATTGCTATTTTTATGCATTATGTGGGGTTAACAACTTTGACTTGGGCTTCCGATAATCTGTCATGACAGTCAATGACAGTTTGATAATAAAAAATAATATAAAATGTTACACTTGACAAAATTCGCTAAAAGTTGAGATTTTTTCTTCCTTGAAGCAAAGAAATTTGTGTAATACTGGCAACACTGTGAACCACACGTTCAGTCTGCAGCACTATGACTCATAAAAGTATGAAGGGTCGGTCTAGGCCAGCGGTCCTCAACAAGTTTTCTACTGAAAAATTACGAAATTTATTTAAAATTTCACTTTTTTATTTCTGATTTTTTTGTAAAAAAAACTATTAATTATGTGTTCTACAGACAAAACTATACTGCTGGTTAAAATATTTGTACTTATTTAAGATTCACCCTGTATAGTATAAACATTTAGTGTAGTATATAGTTTCATTATTATCAGTTGCAGTTTCTTAAATATTTTGATGAAAATGTAATGAATAATTCATTTATTCGTATGACGTATGTCGTCTGAATTCTTGCTGCAACTATAGCACCGTCTACACTGAAAATAGTTGGAAATGATATTTGTATAAATGAAAGGAGGAACTAAATGAAATCTCAACCCCTCTGACTAGATAAAATTGTGGTGGGAATTTTAAACAAAATGTTGCCTTCTCAGACAGAGTGATATAGAAACATTAGGAAAAATAGGCACATACAGTCAACTTGAGAAATTGTTTGACCAGTATTTCTTTGTTTTCACGAATTCTATTTTTATTAGGTCTATATGGTCCCTTTAAACAGTTACTCGGAAGCTCCTCAAAAAGTAATGAGCCTACTTTTTGTGCGAAGTGAAATTGTGTCTCGCGTCCGCTAAGAAAAAAAAAATAGCAGAAATAATGTACCTAGTATATAAAAACTAAATGGCATTACGCATAATTAACGTAAAATTATTATAATAATCATGTTCAGATAGACTATCTACTACAATTACATACCATATTCTATTAGAACAACAAATACTTACCCGATTTTTGTAAAAAAAAAACTGGATTATCCTTGCAATTTTACCCACCTTGGTATAGTGATTCAAGAGATATTTGTTTGCAAGAACCACAATTTTGCGTCAAATTTCAAGGGGCGCTAGGACAATTTTTTCCTAGTATTTTTGAATCACCCAAATACGTACTTAACAGACCATATGACATTTAATTTACTTGAGTGAACTATATCAATAGATAATTTATCTATTTTACACTTTCTTCATATATTTACATGATGAAAATTTTCTTATTTAATAATAGTTTGAATTGAACCTTAATTTATGGAGATGTAAAATGAAATGCTTTAGCAGCTTCTCGTTTGTACGCAGAATTATTTTCCGGTATACATATGTCAAATACAGCTAATTTTACCACGGTAGTTCAACACGGACGTGACAAGGGAAATGTTCAACCGAATCATGAAAGCGATGCAAGTCCATAGCGCCCACGGCGTACTGCAGCAGCTGAGGAACACATTTTAGAGGAAGTTGAAGAGAATGCCTGAATAAGTAAAGTACCAAGCAAATCGCTCAACAAGTGCAAGGAATGTCCCAATCAACAGTGTGTGTATTATACATGAATGAAGTTCAAGAGGTACGACGGATTGGACAAGGAACACCGCTATCATGGCCGCCACAATCTCCTGACTTAAATCTGATGGACTTATTTTTGTGGCAAATTTAAAAAATGAAGTATATTGCATCTAAGTGGACATTACAGATAATTTACGCGAACGTATCTGCTGCCACTAACTTACGAGTTCAAAATGGACAACTAGAAACATTTGTGTTAGTTCGTAGAAACTGCATAAGACTGCCCCAAATGTGTTTACACGTAGGTGGACAAAATTTTGAATAGTGGTTGTGACATCAGGTAAATAAAATTATTTCATTAATAAAAACCACAAATTAATTTTATTAATTAATAATAACAATAACGGCAGAAGCAGTAGAATTTGCTGATATAATATAGGTATTATAAAATTTTATTTGTCTCTTTCCTTGAGAAATTCTTTCAATTTTTTGTCCGTTCATTTCTATGCGTTGTCTTGCCAAGGTATACTTTTAACGACACAAACGATCTGCAAACTGCTCTTTTTGATTTTTTTTTCAAAATTGTATTTGTGCATTGAAAAATTTATTTTTGGATCACACTGTATAATCAGATGATATAGAGTTTTATTTATAACACAGCTAAGAGAAGCTACGTTGCTCCTTTATTGATTTAGCTAAATAACTTTCATTTGTATTCAGCCCACAAAAGATATCAATCAACGGAGTTTATTTTGCGTGCATCGGTTATGCATAAAATTTATTATGCATCGTTTGGAGCCAACGAGGGTTGTAGAGAATTACACAGGCGGGTTGTTAAATAAATCTGTCAATATTTGCTTTTCATTATTCCTTTTGTAATGGTCTTGTGATCGGCCAACGGAGTAAAATTAAATTTCCCTTTTTGTTGTAGGTGACTGCCTTTATTATGTTAGGACAAAATTACATTCGTCTTTAATGTTAAATTTATTTGTTTTTCATCGCTTGTACTTTCAACACGTATATTTTTGTTTCATTAATAGGGACCTAGGATACAGAACCGGATTCAGTTTAACAATATTAATATTAGGATGTTTATAGAAAATATATTAGATATTATGCCAGCTATAGATCAAATAGATCACTACGCACCTTTCTAAACTTTTTAGAGTAAAATTTCGACATAATTTTTTATGGTTATTAATTATTCAGCCGAAGTTTTTGTATAAATTGCCCTATATACAGGGTGGACCGTTTTTCATGGCTCACCATTGCTATATAGGACACCGCAAAACATACAGGGTGGCCTTTAATGGCTATTAAGATAAACCAAGCAGTGAAGGAACTGAAAATAGCAATTTTGGAAAATGTGTTAACAGAAGAGCTAAAATTTCATACACAGGAATAAAAAACGTGAAATCGAAAGAATATTTCTACGGCTATTACTTCCGATTATGCAACATTTAATTGTTTTTTTTTTACCTTATAGGCACCATATTGGATCTTGACAGTAGCAAATGGAGAATAAAAATATGAATAATACGTAACAGTACTATTTTATTCTAAGAAGAATAATCAATAAAATTAAAGAAATACGGCAGTATAAAATAATATAAATATATATAATATAAATCATAATGTAATAGAAGATTAATAATGCATTCTGTATTTCCATCCTTAAAATATGTAAATACTTTCGAGAAAGCTGGTTTTTGTTTTATGTCAACAACAAATTTTTTATACAAGACAATACACTTCAAAATATTACTATTTAAGTCAACTGGCCTTAATAAAATGTTGATAATAAAAAAGATACAGGGTGTCAAAGCTGGAATTTAAAAAGCGATTTTTTTCAGTTTTTTCAGTTTTCCAGTAGCAGAAGCATATATCTAGGATTTGTTCGGTTTATCTTAAAGGCCACTCTGTATGTTTTAGGGTTTCCTAATGTTTCTATGGCTAGATTTTTTGTTGAAATATAATTAATTACAAATCAAAAAAATATACAGGGTGCTCAGGGAGGCCTAAAAGACAATAAAAAAATTATTTCATAACTTTAGCTCGATATTTAAACAATAGGGCAAAACTCTCTTTTCCTGAGGAAAGGCGACGCCTATGATAAACACCGACTGAGATGGCTTAGATCCATAGATGAAGCTTACATCTGACAACAATGTCAACTGCCATGCTGTCGTTTTTTGCAGCGTTTCTAAATGCAGAAACGACAAAAATTAACATTCTTATTAGTAATAATAGCTGTTATATAGGCAACAATTAATCCATCTCGCATTGGCGGCGTTAAATAAAGATTTAATATAATATCGAAAAACAAAATTTTTTTCGCTTTATAAATTCTTAATTTTCTCTATCCCCTCTTAAAATATTTGTACTTAGTCATAGTTAACCCTGTATACACAATATTATCACAGAAAGGATGAGCTTCAAAGCTCTGTAGCCAAATTCTGTATTCAATGATGTAAGAATTTAATACCCCCTTTTGTCAGCTTAAATCCTTCCGAATAGAATACCCCATTTTAAACTGGACAGGCATCTGTCTGTTTGGTTTAAATGTCACTCCAAGAAAGTGAATTACTATTTCAGTGAGGTCCGACAACAGTAAGACTTATTTAGGCCCGGATTGGTTGAACGAGATTTATCAAGGCCTCTCGATTGATAGCGGTGGATAGGTAATTTCATTTGGACCATCGAGAGTCCTGTTTGACAGTAGATACCCCATTTATCTCAAAGGGTACACCGAAGTAAGTTTGCCTACTATCGACAACCAGTTTCTGCAAGTGAATAATTTATACCTTGTTTCCGGAATCAAAATTATTCAACTTAGTTCAGATAGTGTAAGTTAGTAATTTTACATGAGATCGGAAACTGTATTGTTTTTAGCTCATGTAATGTCATGTAATGGCTCTCATTTAAATATTTACTAGTAGGTACCGTACGTTATATAACCAGCTATATCTACCTACTGCGAAAATGAGAGAAACATACAGCCTACTTTTTTTATTTTCCCTTCATCATGCTATACAGTATGCGCCAAAAGTATGGAATAAATTCAATAAAAACGAAACAATTATTTATTGGGAAAAATCCTCGAACAGGTCGATTTTTAATTTAAAAAATACATATTTTAGCGTAAAATGCGATTTTCAAATGTCATTTGTTTTGGAGTAATGACGTCATCGATTTTTTTTAAATGGCAACACCATATTTTTTTCCTTGATTCTGAAAGATCGTTTAATTCTATATCAGACAGTACTAAAATTTTGCCCTCTTAGGGGGAAAGATTTCGAGTAAATGACGATTGAATGCTAGAACACGTAAATCAATTAAAATAAAGCAAAAACGTTATCAAGTTTAGTTTTTCGAATTCCATAGTTCTTTTATGGATCATGTAGGTGAAAATCTTTGCAAAGTGTCATTGTCACACCGTCTTTCTAATAAGTATTGCAAGCGACATAGAAATTATTATTCAATTTAAAGTATTAAAGTATTACTGTCTGTTCAAATCATTTTCAAGCATTTTTTTCATTTTACACGAATTTTATAACAATAGTTAATGATTATCAATTTAAAGCTATTTAAGGGTAGTTTATATAGGTTTAGGGGTAGTAGCGACATTTCCCCAGCTATCTGACGTATTTCTGGGCCATTTCTAATGTCAATTAACAATAATCAATTGATTTTTTTTATGATTTATGCGTTCCCCCGGATAAGCCAAAAATCGGCAATTTTTAACATTGTCCTTTGAACAAGTAGCTATTTTACACGGCAATGAAGCAGTTGTGTGATTGCCTACATTTTGAACTGCACATTTTCTCTTATATTTAAAAAATAATCGTTTGGAATTTTTAAATTTTTAGGTCGTATGTCTTACAGACTGAAATTATGTCAATTGAGTTTTCTTTTTCGGAATTGTAAATAGTAAATGTTCGTTGTTTAATATTTTTTGTATCTGGTACATGTATTATTATACGAGTACGTTATATCTACTTACTGCGTAGTCATGCCTTAGTTTTTAATTTTCCCTTGATCATTAACAATGAAGCCACGTTTTACTAAAACAACCCGAATTTCTGGAGGTATAGTACAGCGACGCTACTTAATTCCATATTAATCAACATAGAAAGCTTATTGTAGTGTAAGTCTGAATACACGTCTGATGTATAATTAAATAAGCAAATTTATAATTTCGCATTAATACTCATGCCATGTGCCGCATAAGCCTCTGTATCAAGGTAATTGTGGAATTCGTTCGCAGGAGGTGCTTTCAAAGAGCGCTCGTAGGGCACAACTGAGTAACAATATGGCCCTCCTACTTGATTATGATTACACCATAATTAATTCTGTTCATACGGGTCTAGAAGCGTGCGGCTATTCGATTATTATTACCATTAAGCCTTATAGGCACTCAGTGGTTCCAAATGGAAAAAATGCAGTAGATTATCTGGGTGGAACCAACTTCAAATTTGTAATTTGCTATCTATAGTTTTATTCTGCTGAATTTGATAATGGTACAATTGTAGTCATATATTTACAATTGTTATAAAATAACTGAAGTGTATGGAATTTTCATAATTATAAACAATATAAGACACACAATTTTTCTACTTTTTTTCTATTACTTAATTCTCATAACAGACGTATCCAGTAACCCCAACCCCACTGATTCCGTCAAATGTTTTAATGCCCTAAGATTGAATTACACCTAAATAGTTATTTATTTATTTGATACAACTACCAAGACAAGCAACCGCCCAATTACATGGTAGGTACAGTACAAAAGAACAATATACAGATGAATAATAAAATAACTACATGTATAGTCAGTACAGGGTAATAGAAAAAAATAGGAGCAAACAAACAAAGAAAAAATAACTAATTCATATAATACACGTATACACACCAATCAACCCAGATACAAATGATTCAATCCGCGTCGAGAATGCATCGCTTAATATGCCGGACATTAGAACAAAAAATGTCGAAAGAGTTCTGATATTGATGATAATTCGAACACATTATATTAATCGGTGCAAATCGAAGAACATTTGTCCTTGGTGTTTTTAGATAAAATAAATAATTATATCGACTTCTTCTCTTCAAAATATTGAACTTTAAATAGCGCAGTAACTCTTCACAAACTATTATGCCATTAACAAGCTTAAACAGAAATAAAACAGAAAAATATAACCTCCTCTGAGCTAACGAGTTGAGATGAAACCTGGCTAATAGTTCACATTGTGGGTGATCTTGAGGTGGATAAACGTTGTCAGATTTAAACGAAAGATATTTAAGTAGTTGCCTTTGGATTCTTTCAATGCTATTTATATGAACATCGTATCCTGGATTCCACACTGTACTAGCATATTCTAGTTTAGAGCGAGCGAGAGAGAAATAAAGCAATGTGATAGTAATTAAACCCAGAGATTTGTAAGCACTTTTAGTAATGGTGTTAATATGGTTAACATAAGTTAATTTGGAATCAAATACTTCCCCACTACCCTCTCTAAAATTGTCACATTTTGCCAGAGATACAGCGTCAATTTGGTATAGATAATTTATGGAGTTATGATCAGTTCTTGACATTGTAATACATTTGTTGATATTTAGTGGTAAAAGATTAAGTTTACACCATTGTTGTTAATTGTAGTTAGATCAGATTGTAATTCCAGGCAATCCTCAACACCGTCAATACATCTGAACAATTTTAAGTCATCAGCATACAACAACGCATCACTAGAAATGTTCAGAGTTATATCATTTATAAATATATTGAAAATAAGTGGTCCCAATACTGAACTCTGGGGAACGCCCGACGTTGCATGGACCATGACAGACCGGAAGCCATACATTTCAACTTGCAATGTTCTGTTGGACAGGTAAGATTCAAAAAATGTTCAAAGTTCAAAGTTAGCCCATAACCGAATCATAGACCTTTAATTTATAAGGTCTATGAACGAATAATTGTTCCAAAAGCAACCCATGATCAAGTCTATCAAATGCCTTTGATAGATCCGTATATATGATATCTACCTGACCGCCTCTGTCTAGTACTTCTGAGATATACTGATTAATAAATACCAGATTAGCCTCTGTTGATCTACCCGACATGAAACCATGCTGTTTAGGAGAAATTAAGGTTTCTAAATTGAATGAGATATATTCGCACAAAATGATTTCAAATAATTTGGCAAAATTAGATAAAATTGATATCGGCCTGTAATTGACGATTTGAGCCCTATCGTCTTTTTAAAAAAAGGGCAAATTTTGGAATGTTTCCAAATTGTGGGGAAAGTGATAGATTGAAAATAAAGGTTAAAGGTTTAACTAAGACATTAGCACAATCTCTTAGAAGAAACACTGGAATTCCATCCGACCCTGACGTTAGTTTGGGTTTGATTTTTTTCAACGCATTCAAAATGATATCGTCAGATAAGAGAGGGCAATTTAAATAATTTGAATTAAGTTCTTGCTCCATCTTGTTAGAAGAAAAATGTATAAAAACTGATTGGAAAAAGTTAGCAAAAGCATTCAAAATATCTTCTTGCTTCGTTAGTAAGACATTATCGTACTTCATTGCTCTAGGAATACTAGAATCATTCTTAATATTGTTGACATAAGACCAAAATTGATTGGGATTTAATTGAAGTTGTTGTTCAATATGGTGTAGATATTCAATATGGGCAGAACGTATTTTGTTTTTGACGGAAGCCCTTAGTATTTTATACTGATTATAAATGGCCAAGTCACCTTTTCTGCTATATAACTTCCAGAGTTTGAATTTCTCCTTTATTTGTCCAATAATGTCACCATTAAAAGAAACGGATAATGTTTGTTGGTTGGAATTGTCTTAGGGACCGATTTAGAAAAGATCGTATCAAGAATATTGTAGAAACAGCTGCAGGCTTCATTTACATCTGTGTGTGAAAATAGTTATTACTTGTTATTTACCTAACAAGTGCAGAAAGTGATACTTTTCCTACGATCATAACAATTCTAATCAGGCGAAACAGACAAAAAAAAATACTTTTGTTTATTGTCGATAAAATGAACCGTTTACGCTTAAACAGAAATAAAACAGAAAAATATAACCTCCTCTGAGCTAACGAGTTGAGATGAAAGCTGGCTAATAGTTCACATTGTGGGTGATCTCGAGGTGGATAAACGTTGTCAGATTTAAACGAAAGATATTTAAGTAATTGCCTTTAGATTCTTTCAATGCTATTTATATGAACATCGTATCCTGGATTCCACACTGTACTAGCATATTCTAGTTTAGAGCGAGCGAGAGAGAAATAAAGCAATGTGATAGTATGAACCGAAAACTGTCTTGAATTACGAATAATGAAACCCAGAGATTTGTAAGCACTTTTAATAATAGTGTTAATTTGGTTAACAAAAGTTAATTTGGAATCAAATACTACCCCACTAACCTCTCTAAAATTGTCACATGTTGCCAGAGATACAGCATCAATTTGGTATAGATAATGTATGGAGTTATGATCAGTCCTTGACATTGTAATACATTTGATGATATTCAGTGGTAAAAGATTAAGTTTACACCATTGTTGTTAATTATAGTTAGATCACATTGTAATTCCCGGCAATACTCAACACCGTCAATACATCTGAACAATTTTAAGTCATCAGCATACAGCAACGCATCACTAGAAATGTTCAGAGTTATATCATTTATAAATATATTGAAAATAAGTGGCCCCAATACTGAACTCTGGGGAACGCCCAAAGTTGCATGGACCATGACAGACCTGAAGCCATACATTTCAACTTGCAATGTTCTGATGGACAGGCAAGATAAAAAAAATGTAACAAAGTTCAAAGTTAGCCCATAACCGAATAATTTTTCCAAAAGCAACCCATGATCAAGTCTGTCAAATGCCTTTGATAGATCCGTATATATGACATCTACCTGACCGCCTCTGTCTAGTACTTCTGAGATATACTGATTAATAAATACCAGATTAGCCTCTGTTGATCTACCCAACATGAAACCATGCTGTTTAGGAGAAATTAAGGTTTCTAAATTGAATGAGATATATTCGCACAAAATGATTTCAAATAATTTGCCAAAATTAGATAAAATTGATATCGGCCTGTAATTGACAATTTGAGCCCTATCGTCTTTTTAAAAAAAGGGCAAATTTTGGAATGTTTCCAAATTGTGGGGAAAGTGATAGATTCAAAATAAAGGTTAAAGGTTTAACTAAGACATTAGCACAATCTCAGAAGAAACGCTGGAATTCCATCCGACCCTGACGTTAGTTTGGGTTTGATTTTTTTCAACGCATTCAAAATGATATCGTCAGATAAGAGAGGGCAATTTAAATAATTTGAATTAAGTTCTTGTTCCATCTTGTTAGAAGAAAAATGACTGGAGTGTATAAAAACTGATTGGAAAAAGTTAGCAAAAGCATTCAAAATATCTTCTTGCTTCGTTAGTAAGGCATTATCGTACTTCATTGCTCTAGGAATACTAGAATCATTCTTAATATTGTTGACATAAGACCAAAATTGATTGGGATTTAATTGAAGTTGTTAAATGGCCAAGTCACCTTTTCTGCTATATAACTTCCAGAGTTTGAATTTCTCCTTTATTTGTCCAATAATGTCACCATTAAAAGAAACGGATAATGTTTGTTGGTTGGAATTGTCTTATCTTAGGGACCGATTTAGAAAAGATCGTATCAAGAATATTGTAGAAACAGCTGCAGGCTTCATTTACATCTGTGTGTGAAAATAGTTATTACTTGTTATTTACCTAACAAGTGCAGAAAGTGATACTTTTCCTACGATCATAACAATTCTAATCAGGCGAAACAGACTAAAAAAAATACTTTTGTTTATTGTCGATAAAATGAGAAAAAGAATAATAAACGCATTTATGTGGTTTTTTTTTTCTCGACAACAAAATGCGTTACGAAGGTCATTCAAACAACAGGCAACAAAAGATAATTTTAACATTAGCTACAGAAGAAAAAATGTAATGAGACTTCGGCTTGTTGAAACTGATCCGAGCAAAAACGGAACAATCATATTTTAATGAATTTACACGTGTGAAGGCTAGCTGATAGATGTTACGAAATTAGCGTTGTTTTCATAGTAATGTCGACCTGAAATGGCTCCGCGGATTAACTGAGGTATAATGGAAACTCATAATTAAAGGCAGCCCTAAATCCGATTTACCCTCTTATGAGGATTTGCAAATGGTAGTTCGAACGGGCTCAGCCCGAACAAGGATATAAATCATAAACCGAACGGCAGGAAGTACAACGAAATTAAAGTATTAGAAGTTCAGAGTTCGTGCGGAGAGGGTAAATTTCGTGAAAATTGTTAACTCTATTAGCCGAAATAATTTATATTCACCCGGAATATGCAAATAAAAGAGAACTTCTAAGTACGGGTTTTGGAAACTCATCCCCTTTATCCCGGCTTGTCGCTACCGGTTTTATTGTTTTATACTCCCATTCCCATTGTATAAGTATTTATAAAGGAAATTATGTCAGCCTATCAAAGTCAGGGGCGCGGAATTTCACTTTTCCTTGTCTTTGACTGATTTGATTTACTCTTCCTGTGCTCCTACATAGAAACGGTTTAAGATCGGTTTTTCTTTTACATGCCAATAAAACGATTAATTTCAATTGAACTACAGTCCTTAGATGACATCCGCTCAACGTTGTACAAAACTGAAAACACACCATTATGAATAGTGGTTTGTAGATTTTCACGGTAAGTGGTATTATTTGATGTATAATGATTTTCCGGATTGCTATGCCTAGCTTTAGCTGGGATTCTTTGACCAGCCCTGGTTGTTCTCGGGCTACACCCGAACCAGGACCCTAAAAAATTTTGGGATTTCATTTATACTAAAAAAGGAAATTCTACTGTTTCATCGGCCTCGGCCGTTAACGATAGCTCTATAGCAGATCCTCAATTAATTGTATAGAATTTTGCCACTTTTTCCTCTAGTTCATATATTAATTCGAGTACTTATGAGAGTGAAAGTGTTTCTCTTCCAAATAATAGTGCGTTGTATCATTTATTAAATATAAAAAGATTTACAACTGATGAAGTATTGGCATAACTTAAAAGAATTAAGCTAAATTAACTTCTGAACTTGATCTTTTACCTGCTTTCTTAGTCATCTTTTGTGAATCGTTGTGTACAATATACAATACAATTTTACGTACATGCATGCCCAATGTCTTTTAAAAATGCTCACAAAAATTATATAACGTATTACAGACCAATTGCCATTCTTAATAATTTCTCAAAAGTATTTGAAATAATAATTTACAGTTTCTAAATTGTTTTGTTCCACGATCTGAAACTGTGCCTGAAATTTGTTGATAGGTAAGGAAAAATGGATGTAAACTCGATTCAATAATTAGTTTACTAATGAAGCGTGTTTAATAAACAAGCCCATGTGAATGAAAATTAATATGGCTGCTGGGTTACTGATGTTGTCAATCTCTTGCAAAGGTTAACAAGAGAAATTTATTTGAAAATATACCAAATGCGTTGCCAGATTTACTACTGCAGATAGCTGTATGATTTATGCATAAATTCAATTACAAAAGTACCCCTGTTCTATGAATATGAATATGCTTAAATATAAACGACGATTGCACATGATGTCCTAATTGACATCATCGAGGTACTCTATCAACTGACAATAGGATCAAAAAACTCTTTCCGTTATCAAGTCATATGTAAATTACTCTGTATAGTGACTTGCTGACTTAGAACTTATGTATGATAATTTACAAATTGTCAAATTAATTTATGCTACCAAAAAGAATACTAAACATTCATAAATAATGGACCTTGCAACGTCGTTTGTTTTTCCTCCTGTTTCTTGATACCGTTTTAATTGTTCGCAACTTCCGTTTCGATTTAAGCGATGTTGGATTTATGAAGTAATCTGCAAATTCCCTGCTTATTCTCAAAATACTTGAGGTTGCATTAACGCTTCAGTTAACGAAGGCAGGGAGTAGATTTCACAGCCTATTGCTTCTGTAAATGTTTGTTTTAAAGGAAAACCCGTTAAGTGAAAAAATCATCAAGGTCGTAAACACTGAATTAGAGATGATGAATGAAGTCGATTTCTTTTAAATATTATCCTCATCTAATAAAGTTAATATATTCTATAAGTTTTTCTTTCTTTATACTTGAATACGGCAGTTAATTTTTTAAACTTATCCCAACGAACTACACTTCTACCCATGCTCGTAATAACAAGTATTTTTTGCAAATTTTTAAGCTGCATTTTTTATTAAGCCGTTAATAATCGTGAATTAAGCTATGTTCTAAGCACTAAACTTTTCATCCTCCATCTCAGGAAAAATCCAAAGGGTTTCTAGTGGGTACTGTCTTTTATCTCACTATTTATGCAATGAAATGTAAATGGTTTATTATCTGATCCGTTTTGTAACTTCAATATTAAATATTTTTTAAACTGGAACTTAATATGTTAATTGCATATTTTTACAAAATAGTTTATAGCGTTCATTACATATTTTAGCATTACTAGGAAAATAGGAAAATATTTAAATTTGGCAATGTCGCGACAAACCGACACCGAGATGAAGTTGGAACTGAGTCAGTGACAGTCTGAAAAAGAAGTTTAAATAATGATTCGAAAATATTTTCCTCAGCGTAAATATACTTTTAATAGTTATTGTATAAGTGTTTTAAGTAGTATTTTATCCACGCAAAAATGTTTAATATTTTTAAGTGGAAAAAAGGCAATTAAAACACGAATCCAATCAATGTTTCATCCACAATCACATCACAATCATATTGGTCGAATCAGAATTATTGGAATTTAATAAAAAAAATATTCATACAACTTGATATTTTTAGCACTCAGTGAAACGAGGTATCAATTATTTAATAAACAGTTTTATCTGAATTTGGTAAAAATGCAGGAAGTCATGCTATCGTATTTTTTTAAATTTGAAGAAAAAATATGCAATTTTATCTATGTGGTCGAAGTATTCGATGTTGAAGGCTACGATAAAGGTGTACAAAAATATAGATATTGGAAAAATAACAAGCTTACTATTTATTTGAAGAGTGAATCTAGAGGATACAAAGCAAAACAGCTGCAGTATTGGACAGAGCACTTGAAGACTGGGGCTTCCGATAAAGAATATTTAATGATTAAAGTAAAATATCTTTACCTTTCACATGTTGTTAGGTATACAGGGCGGCCAAATGAAAACGGAACAGAGCCATTTTCAGGAACTGCGTCAAGATTGTAGAAAACCCCTCGACTCGTCGATTTTAGATTAAAGGGGGACATTCTTTGCTGGTATATCGCCACTTTCACCTCTAAGCAAAGGTAAACATCACCCCAAGATATTTAAATAGCATTGGGAGTTGAGTAATATTTATTTTGACTCTTACAATTCTCTTTAAATTTTATAATTCTGCCCAATACTTTAAAAAAAAATTTACATTTTAAAATTTAAATTATGTTTAGTTGCTTACTTACTACTTAGTTGATTAAATATTGACCGCCCGCTTCCATATAAGAATAAAGATTTTATTCGAAACGTTCGCGCATATTCAAGCATTTCCGGAGTGATTCGCCGGCATTCGTCGACGATTCTTTGACGCAAATCTAGCAACGACGCTGGCTGTGTTTTATAGATTTTACTTTTTACTTTTACAAAAAAAATCAAGGGGCGATAAATCCGGTGATCGTAGCGGCCACTCAATGCTGCCTCTTCTCCCAATCCAATTCCGCGGAAAGCGTTAGTCCAAATACTGTCGGACAATTAACGCATAATGTGGAGGAGCACCGTCCTGTTGAAAAGTCAGATGATCTTCATCATACTCTGGAACATTTTCAATAATATCAGTCAAGGCAGGGTCAACAGCATCTTCCAGTAACGCCAAATACATTTGACCAATCAAATTACCAGGTAGAAAAAAAAATCCACCTGCCGGTTACTGTGTATGTACCTCGTGAAAAATCTTGGGTTTGAATCTGACCAATAGCAGCAATTGTGACGATTTACCGTCCCGTTCAAGAAAAAACTGCATTCATCAGAAAAACAGATGTTAAAAAGGAATTGTGGATCGTTTTCTGCTAGCTCACTCATTATTTCGCAAAATTGCAAACGGAGGTCATAATCATCCTCATGAAGGTCCTGAACTAAATGTATTTTGTATGGATGGAATTTATTATTCTTCAAAATGGTTTGTACGCTAGTTCGATTGATCCCAGACACAGATGCCAGCTGCCTCGTACTTAATGTAGGATCAAGATGAACTTGTCTCAAAACTATAACTTCACCAGCTTCATTAACTTAGGTTTTTCAATTTCTCTGTCTCTTGAAGTTTCAACTTTAAAATCGAAATTTTTATTAAGTATTGGGCGGAATTATAAAATTGAAAGTATGTTGTAAAGAGAATTGTAAGAGCTTTCAAAATAAATATTACTCAACTATTTAAATATTTTGGAGTGATGTTTACCCTTGCTTGAGGGTGAAAGTGGCGGAGTCAAAAATACCAGTAATGAATGTCCCCCATTATCTATCTAAAATCGACGGATCTGAGAGTTTTTCTACAATCTAGACGCAGTTCCTGAAAATGGCTTTGTTTCGTTTTCATCTGGCCACCCTGTATAGTCAACATTGAATTATTTTAGGTTGCACTAATAATGAGAGTTTCTGGTGCCTGTGGATACAGTGAATTGACAAATTTGAAAATTACTGACGTACAGGACGTTAGCAGTTACTTACTTGTTTCAATACCTGACACCAAGACGGGCATTTTAAGAAAATTTACAATTATGGAAGAAGGATTTTGCGTGAATGTTGTTGAAATATCCAGAATAGATAGATAGAAGATAGAAGTTTATTTAACCACATTACAAATAAATATTGTTTGTAGCGAGTCAGAGTAACATTGACGATAAAAAAACTGCATGCAAAACAATTTAAAGTAGCATATACATAGCCAAAAGGTAAGACAAGATCACTAATAAACCATAAAATGGAATAATAGTAAATAGTACAGTAATATACACATGTATACACTGATAAAAAGAACAAATAAACAAATAAAACAGAGATAGAATCAAATGTGGGCATGTTCACACATCAATGCAGTTAGATCAGATAAAGGTTATCCAAGAATTCATTGGTAGAGTAAAAACCGTGTTGAAGAATGTATTTCTTTATTCTTGTTTTAAAGTCTAATTTCTTTATATCTTCTGGCAACTTATTGTATAACATAAGGTTAGGCGAATTTTTAGCAGATTTGGTTAAACGGAATTTAGGTGGCTTCAACAGATCTTTTGTCCTGGTATTGTAATTATGATAGTCTGAATAGAGTAAACGTGTCTGTCACTATGAATGCGCAAGATATTGTAATAAATATACATCGCCGGTACTGGCATTATTTTGAACCGAATGAATAAAGGTTTACAATGTTCACGAGGATTGACACCAGCAATTATCCTGATACATCTTTTTTGTAGTACAAATACCTTCCCAACATTAGTGGCGTTTCCCCAAAGGATAATGCCGTAACTCAAATTTGAGTGAATAAATGCATAATATGTCATAAGCAGTGTATCGAGATTAACAGTCACTTTAAGTTTACGTAGCAGATATATGTATTTAGAAATCTTATTGGAAAGTGCGTTAATGTGTGACGACCAATTTAATGTATCATCAATAGTAATACCTAGCAACTTAACGTCATTACCCTGTGCAGTCAAGTTATTAGAAGACAGAATTAATTTTTGAGTTTTATCTCTATTTAGTTTTAAGCCATTGCCATTATACCTTTGCTCAGCGATATCCTGTGAATCATTGATTGCTATATTAAGTAAAGCACTGTCGTTATATGTGTTGATTAAGGTGGCGTCATCGGCATACATAACTATCTTATAAGGAGATAGGTAGAAAAAAAAGTCATTTATAAAAATAATAAACAACAGTGGCCCCAGGACTGATCCTTGTGGCACGCCATATTCGAGTACTCTATATTTTGACATGACTCCGTCACCATGCACACACTGCCTTCGATTATATAAATACGACTGCAGCAAATCATAAACTGGCCATTGTATGAGGCGCACTTCGACAACATTATTTGTCATTAAAAGGTGGTGATCTTACAACCATTAAACGGCATGGTGGATGGAAGAGCTCCTTTATAGCAGAATGTTATGTCCATATCTAACCTGATATTGCAAAGAATAGTAAAATATAGTTGTTCCTTACAAGAAGAGACATCCGTAACTTGTGCAAATTCTTCACCAACTTTGGCGGATGTTATACGTTCCGAAAATGATGTTTTGTACATTTTCGCATAAATAACTATTACAGATACTTAAATCGAAGAAATAAAAATTGTTTTAAAATCAACTCATAAATATATTAAGGCCTCAAAATCAATTTCTCAATTAGTATCATCGCGGCTCTGAAAACAACTACCTATCGACATTGTAAAACTCCATCCACCTCGAAAAAACGGGTCGGGTCGAAAATCCAATTTTGCCGTAATCTCATTTAGGGCGGGCTGTCAATAAGCAGTTATTTAGTTACGTCAGGATAAGTGCTCTATCGTTAACTAGAAATATAGATTACGTTTAGGTCTGACGCTTCCTCAAAACTTCCCACTAGCGTAGCGGGGACCTCTAACACTTTCGAGCACTTCGGTAAATTCGTTATAGACCGCGACAGTGCAACAAGACTTAATAAGGCTTCCGCCAGCATTGTACGAGCAATTTCAACGAACGACAATGTGACGAGGTGACAAAATGGAGACTGGAAAAAACTGTGTTCGTATAACAAGCGAGTGTATTATTAACTTAAACGTTTCTCTTCTCGTTGTAACTCAAGTTTACTCAGCGTAACTATTAAATATTTTTCACATCATCTAGTATTAATAAAGGAAATACGGTAAGAAATTCAATACAATATAAATACATTTTTACTGTATTAGAAAGGTATTTTAAGCTGATATAAATCAAATCTTCTACAATTCCTATCAATGAAGGTATATGTATGCCCTCTGATACCAAACATATAGGTATGCCAATGAACAATGCCACATACAAAGCTTTATTCAATAATTATCTAAAAAAAATAACCTAGCTAAATTTACTGACCTGGTTTAATGAAAACATTCTATAAATATCTAAGTTCACTTTTAAAACTGTGGGTACTCGAAAATTCAACACCAATAGATGAGATCTGACTTATAGAATGTTTTCATTAAACCAAGTTAGTAAATTTAGCTAGATTGATTTTTTTAGATAATTATTGAATAGAGCTTTGTCTGTGGAATTGTTCATTGGAATACCTAGATGTTTGGTATCAGAGAGCATACATATGACTTAATTGAATTGTAGGAGATTTAATTTATATTAGCTTAAAATACCTTTCTAATACAGTAACAATTGTTACAAAAGCTAATATTAAAGACTATATGAGCAGATATTGTGGGTGTAATTCGATGCTGGTCGGGGTTTTAGTCCACAGAGTAATTAGTTTCACAGAATATTGTTACTACCTAAAAATATAAAGAAATATATAAATACATACATTATATAATACATTATAAATACAATACATTATTACAAAAAATGTGTGCTATAAAATTGTAGCCTAAAAATTATATTTATTATACAGGGTGTCCGGAATACGAGTGTGGTAATTTTAAGGGTCAGATATATATCTGACAAAAGCAATAAAAAACTCTTACGAAAAAAAATGTCTAAAACGAATAGTTTATCTACAAATACATTTCAAAAATAAAAGTACAACTGCAATAATATGCAAAACTATGTTACGAAATTACAAACTAAGGTACAATAATTAGGGTTAAGTAAAAGCGCTTGTTACGTAATTTGTTCATAATTTGATTTTTGGATCAGTATTAATGAAGTAAACAATTGAAGTTTCCGAGAAACTCGTTAAAACTGTAACGTACTGTAACGTTCGACAGCGTTGCAGTGTCATGCTGCTGGTGGTAACCTAAAAGTAATATTAGTCATAATGGTGCGGACAGCTAATGCGATTCATTTTTGTCTAGTCATAACCAGCCATAACCAGCTGCATCGCATGTTAATTTACGACGAATCTAGGCAAAACTCTCTGGCTACAAGATGATTGTACAGTGAACGCCTCTTGCAAGAAACAGAAGTCATTTTAAACACTTGTAGCTATTATTCTGTGTTGTGAAAATAGCTCTAAAAAACCATTCACAGTAAGTACCTACAAATATTCAGGTGTACCTATTTGTAATTATTATGTATAAATCATAGCAATCCTAAGATAGTATGTGAGCGACATTGTCACATATTGAAGACCTGTTTGCTGTCATAATTCTGTTACCGTTGGTCATTGTTAAGGCAAATATGTTTTGTTTAGTACAACTTATATGTCAAAATTAAGGCACTCATATTCAAAATCGTTCATGGCTGCTACCAGAGGCGGAATTTTTATTTTGGTACAATTTTTCAATCCTTCAATACTTTATATGCAATTAACCTACTATTACTTCGTAGCGGTAAAGTCATTATCTCATTTAAGTAAACATAAGGCTGCACGATCATTTTTATTTTATTATGTAATTTACTTGTCATATTAATATTGTTCAAGTCGGTGTGTCCTAATCTGTGTGGTGTAAAACCTAATTTAACGAATGCAAAGCAATCTCATGACAGAAGGCGCCGACTTGAATAATAATAATATGACAAATAAATTACGTAATAAAATAAAAATAATTTGTCTATTTTTAAAAATCTCGATAATGACCGCTATGAAGGAATAGTAGGATAACTGCATACAAAATAATGAAGAATTGAAAAATTGTACCAAAATAAAAATTCCGCCAGTGGTGTAGAAATGAGAAATGGGAAACTGCTCCTCTACTCCTGTCGTACGCCTCTGGCAGTAAAGGTAGTAAAGTATTTAAATTTTATTCTACGTTTGATAGGGATATATCGAACAAGGTTAAATTGATGGGCAACAACTGCTGTAATGCCTTCGTAGTAAACATGTGGCAGTGCTTTTTTGTGTGTATTTTTTTGTTACCCTTTGTGGTTTTTAATGACGGACGAAATCCACCTGGTCGTGGTTGTCGGATTAAGGACTAAGACAAGTAGAGATCTCCAGAAAGTACTCAGGAAGTACAGAAGCAATGACAAGCTTATTATATAACATTTTATTGTACCGTTAACTAACAAAATATACGGCACCTCAGTAAATTTACAACTTTACGAGCCCTGGGATGCCATTAAACCGAAACTTTTATTAGATATCATATAGAAATGATAAGGGTTTAACTAAAATGCATACTCATTTAAAATTTATGAATTTAATACTCTGCTTTACGGTGTATGTAATACAGACTGCTATATTACATTATTTATGAAGCAGAAAGGTAATTCTTTTGTATAATGTGAATAAAACATCAGATATCGCATTAAATAGCAATTGTCGTTTGTAACTCTTGTAATTCATTCTTTGGGTCAGGTGCTGAGTCACGCAAAATGTTCCCCCATCACTAGGAAAACCTGAATATATGAGACTGAAAATGCATAAGGTTGAAAATGCATTGTTTTAGTTGCAATGCGCATTCACCTGAGGATTGGACACCTGATTCTGGTGTTATGCGAACAAGGCTATTATCTCAAATGATAAAGGCAAAGTCGTGGTAAATTATAATGTCAGGGATAGTCCAAATAGGATAATAATTCATTTCTGCTAGAAGTTATCATGTCGATTGTGTTTTGTGTATTTTATTTGTTTGCTGTTGTTGTAGTTGTTTATATTGTTTATTTTTAAGTGAAACAATAAACTGATATATTTTAACTAATTTCCGTGTATATTTGTGCGCATGTTTTTTAAATTTTCACTTGCATGTTAGGCATCACCTAACACTTTTTCTATTTAAATGACAGAATAAGAAGACAACGTAAAAATGTGTGCCTGTATATGCGTATTGGGAAAGTCTTTGAAGGAAGCTTTTATAAAACATAGATTTTACGCTTTGCAGTTTTGAGTATATCTAGTAAATCAGACCTAACCTGATCCTATTGAGCTCTAAAGATATGTCCTGCTGCTCCTTTTCGTTCATGGGGGCTAGAAAGGTACAGATGGATCTTACTTTGTTAAATAGGAACTGGTAGTAACCTAGTTTGACTTTTTCTCTTCCACAAATCAAAGCATCCCGAACAACCCCCTATACAACAGTTCCATCTTGTCAGGTAGGTATTGCGTAGGTTTCTTTGAAAACGGAAATTTACTTTCAGGAAGGAAATTCAATCGATGTAAATAAAAATGCGAGACTGCCATTCGCCCAAGAATTTAATGATGTCTCAAATTACATTTCTTATTTTGACGAAGTGAAAAATTCTGTGTACAAAAAAGTATTTACAGATGGCACATAAATTTTTAAAAGCTTAAATTAAATACCGCTGGTGTGTTTTATAAACGAGGAATGCTGCATCGTCTACTGGCTAGGGAAGTGTGTGAAGCGTTTTGTTTATACAGAGTACAAAATTATTCTGCTTGGAACAAGAGCTAACACATTTCTGTGGAATGCGTGTTTAAAATCAATCTTACTCGTTATAAGTCATAAAAAGTAAACGAAACGAATTAATTTTATTTTAGATATTAATACAATGGGTGTAAATGAAACACACTTAGTAATCCAGAATTCAAATATTGTTAACAATTTCTAAAAGATAAACAATTAACACAAATAGTTCAGTAACCATATACGTCAGACCTTGACAGATCCAGTAGTTCTGATTTTTTGCTTGTCATTTACGATGTTGGTCCAAAAATAATCCAAATTTTCGATCTCGAGTGCTGAACACAACATCGTCCAAAACCCAAAAAACAGTTGTCTACCTTTCTTAATTTTTTGGAAATTTTAACACTGAAGAACTAGTTGTTTAGATTATAACTACGTGTTCGTTTTCAAAATCCACACCATACAATTTTTTTCACTTTCTTCTGTAACATTCAAGGATAATGGCACCAGCAGTAATTTTCGATATTCCCATCGTGACACGGCTGAGCTGTGTCTTTTTACAATAAGTATATGTGTATAACAAAAGTATATTTAAGAAGTTTATATATTTATTATAAATGACACAATGGATGACACATCTATTAGAAACTAAACAGTCACTATGTACTATATATGTTTGACACACGACTATACAGGTGCAAGCTCTATGAAAATTTTTTCAAATGATAGCTGGGTTAATATCATTTTTTCTCATTCGATTTTGTTTATAAATTATTATTTGTGTTTAAAGTTTAAATATTAATTAACCTTTATTAAGCAAATTAATAAATATTAACACTATAAAAATGTTTTCAAATATGCACCCTCGACTCGAAAGCAAGCCTCATATCGGAAAACTAAAAATTCCGTTACTCGACGGATGAGATTTTTATCATTTTTTATCCAGTTAGCTGCATCCTAACTTCCTTGAAATAACTGCTGACGAGTATTGATTTCAACTGCTTCATTTGCCTTCATTTAGGTCCAAAGGATTTAGATTTGGAGATCGCAGTGGCCATGCTATTGGACCTTGTTAATCTATCCATTTATTCGGGAAACAATCATTTAACCAAACACATGTCTCTCTTTAGGTAGTGGTACACCATCGTGCTGATGCCATATATTTTGAACAATATTAAGCCCTACATCAATGAAATCAAAAAAGTTGTTTTCTAAGAAAGTTCTATATGCATCTGCATCGAAACGATTATTTAAAACAGTAAAATACGCTTCATGATCACATGGCAAGCGAAATGAACCTATCAGTTTATGCTTATTGTTGAAGTAAACAGCGACAAAATTCTAATTGCAAAAGAGCATCTCCAACATGTAACGTTTGTATATTTTGGCAATGAAACGGAAGAAAATATACAAAGATAATATCTGCATACTCTTCAGATGTAAATTGATTCATTTTTTATTTACTACTTTAACGCTTAAGTATCAAATTACACAAATAATAACTATTGTTATAGCAACCATTTTCATTTATCAGCCTACTTTAAAATATGAAATCATATTTTTTAAAATGCTTCTAATTTCTAAAGAAAAGTGAATTGAACCATTGCCATTTACCAAAGTTTGTAATAGAGCTTGCAGAACACCCTGTATACAGGGTGGTTCAGGTTTAGTCCTGATAACTTCAGGAATCGATAGAACAGGATAAAATAATTTTCATTTGTGATATAAACTTATTTCCTAAAACGCATCGTTTCCGGGAAAGAGGGCGTTGAAGTAGGAATTTTTTTCTCGTTTTTCCCTCATAACTTTTGAACCACTTATCCGATTTAAATAAAATTCGTAACACAAACACTCTTTATGATCTTACATAAACTTCTTAAGTTTGAACTACCTACCCCTCTTAGAGGTGTATTTTGTATGCCACCCCCTCTAACTTTATTTCAAAACAACAACAAAAATAATTAATTTCAATAAAACATCTACACACCACTTTGACCTGATTAATTTCGAAATTCGTCTCCTGTTTTTTTTTTCGACGTTTGGTCTTGTTTCTGAGATATTCAAAGAAATTGGTGACAGGGTAGGGCACCAGCCGCGTAAATTTCATTTAACGTTATAGCAACCCATGAAAACAAAACTAAGTGATTTGTGTA
This sequence comes from Monochamus alternatus, assembly GCA_037114965.1. Lineage (NCBI taxonomy): Eukaryota > Metazoa > Arthropoda > Insecta > Coleoptera > Cerambycidae > Monochamus > Monochamus alternatus. Next base: position 11,325,629 of record CM073429.1, on the reverse strand, counting down.
AACTGACATTTTGGGCGCCGCGATAGCCGAGGTGGCTGCGAGACAACTGCTCGTGGAACTAGTCTGGATCGGATGTCGGTGTGGGTTCGAATCCACTGGAGTACCATGGATGTTTGTGCTCATCGAGAGACAATAAGTCTATAGGCTGCGGTGTTTCCGGGGACACTGTCGGACGGCTCTCAAAAATACAATTAAAATCATTGTCAAAAGTATTATTTAAAGAGTGTTCTTAGTGTTAAGAAAAAATGCCAAAAACCTCAAACATAAATTTAGTAACAACTACTTATTACAAGATTTACAACAAACTTATCAACTACTAAAAAAATTACAATAATTGTTCAAAGTGCATTCCTCCAGCCTCAATACATTTTTGGCATCGACGAACCAGTGTATTAACCGCAGCTGCTATTTGAACAGGATTGTTTTTTATGTCACAAGCATGTCTTATCCTTTGGATCAATTCCTCACGGGTATGTACTGGCGTATCATACACAATTGCTTTTAGATGGCCCCAAACTCAGATTTGGCCAGCGTGGAGGCCAAGCCACTGGTCCTTCGCAAGGAATCCACATATTTGGGTGGTTGTTGGGTTGCCGTCCAATCTACCGACGAGGATAATTCTCATCCAACCACTGCCGTACTTGCCTTCCGTAATGTGCAAAGGCACCATCTAACTGCATCCAGTTCCCTTGGCGTAAATTTAAGGGGACATCGTCAAGCACGTCGGGGAGAGAGTTTTGCTGATTATTTCTTGGCGGTACATTACGATTATGATCATTGTAGCGGCGCAAACCATATTCCAAAAATCGACGATGTACATCTACAAAAACGTGCATTTGGAATTCTTCTATTAGGGAAGCATTTTCGGCACTCTCGAACTGACGCGTTGGAATTTCCGTCACAGAAACCATAAACATAATATATATCCATATTCAGCATTTGTAAGCGTTCTTGGAATTTTTTCTTAGCCGTAAAAATGCTCTTTAAATAATATTTTTGACAATGATTTACACAAACGTCAGTTTACACAAATCACTGAGTTTTATTTTCATGGGTTGCTATAACGTTAAATGAAATTTACGCGGCTGGTGCGCTACACTGTCACCAATTTCTTTGAATATCTCAGAAACAAGACCAAACGTCAAAAAAAAAAACAGGAGACGAAAAAGTTTCGAAATTAATCAGGTCAAAGTGGTGTGTAGATGTTTTATTGAAATTATTTTTTTTTTTTAGTTTTGAAATAAAGTAAATAAATAAATAAATAAATAATGTCTTTATTAAGGCGGGACTCAGCCTAAGGCTGCTTTTGTCCAACCTGAAACATTTATACTATAAAAATCCTTAATTATACATATGCAATAAGTACATAGTTATCTAAATTTTTAATAAATAAATTTTTTTTCTTTTTTCTCTTCTTAAAGTATAATATACACAGCTCAGTACTGTATTATCGCTGACAATGTATCGATATTATGAAATATGACAAAAATATAATTTTATTTTAATTTTAAAACTATTAATATTTGTTAATAACTTTAGGTCTTGTGGTAAACTATTAAATAAAAAGGATGCATAGTAAGAAAAAGATTTTTTAAACGCAGAAGTGATGTGTTTCGGTATAAATAGTAAAAAAGGATTTCTTCTGGATCTATTATAAAAGTCATCTGCAAAAATAATTTTTTCTTTTAAATACGTAGGGGCACTTGTAACAATTATTTTCTGAACAAAACATGCAAAATGTATGTCTCTTCTGATGTTCATTTTAAACCAGCCATATTCAATATAACTAGGTGTGACGTGATCTCTTCTTCTCAGGTTTGTAGAAAACCTCATACATGCATTTTGAACTACTTGAATGCGATGTGAATCATGAGCCGACAAACATGGGCCGTAAACTGTATCACAATAATCGAAAAGAAACAAAATTAAAGATTCGGTAATTTTAAGTTTAATAGGAGTACTTAAAATATATTTAAATTTATATATAGATCTTAACCTCCCATATGCAGTTTTAATTAAATTATCAACGTGAGAAGAAAATGATAAGTTTTGATCAATGATTAGGCCGAGACTCTTGCATTGATTTCGTAATGGTAAAGATGTGTTATTCAAAAACAATTTATTTTGCAAATTGACTTTGTTACACTGAGTATTAGTTCCGACTAATAACACATTTGTCTTTTGTGGATTTAAATGTAGTGCATTTTTAGAAAACCAATTACAAATATTATTTAGATCATTGTTAATTCGTTTCACCGCAATTTCAGCATCATCTATAAGAAAAGGTAAATATAACTGGCAATCGTCAGCATACAAGTGAACATTACAGTTTTGTATTATCTGGGGAATATCAGCAGTATAAATTACAAAAAGTAAAGGCCCCAGAATCGATCCTTGGGGTACTCCACTTAAAATATCTAATGGATTCGAAAAAATGTGTTCAGTATCAAATTTTATTTTTACCTGTTGTTGGCGATTAGAAAGATACATTTTGAACCACTCCAAAGCCCCCGCGGAAATTCCGTAGTATTTTAGTTTAGCTAATAATAAATTATGATTTAAACAATCAAAGGCCTTGGAGTAATCCAACATTATAAGAGGGGTAACCATAGATTTATCAATACCACATAGTAAGTCATCTACTATACTAGTAAGAGCCGTAATCGTACTGTATCCACTTCTAAAACCTGATTGTTTAGAGGGTAATATGTCAAATTTTTCAATATGTGTTTTTAATTGATTATATACTATTCTTTCAAGAACTTTAGAGAGAACAGGCAAAACACTTATAGGCCTTAATTCAGTTAACTGAGTTACATTTTCTTTTTTTGGAATTGGTGTTACTAATGCATGCTTCCACCGCACTGGTATAACATGATTACTCAAGGAACAGTTTATTATATGTGTAATAGCTTTACAACAAAATGGTAAACATAACTTTATCATTTCAGCAGTTATTCCATCTACACCGCAAGCATTTGTTTTTATGTTAAATATAATTTCAGTTACTTGACCGCTATCAATATTTTTAAAATGCATATAATCAGTAACTTTATCAGATATGTTCATATTAAAAAACGACACTGTTTCTAGGTCCGCGTCTGTCTTTTCTATTGAATTAATAAAAAAATTATTTATTAGATCCGGATCTTTTAATTCATTAGGTATGGATGGTGTTCTATTTTTTGTATAAATATTTAATTTATTTAGAGAGTTCCATAAAAGTTTGGAATTTTTATAATTTATTTTTAATTCATTTTCTATATATGCTTTTTTCTCTCTTCTAATAGAAGCTGTAACAAGATTTCTCATATTTTTATAAAAATTCCACTTTGCTTGAGTTTGTGCATTAGAAAAATTTAAACTTTTTAGATATTTATGATAATCAGATAGAGCCTTGTCTCTAATGTGCATCATATGTTTAATGTTTGATGTTATCCAAGGATTGAATTTCTTTGTAAGTCTAATTTTCCTTAAGGGAGCATGCACATTAAATAATCTAGTTATGATAGTTTCCATATATTGAATTTTATCATCTATATTTTCAATAGTAAAAACATAATCCCAATCAGCTCTCTTAGCAGAATTTTCAAATTCCGGTACATTTAAATTTTTAATGTTTCTAGAATATATATATTGTGGTGGTAGCTTTTTTAATATCGGTAAATTAATTGCACAATAAGCCAAATTATGATCACTACAAAAATCTGGCAAATTTAAAACGTCAGAATTCAATATGAGATCGGACTGATTCACCCAAATATGATCTAATAATGTACTGCTATGTGAAGTTACTCTGGTAGGTTTTCTTATTACCTGATTTAGGTTATATGAATTTACAAAAACTGAATTTAAAAAATTGCATTCATGACTATTTTTATCCAGAAAATTTATATTGAAGTCCCCTAAGCAAAGAAATAAATCACTAGATATTATACAATCGGCTATAATATCTTCTAGCGTTTGTATCGCTTTATAATTTAAATGTGATGGATTGTAGACACATCCAATACTTACACCTTTTCCATTTATTCTTGCAGACATCCACAAACTATCGATATCGCTTTTGGTAAATTTTGCAATTAATTTTACTTGTTTTATATAACTACAATTTCTTATATATACGGCAACACCTCCACCTCGCGTTTGCCTGTCTGTAAGAGGGGGGGTAGCATACAAAATACACTTCTAAGAGGGGTAGGTAGTTCAAACTTAAGAACCTTATGTAAGATCATAAGGAGTGTTTGTGTTCCGAATTTTACTCAAGTCGGATAAGTGGTTCAAAAGTTATGAGGGCAAAACGAGAAAAAAATTCCTACTTCAACACCCTCTTTCTCGGAAACGATGCGTTTTAGGAAATAAGTTTATATTACAAATGAACATTATTTTAACCTGTTCTATCGATTCCTGAAGTTATCAAGATTAAAATTGAATCACCCTGTATATCCAGATACAAGTATCAGATGAAAACGTACCTTAAGTAATCAAACAATTAAAGATTTCCTAATCCACCTAAATGCTCAGACTTCTCCATTAACTCAAATCTTCTCTTGCCGTTGCAGCCCTTTATTTCAATGACAGTAACCATTAATCGTAAACTGTCACGATATTGTATATTCCCGTTTCTTAAGTGGTATCCTAATTAATATAAAGATATACAAACCTCCTCTATTTAACGAGCCACTACAGTATGCGAACATCTTCATTATACCAGATCGATAGCCGAAGGCGACAAGATAATAGCTTGTTGAATGGAAAGGGTCAGTGCGTTATTTTTACGGAGAAAAATTCTACGAGAGTCCATGTTCGGTCGAGATAGCAGAAAGTACGAGCCTTATTTTATCCAAAGTTTGCAGTAAACTACCGGCATAAAATCGATGGTCCCGGGTCAACATAAATCTCGCGATGGTAGTTATAGAACGCAAAAACAAGTCGGAAGTTGTAGTTGGGTGATGTTTACAAGGTGCAAGTTTTCTGGGACAGAGTTATCTGATACAAAATTTATAAGGGTAATTGCTAAAGTTTACACTCTTAAACTGAGAAGTAAGTACACAGTAGTTGTTGATAGTTTTATTTTATTGCGGTTGTTGTGACAAAATGAGAAAATCAGGAAAAAAGCTTGATTGCACAATTAAATGAACATCTCCAAAAGTATTGAGATTGAGTATTGAGAATAGATATAAGGACATGATTAACAGTTATTAGTTATCGAAAGATCTAAAGCAATATTGATATTTTATGAGGGAATAGAGAAAATTAAGATTTAACGGAATCACCCATCAAAAAAACTGTTATAAAGCGGAAAAAAAATTCGAAATTATATTAAATTCATATTCGGAGTAGACAACCAGCAACATAACGGTAAAATTCGCTGTCATGTTATAATTTAATTCCTTGTAGTTTTGTGTACATCTTCAATTTGTAATGCCATTTTAAATTTTAAACGTTTTGTAATTATTAAATAAAGCAATTTGTGTCGGGTGCAGATATTTTCTCACAATATAGTTCGCTGGTTTGGTTTTCTAGGTTAAGGGACAGGACTGCCGCTGGTGCTTAAAAGTTTTCTACTATCTATTAGTATTTACCTATTCCTTTAATTTTTTATAATAAATTGGCATTTTATCTAACTGTACCTACGGGAAGTATGTTTTATCGGTAGTGAGTTGTTGTAAAGAGTGAAAATGTAGTTTTGCCAGTTTGTAACGAAATAATAAAAAACGAGTGCAAAATACTGCAACAAACTTGATTAACTGTTACCTATCTATCAGGTATTATTACTAATAAGAATTTTTATCGTTTCCGCATTTAGAAACGCTGAAAAAAAACGACCGCATCGTGATTGACACTGTTGACAGATGTAAGCTTTATCTATGAATCTAAACAATCTCTGTCGATGCTTATCATAGGCACCGACTTTCCGCAGGAAAAGAGGGTTTTACCCCATTTTATTAAATGTCGAAAATTCTGGAATAATTTTTTTTTATTATATTTTAGGTCTTCCTGAGCACGTGGTTAAAATTTTTGTATTTAGTCATAGTTAACCCTGTATACAGAGTGTTCCATTTGAAAAAATATTTATCATATAGCCAAATATATTCTATTGTAAATATGATAAATGGGTTAGATGATCAAAGTAAGCTGTTATCAATTTTTATTTTTCTTGATTATAATTTGATTGACTTAAACTATACTACACAATATGTGAAAATATGTATATATTTCACATTTCTCATGATGATAAAACACTTAAGTAAAAATTAACGATATTCAACAAATAATTTAATACAAATTGACACAAATCAGTAATCATAATCGTTGAAATTTGATGTTTTATTAATTCTTAAAAAGGAAGGTTCATACTACAATTTTCAATTCTTTTCTTAGGTATAATTTTATGAAAATTTACATATATTGAATAAAAAACTGCCAAGTTTTGTATAGGTGACATAACAGATCCTTCTAATATATCAACTCAAAAACGAACGACATTTTTTACCATAACAACCGACGTTAGCACTAAATTTGTGATTTAATTTTCGCTCTATAAGGTTTAAGTCTTGAGACAGAGCTGGCCATATTATCCTGTTGATCCTATTGGCAAAATTTCAGTTGTTTTAAAAAATTAATTTGCTATAATTTATCCCTCTGTACACTGACCCAATTCCGAAATTTGATATTTGGAACATGAAGGCATTTGATGAAATCGTATCTAAATTTCTAGAAGAAATTTGTCAATTTATATACGCATTCCATTCAATATTGTTTGTTGTGTTAAACAGTAAACTAATTTCGACAATGTGTAACCACTACAATTAACTAAAAGATAGTTTCAGATTTGAATCGAGCATGATTGTGATACACGGTCAATCTCCTAATAGTTAAACAACAGTCAAAACTGAATTATATGAATATTGCTGAGTAAGGAAGCTAAGGTAGAAATTATTATTGAAACTAACTACTATATTGGAGACTTACATTTTCATGTCAAAAAATATTTTGAAGAGTACCTTTAATTTGACCCGAATGTTTTTTACTTTTAGGATCGCCGATGTTGATGAGAGTCAGCGCCCAATATGGACGGTAAGACAAGAAGGCAAGACTTCGTAGTAGGCGATATACTGATCATTCCCCCATGTTCTTCAAACCACTGATTTTTCAGTAGTACAGCTGCTGCTAAATCGGTCTCTGAAAGCTAAAAGTTGCAATCGACGATCTTCACGCTCTATGGATGTTCTACGACGGTCGGTGCCTGTCGTTCTGTGTCCACGATCTTCCTGAGTCTACGTCTGGTAACATCGTACTATGATGGCACTTAAAGATCTGTTAGTCCTTCTAGAAATTTCTTTCACCAACAACCTTATTTTTATTTAAGTAAGCACTAGAAAATAAACTTAAAGAAATATCAGACTCAAAATCTGAGCTCGAATGGTATTTGGTAAGACAATTTCATGAATAAAATATTGATAATTTAATCAAAATGCATAAGTACAGAAACTACAGACAATGAACGCTTATTAATAATAAAGAGATTATGTGTATAAAGTGAACAATTATTAAAAACACAATTATTGTAAATAATTTGCCCTGTTGACGTTGACTCTATTAATGATTCTGTTGTGGATGCTGATTATATGGCTGATTTTGAAAGATATGTTGATATTGACTCGTTATTTGAAGGTTTATTTCGGAAATTTGTTACAAGATTTGAGTGATGATCGTTGTCGAGTGGTAAATAAGTTTTTATAGCATTTGCTGAAGAATGTCCAGTTATCTTAATTAATTCTTGTTGATTAACACCTGCGTTAGTTTAATTTGATATTGCGCTGGAGCGATGTGAATAATTAGATTTTTTTTTTATTTTTCGTGTCCAATCCAATTTTCTCAGCTGATATTTTAGTCCACTTAAGAATTTCATTGATTCCTATGGGAATATTTTTGTACCAACCTTTTGACATATAATTTTTCCAAAAAGGATTGGGAGTAAAAAAAAATCTGTCAGTTGAAATACAATCCGTTCTGTGTGACAAAATTTTATAAAATAGTCTTACTGGACAGATATTAGTATTTTGTATATTTTTCGATAACCACTTACACACAACACTTTCTTGAACCACCTCGACATATTTTTGAAAACACTGTATTATATTCAATGCAGTCAGTTAAAACTCTCCATTATTAGACTTTTCTTCCTTAAAATGATATATTTTGCAATTTGCTGCTTCACCTTCGCCAAGCTAGTTCGTATGCAGCAATATGAAAACATTTTTCAAAAAGCCTATTTTCATCCCATATTAGCGCCATTTTAATAATATCGCTTTGTGATAGTGCAGCAGAACTCTCTTTGCGTTTTACAAAATTACTTTGCAAATTCTTTCGTTTAGAATTGCGCGCATCATGGGTTTTCTTGAAAGCAAAATCGGTGAATGGGTTGAAAATAGCATTAAACTTTTCAAAATACATATTTTGGAGCATTTTTGCCGTGGTATTCCACATTGTTTTTGCAACATACTCTTTACAGTCTTCTGCATTTTTCTTCCTCATATTGAAACTGCTGTGTGTCCAAATCAAAATTTCTTTCCTTAGAAAATATATTAAATTGCTTACAAATTGATGATTGGCTTATTTTAGTATTTTTAGGGATACACAATTTTCGATTTCATTTACTATTTCTTTTTCACACGTACTACCAAATCGAGACATTTGGATAAATTTGTGAGTTTGACATCTAACAATTTGAAACTGACCTGATTTTTAATAAATAAAGTAACATAGCGTTGCTACGATAACGTAATTTATCCGATTTTTTATCCAGTTGCATTTTCTCTTCCTTCTTATTTAGCCGATAGCAAATCACGATTTTTGCGTTAGTCAAGGGGTATTTTATACATGAGTGGAATTGTCAAAATAAAATGAGATGTAATGGGTGTACTTTTACGTAGGTGGTATATTTATTCCATAAACTTTGCCTTACTGTGATTTTTACATTTTTAGAGGAATGTGTTTCATATACTTCATTTAAGTGTTATTATCTTCAGCTGAATACTTTCTCTATACATGTACAGCAGCAATTAAAGACTATAGAAGAGGAACAATCGATTTGGCACACATTTCGACCACTGATAAGCAATTACCCTCGTTTAAATTTTAATTAAAACAATTTACAATTAGAAGCGCACGCCCGACTGACAGCACCGCAGCGTCGTGCCGCAGTTGCAACTTACAACCCCATGAAAAATATCCCGGTTTCATGCCACCCATTATTTTTTCAACGGACTAGTCATTTCGACTCGTCACGAAATCTTTCCGAAAGGAACGTAAGTGGAAATTATACGCTTTTAATTATACATTCTAGCAGGGTGTCATGCCAAGGTGCTACAGTTGCATGCAGTTGATGGCAGCAGTCCGCTTTACAAACAATTAGGGGGTTTGACCATAATTTTCAAGGGTTGGCACTACTGCCTATTAAATATCAACGAAGCATATAGAATTTACTTTTCGAATATTTTAACAATTCGTCTATTTTTTATCCACGATCACTATATTGAGAAGATTTAATACGTCCGCTTTCCGTGGATTAAAGGTCTTTTAATACGCTTCGATTTTATAGCATTTTATTTAGAATTATTATTATTAACCTTAATATTTATCTCAAGAACGATCTTCTCATTTTGACTGGAACAACAACTTCGCCAAGTAGGACCTGGATTTTTTCAGCAATTGCCATCTTGCTGGACAGTGAATCTTCAATATAACCACCATAAGCCCAAGAAATGCACGTATTTTTGAACCTGTTTTTCGAAATTGAAGGGTGAAAATGCTAGAGAGCCTAGGTGCCAAAAATATAATTCCACATTGAAAAGGTAGGATAGTCGCACCTCTTCTGTAATTGCTCCTTCTCCTATGCTCCTTTTTTCTAATTCCACCAGTTCCTTCTCATACACACTTTTGTTTTTCGCTGGCAACAGAGGTAACTTTGCTTCTTGGATTTCAACCAGAATGAAGAAATTTTCAGCATTCTCACTTATTCTGCAGATTTTGCAAATTTTTTCCATCTTGTCGACAAATAAACAAACGCATGTCATAGAAACGATTCCAACACTTTCTAGTATTTAGCTGATAATCAATATTCTTGATAAAAATAAATTTGTCAAATATGACGTTTTTCAAAACCATAATTTTTCACCTGCTCTCACGTGGATTTCACTCTCCTAATTGACCGGTTTTGGCCATGGTCGTGGATAAAACGTTGAATTACATTCGTGAAATTAACCAGCCTTTAATTCTCTAGAAAAAATGGAACGCTCGGCTGCGCCTCGAGTGACCATTTTTTCTCATGGATTAGAGACCTTAAGTATATAATTAATAACTATAATAAAAGTATTGATTTCATAAATAATGGTCTTCATGTTTGCGACTGCATTATATATAGACAATGCCGATAGATTAAAGTAAAATCAATAAAAGGACAGTACAAATATAATTCTCATTAGTGACATGAATATTGTATGAATAACAGGGTGTAACAAAAAAGTAGGTCATCCTACTAACTGCGTATTTTTGGTTGAAAAATATGACGATTTATCTCTACTTACCTTTATAAAAAAATGCCTCCCTTAATAGACACAGAGTGTTAAAGTTGAACTGTGAGAATTGTTTTTTCGTTATAATTTCTTCAGGTTTTCACATATATTATTGTTTATCCCCCAACTTTTTTCTGAGGTACGTCTATGGACGATTTTTTAATACGTCACAATCTAAATTTTTATTTTGAATATTTTCGAGATAAATTCAATTTTGTTTCAATGATATATTTAAATTTCAAAGAAACAATTTGTAATATAACTTTATTTTTGTAGTGTACAGAATAGACTTGTCACGAGAAAAATACTGACTTCTCATTGTTCGCCATCGTTGTACGAGATACAAAAAAGATATAGGAACGAAAATTATAGGATTTTGCAATATTTTTTGACGCATATATTACAAAGACAGTTAAATATCGCGTTTCCGAGATGTAGGTCTAATTTTTACTTGTTTAGGAAAAGATCTTGTATATTCTGTGTCACTAGGAATACCAACATTCTTAAATTTGAGATACATTAATATCACATTAGGGAATTCCACCACAACTTTTCAAAGCAACATTTTGTCTGTCTCTGTCAATGTATACAGGGTGAGTCAGTCATAATGTCATTAATTTTAACCACGTATTCAAAAGGCCTAAGAAAGGCAGAAAATCGAAAAATTTTATTGGATCTTTAAAAAAAATTAAACAAATCATCCTATAAAAATCGGTAACATGACGCTTCTGGTACGCTACAAACTTTCTGATGACGCAACCATATGACAATCGAATGTCGAAGTAAACATCGTTGCCACATCAGTATTACATACATAATATCGTCTAACACTTCAGCGTGTTATTCAAATTTACCACCATTTAGTCGCACTTTCTGCATTTCCCGCATTTCTTTCTCCCCAAATTTGGGGATCACACCACACATTTGGAGGGGGGATGGAGAGAATACAAGCAGTAGTTTGTTTATTTCGATTTCATGTATTCTCAATGCCTAATTGTACAAATTTCGAATATGCGGAAATGGTAGTGTTATATGGAGAATGTTTACAAAATGCGAATCTCCCTGCTGTGGAATATCGGAGACGTTTACCTAACAGACATTTTCCAGGTGCGCGATTTTGTGCAAGTGCTTCAACGCCTTCGCGATACGGGTTCTGTGAAACCGCGTCGGGACCTTACGGGACATCGACAAAATGACTTAATTGTGATAGAGACTGTTTTAAATTTAGTTGAGGAGAAGCCTACTATTTCTACAAGAACCATTTCAAAACAAGGTCTGCAGAATATTATTCAGAAAGTTCAAGCTTTAGAAATTTCTGATTTTCCCAGCCGTGCTATGGACGGATGAATGCAGCTTTACTCGAACTGGCATTTTAAACAAGTTAGTACTATATTACTTAAAAAACAATAAATTTCATAATTCGTATTCAAATGTAAAACGTAATAAAAACGTAATATCAAAATTATTAAACTGTAATAACCTAACATTCGAAATCATTTATTTATTATCTTTATTTGTTTTTATTAACAAATAATTCAATATTTAAGGAAAATTCATTCATGTATCTAAAAAAATAGTTTTACTCCTTGTCGTTAAATAACAGTACAAAAACTAGGTAACTAGGTTATTGACCTAATAATACGGTAGGTCAAAATTCACTCTCGATAACTTTTATGAGCATCAGATCAGGGGCGTGCCGTTTCGACTTTGGACAGTTTTCTGTCGACAACACAATGGTTTTTCATTACTTAGTATTTAAACACGAAACACTTTTCAGCTTCTCTTAATAATTTACCCATTGGGTATAGGTTTAAATGGTTTATTACTCAGTTTATTATTAGATACGTTGGAGTTGTGTGATTTCAATGTTAAATATTTTTTAAACTGCAACTAAGCTAATTTCTTTGCAATCATAACAGTCATATTTGGTCGGACGAAAATACACACGCTACTCGTCGGTTTAGCTGTCAGAGGCGATTTTTTGTCAACTCATTGGCAGGAGTGTACGAAGATCGTTTGATTGGACCGTAGTTTCTATCGGAAAACCTAAATGAACCGCGTTACTAGCAATTTTTAATATAATTATTTGATTGTTATTATTTGATTTCATTGGATATTAAGATTTTAAATTATTATTGGCTGAACTGAGCAAGAAAAGTATGAGATTCTAAAATGATGTCTAATACCTAGGTAGGTACTAGGAAATTATTTCAATTTGGCATCAGGTCGACATCGAGTTGAACTGTGAGCTGTAAACGACCAAGGCTATGAGCGGGCAGTGACAGTCTTAAAAGGGGGTTTAAAGAATGATTTGAAAATATTTTTTTGCCGTAAATATGCATTTAGATATGTTTTAATCGCATATTCGTATTATGCACATTATTCCCAATCTCCTCTTGAAATTAATAACATTATGACTGACACCCTGTATTTACTTATCATCTTGGATTTTTTTTATTAACTAGTTTCGGACCCATGTCCATAGAAAACTGTATTGCTTAATATGACTTTTCTTAGTTATGTTTCAATTTGGTACCAGATTTTTAAAACGCGTTTTATATGCAAAACAAAATAGATCCTTCTATGTTTCCCCGTAGACAATCACCATACATTGCACTTAAAATTGAACGCTTCTAGCTTTCCTTTTAACTTGTGGACTTAATTAAGGTTTTAAAACGTTTAAGAAACAGGAAACAAACGCTTTACGAAAAACTGGCAACACAACCTTAAAGGACAAACATTGCAGCTAAACTTGGACAAAATGGGGATATCCGGTTTAGGGAAAAGGAGAGCACAGCGAGAAGCAAGAACTTATAAAGGACGTAATTAATTGATGTCCTTTATAAAAAGAATTATTCTCGCTCTATGGGCGATAGCTGTTTTCTCTAGACATGAACAATTTATAAGAAATAAATACAAGTTTTTGAAAAAATTTTAATCTACTTAAACGTGTATTAATAAGAAAAATGATTATAGTGATTATAATAGACAACTAAAGTTATATTGTAAAGTTTACTACTTTATAACTGATCTATAGTATAACGTTATTTATATTTTGATAACAAGCAATACACTATAGAAGCAAATACAATATTACTCCCCTTTGAAAATTTTTAAAATATTTAGTATACCTAAGAGTCTTTTAAAAACTGTTTAATAATGTAATTTTATCAAATAAATTTATTTTTTGCGTATTTTCATTAATTAAACTACAAAATTTTTATATTACAAAGCAACTAAATATGTTATGAAAGTCTACCTCCAACATATTTCAATCAAAACCAATTAAATTTACATACTTTGTGTTTAAACTGACTTCCATCAAACTTTTAATTATTATCTAGAACAGTGTACTGCTCTAAAACTAAATTAATATCATCCAACCATTTCAAAAGGTGGAAAACCTTCTAAAATAAATTTAATTTAGTTTAATTCAAAATATCAGCGACATCTACCGCATCATTTCCAAAGTTAACTATAGATTAACTAAATTTAATATTTTTCTTATAGTCAAAAATGTGAATTTGCATTCAACAAAAAAAAAGCGTTCAAATTGTTTCCCAGTGTCGTTTTAAAATTACTTTCCTTACCCAATTCTAGCACTTGTCCAGAAAATTTCTTGCAATTCACTTTACAAAATCTAAAGAGTAAAAAGTACATGCAAAATATTTATACTAAATAAATCGTTAGCAAAAAAATTCCTACTGCAAGTACATCAAATGCTGGAAGCGATTTTGTAAATAATTCAATCACTTTGAAGGATTTCATAGTGAGAACACTTCAATTTATATAGACGAAGTAAATGTTTCAAAACAAATATGACAAAGGGATATTTCACTACAATAAATAAAATTACTTTCGTTAAAGACAATTTTTAATTTAGCGGCAGTGAAAATGATTCTAATGCCTAGACAGTAAATGTGACACTTTAGTGCCTGACAGTTATGATCTTTTTTTAAATATCTGGTGCAGCGAAGAGTCTCTTAAAAGAAGCTTTTAATAATCTAGTTTTATCAAAAAAGTTTTTTAATTAATATTTTTTGCATATTTTCATTAATTAATATGTTATGAAAGTCTAAACTCCAACATATTTCAATCAAAACCAATTAAATTTGCGTACTCTGTGTTTAAACTGACCTTCACCAAAGTTTTAATGATTATCTGGAACACTGTACCGCTCTAAAACTAAATTAATAACTTCCACCCATTCCAAAAGTTGAAAAACTTTCTAAAATAAATTTAGTTTGATTTAAAAAATGAGCGACATCTACCGCATCATTTCTGAAGTTAACTATAGATTAACAAAATTTGTTCTTATGTTTCTTAAAATATTATATAGGCAAAAGCGTGAAATGGCATTCAACAAAAAGAAAACGTTCAAATTGGTTCCCACTGTCGTTAAAATAACTTTCCTTACCCGATTCTGGCACTTGGTCAGGAAATTTCTTGCGTTTCACTTAACAAAATCTAAAGAGTAAACTGTTACAACACTGAGACACTTGATAATTTACCACAGAAAATTTAAAAATCTTCAAAGTACATGCGAAATATTTACACTATATATTAACACTAATGCTAATTAGGTATGTACAATGTTGCTACTAAGACAATTTGAAGCGACACCGGGAATTTTCGAGGCATGCGTTGCAATGGCACACTTTTAAAAGTGTATATATTTCGCGTAGACAGGCGAGAGCCGCTGCAGGATAACGCGATACCGCAGGATTCGAGTAGGAACTCGCGAAACGCCTGCGTCTGGTGACGTTGAGGAACTGGCCCTCCGTCATCATCCGAGTTTTTCCATGATTTTCGCTCCCGCCGCTAGCTGGCGCCCTGTTCCGCCACTAATTTAATTAATGCTTTGTTATAATTATTATCAGATTGCAATCCAAAGTCCAATTATGCAGAAAGACCTTCCTTAATTACATTAAATTCATTCGTGCAGTTCTCCTTTTGGGACCTGGACGAGGATCAGGAAAAATCGGGAATAATAGCAGTGCAATACGGATCATTTTCTTAAATTTAAAAAATAAATATAGCATTAATACAGTATGAGCCAAAAGTATGGAATAAATGAAATAAAAACGAAACAATTATTTTTTGAGAAACATCCTCGAACAGGTCGATTTTTAATTTAAAAAATACATATTTTAGCGTAAAATGCGATTTTCAAATGCCATTTGTTTTCGAGTAATGACGTCATCGATTTTTTTTTAATGGCAACACCACATTTTTTTCGTTGATTCTGAAAGATCGTTTAATTCTCTATCAAACAGTACTAAAATTTTGCCCTCTTACATAGGAAAGTTTTCGAGTAAATGACGATTGAATGTTAAAAAACGTAAATCAATTAAAATAAAGCAAAAACGTTATCAAGTTTAGTTTTTCGAATTCCATAGTTCTTTTATGGATCACGTAGGTGAAAATCTTTGCAAAGTGTCATTGTCACACCGACTTTCTAATAAGTATTGTAAACGACATAGAAATTATTATTCAATTTAAAGTATTATGGCACATTTAACTGTTAATCAAAGAATTGAAATTTTAGTTCTTATCGGATGCGGGAATATGACTAGAACTCAGCAGGAAGTTTGCGATTTATTTAATGAAAAATATCCAGATCGCCCTATCAGCCAATCAACAGTCAGTAAGGTAGAGTCTAAATTTAGAGAAACTGGCAATGTTGTAAATATTCCAAAACCTGGACGTCCAAGCATTAATGAAAATCAGAAACAGTACATTTTGATAAGTATGGTGGATAATCCTCATAATTCTTCACGATTGGTTGCATTAAACAATGACACTAGTCAGAGCACAGTGCTACGTATTTTGAGGAAGAAAAAATATCATCCCTACAAAATTCAACTTGTGCAGGAACTCAATGAAGATGATCCCGATCGCCGCTTACACTTTTGCGAAATTCTAATGGATTTATGTCAAGGAAATAGAAATTTACACCGGCAAATACTTTTTTCACATGAGGCCACATTTTGTCTGAATGGTACAGGAAACCGTCAAACTTGCAGATATTGGAGTCGGGAAAATCCTCATTGGATGGCATAGGCACATACCCAACACCCTCAGAAATTAAATGTGTGGGCTGGAATAGTTGACGACAGAATAGTAGGGCCTTTCTTCTTTGAAGGAACCCTTACAGGACAAAGATATTTAGAGTTTCTAGAAAATGACCTTGTTCCAGCCCTTGCAGTAATTTTTCCTAACGATAATGACCCTGACATTCCTGACGTTACCATATGGTTTCAATAAGACGGTGCACCTCCGCACTATGCGCGCCCTGTACGAGATTTTTTGGACAACTGTTTTCCTGGGAGGTGGATCGGCAGACGCGGACCGATAGAATGGCCTGCAAGATCGCCAGATCTTACACCTCTTGACTATTTTTTATGGGGATACTTGAAGCCAAAAGTGTACATTAATAAACCACGTAATTTAGAAGAACTTCAAAATCGCATTCGGGACGAAAAACACAGAGTTACCCCAGAAATCATTCATAAAGTGCAAGAAGAATTTCTTCACAGACTTGCGCATTGTCAAGAAGTTGGTGGATGGCAATTCGAACATTTAATTTAAGTATAAAATTTAATCAATTGTATTTTATTTTACATACCTCAGAATTGTTACTTTTTTATGGATAAAATTTACGTTTTCTAACATTCAATCGTCATTTACTCGAAAACTTTCCTATGTAAGAGGGCATAATTTTAGTACTGTCTGATAGAGAATTAAACGATGTTTCAGAATCAAGGAAAAAAATATGGTGTTGCCATTTAAAAAAAATCGATGACGTCATTACTCAAAAACAAATGACATTTGAAAATCGCATTTTACGCTAAAATATGTATTTTTTAAATTAAAAATCGACCTGTTCGAGGATTTTTCCCAAAAAATTATTATTTCGTTTTTATTGAATTTATTCCATACTTTTGGCGCATACTGTACAGTAAAGGTACCTATTTAAATCAAGGTAAATCAATTTTCCTACTATTCCTATTAAGTCTTCATCATACAGAGTGTTAAAAATGTAGGCATTAAACTATAAAGTTTAGTCCACCGCTGGTAAATTAAAAAAACTAAATATATTTAGGATTAGATGCCAGAGCAAATGCCAATAATCACGTTGAAATCGAAGTAGTTGAGATGGAATAGTTTGTGGAACATGAGTGGAGTATAGAGCTATTGGCGAAAAACCACTATAAAAAAGCTAACGCACCTCATTCGGAACCTCATTAGGTGGTGTGGACTGGAATCCTCATTTTTGAATCTCGTTTTGAGCACAGAAAAGGGTGATATATATATATAATACTTTTTCACTCCAACACAACTCCACGCATGCATGTCTCCATAATCACTGAACACGCTCTTTTTTGATAAAAATAAACCTACTCTTTAAAAGCCAGGTGCCGAACTTGTATGCACCGTAGCGCAAAATTACTTGCACTTGCATTTTGCACTTTGCATTTTATTAGATATATATCATTTTGGCTTAGTTTGATAATCGTTTGATACCTGCGCATCCGCCATAACTTTAAATATGCGTAAGTATAAGTAAATATTTGAAAAATTATGAAATAACTGTTAAACAACTGTTTTGACATACTGTTTATTAAAACGGCTCTTATTTCATTAAGGACAATGCATAACTATTCTTTGCATTTAATAATAGAAAACCTAACGAATGTTACACACTTCAAGGGTATAATTTGACACCCCAGTGGTGTCGATTTAATTAAATTTCTTAAACGAAAAATGTTCTAAATAAAAATGAAACTTTAACACCCTGTAACATTTTGTGTGACATTTTTCGTTTAGGCGAGTTGACGCCATATGGGTTCTTAAAATATCTAACATTCGGTAGGTGACACCCTGTGTATAAGAAAGAGATTGACATAAAGCATACATAATACTTTGGAAAATTATTAAAATAATATCTACAAATTCCTCATCTTACAGTTGAAATATCCTGTAGAGCAATAAATCAAAAGCCGCAGAATTGAAAGCAACAACAAGCGGCTCCCCTGAAAGCCTTGAATTCCTGAAACATGCAGGCATATGTCTGCCGAAACAGCGAATGCCTGGAACTGATCAGCCAGAAAAATGATCCCGACGCAATTTTATTTTTAAGTATTCAATTACTGGCCCAATCTAAGCTGAAAATGAATTAAATTATAGGCTACCAAAACATTAGTAAAAAAATTAGTTACTCGGTTTTATGTATAAGCAAAAATTATTTTAATTATTTTGTCAATAATTCTAATTATCATGTCAATAAAAGACAACTAATCAATTAATAATAAATGTTGAGTATAACTAAGTGATTACTACAGTTCCAGGTACGACAAAATTAGCATGAAAATTTACCTTCAGTAATTTTCTCGTCATTCAATCGATATATGAAACATGTATTTTTTGCTTCTATATTTTCAATATTAACTGTTATTAACTAAACTATAGGTTTCGGAACAATACTAATGTAGAAACAAGGTTCCATATATTTTTTTATTTTGTGTCTCAGTTTATCTGTTATTTGTCCAGTTGAAAAATAGAATAAAAATCATTCAAAATTACTGTCTAATATATAGGGTGACTAAAATATGTAGCAAAATTTATACTTATACGAAAAGTAGAAGTTAAAACAAATTGTTTGAACCAAATTTTCCTAGATATCAAATGCAAAATTAAAATTTCTAAATAAGTTAGCACAAGCGCTGGAAGTGCTACAACGTTTCCATTCAAAATCCATCCGGAAATTATTGTATTCGTAATACATATTAGTTTAGGCAAAATAAATAACATATTAAATGTTTTCTGTAAATATATCTAGGTATCCACTTGTAATTATTATTTGTTTGTAACAATTGGTATAGATACCTGCTTTCATGTTGCAGTTCTTCTTCATAATAATGCTTAAACAAATAAGTAATGATTGTCGAGAAAATTGTTATTTTTTTATTGCATCAAATTGGAGCAAGCATAATGTGGGTGTATAAAGGACAATGTTAAAAATAGCCGATTTTTGGCTTATCCCGGTGAACGCATAAATCATAAAAAAAATCAATTGATTATTGTTAATTAACATTAGAAATGGCCCAGAAATACGTCAGATAGCTGGGGAAATGTCGCTACTACCCCTAAATCTATATAAACTACCCTTAAATATTTAAGGGTAGTAGCGACATTTTCCCAGCTATCTGACGTATTTCTGGGCCATTTCTAATGTTAATTAACAATAATCAATTGATTTTTTTATGATTTATCCGTTCCCCCGGCTAAGCCAAAAATCGGCTATTTTTAACATTGTCCTTTGTTTTGAGGGAGTTATTTAAATATGTTTTACGTCATAAAAATTTTGATCTAGATAAAAATAAAATTGTCAGAAGCGTGCAACTACGATTTGTGCACTGTAAAAAAAAGTTGCTGTGTAAGCGAGATTTTCCAGTGTGTAATTTAGGATGTGTAAAAATTCCGTGTTAATAGTTTTACACACTATGGCTTTTTTGTACGTTTTACACAAAATGTGTTAAAATTACTAGTATTATTATAAAATATACTGAATTTGTGTAATATTTACCAGTGGTGTGTTAAAAGTACACCATTTTGTGTAAACTTAACACGCACACAACTTAATTGTATTCTACATCCGTACTCCTCACTGGTTAAGCACAACTGCACAGCTGCAGTATATCAGCTGATCCAGCACACGTCACTACGCCATTATTGGTCATGTAGCGGTGTTGTGTACGGTTACCTCTCGTTCACTATGTTCAAATGGAGAATATTTAAATTTAAATTGAGGTTTAATCAAAGAAAATGGTAAGTACTTACCTAACTATAACAAATATTACTGATAATTGTAATAAAGCTAAAACTAATTAGAATATAACTATTAAAAATATTAGGAGTTTACTCTGACGTTTTAGATTAGTTTGTAATCTAACTTTTTTGTAATTTTAGAGAAAGAAAATTATCTGTACAGATCACCAGTTAATTTCGTAAACTCCTATTATGTTAGTGCCTAAATACATCTTTGTTTATTGTTTCATTGTTTATGATTTACTAGAACATTATTAGTCCTTTATTAGAATATGTTCTATTATACTGTTATTTTTAATACATACGTATTTTGTTAGCAGACTTGGTTATTTGTTGTTCATTTGAACAGAATTTTATTTTTTTAATAAAATCATAAAAAGTAAAATATCTTTTATTTTATAATTACACCATAACTCAGAAAATTCTTTGTAATGATACGGAAGCTCGCCTACCTTGTTAATGTTCCTGTTTGCTTTTGAAATTATAATTTTTAATACATATATGCTGCCGTTTAATAAAACATTCCAGGCTATATTCAATGCATTCTCGACGATAGGCAGAACCTCTAGAAAATGTCAAAATAAAAGTATTACAAAAATTATATTTATTAAAAATTATTTATATGGGCCTAAAAGGCCTGTAAACAGCTTTATATACATATATAAAAATTATTTCGAAAGTAGACAGGAACATAATTAACAAATTAAAAAGATGAAGTGAGTACTACTATCAATACCTATTATACAATAAAATTAACATGTTAATGTGTAAAGGCTACACCTTCAATGATACAAATAACACGTAAATGTGATAAAGTTACACATTACATTTGTTATATTAACACAGTGGATTGTGTTAAACCTTTGACACACTGCTACATACAGAGAAATGTGTAAAAATATACAGGATTCCGTGTGGACCTCGATTGACACAGTATTGTGTTCTTTTGGGTAAAAATATATGGTATTTTACTATATCTTCTAAATTGTAGTACCATATTTTAGGTATATATACTTGTATGTGTAGGTAATGCTAATTGTATTACTGCTTTTTGCATTCGATAATTCTCTAATTTTTTTAGAGGTATAAAATATAATGCTTATCGTACTCATATCATATCTCATGCTCATCCTGGAAGTAAGTCATAAAGTTATGATTTGTAAGGTAAACGCATCTGAAACGATCTTGAGTCATATCTGTTATAACCAATAGAAATACTCAGTACTGTATATAGTACGTGTCGAGGTACGTATTTAAAGATATATTTTTTTAAATTTGACATGCGACCAAATAAAAATCCCTGTTTTTTTACATTTTTTGACATAATTAATATTAAACGAAAGAATTTATCACACTGTATTTAATATTATTAAGTAAAACAATATTTATTTATTTATTTAGACAAAAAACCCAACAGGCAATGTCAACTAACAGGGTCAGGATATACATACATAGATATGTATATCTAAAAACTAAAATTAAAAAGCTAAAACTACTAACTATAAAAACTATAAAATTACATATAAAATATATCTAATAGATTTAACCATAAACAGTGAATTGAACAATTATTAATTTTTACAAATTTTACTAAATCTCCTTGAGACACAGTGAACATATAATAAAATCAGTTGCAATTGTTACACATAGAATATATCGGAGACCTGATCATTAAATTACTTTTAGCTGGTGATAGATAAAAGTGATTATTATTCCTTCAAGTTAACCGAGAAATACGAAAATATAATTGTGAAGTGAACTGAAAATATATAACTTTATTATGTAAAAGTTTATATAGAAAAGTTAGACCAAATAGTATCGTCCTAAAATGAAGAGAAGGGATATGAAACTCACTTTGTAAATTTTGCTGCTGACTGTAATTTTGTTCGGAATAATAATAATAATAATAATAATAATAATAATAATAATAATAATAATAATAATAATAATAATAATAATAATAATAATAATAATAATAATAATAATAACACTAACAATAATAATAATAATAATAATAATAATAATAATAATAATAATAATAATAATAATAATAATAATAATAATAATAATAGTAATTTTTTTCTCAACATAGTTACAATAATGTTTATTAATTATTACAAAAACATATTACATATAGACAAAAAGAGATAACGTTCAGTTCAATAACGCTCAGTTCATATATACCATAATTTTTAAATATGGTAGAATATTATTTGCAAATCAATAATACTGTGGTTTTATCTCAATATGTATATTTAATGTGTTCAGTTAATTGTTCTCTATTGAGTAAGTTATAGTAACGTATCTAAGTTGTTATATGTATCTCAAACTAGGTCGCAAAGTAACACATTAATAGGACGAAATATTAATCAGCTTCGTTAGCTCAGCTTGATTCCATAAACGATTCTTAAATTTCAGTTGAAATTAGAGTCCATAAAGCCATGCAAAGTTATTTAGACTTCAACCAAAACTTCGGCAACTTATAATTGCTCTATAAAACGTCGACGCGGTCTTAATTCTCGATACCAAACTTGTGTTAACTAACCCTACTTCGTCCAGTTAAAGTGCTGCCACAGGGTTGTAAGTCACTTATATTGTTCAGACATCTGCGGTGATTTTATAGTTTGGCGGCAAAGTTTTGCGCCAGACGGTATTTACCCTTTGATGGGTGATTGGTCATTGTTGACTGGATATACACGGTTTCAGTGGCTTCTGCGTTGGTTCCTTTCGTCAAAACAAAAAAAAAACAACAGTTCTAAATTATTTTTAATGAAGGATTATGAAGTATATATTTTCTTATTCTCTATTATACAATCTAAAAATGTTATATATTTTTAGGTATTAACAATATTGTGTGAAACTAACTACTCTGCGGACTAAAGCAGAAATAGGTCAGATCTCATCTATTGTGGTTGAAATTTTGTATACTTTAGAAAAAGGGAAATCAGTTACAAATGCGTCATTTTCATTAGGTACCTATATGGAAAGAATATAGAAAAGCGGAAAAATATGACCAATTTTTATTTTTGATTTCTAAACGTATTTCTGAACACAAAAATCCAAATTTGGTAAATGAAAATATAAGTGTAGTTGAAGGTCCCTGGATTTTCAGAATGACTGCCGATAACTCAGAGAATTTAAGAATGGTAATTTGTCCCGAAAATAAAAGGGATGCAGGCACGTTAATTCTCTTTTTGGAACAACATCTAGAGAAAGGTTCTATTATCCATTCGGATATGTGGAAAGCGTATGAGAGATTCACTAAATATGGCATTAGACTGTTAACCATAGTGTTATATTCGTTGCAGAAGACGGTACTCATACTCAACGGATCGAGTCGTCGTAGTCGGCTGCAAAAAAATTCAAAAAGGTCAACTTATTCCACCGGACGAATTTGCAGACCGACTCTGTGAGTACTTGTGGAGACGCCATTGTAACAAAAACAGTCTAGATCCGATGGATGAACTTATTAATTATATAAAATTAGAATATGGAGATTTTACAAATAAATAGTTTCAACATAAAAATTATTATCCGCCATAATATTGCCACAAAAGATACCTTAACTTTTAAATACATACAGAATTATTACAAAGTCACATGATTTTTATTTAACATTTATATTTATAGAACAAATATCTATATGGATGTAATTAATACACTCGAGCGAAGCGAAAAAAATGCTACAAATCCACTTACTTTTTATAACTTGAATAGCATTCGTTTATTCACAAAACTCAAAAAACATTAATACTAATACCAATTAACCGCCTATTATTCACAAAACCCTAAAAAACATGAATATGTAAATAATTTTCCTCAATATTTTCCTTAAAAAAAATTTCCGCAAATAAAATTATATATGATTAAAGCGCAAATTAGTAGTCAAATCAAATTACCTAATTATCATTTCTATAACAGATTTCCCTTATTCTAAAGTCGAAGGAAAATGGAAATTTTCCGTAAATTTTTACATTTTTACATCAAATCAAAGTCGCAATTTTATTAATTTTGTATTTCTAGAGCAGCATGTAATATAAAGACATTTAAAAAAGAAATTTTTGAGGGAATTTTCAGTTAAAATATAATATAAGAAAAATTCGAGTTTTCCGGAAAACGAAACATTTCCGCGGAAAAAGAAAATTGGTTATATACTAGTAATCTTGTGTAGAACCTTCCTATAGAACAATTTCTTTTGTAATTGATTTCCCTTGAACGAAAGTTGGGCCTAAGGTTGCTTTAATTATTGGTATATCTGGCGCCTGCTGATGCGATGAACTCCTAAATATGAAAATGGGTGATCTGGAAATTTTAGAAAAGAGTATAATGATAGTTATTCCTGTAACAAAAACCAACACTTCCCGTACATTTGCAATTACAAAATCGGAATGGATAAAAATAAAGCAATACTATGATCTTCACAAGACCATTGGTTCCGATCATTTTTTTTAAATACAATGCTGCTGGAGGTTTTCCCAAAAAAATAGCGGCTTTTTTTAAATTAGAAAATGCTCACGGATTTACGGGACATTGTTTTAGACGTACTTCAGCTACATTGCTAGCAAATACAGGTGGAGATATCCTACAATTAAAAAAATTAGGATGGAAATCCAGCGCCGTAGCCGAAAGATACGTGGAGAACTCATTACATGGTCAAGAAAAATTGCAAATATGTTAACCCATACGAAAATCCGGGAACGTCGGCCTCTTTGTCAACTTCCGAAACCCAATACAATGTTAAGCAACAACATGGGCTTACATTAACGATTCACAGTAATGAGAATTCAAATGTTACAATTAATATTTACAATAATTGAAATTAGTTTTGGTTCTTAATATTTTTCTTTATGTTATAATTTAATAAAATAAATACCAGTTGTTTGTATTAACTTATTTTTGTTTAAAACAAACTTAACATGACATTGCCATACTTCGGTATGTAATCAGTCATTTCCCTACCGTTTCAAAGGTAAAAAATGTCTATATTACTAATTGTGAATAAAATATATAACCAGATATGTGCACACATACGTCTATGATAATTATTAGATTACGTCTAACTATCGTTGTAGCCTAGACGCTGCACCAGGTGCCAGATTTAATTACTCCAGTAGCGCCGGCTACGCGACCCTTCCGTGGCGGATCATCCATCTCGAGACACGCTCCCGCGAACAATATGACAGAGATATGGAGAGAATTTGCAATAAAGATTCCGTCTATAACCGGAATACCAGGACAATGCGTTTGTCACTTTCTACACCTGTTCAAGCGGCGGCAGTCATTTGTCTTCGGCAACCCAAGTCTGCTTTGATCGTTTCAACGTGATAGCTTCGAGTCGGACAGTCGGGGGAGATCAAGCGGTTAGCCGAAGCCGAGCCCCTTTCAAGGGGGAACATAGCCGGAGAATGCATTTTTTGTTGTTCACTCGGCTATGTCCTCTCCTGGTTCTTACTGCTGGACTGTAGAGCATTTACAATAACTCAGTGTCATTAAATTCCGATAGGGGCGCTAGCGTCAAAATTTAAGTATTGATATTAAGTTCTATGGTCTAGTTTACAAGTCTATGATTCGATAATTTTTGATTTGAATTTGTATAAGTAAAGTAGTGATTGTAAATCTAATTTGCGTACGTATTATCGAAATAAAACTTGCACAGATACAAAAATAATTAAAATTTTTAGGAGCAAAGACAACAGGAACAAAAATCACTTAAAAATATTACATTTTATTTATGTTAACCTCATACACCCTTGTTTATTTGCATTTTACATTAGCAGTTTGGAAAGAGAAGTAATGAAGCGTTGTTTAACACAGAAATTGGTAACGCGTTGGAGTACCTAAAGAATTTCCTGGTAACTCTTAATTTAAAACTCTTTGTTTTTTAAAGAATTTAAATTTTATAAATCACGAATCCATAGAAAAATGGTTAGTTGTTTCTCAAAATGCAAAAATGTTGCATATAATATGCTTAGAAAATAAAAAAGTACTTTCAATGCCGTTTCCGAAAAAATACAAATAATATATAAAAAATCAGTGTATAAATAATATGCATATAACATATATAAATAATAAATATATGCAGTTCTTATTTGGTATTTTTTTTTTATTATAGTACAAATACAGTACAGAAAAAGTTTCTTTGAAAACCCTGTCAGGTGTTTTAAATAGTTTTCATTTAAAAATTTGTGATATATCAGTTGTGACTTTTTGAAACTAATAACATTTTGAATCGCCATATCGTAGAACAACTTGTTACTGCTAGATGAACTCAGAATTTTCCAATCATTGTCTTAAGAATAAGAACGAAATCTTATCGAATAATGAAAAATATACACTGAAAATAGATATCATGTATGTTTGTATTTACCCATACTAGTAATAGTGTCCTCTGTAAAATGTTTTGAGCAGATCTTTGTACTGGATTGGTTTCTTTCTGGATTCAATTTTTATTAACCATTTCTTTCAACATTATTAGGAAGCTTATGAAACATGAAATCTTTATTTTTATTAGCAACAGATGAACACTGCGGTACACAACAGTTATATGGCATGTTTTTGAACTTGAAACACAACAACAAAAATGAATTATCATATATTTGTGAGGCAATTCTTAACCTATATGCATAAACTCAAGATCCCTAAAAAGAGGAAGTCACCTCAAACTGCCGATTTCCGACACTCCGCCCGCCCACAAACCCACGTGTGACGTCACTGGTAGTTGAATCGTTACGTTTTGGTTGTTATTTAAGTGCAGTTGAGAATGCATACTTTTATGCCAAATCTCAAATTATGTTGAGTTATAATTCTGGGGGCACAATTATATTGGCTACTTGTAAAACCAAAATGAAAAAAGGAAACTGGCAAATCTATTACTTTTCATAGTGTCCCAAAAGAACCTTTATTAAGAATAGAGCGGATAGAAGGTGCTAAGATACAATAGAAAACATACTTTTTATCTAGATAACCAAGGATTATGCCATAAGCATTTTCATACAGAAGATTTTAAAAATATATGTTGTTGAAGAAAACTGAACGCAACTTCAAAGAAATTATACGCTACAAGTATAAGTTCTTGTCATGTGTTGTCATTTTAGCAATTTTGTGCCTTAATCTGAAGTCTATATCGTGCAATTCCCATATTTCAGGTAAACATACTTGTATTTATAAGTAATAGAAATTAGGCTGCTGCATCAGCACTAGATGAACTTGTAATTTTTTCAGAGGTATGTTTGACTAAATCTTATTATTTTGACCTCTACAATGTACAGTTTCCCCATGGCTCATTTATTACGCAACACCTTGTATAAACAATCATGAATATATAAAAAACATTTAATTTGACATTTCATTATTATTTGTTCTGCAAACAGGAACCAACTTGTGTTGTTTCAAAATTAGTACATGCATTTTCTTTGGATGGAATTTGTATAAAGAAAAATATTATCATTTAGTTTCTACTCAGCTTTGAGCCAAAGGATTTCTTGACATTAATTCTAACTGCTTATTAAGAACTCTCAGGATGCGTTGAATTTTATATCCTTGAACCGACGTATTTATTGAATTAATCAAAGACAGGAGATAAAAGAGAGAAATAGTAAAGCATCAGCAGTGAAATTCGGAAAAAGGCAGCAGACACAGCGTCGCCTTCCGTCTGACTGGCGAGCAATTTTATTTGAAACGTTTACATAAAATATTAACAGTATTATGTCGGTTTACGAATTGCGACATGTAGTAAATATCTATACTTCCCTATATATAACTTACGACATATTCTTTTTTCCTCATTAACTGTTATATCAAAAAAGTGATCCGCGATTATAGCGCTTTTATACAGGGTGAACCTTAAATAAGTACAAATATTTTAATCAGCAGTACAGTTCACTGTATAGAACACATAATTACAAAAAAATCAGGAATAAAAAAGTCAAATTTTAAATAAATTTCGTGATTTTCCAATAGAAAACTTGTTGAGGACCGCTGATTCTAGAGTCATGGTGGTTGTGCATTTCACAGCGTTACCAGTGTTACACTAGAGTATTTAGACATGTCAAAGAATGATTGAAATATTTTTATTAATGAAAATATTAATGACCATCTCCTTTCTCCTCTTTCTCCTTTGCCATTTCTATCTCTCTCCAATAAATTGAAAATATAAACCAGATTCTCTACTCACAATCATATTGTCCAGAATTTGTTCATTATCCATTTTTAGTACACTCCGACTGATATATCACAATACGTTATTTTTATCACTATCACTGATTAACACTACTTACTTAACAAATATTCTTTTAGCATGTCAATCTTTTCACTGTTTGAATAATGCGCCATATTTTATTTAATCACACTGTATTTCACGAAAAATATTAATTAAACACTTAAGAGAAAAACACTGTCCGTGAAAATAATAAGACGATTTAAATACGTTTTATACGTGCCACAACTCTTAAAACAGATGCGTCAAGCAGTGCATTACTTAAAGAAACTGTTAGCTTAATTCGGTTTCAGAAGATGCAAAAGTATCTCATATTAACTTTCAATTTACGTGTATTGAAATTATCAAATCCCTTTCCACATGTATTACATGTTTTGATTGCACTTGTCTGTGCCACAGCTTATTCCTTTGTCCTGAACCGGTATCAACATCAACATAACCTCTAGCAATCCTAGAGCTTAGAGGATGGGGCTTGTGCGGGACAATTCGCCTACTGCTTCTGACACCTACCTGTTGTCTGTGCCTACGACATCAGTTTCTTTTTGCATGCGATCGATGCTACTTTTTATTTTTTTTGTTTTCTCTTGACATTGAACGCATACATCAAGCTAGTTATTTTGTTATTTCATGTTTTGTGTTTATTTTTAAAATATGTTTCACCCACTACGAACCTACGAGGTAAGAAATGGTTAGCACTGACACGTTGTTTGAGGTTATGTGGTGGAAATTAACTCTAAGATGTGTAAAAATTATAGTTTTTTGTTATTTTTCATAAAATAATTTAAGGGGATAATTTGTGATAATCTTTCTAACAGTGTACAATGGTATTAACTGAAATATGGATAACTGTTTAAATAGTTGGTTTTTCAGTAAGTATGTGAGCTTTTATGCACGTTTATGGATATTTTTTGAAATCATTTAAATAACTTCTTAAACTGTTTAACTGACAGTATCGAACTATCGAAGAAAATTAAATTAATTTTTATCGTTTATGATAATTTTACTTTACTTATTGCTAAAAACGAGTGTTTTAAACTAGAAACAATGGTAAAAATTGAATATACTTTAAGAAATTATATATCTTACAGAAGATATGGCAACCTCGCCTTGGTCTATCTGATCAGCGGTCCTCAAAATGTGGATATATTATATATATATATATATATATATATATATATATATATATATATATATATATATATATATATATATATATATATATCGGTTACAAAGTTATGAGTTTATGGACGTTATTGG
Organism: Monochamus alternatus; assembly: GCA_037114965.1. Taxonomy (NCBI): domain Eukaryota; kingdom Metazoa; phylum Arthropoda; class Insecta; order Coleoptera; family Cerambycidae; genus Monochamus; species Monochamus alternatus. The sequence goes on along the minus strand of CM073429.1, from coordinate 11,295,746 downwards.
GTACTAAAGTTTTAAAGTTTAGAGGTTGTCAGATTAACCTGATCTGACGGTGTTAAATTAACCCCAGATTTAGACTCTGTAGCCATAAATGTACGATTGTTTTATTCATTTACTTATCTATTTTTCGATTTGATCTTGAAAGTCACCTAATGGGGTTGAATGAACTCCGGATTCAGATCTAACCACCCCGCTAATATAAATGTAAGATTGCTTGGTCCACTTACTATCTTTTCATTTGACATTAAAATGACTTTGAAGCTTACCTAATGGGGTTAAATGAACCCCGTATTCATATCCACCTACCTCAATAACATAAATGTACAGTGGTTTGGTTCATTCATTGGTCTCTCTTTTGGGTTCACCTTGAAATGACTTTGAAGCTCACCTAATGTGGCTAAATGAACTACGGATTCGAATCTCTCATAAACATAAATTTGAAATACATTGCATCATTGCATTGGATTTCTATCTTTCGATTTAACCTTGGCATCACCTTGATATTGATCAAGCATAATTTTACACAGTTACTGAAATTACCTAGACACGTCTTAAGGAGGCCATGCCAAGCAATAATAATAAGAAGCTTATTTAATATTGTGTACTGTCAAATTAAGCTTATTTTTTAAAAAGATTCATAATGGCTTATGTATTTTCAAATGCTGAAATTACCAATATGGTTGGTTTTGCAGATGAAAATGGTACGGAGACTAGGTGAATTTATATAGAAAGATTACCAAATCATGCAACTCCAAATCCAAGAACATTCAGAAATGTTTTTCAACGTCTTTTGGAGTCAGGCTCATTTTGAGAAAGATCCAATTCCTGGAAGTCCTTTAAGTGTTAGAACGCCTGAGATGAAAGAACCTATTCCACACGAAATTAAAGGACACCTAGTATTTGCCTCCTACAGATATTTTCTTGAAAACGTTTTACCTGAACTACTTGACGATGTTCCCCATGCGCTAAAAAAAAATAATGTGAAGATTTGGTAATAACGTAATTGGATGGGACACTTACGAACCAGGTCAACTCTGGCCACCCAGATCACTCGATATGAACCCTATTGATTTTTTGTTTGGAGATATGTCAAAGATTAGTATACAAGGTTCACATTAGATTCATTGTTAATTATTTTGTTATTATTTTAAGTAATCTAATAAACAACGTAAAAATTCACTTGATCCAATAAATCAATTTTGTTGTTAATCGGTTTGGAATACAAAAAAGTGTAAATAGACAAAAATTGAAAATAATACAGTGGCGTATATGAAGACGTATTCTAAAACTAGTAATATTTTGTTTCATACCTGCCCTCATAATAAACATGCACACCAAATTTGGTTAAATTATCTCAAGCAGTTTAGAAATTAAAAACTGATTTTTTTTTATTTTATTTTTGACACGTTGTAGCTGGACAACGGCTGTTCTATGACTCCACACAAAAATTACCCTTATTTTTGTCCAGACAATACGCCCTTGGATTTTTTATCTACTTAAAAACTCCCTGTATTTCTGATAGCTGCCTAATGATATAGGACCTACGTTTGTCATAATAAGGAAAACTAGATAATATTGCAGAACAGTTAATACCGACGTGTCTTCCTGAATTAAACATAGTGGCAGCAGCCAACTCATTTATAAGATCCTGAATGAAACTGAGACGAATTCTAGATGACCCAATCAATATCTCTCGTCCCGGACAATGGTCCCGGGGGGCCAGCTGAAATTGTCGGCTTGACCGAGAATTTGATGAGCAAGATTTCAACCGGAGACATCGCTGGCAAGCGAACCTAATACAGGACACCTTGGGGAATAAACATAAAAGAATGAACCTTCATAGATTTACTGTCTCTCGACGTTCTCAGACTCAATAACTTGTTTCCCAAATAACTCTATTTACTTTAAGTTTCCTAATATCCGCTGTATGCTCTGTGCCTGTCTGCGGAAAGGCGAGCGCGAGTTTAATCGATTTCTTCTGGCAATTCTATTTCTCGAAGAGATATCTGATACTGACAATCCGTTGCAAGAAATAATTCGGAATGGAATAACTGCGAATATATGTTCTTATATTTCGATTTTTTTTTTTTTAAGAAAAAATGTTTATGACGTAACTGTGATGGAAAAAGAAAACAATGTAATTTTCAAGAACTAGTCAGTGTTAGGAAAATACTGCCATAACTTTAGTATAAGATAGATCAAAAGTTTTTATATATTTTTAGGTATTAATAATATTGTGTGAAACTAACTACTCAGTGGACAAAAGCCCCAACCTTCGTTGAATTACACCCACCATATCTACCCATATATTCCTTATTATTAGCTTTTGTAACATTTTTTACTGTATTAGAAAGGTATTTTAAGCTAATATAAATCAAATATTCTACAATTGCTATCAATGAAGTCATATGTATGTTCTCTGATACCAAACAGCTAGGTATGCTAATGAACAATTCCACAGACAAAGCTCTATTCAATAATTATCTAAAGAAATGAATCTAATTTACTAACCTGCTTTAATGGAACACTCTATAAATATCTAACTTCACTTTTTGGCAGTGGGAACACGACAATTCAACCACAATAGATGAGATCTGACCTATTTCTGCATTTTTAGGATTGCTTCTTCAGGTGGCCTCCTTTAAATTGAATCAAATATCTAACTATAAAAATTATTATAAAAATTAAAATTATTTGAAGTTAAATATCGACAATGACAAAAAGTGATAGCCTGTCAATGAATTAAATATGACAATACCTAAAAATATATAAAAACTTTTACATAAAAGGTGAACATTATTCAAGTAGGTATTGAAGATTTTATGAAAAAAAGTTTGTATAAACGTAGATTGAAATACACTTTGTTTCCGAGATACAAAGTGATTAAAATTTTAATTTATTATTTATTTTTATTAATTATTTCATAGAGTTTTAAAGATATTGACTCGAAATTTGAAACACACGATAACGACGTTATACGACGGATAAATGTGCATTTTTTGGTGAGATCCGAATATTTCTAGTTGCACCAGTGACGTTCGTGCGAGAATTCCATAAACTTTTTAATTAAAAAAAATTATACGCCACTGACGTTTTCCAATTTTAATATTTTTTTAGAAATCTACCATTAATTCTGAATGAGAAATTGGTCTCTTCAACTTTTTTCGTAGGATGCACTGTTTTTGAGGAAAAAAAAATAAAACATATTTTATTGTAGATCTTGTTAATCTTTTATTTAAAGGTCTCTTTTACTGAAGTATTATTATGGTCAATGTAAAAATACAATTAAACATTGAAAATAGAAAGTCAAATTTTAATCTTTTAATTTTTCACTCTTGATTATTTCAAAAAAATGTATTTTCTAATACAGAAACATTAAACCAAAATAATGAAACAGTAATAAAAATATTTTTTAATAGGCGCAAACCTATAACAGATGTTATGAACATGATTGGAGTAAACTGAGAAAATCCCAAATGCAAAAATCTAAGAGATATAAATCCGGAGAGGAAGCTGGCCATTGTCGCGTACCACCCCGACCTATCCAACGATTTGGATATACTGTATCTAAGTGACGACGTACGTTAATGCTAAAATGGGCTGGGGCGTCATTGTGCATGACCCATACATTTTATCTGAGCAGAAGAGGAATTTCTGTGAGAAGAACAGGTAAATCTTCCTGTGGGAAATGATGATATGATTTACCATTTAATCATAATGGGAGGAAATATGGAGCAATTAAATCATTAAGTACTCCAAGCCACACGTTTATTGAACATTTATGTTGAAAATGACCTTGAAAATATCCAAACTCTACATCCTGTACACCAAAGGGGCGCTTTTTATTAATAGGTAAATAATTATTTGGTCTTCCAAACTGTTTTCATCCAGCTCTCTGGGGAGCATGAAAAGAAAACAAACAGCCACCGCAAAATGAACAACCCTGCGAAAGAGCAACAATTTACATCGAAATATATTTTCGGTATAAAATGGGTCTACTAATCAGGCAACGAACATGAACCGAATGCTCTCTCAGCAAGGGCTCTTTAGAAACCGCCGGAATTCGGCGGTTTTAATAAAGTAAAAGCAGAAAAAGATATTGCGTGAATCCCGGCAGTTTAAATGGTTCGAATTTTTAAATAAAATGCAAATATCTGTAACCCGAAAGGAAACAGATAGGACAGAAAGGTACCATAATCCGCATCGATATCGTACAGGGAATGAAAGTCGTTGTGTAACCTTGGCAGCACCCCATAACTTCTAACAGTTTAATATTTGGTTTTGTTGTTTTTAGATAGATATACCGGGCGATCATGCAAAATCTGGCTGACGTTGTTTTGGTTACTTTTGGAGAAATCAAAGTGTAAGGGTATAAACCATCTGAAAAACCAAGTTTAAAATTTGAGGTTTTATTAAAGTTAGTATAATAAAAATAATTATTATTATTTTGGTGTAAAGAAACAGTTTAATTTTCAAAAATGTAATAAGTGACGAAGGGAGGAATATTTATTATCTAGACCAAACTTGGGTCAACGAGGGATATACTGTAACAAAAGTATGACAAGATAAAAATGTAAAAAGTTTTCGACAAGCATTTTCTGATGGACTTTCAACAGGGTTCAAGGCACCTTCAGGTAAAGGGCAAAGATTAATAGTGACACATATAGGTAGTGCCAGTGGTTTTGTAGATGGCGGTTTACTTTTCGAAGAGTATTTTACACAGATATTAGATCTTATTCCTCCGGGGTCTGTAGTTGTCATGGATAATACCAGTTACCATTCACGGCAGACCGAGCGGACGCCTACGACTGCTTAGAGGAAAGCCGATATAATTCAATGGTTATTCGGAAAAAAAACATTTCTTTTGAAACAAATATGGTGAAAAAGAAACTTTTGACACTTGTCAATCTTAATAAAGATCAGAAAAAATATGTTATCGATGAAATGGCAACAAATCGCCAAATAACGGTACTACGGTTACCACCTTATCACTGTGAACTTATCCCAATCGAATTAGTCTGGGCCCAGGTAAAAGGAGATGTAGCACGAAATAATACGACGTTTAAATTAAGTGACGTGAAAATTTTGTTAAAAAATTCCTTGGAACGAGTAACTGCAGATAACTGGCAAAGATGTATCCATCATGTACAAAAAGAAGAGGAGAAAATGTGGAAATCGATAATTTAATTGACGTTACTGTGGAACCTATCGTTATCAATCTAGGAGATGAAGATAATTCATCAGAATATTCAGAGGATGAATTTTAATATACCTACTTTTTTATTTTCTTTATTATACATTTATACAACACTACATTTACTCACCATAATTTGAATTTTCAAAATACATATATTTTTGTGTGGAATAAAAGTCTATTCATTAAATTTAAATAAATATTTTGATAATAATATTGAATAGTTTTATTTGAATTACTAAAAACCCTCTTAACCCGGTTATGATGCTTAAAGTAGCCTCATGTTTTGAAATGCTGTTTTTATATTGTTTACTTATAAGAGAAATGGACCGAGAAATTGAAGCGGCATAGACAAAGACCGATTGTCGGGGATTAAATTTTAGCTACCTGCTACAATTTAGTACAACCCGGTCACACAAAGTTTTTTTAAAAGTACACCTCATCTATACCGATAATACATAATATAAAAATATTGAATATAAGCACATTTATTTACGTTTTTCGTCATAATAAGCTTTTATTACTCTCTATCATTTCTAAATAGACTATAGGTACATGATAATTACTCAAAATTATCCTGTATACTTCTTTGATATTGCCAAATAATTTAGTTAAATTATGGTGTTTATATTTTTCTTATAAAGAAAAGGAAAAAATATAGTCGACTGTTATACAAATACCCCTGCACAAACGCGAATAAATCTTGGTTAGTTTTCAAGTCCTAAATCTCCTACACCACTGCCGACGTCCCCAGGAGGCCACAATAAATATATGTCAACCTGGCTTTCAGCATTTCTCCTCACTTTTTTTAATTTTAAAAATATTACCTTTCGGGCTGAACGGCGCTACAATCGACGTGGCCTCCTCGCCGTGCGAATCTGTTCCGCATGCAAAAAGGTTGATTTAATACCGCTTTCGGGATTAGAGGTTAAAGTTGGCCATGTAACAGGTGGACAAGGGAAACAGTGTGATTGCTGACGCTGGCCGCACAAAAAATATCCTCTGTCAGCCGCAGCGTCTCCAGATAAATTTTCTTCCAAAAAGTTGAAGTAGTCGTTAGTCGTACTCAGATGAGATTTTATTTGCACAAAAAAGGGCATAGGAAGAACAGGTGGATTGTTGCGCAGTAATTTATGAATTTTTGTCCGAAAATGCATGTCGATTTTTTAAACATTTGAGCAGGCTATTTTCAATCAAAATGGTTGCCTTATTTTAAGGTACGATTACATTTTAACACTTGCATTCGGACATACAATGTTAACCTTAAATAAGTACAAATATTTTATACATAATGAATCGTTTTTTTTTGTCAGGAATAGAAAAGTAAAATTTAAAAAAAATTTCATGACTTTTCACTAGAGAACATGTTGAGGATTACTGATCCGACTCCAATATTAAGATTTTTAAGAGTCAATGGTAGATGTGTATTCCACAGCGTTGCCAGTGTTCCACTTATGTCTTGGAGTAGACTTCAAGGAAGTTAATAAATATAATTTTCAGACACGTGAACACCTTTGCCAGATATGGTACAATTGTACCAGATCTTGTACAATAGTCCCAAAGAAAGTACTGAGGTACAACAATTTAATGTCTGCTACTTTACAAGAAAAAACCTGTTTTTTAAACTAAAAAATCGAAATTTCTACGTTTATAAGATTTACATTTTTTTGGATTTGGATATTAAAAACCTACTTTATTATTTGCCGATTGATGAGATAGATGGCGATATCGGTGTTTGCATTTGCTTGATAAGTATGAGTATGACATGATTGGTTGCAGAATTATTGGACAAGCATATGTCTCTCCTAGCAACCTCAATCAAGTTTATTAAAGAAAAAACCTAACTATAGTTAGTTTTGTTATTGCTTTTATTGAATGTATTGTTTTTTTATATTATTTTAGATTATTATGTATATTGATAATGTGCAATGGTCAAAAGTTTAAATAAAGCACAAATTTTGTTATGATATCATAATATGCGACTTATTTTTAGTCTAATTATACACTGTTATACCAAAACAAAAAAGTATTTCTCAGAAAAATTGGTTCACTAATATCTTTGTTCAAAATATGCTTCACAATTGTATGTTGGTACAATTAATTTTTAACTTCTGGCAACGCTGCACGTAAAAGGATGATCGAAATATGTTTATTTATAAAAATATTAATGGCCACCTCTTCCCCTTTGTCATTCCTATACCTCAAAAATAAAGTATGTCCATATATCTAAGGAGATGAAATTGAAATTAAAAACCACCCACAGTTATCCATAATTTCGTCATTATCCATTTTTACTACACTCCAACTGATTTATACATAATATAGTTATCACTATCACTGAAGATCACTGCTTAACAAATATGCTTTTGCAAACACGAAATTTCAAGAAACAACTACTCTGCGGACTAATGCCCCGACCAGCATTGAATTACACCTGGAAAACCTGTAGCAACAGCTAAAGTCACTCGTCAGTAGCCCACCAGGTATATACCGGTTTCTAGCTTTTTAATCCTAGCTGTTTTGGTCTCTCTAACCCGACAGAAGGGACCATGAGTACGCGGTGTAAAACTAACTACATCTATCGGCCATTCGCTACTCCACGCCGGACTGAAAATGTCACAGACACAAAGCGTTCTACATGCAGTAGACATCATTGCAAGCTGACAACCTGTAGTTTTATAAAACGATTTATATAAATTTTATATGTTAGTACCGCTTCCTTTAAAACAGATGCGTCAAGCAGTACATCACTTAAAGAAGTCATTAGCTTAGTTCGGTTTCAGAAGATGATCAGATCCCTTTCAACAGATATATGTTTTGTTTCCACTTGTACCTTGCTTTATGTAGCAGCTTATTCCTTTGCCCTGGACCGGTGCTCCGGTATCAACATAACATCTTCGTCGACCTCGCTGAATATCAATATTAGAGGATGGTGCGGGACATTTCGCCTACTGCCCGTGACACCTACCTGTTACTTACGTTCACAGTATATTAACTACACGGTCGGGATCATCAGCAGGTAGCCAATGAAAACTGAGGGCTCTTGTAATGTATGAAATATTCTATCTCAGGTCATCTTTCGAAAGTGACTATATTTTTTCTTCATTTACGGGAATTTTGTGATGTCACCTGGCCCCGATGGCCCCGACCATATATATAGTTAATAGACCGTGACCTGTGCCTACGACAATAGTATCTTTTTTGCATGCAATTGACACTGCTTTTAAATACTTTACTTTGCCTTCTCTTGATACTGAGCACATACATCAACCTGGTTATTTTGTTATTCCATATTTTCTGTTTAGCTAGCACAGACACGTTGTTTGAGGTTATGTGCGAAAATTTACTTCAATAAGGTGTTGTGTGAAAATTATAGTTTTTCGTTATTCTCCATAAAATAATTGAAGGAGATAATTTGTGTATGTCTCTAATATTATACAATGATATTAACTTGTGAAGTAGCTTCGGAAATAATTGAATTGGTAGTATAGAAATTTCATAAATTTATTTTTTAATCGTTTATGGTAAGGTCAGTTAAGAAGTTACAGTTTGGGTTAATATTACAGCGTAGCGTACTACCTACCCAATTTTACTTTACTTACGAGTATTGTTAGAAACAAGTATTTTTAAATTAGAATCAATCGCAAAAATTGAATTTACAAAAAATTATTTATCTTACAGTATCATCTGTAATCTAGCCTTCAGTAAATCATATGATTTATTAGGTTACGTCAGCAGTCTATCTAGTCAGCGGGTATCTTCGTAACTATTTGAAATTTTTAAAAATAACTCGCTAGACTCATCTATATGGCTTACTGCACCTCCTGTTAAAATATGTGTACTTATTTAAGGTTCACTCTGTATATGTTAAGTGTTAGACATAGATCGCTAGTGATTGATTACATTCTGATAGAAATTGCTATAAATTTATGTCATGGATATGTTTATGACACTTTTCGACGCTTTAAATTTACAGTTTGGCTCAAGTGATTTTGCTAGTATGTCTATGCTGTGTAGGTATCAGAGAAATGGAGAAGGGAGAACGCGCTTCGACGACTGCGCATCGGTTTCTCGTCCGACGTTAAGCGGGCAGCCATATTCTAACCCAACTGTCAACGAGCTTTGTTTACTTTGGGATTTGTTGTGTTTATAAATATATTTTTTTCGATTTGTGAATATTTGAATTTAATTATTCTGATCTTTGTGTTTCAATATTGACTGTTAATGTAAATTTAAACATTTAACTATGGCTAGTTTTGCTGTAAGAGGCTGTTTCAATAATAGAAAATTTTTACGTGAAGGTATCAGTTTTCATACGTAAGTTGTTAATTGAGACTAATATAACTTGAAACTACGGTATAATACTTTTTCTTTACAGGTTTCCTAAAGATGATTTGCAGAAAGAGTGGCTACAAGCATTGGGTAAATCTAATGAAACATTTGTCTGGTCGAAAAATAAAATTGTTTGTTCAGAGCATTTTAAAAAAGAAGAGTTTGTAAAACTTTCTGGTAAAAGATTATTGAAGCCTAATGCGATACCTTCACTGAAATTAGGAAAAGTTCAAATTGATGCATTTGACACCTTCTCGTCTTCCAATATATCAGTACCTTCGACAAGTACTATAAAATCTTCTCCATCAATTATACAAGAATCAACATTATCGACGGATTTAAATATAATTAAAACACAAAAAAGACGAAAATGTAAAATAGTAACAAGGTAAATCAATTTCGAATACATTAATAAGGTATTTAAGCAATAAAAATCACTTAAAACTATTTAAAGTTACTAAGACATGATTATGGTTAAGAGAATACCATTTATTTGAGAATTAACTCGTGGTAAACTGATACTGAGATATTTTTGATCTATCCAAAATGTAGAAGTAGATACCGCTCATTGCCCAGGTTCGAAGAATGTTTAAAGGTTTTATAGCAAGCAACTTTAAGGAAAAAACCTAACTGGTCAGTTGTAATTAATGTCAAAGTTTTTATTTTTATTACAATCTTTATTGACATCGGCTAGCTGGGCCTCTTTTTTATTCGGAACCAGCAGATTAACTATCGTTAAAAAGCTAAAAATTACCAGTTATGGCCACACTGCTGTTGTTGTTTTTCTTTTTGTTTAGGTGCTGACGGATATAGGCCTGGGACCTACCATTATCATGATAGCTGAATGTTAAGGCTTTTTCCAAGGCTGTGGTATTGTAATATCTTTTGTGTGCTACTGTTGATTTTAAGTACCTATATTTTGTAAAGAGTTTAATTTATCATTACAACAGAATTACAGATATTTGTTTGCATCGGGGTTTTCTCTGCCGTGCTCTTTTCCCTGTCAATTCGACGCTGAGTACAACACTCTAATTCTCATTTATATTCCACTCAGTCATTCATAGTCATATATAATCAGGTTTTTGTTAATAATCTTCATTGTCGACAGAAAACAAATAAAGTAGGTGTATTTATTCTCTTTATAATCTTCCCCTTTTCCCTAATTTTGTACATATCCAAGGTAAGTTAATAAATAAAAGAAATAAAAAATAAACACAAGACGTACGTAAATTTTAATTGTAGCTCTAGTAATCTTTATTATTTTGCTTTGCAAAATAGAACAATGACATTTTCATTAATTTGAGTTTTATTGTCATAGAATGAAGTGAGCCAAACCACCCATCCTACCTGCTATGCTTTGTTTTGAGATGCTGTCCACCGTTTGCCAAAATTGAGTTATAAGAACTGATTGACAAGACAGAGATTTACATAATTTTTTCATAACTTAAAAATAGTCATGAGCTAATTTGTTTAATATTTTTTTTATTAACATACTGCTTTCAGGCGTAACTGAAAAGTGGTATCTACTAAATGTTTACACTATCAAAAGTAACACAGAGCGATATATTTTTTTATACAAATTGCATATAAATTGTTAAAAAATTAGTTTAATTTTCAATCTAAAGGAGATTTTTCTTATAATTGATATTAATATTACAATTGCGTAAAAAAAATCATTTTCAAAATATTCCAATTTTTAAAATATAAGTTTTTTTTACTTCAACATCAATTGCTGAATGGTTACAAAAATAGTTTTATTTTTTAACAATTTTTCATACGATTTGCTGCGTTAAAGAATGTTGATGTAATTGTAAACAGCCCTGGTAAGTATAAAATATTGATTACTCCCTATATAAAATTTGACATTTGGGTTAGAAGATGTCAGCGCCCTACATTAGGAAGTTTGCGCATGTTGACGATCATTCTCCCTACTCCATTTCTCTGGTAGGTATGTAATATCAAGTGGCAACAGAACATGGCATATACCAAAATATCGACTAATGTAACCTCCTCTTGATTGTTCTCAATGAATAATTTTTAAATTGTCTCAAATAGAATTAAGCGATGAGGCAGTTTCGCAGCGACCCTAGAGATCCTTATTTCAAATTAGTTTAATAACTGTAAAACCGGTTCCCAAGCCGCATTCCCCAAATCCTTCCTGAAAAGGGAAACATTCAGAAAGAACACACTTGAATCTAGAGCTGTAATGTGTTGTTTTATTTGAAGAAGTCATCCTTGAGATTGCCTGAGACCTGAGGAAAAACGAAAACACGGACGCGAAGCTCCGGACGATATAATTCGTTTCTGGGTATTCAGAATGGGATTAAACGTGAAACGTTAGGAAAATATGCGGTCTATTTGTATTAAGTTCTGAATTGTTATGCACACAAACGTGTGTAAATACGGTGCAGTGGACATATAGCTTAATTCGTAGCAAAGAAGGGAGAGAAAAGAGAAAGGACAATGTTAAAAATAGCCGATTTTTGGCTTATCCGGGGGAACGCATAAATCATAAAAAAACAATTGATTATTGTTAATTAACATTAGAAATGGCCCAGAAATACGTCAGATAGCTGGGGAAATGTCGCTACTACCCCTAAACCTATATAAACTACCCTTAAATAGCTTTAAATGGATAATCATTAATTATTGTTACAAAATTCGTGTAAAATGAAAAAAATGCTTGAAAATGATTTGAACAGACAGTATGTCAATATAAAAAGTGATAAATAACTGTAAAAATGTCCATTCCACCCCTAAAAATTAAAAGAACGGCTTTCAAAAGCTAATGGTGAGCTTACTTCGACATCAAAAATAGGTAATGCTTAAATGTTCAAGGGAACGCCTATTGCTAGAAAAAAATTATAGATTACTTTTAAAAAATGCAAAAACTGATACTAGAGTACATTAAGTAAGTGGGGAAATATTAATTGCACCCCTAAATCTATATAAACTGCCTTTAAATAGCTTAAAATAGATAATCATCATTTATTGTTGTAAAATTCGTTTAGAATGAAAAAAATGCTTAAATCACTTTTAAGGTTCATTTATACTATTGCGACCTGAAAAATGGGCGCAAGGATAAATTGCCATTTTTTCAGTACGCGCTCGCAAAGTGAGAACAATTGGCGCTATTTCGCCATTGAATGGGAATTTTTACAGTCATTTATCACTTTTTATATTGACATACTGTCTGTTCAAATCATTTTCAAGCATTTTTTTCATTTTACACGAATTTTATAACAATAATTAATGATTATCCATTTAAAGCTATTTAAGGGTAGTTTATATAGGTTTAGGGGTAGTAGCGACATTTCTCCAGCTATCTGACGTATTTCTGGGCCATTTCTAATGTTAATTAACAATAATCAATTGATTTTTTTATGATTTATGCGTTCCCCCGGATAAGCCAAAAATCGGCTATTTTTAACATTGTCCTTTACATGCAATTTTCCACACGCTTGACACTAATGAATCATTTTCTAGTCAATGTTAATACAAGTTTTATCGAAAACCCACAAACCACACAACTTTTGACAGATGTGTAGTGGTGGGACGGATATATCAATGAACAGGTGCGTAAAATAATAGGCAGCAGTGCCTCTACAGGGTGTTTTTAAATGATCGATTTAACCTAACATACTTATATCCCAAGTCGCATAATAAAAAAGTTACAGTTATATTTGTAAGTAACTTCTTAAGAAATCCAAATATTTACATAAAATTTTAAATCGGGGGGTTCTGCGAGCGAGAAATAAGAAAGATATGTTTTAATTTACCTAAATAATACAGTGAAACTAGTCCTCTAGGAGAAACGGCAAAATTCGTAATTCTCACACCAAAAAACCCAACACTATTGTTTGATCCCAAACTATGTTTTGTATAACAATCATAAATGTATTATATATACCCTTCTGTGAACTCTTAAGTATAAGGTGTTGCCTAACATTTTTTGCTTTAAATCATGTGTCAGTGCAGTGCTCCAGTGACGTATGTGGACTTACTGTTCTGAACTTGCCCTTGCCCTTGCCCTTGCCCTTGGCAATCAGTGCCGAACTATCCGTTGAAGAGCGTACATGCTCCCTAGCTATGTAGTAAGTTAGTTAAGATTTTGTTTTATTGTGCAAGTGCATAGAAATAAAGTTCTGTTCACTCTACAAACGCAATAATTTATCTATAGAAGTGCACACCAGATCCTGAACCAGTACCTTATCAACCACGAGTATATTGTGAGCAGTACGAGTTTGCAACAACTATCAATTTTCATAGTTATGCTATCAAAAATTTATCTCTAAAAAATGGGATTTTTCCTAACAATCTAAAAACTTCCAAAATCAAACAACCATTTTTAAAAAAGGTTGTAAAAATAATGTCTACAACTATAGACCTATAGCCTTACTTTGAAACATCAGTAAAATATTTGAAAAAATTATTTATAACCGATTAATGAATTTCCTTGACGAACACAATTTGTTGGTGGATAATCAAAATGGTTTTAGGAAAAATAAATCAACTATTAGAACAGTTGATCAAGCTTTGTCAAAAATTTTAGATACTATGAATAGTAAACACACCAACTGTAGCTGTCTCTTTAGATCTCTCTAAAGCATTTGATTGTGTCGATCACAGTATATTATTAATAAAAATATTAGAATATGACATTAGAGGTGTAGCACAAAATATATCATATCTTCACAATCGCATGCAATGCGTCTCAGAGGTGGATGAGTTGTGAAAATTAATAAAATCAGAAAATATGCTAATATAAAAAGGTATACCTCAAGGATCAATATTAGGACCTTTGATATACATTATATATACCAATGACCGTTAAAAACTAGTGAGTATGTAGTACAGTATGCTGACGATAGTACAATATTTGATTCACCATATGCTAATAGCATTCAAAGTAGAATAACATGTGCGACATTATTTTGTTTTATTGGACTTACAGTTGAATAAAGATAAAACGCAGATGCTGAAATCAGTAAATAATCTACTATTTTTGGGAGTTAAAATTGACTCACTAGATTGAAAATAACTTTAAAAATATTATCTCAAAATATTAGTTCTGAAATAGCTATTACAGCTTATTATCCCTATATACAATCCAGAATAAAATATAGTATCATTTTTTGGGGCATTTTCTCTGAGGCAAAACCAATATTTGTTTTGCAAAAGAGATGTCTTAGGAATATTTCGAGTATTCTTGCTTTAACAAGTAGCTGACATTAAATCTTTGTTCGATAATTTCCAGAAACAACATTCTTACTATACTAGAAATAAATATATGTTAACGCCAAATTTCACTCAATTTACATACATCCAGAGAAATATACCTCATTCACTAATAAGAGTCTTTAACAAATTACCTAATACCACGACTGTTTTACCTATCAAAATACTAAAAAAGAAATTGAAATAATTTTTAATACAAAAAGCTTATTATACTGCAGACAAATATTTCAACGACAATCTATCTAATTATTTTTAAAAATGTACTGTCTATTAAATGTATCTTTAATCTGTTTTATCTGTTTTATTGTAGATGTTTAAGATATTTTAGATGTATGTGTTTTTTTATACTTAGTTTTAAGTTTAATTTTAATATGTTCTTTTTTTAAATCCTTTAAGAATTATTTTTATTGTTCTTTTATAACCTTTTGACCTGTTCAAGGCTCATTTTGGGCATTATGTACGTTACATGTATTTGAACTAAATAAACCTATCTATCTCTATCTATATATCTAACTTTCTCAATTATTGAGAAATTTCACAATAAAACAGAAATCTTGAACACCCTGTATTTCTTAACCCAGCGACATTCGTATAAGGCATGATGAGCTCAAACATAATATTTTAGTGTCTAGTATCTCCAGCTTACTGTTTACCTATTCTTCCTGATTCACCCGGTATATTTTTTTGGAAATATTTGGTCTCTCTTTGAAGATCTGTAACTCCGCCTGTGTGCACCTTTGTATACAGGGTGTTAAAAAAAGATTGTAAAATATTTAAGTAGGTAATAGTATGAACCAAAATAAGCAGAAAAGTCTCAATAAACATGGGTCCTCAAAGTAACGGTTGCGGAGATATGAAATGTTTTATATTTTTTAGCCCCTTTCTTTATTTTGCAAAAACGTTGTGTATTTTCTTATAATAGTTGGTTGATGTTTAGTGAAATAAACAGTACGTATTTGACAGTTGTTCTCAGTGCACAAGTTTTCTTTCGCTATGGCTGGTTACTCTAACGCAGAATTAACAGACATGCATTTCATATATGGTCGTTCTAATGGGAACGCCACCGAAGCGCGACGTCTTTATGTTGACGCTTATCCAAATCGCCAGATTCCTTCACAACGCATGTTTGGAAGAATTTACCAAAGATTACGTGATACCGGTTTCTTGAACAAACAGTGCCATTTATCCGGAAGACCAAGGTCGGTATCCACTCCTAGAGCAGAAGAAGAAATTCTAGCACTGGTAGAGCAGGATCCAAGTACGAGTGTGCGTAGAATATCAGCCGAGATAGGAATTAGTGGTCGTCTTGTTCGGAGAATCCTTCACGAGCAACTGCTTCATCCATACTATGTGCAACGAGTACAGGCTTTAAATCCAATAAATGATCATCAAGCACGTTTGGTTTTTTGCCGCTGGTTTCTACGTCATGACGCTGAAAACCCTCGTTTTCTTGCAAACATTCTTTTTACTGATGAGGCCGGGTTCACAAGAAATGGAGTGTTTAATTTTCACAATACGCATATTTGGGCCGACGAAAATCCTCATGCTCTAATAGAATTTGGACATCAGGCACGTTTTTCATTAAACATTTGGATGGGTATTGTAGGTGACAGGTTTCTAGGTCCTGTTGTTTTACCAAACCGATTAACAGGCGCTGCTTTCCTCAACTTTCTGCAGAACACACTGTATGAGTTTTTGGAAGACATTCCTTTGAATCAGAGGCAACAAATGTGGTTCCAGCATGACGGTGCTCCAGCTCATTTTTCCATGACCGTTAGAGAGCATTTACACCAAACTTTTCCACATAGATGGGTAGGAAGGGCCGGACCTGTTTTATGGCCTCCAAGATCGCCTGATCTGAACCCTCTAGATTTCTTTGTTTGGAGATATTTGAAGACATTAGTTAGTATTCCTGTAAATAGCCTAGAAGAGCTGCAGCGACGGATTAATCAAAAGTGTCAAGAAATCCAAATCGAGGAGGGTGTTTTCGAAAGAGTTCGAATATCGTTGAGACGAAGATGTCGTGCCTGCTTGGAAATGGACGGAGGGCACTTTGAACATCTTCGGTAACTTTGTTTTTTGTTTGTTAAAAGGTTCCTTTGTCGGTTTATTCCTAATAAAATAAAATGTTTGAAAAACGAATAGTGGTCCATATCTTTGCAACCGTTACTTTGCGGACCCATGTTTATTAAGACTTTTCTTGTTATTTTGGTTCATACTATTACCTCTTGAAATATTTTACACTCTTTTTTTAACACTCTGTATAGGTATGTTTGGTTAAGTTGCAATCATTTGAGGCCCCCTACATGCTATGTGTCGGTTCCTATGCGGAACACTCTGTATATTATAGTAAATCCTCTTTGGACGCAGTATTGCGCGAACGAAATTACAATGAGACGCTCTACTGTCAAACCGGTCTGGCCCAAAAACGTGCACACACGCCGCATCAGACACATGCAAATTAGCTGCACACAACGTGTACGCGCGGCGTTTCCGCCCCCTGCACACTGCAGGGTATAATAGAAAATTACATAACAATTAACGCTTTACATCCACCGGGGTGTAATGTAGATAAATAAGTTAATGTGCCGCCTCCTTTGTACCGGGTCCTCGGGAACAAACAGGGGAGCTCCTGCAGCGCGACGGGTCCTGGTAGGCGCCGATTTCATTACGACCTACTCCTTTGTAATGCAGCCCGAAATTTCGTTCTGTTGTCGCGTACGGCTCACGGCTGACAGCGGTTAGTCTGAAATTCGTAACCAGTACTTCGGCATCGGCGTGGGCTGTGCAGGAAATTCTGCTCAGCAGGAATTGTATGGGGAATACTACAGCCGACTAGTTTCGTCTCTTGATAAGTCTGTTGCCTTTAGTGGCAAATTAGATTTGAGAACGGGAAATTTCTGTACCAGGTGCAATCAATTATTAATTACTATACAGGGTGTTTTTAAATCAAGTAGCAAAAATGGGACAACAGATTACCTCTCCATAATTTACCGTTCTAAACAACTTTTTCAAGTAACATTTTGCTGTATTTTTAGTACAAAAGACACTTTACCTGAAACGACAACAGTTTTCATTCGGTGTACTGAATGCTTCAAATAGGAGTATTTAGAAAACTGTTACTCCTAACGACTTCAGCAAGGTATACCAGATATCGATCGTTTCAATAGTCAGATGGATACACTAAGCAGCAAAAAAGTTCTGTCGTTTAAAGGAACATGACGTGCCATAAGTGCCGCCCTCTACTAGTGATGTCAAAATTAAAAACAAATTTGAATTTCTCGCCCACAAAAATCTCTAATTTACAAATTTTATGTAAATATTTGGATTTTTTGAGAACTTATATGCAAATATCGCAAATAAAATTTTAACTTTGACACCCTGTATCTTTTTTATTATGCGACTTAGGATATAGGTATGTTAGGTTAAAAACACCCTGTATAACAAAACAGTTTGATGGATAATTACTTTTTAACTCACTAAAATGAAAATGCTCAAATAAAATATTAATAATGATATGGTTATCCTCTTTTCTGCTCTTAAAATTTATTTGCTCTTAAAATATCCAACGGGTATAACCCACTTAAAGAATAAGTAGTTAAACAAGAAAATTACAAATAAGAGAGAAAAAAATATATAAAAAATAAATCTAAATATATAAAGACAGTTTAAAATATAGTAAAAACAGCCTGAAATCAGATAATATAAAAAATAACATAAGAATTAAAAATCAAATAAAAAATTAAAGAAAAACATAAATATATACAAAATGAGTCAGAAAAAATGGGTCAACACTAGGAGTGGGCGATAACGGTTTGGAACTATCGATTATCGATAAATAAAATAAACAATAATAATACAATAATACTGCATTTTCGATCATTTCGATGTGACCGATTTAATAATATTATTTTTCATTTTTATTAATTTTCTGTAGGTTCAAGCTAGGCATATTGTTGTTCCATTGAAAATGGAAATTAATAAAACAACATAAGAAAAGGAAAATAATATATTTCTTGCCAAACCAAATTTACATAAACAGAACAAATAATCTCAATAACATTCAAAAGAATACAGTTAATTTTCTTTTAAATAAATCTCTGAATTACCAAAATGTAATCGCATCTCACTCTTACTCTTTATTTTCCTCTAACACTAAAACGACATATTCTTTTATAGAAATAAGGTGTTTATTTAGTGATAGAAAAATTAACTGTTCTACATGTTCAGTGGTGAGCTGGGGTGGGCGATAACGGTTTGGAAGCGATAAATAAAATAAACCGATATTATCGAATTATCGATAAATTCGATAATATCGATAATATCGATAAATTATCGATAATTCGAAATTTTTGTATCTGTATTATCAATATTATCGATAATTATCGATATATCGATAAATATTCCCAACCCTAGTCAACACTAAGCTCGGGATATTAGACACCAAAATCTTATGTTTGAGCTCATCATGCCTTATACGAATGTCGTTGGTTTAAGAAATACAGGGTGTTCAAAGTTTAAATGTTATTCTGAAATTTCTCAATAATTGGAAAAACACAAGTTAATATCAATATACAGGGTTAACTATGACTAAGTACAAAAATTTTAACCACGTGCTCAGGGAGCCCTAAAAGACAATAAAAAAGTTATTCCAGAATTTTAACTCGATATTTAAAAAATGGGGCAAATCCCTTTTTTCCTACGGAAAGTCGGCGCCTATGATGAGTATTGACTGAGATGGCTTATGGCTTAGATCCATAGTTGACAGAAACGACAAAAATTATTATAACATTCTTATTAGTAATAATAACTGATAGGTAGATAACAGTTAATCCAGTTAGCTCCAGTATTTTGCATTCGTTTTTCATTATTTGGTTACAAACTGGTAAAACTACATTTTCACTCACTACCGATAAACACACTTCCCGTAAGTACAGTTAGATACAATGCCTATGTATTATAACAAAATCGAAGAAAGGGATGAGTAGGTAGGTTCTAATAGATAGCAGAAAACGTTTAACACACGCGGCTGTCTTGTCCGATAACCTAGAAAAACAAACCGGCGAACTATATTGTGGGAAAATATCTGTACCCGACACATATTCCTTTATTTATTAACTATAACACGTTTAAAATTAAAATAAGGCACTAAGAACTGAAGAAGAACACAAAACTACAACATAAACACAGGAATTAAATTATAACATGACAGCGAACCGATTTGACTGGACCGACTGCCGACTGTGGCCGACTGTTGCATGACGGTTGCTTGCTGGTTGCATACTCTGATTCTCGCATTGGCGGCGTTAAATAAGGATTTTTAATATAATATCGAACGAACATTTTTTTCGCTTTATAAATAAGTTTGGAAATTTTTTGAAAGGAAATTCTGTTAATTCTTATTTTTTTCTATCCCTTCTTAAAATATTTGTACTTAGTCATAGTTAACCCTGTATAAGTAGTACAATGAACGATTGTTTTTTGATAAAAACAAATTGAAATCTTTGTGCAAATTAGTCAAATTGCACGTTTCAATTTTCCAATATCTCTTAGAATAACAAAGTTACAATCAAATACTCGTATAACGTTTAAGCGTATCTTGTCCAGGACATATTCTGAACAATTTACACAAATCGAGAAATTAACGGTAATGAAAGACAACATTAAAAATAGACGCATGTGGTAACATTTCATGATCCATCCTTTTTGAATGATATAAACGAAAGAATACAATGTAAATTTGGTCAGCCTTGACTGACGGCATATCATTAAAACAATTCCACTTCTAGCTCCTCTCCCCGGCGGATGTTGCTCCAAAACTGCTAAAATAGATGTTGATGCTTGGAAAAGCAAGGCGTATTATTACAGTAATTTGATTTGCTACCGTACACCTGGACTGAGAGGTATGTACTGTGATACCAATGATACACAAAGCACTATATTAGACCCGAGAGGATATAGTATATCCAGCTGTCTGGATTTTATTGATAATGGCCGTCATGGTATGGAACTACTAACAAGTATTTAATGATGATAAATTTGTAGGCAAACCCTTGTTTTACAAGTACAAATACTGTCCCATTCTTTAATTTAATTTCGTCTAAAAAATATTCCCCACATAAAAAGAAAGCTATACTAATATCAAGATTAATATACTTTTTCCAACGCTAGCTTCGTTTCACTATTCCTTAAGTATAGTAAAAATTTATTGAAAGATTAACATTCTTATATGTAAATGTAATAACAAAAATGAGACCACAGATTCCTTAGGTGAAAATAAATTGATTTAATCTAACAAATATTTACATAAAATTTGTAAATCAGGGGTTTTTGCGGGCGAGAAATTTAAATGTACTTCTAACATATCCATCTGACTATTGAAACAATCGATTATCCTACCTGTTATATCTGAAAAAGGCATACCTTGTTGAAGTCGTTAGGAGCTCAGTTCTCAAGATGAAGTAAAATCAATTCTTCTTACCTTCAAAATACGCCAATAGTACTTTCTCATTGACGTGTTCTTCTGTTCACGCCATTTCTCAAATTTTTCTTAAGCCAAGTCATATGGTGCTTTGCTTCTTCGATATCACTAGGTATATCGTCATAATCTGAATGTAAATCACACATTTTTCCTAATAAATGGTAATAGTAAAGTAACGTTCAGATAAACGTTAGTGCAATCGTACTGCAATACAACAGTGTATTGTAATTGTATGGTGTTAAATATTATTTACTCTGTTTACATAAAATTACTGTAGACTTAAGAAGTTGGGGAATTTTTCCGCTGTAAATTGGCGACATGCAAAAACTCAAGATTCTTGTCCTCCAGATGAAGAAGTTATGTTTATGTTTTTGTCAAATACGTCCCTATCTACGAACATTGTTGGTTTTTAATAACTTTTCTGCAGTACTAATGCAACCGCACTAATTTTATCTGAATGAAGCTATACGATCAGCGTCACAGAATAGATCAGCGTCTAATAAATGTCAAGCCAAATGACAAGAAAATTTAAACTGACACTGACCTACTACATAATTGTTATTTAAATTATGCTTGTAAATGATCAAAATTAAAAACTTGTATTTTCCTTTTTTCGTCAAAATTAGAAAAAATCTTGTATGTAACACGTTATGAGAAATGATTTTATATAACTCGTGCGAATTGCGAAAATCATACCTTTCATAACTGATTACATAAATAGCTATTGCATACAGTTTTGCTTACAATTACCTACAGTTTCATTCGACCATATACAAGGTGATTAGTAAATCACGAGACCCCAACCAGCCTCCGCAGTATTTACACCAAACTGGCAAACTCTGTTGACTAAAAGTAACTAAATTTTTAGAAAGCATTTATCTTCAGTGCAATATGAAACTTGTAATGAAGGTACTATACAGGATACAGTTATTATATGTATAAGGCGTAAGTTGCAAAGTTTATTGCCGTGCTAGTTTCTTAGATCCTGTAAATCTAAGCCACCCAAGAGGGCCATTCTTACACCTTCCTGAAATTTACGCGGGCAACCTTTCCACTGGGTGAATGTGGAGAGAGGACTATAATTTTAAGTGATATATATTTGGTTACGTTTATATTAGCATAATTGAAACCTAGACAATGCTGAGTTTACGGATATATGACGCTGTATTTTATAAAGCTTGGTTAAATAAGTCTACATAGCGCCTGAAATTATAATACATATAATTCCAAATACTATAACATGCCATTATAACAATTAAAAGAGAAATAATAAAATTTAAAGAGAAAAACATGGTTACCTAACAGTAGTAGGCATTAAATTAAAAAGTGAAAAAATATTAATTCCATTATAAAATATTCTAAAAAATTACAGAATTAACCACGAAGCAAATTTTTGACACATTGGAAATAAAAATAAAAATTTGAAAATAACAAATAAGAAACACTAATTACCTATTTTAATCAATATATCCAGTAACTGTAATAACTAATCTGCAATATGGCTAAAAACAATCTTCAGTACGTTTATAAGCACAATAAGAATCTGAGGCATGCCTCATATCAATAACATATATTCAAGAAAGAGATGGAGATAGTGGAATCCTTCGGTAATTGAGAGAGAGAAAGGCCTTTCAGAGCATGCCTCGTCTCTAAGAGTGCCCCCCCCCCAAAAAAAAAATACACATATATCCCTCCAAAGCGTGTTTCAAATTTCGAGTAAATATCTTTAAAACTCTTTGAAATAATTAATAGAAATTAAAAAAAAATTAAAAATTTAGACACTCTGTATCTCGAAAATGAAGAATATTTCGATTTACGTTATATGAACTTTTTTCACAAAATAACTTCGGCAACCACCCCCTAAAATATTTCGCACTTATTTACAAACACCCTGTATAAAGAAAAACTCCCTAAAGTGTGTTGTAGCATCAGTGTTCCACCCTGTACAACTAAGGATTTCAAATAAACACTTCAAAGGCAGGTAGTCGCATTGGATTTCGATTTAAACCGTTTTTTTGTTGTGCTGGAAGGAGCTGCTTGAACGATAAGTTCCCGGGTTTAAAACTGTAGCCTAGAGAAAACAACGGCGATCGAAAGGAACCCTAGTGAAAAGTAGCGCTATTAATTTAAATTTAAATAAATCGAAGGAATCGACGGCGTAAATTATTAAAAGGCTATTAATGTCGAGATTGTAGCGGAGTGGCGTGGCGCAGCCTGATTTTAAATGCAACGCCTGCAAGAATACATTTGCTCTGGAAAACCAACGTTTGTGTGGCGAATCGCTTATGCAAGCTTAAAAATCCGAAAGTATGTGGAATTTAATGACCCTGAGCAAATTGGCCGAGATAATTCGTTCGGCCGGAAAAAAAATGCAAACACACGATCCGGGTGGAACGAAATATCAAACAAAATGAAACGTAACGGCTCCAGAAATAGCCGTATGGAAACTGGACGTGAAGTTAAATTTTACCTTGGTTTTGGAAGTAGAAAACGTAAGCCAAACATTATTATTTCTTTAGCATAGATATCTCGTACAATTTTTTGTAGATCATGTGGCTTTCAGCATTACGCACACATACCAAAGTCATAAACTTAAATGTCTTTTTCTATTGCAGACAAAAAGGCTTTCTCAGCAAAGGCTGAAATTGGTGGCCCTAAAAATACTTTTTATAAAATAACTTTAAAACGACATGATATTACCAAATCACATATTGTGCGGTGTAATAAATATACAGCAACATCTTCTGCGTGCTGCCCTCTGTGTAATATATTGCGGAAGTACAAAAAACGTTAAAACTTACACATATAATTTTTTGACATATAACTTCCTATAACTTCTTTAAAACAATGTAGGGATCACTATTAGCAGGTCTACGAGAATGTCAAAGAAAAGGGAAATTCTTATGAAATGATATCACAAAGTATGTTGGATAAAATTATATATATATAGTTTCATTCATTATCGGTAGCAAAATAGTTACAAATTTTCAAAGGCTAACTATAGCCTCTAATGTTTTCAGTGCTCGTTCTTTACTTTAGGTGAGTCTCTCTGTAGGTAGAGCTCAGCTCAGAGAAGACGGATAGAGTATTCAAGTTAAATTTGTCAATTCAGTAGGAGGCGTTCTTCTGGAAGCCTTAAACGTGCCTGACAACCAACACCGGTCACTGTGATGCTTATTGAGTTAGACCCGCTTCCGTGTTATATTATAGGGGTCAGGATTCCTGGCAAGGACGGTATCTGCTCTGAGTACAAATGCGTGCGATCTTACTCGAATAAACAGTTAACACAGTAGGCGGAAAATAAAGTGATTCTGCATGACGAACGTCAACTCAACATCAATCGGAGAGCTGCGGTCTCTATCCGTACGAAATTTGCAGAAAAGTTGCGAAGATGAAAAGCCGCACAACAGCAGATCCAAAATTGGCCCCAACTTTTCCAATTAACTCAATCCCCACAAGAAATTAAACTGATACCTACGCGGCGGTACAGTGGTCGCGATAATTTGATTTGGCACTTCTGGCACGCGTGATGAGCTTGCGGATATGCGATAGCGATGGCCCAGTGCCTTAAATACAGAGCGTTTGAGGACCAATGGCGATGGTAACATCACTTCTCTTGTTTCTCCACATAAGTTTTTTAATCATGGATAGGATTTGGTCAATTTGGGACCATGATGCAAGTAACAGGGGCGGACTTAGAGAAGAAAGTATATGTTCACAACAAAGCAAAATAATCCATCCGTCAGAGGTTGAAAATCACAGGATGCTTCAACTACTATTACTTATTACTAGCTCATTGGAGAAAGGTATTCAGGTGGAATCAGTCTATGCAAATTTTCAAAAAGTCTTCGATAGACTGAATCATCATATACTTCTTTTAAAATTTGAATATTATGGTATCGGAAGCCATTTTCTACAATGGTTTGAAAACTATTTGTTAAATCGGAACCAGCATATTGTCATCTCTAAAAAAATTCAAGTCAATTCAGGAGTTCCTCAAGATTCTCATCTGTCACCTATTTTTTTTTATTGTTTATCAATGACTTAAAAAGTGTGGTAAGTTTCAGTAATGTGTTATTTTACGCTGACGATTTAAAATTATTTAGAACTGTCACCACAATAAATGACTGTTTAGAAATTCAGAATGATTTGACACACATACATTCTTGGTGCCAGAATAACGGTCTCTCTTTAGACATTAAAAAATGTAGGTCTATGACTTTTTCGAAAAAATAAGAAATTTTACAATTTAATTATAGCATTAACAATAATATGTTAAAAAAAGTATTTCAAACTTAAGAGTCCTGTTGGATAAGGAATTGACATTTTTTCCACATATCCGTTTAATTGTTAGTAAAGCTCTAATAATATCTGGTTTTCTGATTAGGCAATCCCAACAATTTAAGAATATTCCACCAATTATACTGCTATATAGTTATTCGTCGCGCAGTATTTTGGAATGTGGAAGTATTGCTTGGACTATATTGGACTCCCTATTATAAGCATCATATAGATATCATTGAAGGAATGCCAAAGAAAGATTCTATATTACCAAACTTAACCTGTTAGACCTAGAATTTTTGGAGCTTCGCGGAAATAATATAGATAAAATATTTATGTTCAAATTATTTAATGGTATGATAGATTGTCCAACAAATGTAATTTAAACAGTTAATTAAATATTGCGATATTGAGATTTATATTATCCATGTAATAACACAAATTATTTTAACCACATATACGAAATGCACAAAAAACATGTCAGTATAAATGGTAATCAATAATCAGTTAGTATTTAAATCATTTCATATAAATACAGATGAAGAAACCGTCACTGCGTCACTTCAAAAATATCAACTGTAAACATATTTTTCCATGCCAACATGCGGTATAATACTATACTCGCGTCAAGAATTCAGACGTCTTACGTCACGGCTGACGTTACACATTTGTTTTTATTGTCAACGTAATTTTCGATAATTGGTCGCATTAAAAACAATCATTTTTTGCAATATAGTGCAATATATAATGCAAACTTTTAGTGTAGTATATAGTTTTATTACTATCAGTTGCAGTTTCTTAAATAATTTGATGAAAATATAATGAATTATTCATTTGTTCGTATGACGTAAGTCGTTTGAATTCTTGTCGCGAGTATAATCACATTAACGTTTTCATTAACTATGGTAACATGTCAATAACTTATTTCTTTGTTTATTTCCTGATGATGATGATATAATACGATTTTTACGTTCATGGCAATGTCTTTATATCAAATTATCGGTTAATGTAGCTATTTGGTTAGTAAAATTTGTATCATTAGCAAGATTGATTTATTATCCTAAATTTCATTTAATGTGGAGGTGCGTACAGTCCTTTATTTACATCATACTTGTATACGGCCATTACGATCTATTGCTAAATAATTGATAACGAAATAATAAGTATTCCCTACCTCTTCCACGGTACAACTATTTTATTTTCAGTTGATTAGATAGCTAAAATTTCCCCATCAAATGTCTCTTTATACAAAGAACCGATTGCCTATTTTGTTCAATGGGAACGAAGTTTAAGTCGCATAGTATTGTCATGGTTGGAAATTTAGGTCAAAATATTTTTAATAATTGAAATAATTTAGAAATCACACACGAAAGCATCAACCCAGTTTTATACAAAATTATTTTATATTTTACTTTATTTATCCATACAACAGTTATTTATGATATTAGTACCAAAAGTCACATTTTATTTTATGAGAGGGGAAGAAAATGAGATCACTTTTAGCACATATAACATTCACTATTTTTGATACAAATGCAATTAAATTAACGCATTTCTCAAGTTATTGAATTTATAAAATATTATTTTGTAATCCAATTGCTCATGAACTTTATTGTTGCTAAGGTAACGAAAGATCCATGTTTTCTTGACAAGTAACTTCAAATCTCGTGACATGGAAAGTCATCAAGAAAATCTCAATCCAACAGTACGAGTTCTCGTACAATCGTTTCTTGAGATTGTGTGATCTGAAAAATGTTACTGAAAAAATGCCTTTGGCATGCTTTGCAAACGCTAATGTACAACGAACTTTCGTTATTACTATATTTGAACTATTATAGAAATTATAAACCTTTTGTCCAGCGACCACTAATCATTCAAAAATTTCCAGTTGGAATCAACACATTTGGTAAGATGCCTCCCAATATTGCTAAATTTCTTTTGCCTAATTCTCACCTTTCTACTAGACATTGGTAAACCCTGGTGCTAATCTTACTACAGTTCAGAAACACGGTGGACGGATGTCCAGCACAGTAGCGGAGAGTTGTATAGACTCGTTAGAAAATAAGAAGAGCATGGCGGGCCAAATTCTGTTTTAGAACCAGTGCTAAAAGTAAATTACTGTTACCCCCAGTATCTTAGACACTGACAGCATGCGTTAAAAATACTGCGATAGACTTTTACTGATGTTTACAGAAAAATAACATTTGTTAAAGAGTTACGAAAGAAATAGAGTCGACAAAATTATACAATTCCAAGTAGTTTTGTGACCAATCACTTTCTGTATACAGCATCTGATTATAGTTCTGGGCATTGCAAATATAGCGAAATTGTTGTCAAAAAGTAAACAAAATAAAATCAATTCGGTTTTGGATATTGTGAATTGTCAGTGCCACCATCTTAAAAGTACTCCTAGATCCTTCATCTGGGAGTACTTCATCTATATTTTCGGTGTTTAACTAAATTCTTATAGTCTCAAATAAACTTTTTGTTAAATTTTTCTAAAACTGCCTTATGAGTTATACATCTAACGTCCTAAAAGAACATGCGTCGTAACACTATTGTAATTTTTAAGTTCTTAGTTGAATATCTGTTGTTTCCCAATGATTGATTAAAATATTCACAAAGCTTTTGCAATTCCAAGATTTTCCTTCACTGATAATAAAAAATATATATTTTCTTGTTCATTAGTTTAATATTAAAAAAAACGCTTTTGCCGTCTTTTGGAAACATTAATCCAGTTTTCTGGTTCGATTAAAGCAAGGAAAACGTTCCACGGCCCCGATATTCATACGATAGCATCTTGAATGGGAATGAAAGAGCCAATAAAACGGAAAATTCCATGTGCAATTTCCTTCTTTTTCGTTTTGTGATACTGCGCCGGAAGTATGGCTGAATCGGCCTCATAGTTCAAAAGTATCTCTAAAAATATTATGCTTTCTGGTAACGTTGTTATGCTAACACCGGCTTCATTCCTTCTCCTTACATGGATTCCCAGAAATAGCATATGTGTCTTTAAAACTATCTCTTTTTAATTGTATAATGATGAATCCAACAAAAAATATTAGGTAGTTGATCGAAAATGGATTAGGTCAAATAAAATGCAATATTTTTATTTGTGAACGTTTCGTCATTTACTGTGACATTCTCAGTACCACTAAAAGACTGATGATTTCCAGTATAATTGGATGATACTAGCATGTATGTCATACACAGGATATAGTACTTGTAGTGGAAAAAAGCATGCTCGTATAAGAACATTTATAATGAAAAATTCTTATATGAAGTACTAAAGTTCCAAGACTATGACTGGCTTAACTTTATCTACGCTTATTACAGAATGACAGTAATATGATTTCCATATCATAATGACGTTGTTTACAGTACTAGTGCGATATATATTTCTCGCGACCAACGATGTTCATTGTGACAGTTATTTACTCCATCACGAGTGAGTTGAACCTTATCAGTGAACAAAATATATTTGTAAAGTGTATAGGTTGCGTTTATCCAATTGCAAAAATTCAACCGCAAATCATTATCACTGTCCTGAAGATTCTGGACGCGCTGAATATGGAAATGTTTTAAACCATTTTTGTGAATGACTTTCCATGCCGTAGTTTGATGAATTTGGAGACGGGTTGCAATGCGCCTTCCTAGAATACATTTCTATCTGGCACTTTCAAGAAGCGACGTTGATATTCAGCAACTGCACGATTAGCGGTACCGTTGCAATATCCATAAATAAAAATAATATCAGCATATTCTCAATGACTAAATATGGCAGGCATTACGAAATTATGTGTGTACAATACGACTAAACGAACGGACATGTAAAAATAAATGCGACAATTAGTAATCACTAATATGAGTATATCAAATAACAGCTTTCGCAAAGATAGCAATAAAAGTATTTTCATTGCTATTTCAGTAACCGTTGATATTTAACCATATGTTTATTAGGCTTTTTTGTTCACTTTCGCCCCCTAAACACCCTTTTCGAATCTTGTATTTATCTGTATTTCATAGCACTCTGATAACTCACCTTCGGTTCGTTCTGTAAATTTCAGCGTGCTATAAAATACCTCATACGGCACTTATAAGTGGGCGAGAATCAACGAAAAACAAGTTTTTATTTGATCAGCCTTCGTAAATAGATCAGATAAATAAAAGCTTGGGTATTATTAGATGGCCATATTCATTGCAACAGCTCATAAATCCTACAATTCCACATCAATTCTGTCCGCCTCCGACGACCGTACGTGGGAAATAGCGTCGCCAACGGAGAGCAATTACTATTCATGTCCATTCGAATACATTATAATCTACTTATACGGGAACATGTCAAGCACAGCGCCTTCAGGGCTTGTACGTAACTTGCCGGGACGCCTCGTAACGTCAGCATTGAGCTCCATAAAGGCCAGTGTGGCAGCCACCCGAATGGCGTGCTCTGCGATATTTACTCTCCAGGGACCGGAGCGTACGTAAGGGTCTGTTTGTTTTCTTGAGATGTAAAGTTACTCTTTACACGGGGTCGTAATTCCAGGGACAAATCGACCTAGGGTATGACTGGTCAGACTGTAGATACAGAGTGTTCAGAACTCATGTAAAAGAATTTTGGAATAGATGCGTCATGAAGTCAAAAAAAATTTTTGTAAATTCCTTTTTGTAGGAGCTTAAATTTTTGTGACGCCAGTCTTTACATTAGTTTTTCAAGTGTCAAAAAGCTAATTTTACCTCGGTGTACAGTGAGTGCAAGTGTAGTGCAACACAAGGGAGATCCAGGATTTCCACAGCCCATTGCAGGAGTGTGGCGTATCATACACGAGGCTCAATTATATCCGTACCATGTACAGCATGCCCAAGTATTAACACTAAGGGATTGGACGAGGAGGACCGGTGCCATGGCCGCCACGATTCCCTGACTAAATAATCGGGTATGTCAAAATACACTCACCGGCAAAAGAAAACCGTCACTAAAAACTAGCCCCAATTTTAAAGTTGGCTTCGCAGGCAGAAATGTCTACGTGTAAATAATCAAGGGGGCATAGGCGGAGATGGATTGATTGTTTGAAAATATGACAATTAAGAGTTTGTTAATGGTTGTTAAATTTAAAAAATGCCCTTATATCTGACGGATGTTGTTAATCTGCGAATTGCACTTCAGGAAGATATTGATGGAATTCCACAAGGATTTTTTACAAAATCTTATTGATTCGATGCCACGTTGATTGAATGAACAGATATTTAAAAGTTAATGTCCTGCATAAAATTCTTGTAAGGAATAAAAACAATTTTCTACTAGAAACGAACCTAACTCTTTTTTAACTAGTATGGCGCTTAATGTTTACGGGCAGTTGCTAGACAGGTGCCTGGAGTATCCCAATTAACGGTGTGGCGCTTACTACACGAAGATTAGTTAAACCCATATCATATCCAGTGTTCAAGCAGTGTTATTACTAGCAGATTATCCAT
Organism: Monochamus alternatus; assembly: GCA_037114965.1. Classification (NCBI taxonomy): domain Eukaryota; kingdom Metazoa; phylum Arthropoda; class Insecta; order Coleoptera; family Cerambycidae; genus Monochamus; species Monochamus alternatus. The sequence goes on along the minus strand of CM073429.1, from coordinate 11,264,751 downwards.
TACGAGTTAGATTTTGTAAATGATCATTGCAGCAATATGCTCAAAATCCCCAATTTACTGCTGATATACTAGTTATAGATGAAGCTTTATTCACTTGAAATGGAATACAGAACATTCACAACACAAACATTTGAGAACTCGAAAATCCGCACGCAATTGAATTCATTGAATTGTTGATGACCGCCTAATTGGATCGTTCATAATCCAATCGCATGGATGGTTTACAATATCTTGAATTTCTTCGCAATGACCTGCCCGTCCTTCTTGAAAATGTATCCCTAGCTGTCCAACAACCCCCTCACCTCCTCACTTTGGACTAGATATTCGAGTTTACTTCCATCCAGTGTACAGAGTACGGTGGACTGGAAGGGATGAATCGATAGCATGGCCTCTGCAGTCTCCCGATTTAAACCCTCTTAAAACCCCCTTTTTATAAATTTCATATTTATAACAGTGATCCAGTACAGCAATTCTTCTTCAAAATTAGCGTAACAAAATTGTATTCAATTTAAAGAGCCGTCACTTTGGTCAGACCTATCTATCTTCAAGTTTATTTTAACGTAAAAACGCTGCAAATCTTTGTGCCGGTTTCGATTTAATCACAGAACTTCGGATGTTTTTTTCGTGAGGTATGTGACAACGCCAGTTTGCATTGTCATTCCATTACAATAAACCAGATTCCATGAATAGCTTTCAGAATGCGTATATTATTATATTATTTTGCATTACCATATTTGTACCATGTATATTAAACATTCCCAAATTGTTCTTCGAATTGTTCTATATCAACCTGTACAGAAGTGTTTTGACTGATTAAATCGATGTTTCATGCATTTTATCCACGCAAGGATGTTTAAACGCGACAATGTAGTTCGTGCGCTTAATTTTCTGAAATAGATAAAAAAAAGACTAAAACATGAATGCAATACAACGTTTTATCCACAATCACAAGCTCAATTCAGTCGATTGAAATAAAAGAAACCAACATTTTTAAACGGTGAAACTTATGGAGGAGAATGAGCGGTATATTATTACTTTCTTTCAATTATTCTGTTAAATGCTTAAATAGACGTAGCAATAAATTAAGTACATTGGCATACATATATTTACATCACGCTTAAGGCTATTTAAATATGAGTAGAGAGCTTGAAAAAGAATTGTTTTGTTCATATTGTTTTCTACTTTTATAAGATTCGTTCCTCGTGCTTACAAACCTCGCCGATCCAACTATTCATATTTATAAGAGAAACGACGCTGCATTCCGAAGATGTTTGCATATGAAAACCATTCTTTACAGATATTAGCGCGATACTGAATGCTAAATAAATGCGTTCTCCACTGTGGAATAACTGCAGAGGAGTTTTATAGTTTTATACGTTTCCGCTGGTGTACTTGATTTTAATACCGCTGTAGGGAATCAGCTTATATTTCAGGCAATTTCATGAATTGGTGAAGGAGAAATTTTAAATAAAATTCCCTAACATCTTATAAGAAACCCAGTAAATGTGAGCGATACTTAATTTAATGCAGACAAATTGGGGGAACTCGTTCATTATTATTTATTATCAAGAAAACAATATTTTAAATTTTAAAATAATGTTTAAATTAAATAAATCTGTTGCCAAAATTAAATCCGTTTACAGACGATTTCAAGTCGACGCATAATTGATACAAATCTTTAAAATTTATTGAACAATTATTTATTAACATTAAATAATAATGTTACGGAAGCTCACTTACCTTTTTATTTTTGTACTTACTATATTTATTTTGACGTTTTCTAGAACATTCCATACCATATTCGTTTTGGTTCTCGACACGTTCTCGAAGCCACGGAAACTTCGAGAATCCTAAAAATATATGGAACAGTCAAGAGCAAGTGAAGAACAGTTTAGAAGAAATGAAAAATAATCAGGAAGAATTAAGAAATGAAATGGAAATCAGTTTACAAGAAAACAATTAGAAGTTAGAAGGGGCAATTAAGGTTAAACTCAATGAATTTGAGGAAACTATTGAAGATGAAATTAATCAATTAAGGAGTGAGGTACACAATAAGGTCCAGATCGTAGAAGAAATAACTGGAATGAGATTTCCAACAAATATTCTACTTTGAAAAATTACTGGACCCTACGGGATTTCTTAGTAATACAGGATGGTATATTGAAAAGAGTATTGGAGAGTCCTAAATATAAATAAATGGTTGATAAAACTGTATTACCCCGAAAAAGAGTGCCAGAAGTTCTTGAAGCTCTTCATAGTGCTTTAGGAAGAAATGAGACTTTGAACAAAGTCAGAGAGCGATTTTATTGGCTTGGAAATGGTTCCCATGTGGAAGAATGGTGTCGACACTGAAGCACCTGTATATTAAATAAAGAGGGTTATGCATAAGTAACCTGATCAGGACGATTCTAAGAGGGAAGCAATGTTACAGAAGCTCACCTACTCTTTTACTTTGTTAATTATGTTCCTGTTTGCATTATAATTTATAATATTTGTAATATCTTTATTTTGACGTTTTCTAGAATATTCTAGGTCATATTCGATTTGGTTCTCTATGCGTTCTCGAGATCACGGATTTTGCCCCCTCAGTGCAGTTTATGTTCAGAAGCCGAACGCGAGTGACAGAAACGTCAAAGTAAAGATTTGAAAAATAAACTTAAAGGCTTTTTATACCAGCATGGAGTAGAGAATGGCCGCTAGAAGTAGCTCTGCTACTGCGAGTTATTTGAAGCATATTTGTTGTGTAATCAAGTAGTGACATTAAAGTTTATTTTTCTCCGTGACGTATTTCAAGGCATAATCAATATATGGCAAATATATTATAAAATAATGTTTATTATAGTATTTTATCAATTTTTGATCATACATTTTTTTATTTATTATTGTTTAACTTTCAAACCAAATCAAATTTATCCATACTTTACATTTTTATGCTCATATAAATATTGTGTTTGCTACTATATACTAGTTTTATTCCAATATTACACATAAATATATATTACAGCAGTTCTTTTGTAAGTACCAAATCATTTCAAAGCATAAACAACATCCAGTGGCGTGTTTTTCGTAAAACTTCTGGAAAATGTAATTATGAAAAATAACCACTGGCTGGATCATTCGTTCAAAAGAATTCATAAGCGACGCAGGTTTTATAACATGAAATAATTCCCGTCTAGACAACAGAAAAAGTTAGATAACTTTTCCAATTATTCATTTTCCCTAAAATCGGATTATAAAAGTATTCATAAACCACGACTATTTGCACCTTTCCAATCGTTTAAATCGTTAGTAGGATATAACTAAAGTAAAGTAAACAACAAAAGTGTTGGTGTCTATTCAGGATAGAGTCTTTGCCAGGTACATCCTGGAAATGCATTCAAGGCGATAATAAATGGGACCGCTTTCCACTAGTGCCTGTTTGCTTATGTAAATACCTTGTTCTGTTCGCTGCAGAGTCCTACACAAGGATGTGGAAAATGCAATTGGCGTGCGAGGGTCTCAAACCTGATACTCCGTAGTCTTAAAAGATGTTTAAGAAATGCAATCGTCCTATCTTACCGCTCAGACTTCAGAGGATTTGAGGAAATGTTTTAATAATGGTAAACACTCAGTTTCCTGCAAAATACAATGTCACCAGAAAATTACAAATTGCAGGAAAGAAAGAACAAAAAAACAGCACAGCAGAAAAATTAAACTGTGCAAAACATTAAGGAATTTGTAATGCATTAGAAAATAATATTATTTGGAAACTAGCTATATTGAAGAAGAAACTCAATACAGACAATTCAGATTTTAGTGATAAATATCACACTATTTAATACTAATATTAATTATTGAAAAACGAATTTATCAATTCTTGTAGACGACGAAATTTTCTTCTCTTCCTTTCGAATATACTTCTAACAAAAAATTCTCTGCTTCTAATCTCAAGTCTGGTACAACTAATTAGTTACTACTTTTTCCAAGTCATCCTTCAGCAACAACACTACCAGCACTTATATCATTCCTGCATAATTTTTTCATGTCCAAAATCTTAGAGACTCTTATATCTAAAATTACATTTCATGATTGAAGAAAGAACCAATAAGGTCCTCAAAGAAGTAGTAGAAGTTGATGTTTCTATATTTTTCAAAAAAAAATCAAGTGATCTTCAGGTTTCGAAAGGGATCATTTAGATTATGGTTCAACACAGACGAATGCTCGCAAGTTATCTGCAGTATATTTTTAAAGGGAAGATTTTTATCTGGAATATGCTATGGTATTCCAGGCTTAAGTATTCGCAGTTGCATCAACTTAAAAGACAAAATTGTCAAAGAGTAATAAAGTAACTAAAACTAAACAGAAACACTAGATGACAAACAAGTATAACCGATTTTTTAATAATTAGTGTTAATAATTACCTAATGTTAACAACTTTTTTGTATCGCTTATAATACAGTTAAAAATATCAAGTTAAATTGCAAGTGAGTTGTCAGAGTTGGCAATTGTCAGACATTACATACAAGGGAAGAAACTTGCGAATGTTGGTTTTCACAGAAAGCAAATATAATAAGGATTGAGATTATGCTGGGTAGCTAAGTTACCAACTAAAAAACGAAGAGCAGCAAGAAGTGAGTGGCAATCAATAATAATGTGAATAGTTTATAAAAAAACACTACCTAATGGTAATTTCTTCTGCAGCTAAGTTGGGTAAAATTAAATCTGGGGAGTAATATATTATGAGAAAAACCCTGTCAGGGTAAATACTTTCGCTTTTGAATCACAAACATTTGACGAAACGTTTCTGAACACACTCAATTATAGTCCTGTGTATTTCATATGCGAGATACCATACTACTGATGCATATTCGAGTTTAGATCTTACATAAGCACTATATAAGAGAATTAGCGTTTCAATGCCATTAAACTGTGTAGCGTTTCCTAAAATAAAATCCAAAACACCTTGAGGTACTGACCAACATATTATTTACATGGTATATTAAAGTCAATTTTGAGTCAAAGGTAATTCCTAAATCTGTAAAGTTGCTACATTGAGTTGATTGTGCTATCAATACTATACATATAGCAACTGATTTTCTTATGGGAGAATGCAATGTTGTATATTTGCATGTTAAAAACATATTTTGAACACAGCATCTGTTTAAGAGTATTAAATCGTTCTGAAGTAAATGACAATCCTAAATGGACTGTAGCTTAGAAGTAACGTCATTAATAAAAATGAGGAACAGTAACGGTCCCAGAACAGAGCCCTGTGGGCCACATGATGTAATAGAGACACTGGCACCTATATGTCTTGGTTAGGTACTGTCAGCGAGCTATGGAGTTTGTTTGTATGGCAGCGCACCATTGCTTTTGAATCACAAAAACTTGATGAAGCCTCTCTGAACAGATTCAATTGTAGTCGAAATTCCATACTACTGATGCATGAAAGTCAGTTTTGAGTCAAAGGCAATTCCTAAACCTTTAAAGCTGCAATATCGAGTTAACCTTGTACTATCAATATTATACGTATAGAGTAGACGATCTTTCTTACGGGAGAATGCGACAACGTTGTACTTTCGCATGTTAAAGAATGAAGTGAATGACAATCCTGAATGAAATTTATAGAAAGAAATAACTTTAATTTATCGGCATATAGGAAAGTTTTGCACTATAGCTCAGAAATAGTATCATTAATAAAAATGAGGAACAATAATGGTCCCAGAACCTGGGGGTTAGCTGATGTAGTAGAAACTCTGGCACCTGTTTGTCTGTTAGGTATTGCCAGCGAGCATTTGTTTTTATGGTAGCGCACACCGTTTTGGACATTTACGTATTTAGAAACGTGCAATGAAAACGTATTTGCATGCAATTAGCACAAGGAAGTACACAGGAAACTTTAGTCTGTGCAAGATAAGTAGTTCTCCCGCGAGTAAATACAGAGCTACATTAGTGCCGGACTGCAGACCACAATCTAGTTTATATTCGTGGAGATCTGGATCCATAAGTTAGACCAAAGCGAGGAGCCTCTGAATTAACACAAGACGCGTGGCCTTTCGCCCAGGCAGATTTATGTGGGGATGGCGGCGGCGTCGTAGAACAGAATGTCAGCGTGTACGTGTCGGGAATGCGAGGCGGGCCTTTGTAAATAAATTCCCGTATTAGTTTCGAGAGGTTTTTTCAATAAATTGAGTAAATATTGGAACATTGGCGGTTATTCTGACGGAATGTTTACCTACTCGCTCGAGCGTGTTCGTCCACCGTTGTTGGAATTTTATTATTGTCGACTTATTTTGTACGTGTTTATCTATCCTAATGGATGCATCGTTTTACTTTATGCCCATGTTCCCCGGGATAGTTATCTGTGTCTATATGGTTTCAATTTCCTGTGTGTGTGCTCTCCGGAATCGAGAATCGAGTTTCGTCAGTGTTACATTGAACCGTTACAGAGAACATTGCCACCGTATTGTAAAAAGTACACATCATTTAACGATTCTGTGTTTCTTAATCCATAAAAGCACAGGGTGTTTCAAAAAGACATATGGCAATATTACTAGGGCTGGTAGAACATTGAAAAATAAGTAGGGGTTTCTTAATAAACGCTGATTTTTGAGATTTTAATCAAATATGTTATTCTTTAAAAAAAATACATCCAAAATGTGATTTTTAAAAGTTATCTTATACACTCGATACCTCAAAAATTAATGGCTCTAGGACATTCATTAAGCAAACCCAAGTTATTTTACAACCCTAGTGATATTGCCCTGAGTTTTTTTTTGGAACACTCAAAGATAGTATATGGAAGACCTTTTTTATCAATAAATGAATTGATTGGATCAGTCAGTGGTCGCGCGGTAAGGCGTCAGTTCAGTCGGCAATCGAGGTAATTAGATCGGTGTTGGTTCGCGCCCAGCTGCCGGTAGACCGTATATAAGCTATATTCGTGGAGAGGATTGGCACCGTCTCTGCGGGTATGGTATGGTGGAAGAATGTTGGCTTGGGTCAATGTGAGAGATTGATACCGGTTGACGCTTGACTACCCTCCTAAGTAATGAGGTTTTCCCGGTTTCCTTCATTCCTGTAGTGAATGGTAGTTAGGCCCTACCAACGTAAGTCCATGATAATGTTTCTCTATGGGGAATCGCTCGATTTAAAAATCTCCTACGACATTCTTCCACAACTCTTCTGCAGTTTTCTTCACAGAAACCTAGCACAAGTAACATGTCAGCTTGTTCGCTAAATGTACATTTTCCAGCCATTTTCAACAGTAAACAGTAACAAATCAATAACAGAAATAATATAATAATAATAAGAATCTTTGATTTCTTCTTATAAACAATATTAAAATCTTGTTTTAATTAAAGCATTACCACCTTAAGCCTTTTCAAAATTTAACAAGAGTAAAAAAATGTTTTAAATTATATTCTGCGGGAGATATGATCATTCGTGTTTCAATTTACTTGAACTTACAGTCTAAGAAGACCAATAGTAAACCTAATTCATATACCAAATTTCGTTATTCCAAGTTAAAGTAATTCACAGATATTATTTTTTCTCGAAACATTTGGCCCCACTTTGAAGAACTGTAACTCCGCCTGTGTGCAGCATTCTATATCGGTTTGGTTAAATTATAATATTTTGATACCTGCACCTGCTCAGTATCGGTTCTTATGCGGCAGACCCTGTATAAGGCACGACGCACCTATGTAAAAATTTGAAAGGCGTTGGTCTGGAACACTCCAAACGAGCGAAATTATGCTCATCGAAGAAGCCCCGCAATTTCGTTATAGGAGCGATAATGTACCGCTCTTCAAGCGTTAAGTCTGAGGCAGCCATGGTGATGGAATATCGATTGAGAATCATGCGGCGTGATGAATAGATATTAAAGTATTATGCCCTCTTAGGTAAAACTAAGAGATTTCAAGCATCGGACGCCAAATGTACGGAATTTGCACTATTGATTCAAGAGCTCTCTAACAATCGGGTCAGACTGGAATATTCCGTTAAGGCCAGTGTATTGTAAACTGAATAGAATTAATTTCAGTTAAATGAACTACGAATATTAATCAGGTTACTACTAAAAAAGTACTATTGCTGTAAAGGAGGACCTTGAGGCGATATCCCTCTTTACGTAAACCTAACCTAACGTAAAAACAGAAACGTTGGCGTATACAAAATGAATTGAATAATGTTGCATCACAAGTTACTGAAGACAACAATGTAGGCAATTCTCATCACAATACGCTTAATGTTATATATTTGTATCTAAATTTAAATATGTATTATATATATTGCGCTTGTAAAATTTCATGAACAACAACCTCAGAATTTTCCACGCAGGATACAACTTTATGAATGGCTTTTAAAGCAGCAAGCTGTAATATAAAACTTTACTCTTCATATTTTTGGTAACACTAACATATATACGGGTTCTCTTACCATATATATCTTTTATTTTTTCTGTTATTGACAGTTTTTGTGATAAGTAATTAAAATGATCCAATTTCCTGCGAAGATGACTGTGAAAATGTTAACAAACTTAAAAACAAAACAACCAAGCAAATGATGACTTATGACATATTGGTTGATTTGTTTTTAAATTTGTTAGCAATTTCACAGCCATAAAAAATAAGTACCATTACCTCCAGAACCTGTTATAACCAGATGGAATACTTGGCTAGAAGCGGCATTTTATTATACATCCATATATAGATATACTTTCAGAAGTAATTCAAGAATTTGATCCCGATGACTCAATTCATATTAGAAGTGCCCAAGATGTTCTAAAAAATCCTACTCTCAAAGAAAATCTTCTGTTTTTAAAACAAAATTTTACAGTTTTGCACGACGCCATAGACAACCTTGAAACCGCTAATTTGCCCCTCAGTAGATCTCTACAAATTTTGGAAAATGTAGAATCCTCAATAGAAAATTTGCAACATACACAAGGATTTCGAATTGAACAAAAATTTAGAACTGTCCTACAAAAAAATCCCGATTTATCAAAACTAAAAGATATAGTTCAAATTTTGGATAGTGGCGATATTACTGGAGTATACAAGGACGTAGCACCTTTATTCCAATATTGTCCTGTAACATCCACAGACGTAGAGAGGAGTTTCTCTTTATATAAACATTTATTAAGTGACAGAAGACAGAGTTTTACAATGTCCAATCTAGAAAAACATGTTATAATTAATTTCAGATACAAAAGTTCTAGTACAGATATTCTTCTATGATTTCTTATTTTTATAATAGATATTCCTATTGTTTTTAGTTGTTTTTTATTTTGTAGAATTGATGTTAATTATATCTTTTCAACTATATTGAATTCACAATTTCTTTTCCCCCTAAATACGGTCCTGTTAGCAGGAATACTTTTCCGCGCTCTGATAATGACCTTCATTATTCAACTGAAACAGTGCCAAATTAATGCTGTAATGAGACTTTTATAAAGCAGTTAGATAAAATACATTTTATGATCTCTTTCTAGAACACCTTATGAATTAGGAGCGTGATATTTTCATTTTTAAACAAAAGCAAAACAGCGAGTAATAAAAAGCATATGATGAAAAACACACATACATTTTTTAACTTCACAAATGTAATAAGAAAACGCCTAAAATGCCTCTACTAGGGCAAGGCGAGTGTAAAATTTATCTCATCCTTTGGATTCCTCATAACGCGCCTTTATAGAAAGAATAAGTCATAGTGAAAAATTCGGGGTTTAGGCGTAAACTGCGGCGTCAAAATTGCAATCCGACCGCCTTACGCTGGCCATTTATCCCAGTCAGGACGAAGGATGCGCCGCAACGGATCTCCAAGTGGCTTTCGTGGCCTGCCTTCCCACAATGAAGTGCGTACGTGGATATTTCTTAAATAAGAAATATGGGAGGGAGGAATATCCAGAGATGAGGTCTAAGGCAACGCAATGAATTAGAATCAAGTCCACGGTTAACTAGAAAATCGTGTAAACTCTGCTTGTAAAGGTGTTTGCCCACCGCCTGGAATCCCAAGTAGACCGAGAATAATTGCTTAATTTCGTCCTAATTGTATTCGTAAATGAATCGTCCTTTGATGGTTTCAGTTAGACTTGTGTGCAGGCGCACCCTCTCAAAATGTCAAGCTGGTAACCTTTTAATTATTAAATCGAAAAATTATCCTTTTAAAAGTTGTAAGGTCCATTTTGGGCTTCAGAAAGTCATTTATAAATAAATATAAATAAAAAGAACAATTGAACATATACGAATAATAATAATAATAATAATAATAATAATAATAATAATAATAATAATAATAATAATAATAATAATAATAATAATAATAATGTTTATTTTAGAAATACATTACAAAATGGTTATAAGTTTACCTTAAAAATAAACATAGAAAAATCACAGAAGTATATTGCTATACTTGTTCGTGATTGTCTTTCTATTTTTATCCTTATTAACGTAGTAGTATAGTGTATCTGTCTTAAATACTTATACCTACGTATACACATATTAGCATTTCTACCAAGTTCACACAAACAAACATATACATACATGTTCACATTTTTCTCATTATATGGATAATAACAAAAATTATAGCTAAAAAATGTTTGTATAAATTATATCTTTTATTTCCTTTCGTGGAAGTGAGTGTAACCATAGTTTAATTTTTTTCTGAAAAGTTCAATATTTCTAATATTTGTTAAACTAGTTGGCAACCTATTGTACAGTCTAGGAATTAAATAAACAAAGCTTCTCTGTCCTATAGTTTTCTTACTTTTAGGAGTTTTAAATTTCCCTTCTTTATAGCGAGTTTCATAATTATGTTTTATTTTTTCATATTCATCTTTATGTTTAAAATTATACGTAAGTAAAGTAAGGCTGTATAGTTGTCTAATATCAAATATTTTGTTTTCTGTATAAAGGGCATCACTTGGATAAGTAATATTTTTGCTATATATAATCTTTAAAATCCATTTCTGCAAGATTTCTAATTGTTTAATATAACTGTCACAGGCCCCTCCCCATCCAATTAAACCGTATGTTAAATGAGGCTGTACTAAAGCGTGGTAGAGCATACGCCATTGATTTGTGTCTAAATAATTTTTTAAATATTTAAATTTTGATAATAATCCTCTAACTTTTTTTATTACATTTTTAATCTGAAAATCCCAACGAAAATGTCTGTCTATAATCATTCCTAAATATTTTACAGATTCCGATTCTAATATGTTTAAATTTCTGTCAATTTCTATAGGTCCCAAGTCCGGAAGATGATTACTGTACGACGTAAATACCATATAAGTTGTTTTTTGGAAATTTACTGTAAGTTTATTATAATCAAACCATTTTTTTATTTCTCTAAATTCTTTCTTAGCGGTGCGTTTTACTTCATCCCAACTTTTCTCCCTATACAATATAGCGGTATCATCAGCAAAGCTGATTATTTCACCTTTATTTACGGTTTGACTTAGAAGACTATTTATATATAAGGAAAAAAGCACTGGCCCCAAAACAGTACCTTGAGGCACGCCAAATTTGACAATCTGAGGATTACTAATTACTCCATCAATTTTAACTAACTGCTTCCTATCTTTTAAATAACTCTCAAATAACTTGTATGCGTTACCCCTCAAACCGTAGTTAAATAATTTATGTAATAGATGTTTATGGCATACAGTATCAAAAGCCTTCGCAAGGTCGACAAATATGCATAAGCATGGTGTTGTATCATCTATGGCTGAATATATATATTTAGTGAGTGAAGCTAATGCATCTTGCGTACTTTTTTTCTCTTGGAACCCAAACTGATTACTGGATATTATGTGAAATTTTTTTAAGAACTTTATTAATCGATGTTTGATACATTTTTCTAGAATTTTTGCTATATTTGTAATTAAAGATATCGGTCTATAATTAACGTGCTGAGTTAGATCTCCCCCTTTATATATAGGTTGTATTAACCCAATTTTCAGAGACTGCGGAAAATAACCGATCTCAAAACATTTATTTAATATATATGTTAGCGGTTTGGATATTTCATTTTTAATCATTTTCAGTGTTTCAGCACGGATGTTATCAATTCCCGGTGACTTTTTTGGCTTTAACTGAACTATAATCCGCTTGATTTCATTTTCGTCAGTAGGAAATAGACACATTGAATTTGGTAAAATTGGTAGTACCTCTTTATAATTGGCGGGAGAATTTATTTTACTTGCGTATTTCTCACCAAGTTCTGTATAATATTTTGCAAAAGAATTTGCAATATTAAATATAATTAAACGCCCTATACATTTTTTGAATCAGCTTTTTCTTATTTAAGGTTGCCGTATTTCTCGCCGTAAAATGATCAAATTTGTGGTGTTTTTCGGTACAGAAATCTCTAAATATAAAACCCGTATAACAAAAGTATTATCAAAAATTAATACGTTTTAAAAACGGATTGTAAGACACACATTATTTTTTATTTTAATATAATTTAATGAAAATTTGATGTAAGGACCTCTTAAAATAGTGCGCTTGAAACATATTTAGCTTTTTTAGTTTACCAGGGACGAGCTAAGCTTTGCAACTTAATGCCTAATGTCTCAAATTCAACACATCATGTCTTTCATTTTTATACGAGATATAAATAAGACACATCTAAGTTATGAAAGTTAACCAAATTTTACCACTACCCCACATTTTTCCGGGCACCCTGTATATTTTTTTGTAATAGAATATCAACATATTTCTCCACCATTGAATAGTCAAATTTTCTCATGATATCTTTCTAAAAAATATGGAACTAGGAATGATTATTGTGTTTGAGTTTACATTGGAAATTAGAACTATTTTATACATACATCTTTTATAATGAAAATCGATTAATCTTGCCTAAAAAATATAAATTTGCGTAAATACCCAAAGCCGTCCTGGTAAATACAGAAAAGTTTCCAAAGGATACAAAAATACAATTTAGACTTCAGATAGAAATGAAATTTTATCAGTCAAATCAGATCGAGTTTCCATTCACTCCGCCAAAGCTATTCGTTGCAAATATACTCAAAATTAATGTTTTATTTGTACGGCTGCAGTTTAAATTTATTGCTTTCCCAGGGAATTTTCTTATCCGCTTATAATTAAAGCGGCAATATCTTTCCCAGAAGACAGTTTTCTTTATTTACAGAAGTAGACGCCGGTGACGGCTGTATTATTCCTGATTACGGTCTAGATATTTTACTTCATCTCTTAAAGAAACTCGTTCTAAGGGAATAATTATTTGACTATTAATAAAAAGCAAAAGCTTTCTGAATCCGTTTGTCTTAATATTTAGCTAACGAAAAGGAACAGTGGAATAAAAATTTCTTTACTATGTCAGACGTAATGCTAGAAAATTCTGTTACAATAATATGTGAATATTGTTAAACTGTGATAAATAAAATTTACGTTTAATTTTGACTCTTCGCTTTTACAAAGTAGAAAAACCATGTTTATGAAGTTCTAGGTAAGTAACGAAGCTACTTTGGATTTCATTTGTTAAATAATTTAAACAATCCATTCATTCCTAATAAAAAAAAGTATCGAAAGCAAACAGGAACTAAAAAAGTAGGTGAGTTTCCATATATCAGTACTTATTCAACAATAAAATTAAGATGTAAATTTGTAAATTCAACACTTTTAATGACACAAATAACATAAAAATGTGTAAAAATATACACAATCCCATGTAGATCTCGATTAATACAGTATTGTGCTCTTTTGTGTTTAAATATGAAATTATCTTTTTACAGTATAGTATTAGTATCATTTTATATTTGAAATTATTGGTACCTTTGAAAAAATTGTTTAATATTAGGGGACTTTTTTAAATCTTACCTTGAAAATCGTCATCAACATGTGGAATTTTCTGGTCAACAGTCGCTTCAGTTCATTCCACTATCTGGGGTGCCACAGGGTTCTGTCCTTGGGCCATTGCTTTTTAACATTTTTATATAAATGATATAGTTACGGATATAAATGTTAAGTGTCCTTTGTATGCAGATGACATGAAAATATATAATAGAATCGACTGCTTTAATGATTGTATTGATCTGCAAAATTCTCTTAATAGTTTGAATGCGTGGTGTTCTGCAAATAAGTTAGATCTGAATGTAAAAAAATGTAATGTTACTTTTACACTTAAAAATAGCGCCATGGAATACCATTATAAATTGGATGATGTTGTTTCTAGATCACTTACATTTTGTGACCTTGGAGTAACATTTGATAGCAAATTATCCTTTACTTCTCATATTCAAAATATTACTTGCGATGAATTTAGAAAGTTGGGTTTTGCAATTCGTTCAGTCTTTTGTCAGATCAAAACTGGAATATTGTTCTTATTATAACATTCATATAGATCGTATAGAACGGATTCAAAGACACTTCCTGAAGCTCTTATGTTACAAGAAGGACGAGGTTTATCAAATTATTGAATATCCTTACGAGAGTTTACGGCGCAGATTTGGTATCAGCAGTCTGACAACCCGCCGTGTAACGGCTCGGCAAATATTTTTGTATAAACTATTGCATAACTTAGTTTTGATTAACTTCAGGATACCAAAACATGGCTCTAGACTTAATATGTTGTTTTACACATCAACGCCAAGAATTAGTACAACTAAACATTCACCCATTCACAGGATTTGTGAAAATTATAATAAATTGCAAGGTGGCTTCGATATTTTCAACTGTACTATGGCCTCAATTAAATCTCAAAATTTTTATACTTTTATTAATTTACTGTAACATATTTACGTTG